>CAXHSG010000002.1:0-636000 GCA_964019155.1 Osedax fenrisi | reverse complement strand
TTTTAAAAGTATGAATCTGAGTGACCACTATTAAATGTTTGCGTGTAGTTAAAGGAAGCATAGTATGCAATTCTACAGGAATCCTATGGCAGGTTGTATTCTCAATAATTTCATTGTTATTCCTCTGTTTTCTTTCTTTGTTTATACCATTTAGATGGGTCAGTAATTATTGATTGTCTATATAGTCTAATATAATTTAGCATTAACATTCTTCTAAGAAAGTTATTTCTCTGACTTGCAACCATAGATTTGTATTTTATTAAACTATAAATATATGCTTGCAACATATGATAGTTGTAAGTGAAGTAGTATTTTATAGAATTGACATTTAATATAATTTTCAAATTAAATAAATACAAAATATTGATCATATTATAAATATCTCCGTTTTATTATGTTTATTTGATATGGTAGGTATCCTATATAATATTAATAATTACAATGACGTCTGCTAACGTATGTTTTGTGAAATTTGTATTTTAAGCTTGAGTGATTTTAGAGTATGAATTGATATGTAAAAAAGATTCGATATTGAATGATGATGTTTTGAGGATATGATGAGGGTGTTTTAATGATGTTCTGAGGATATGATGAGGTTAACATCGTTAATGATGTTAACATCATTATAATTATAAGGATGTCATTTTATAAAATGGCGTTCTAAAGATGTTTTAAGAATGTCGGTGTTAACACCGAAATTCTAACTGTTAATTAACGTTAATTAACCGGGTATCTACATTGATAGCGGGTATCTAATTATATGAACATTTTAATACCATCTATATAAATAAAGATATCTAAGCTTTCTTTATACCGATGGTTAACACTAGTACACTATCAGAAAATAATAGAGATTCTTTATGTAGACTATCCTTAAGGTGAATATGCATGTATAATATACATTGTATAGGGGAAGGTAACCTAATACGGACAATTTAACAATAAATGGTCTTAATATTTTATGACTCAATATTTTATTCAAAAATTACAATATATTAATATTATCTAATTATAGATATTATTGTGATTTTATTTAATCTTTTTATTCAATAGATAACGGGGGTGTCCGTATTCGGTACCGATGTCCGAATACGGACACCCTATATACTAGTAGATAAAATATATTATTGATAAATCAATCAGATAAATTACAATTACATTATTTATAATTAATTTTGTGAATAATTTAATATAATTTAATTAGTTAATAATTTATTTATTTTATTATTTTATTAATTAAGTATAGCATGGGTGTCAATAATAGCATTAGTTTTAAGTATAGCATGGGGGTTAATGATAGCATTAGTTTTAATTATATCATGGGTGTTAATGATATCACTAGTTTTAAGTATAGCATGGGTGTTAATGATAGTATTAGTTATAAGTATAGCATGGGTGTTAATGCTAGCTTTAGTTTTAAGTATAGCATGGGTGTTAAGTACAGCATGATTTTAAGTATAGCATAGTATTAATGATAGCATGAGTTTTAAGTAAAGCATGGGTGTTAAGTATAGCATGATTTTAAGTATAGCATGGGTATTAATGATAGCATGAGCTTTAAGTATAGCATGGGTGTTAAGTATAGCATGAGTTTTAAGTATAGCATGGTTGATAATGATAGCATTAGTTTTAAGTATAGCATGGGTGTTAAGTATAGCATGAGTTTTAAGTATAGCATGGGCGTTAATGATAGCATTATTTTTAATTATAGCATGGGTATTAATGTTAGCATTAGTTTTAAGTATAGCATGGGTGTTAAGTATAGCATTATTTTAAGTAAAGCATGGGCGTTAATGATAGCATTATTTTAAAGTATATCATGGGTGTTAATGATATCACTAGTTTTAAGTATAGCATGGGTGTTAATGATAGTATTAGTTATAAGTATAGCATGGGTGTTAATGCTAGCTTTAGTTTTAAGTATAGCATGGGTGTTAAGTACAGCATGATTTTAAGTATAGCATAGTATTAATGATAGCATGAGTTTTAAGTAAAGCATGGGTGTTAAGTATAGCATTAGTTTTAAGTATAGCATGCATGCATTAACACCCATGGGTGTTAATGATAGCATTACTTTTAGGTATAGCATACATTTAATGTTAGCATTAGTTTTAAGTATAGAATGGGTTTTAATGATAGCATTTGTTTTAAGTATAGCATGGGTGTTAATGATAGCATTAGTTTTAAGTATAGCATGGGTGTTAATTATATCATTAGTTTTAAGTATAGCATGGATGTTAATGATAGCATTAGTTTTAAGTATAGCATGGGTGTAATGATAGCATTAGTTTTAAGTATAGCATGGGTGTTAATGATAGCATTAGTTTTAAGTATAGCATGGATGCTAATGATAGCTTTAGTTTTAAGTATAGCATGGGTGTCAATAATAGCATTAGTTTTAAGTATAGCATGGGGGTTAAATATAGCATTAGTTTTAATTATAGCATGGGTATTAATGATATCATTAGTTTTAGGTATAGCATAGATTTAATGTTAGCATTAGTTTTAAGTATATCATGGGTTTCAATGATTGCATTATTTTTAAGTATAGCATGGATGTTAATGATAACATTAGTTATCAGTATAGCATGGGTATTAATGATAGCATTAGTTTTAAGTATATTATGGGTGTTAATGATAGCATTAGTTTTAAGTATAACATGGGTGTTAATGATAGCATTAGTTTTAAGTATAGCATGGGTGTAATGATAGCATTAGTTTTAAGTATAGCATGGGTGTTAATGATAGCATTAGTTTTAGGTTTATCATAAATTTAATGTTAGCATTAGTTTTAAGTATAGCATGGATGTTAATGATAGCATTAATTTTAAGTAGTGCATGGATGTTAATGATAGCATTAGTTTTAGGTATAGCATCAATTTAATGATAGAATTAGTTTTAAGTATAGCATGGATGTTAATGATAGCATTAGTTTTAAGTAGTGCATGGATGTTAATGATAGCATTAGTTTTAAGTATAGCATGGGTGTTAATGATAGCATTAGTTTTAAGTATAGCACGGATGTTAATGATAACATTAGTTTTAAGTATAGCATGGGTGTAATGATAGCATTAGTTTTAAGTATAGCATGGATGTTAATGATAGATTTAGTTTTAAGTATAACATGGTTGATAATGATAGCATTAGTTTTAAGTATAGCATGGGTGTTAATGATAGTATTAGTTTTAAGTATAGTATGGGTATTAATGATAGCATTAGTTTTAAGTATAGCATGGGTGTTAAAGATTGCATTAGTTTTAAGTATAGCATGGATGTTAATGATAGCATTAGTTTTAAGTATAGCATGGGTATTAATGATATAATTAGTTTTAAGTATAGCATGGGTGTTAATGATAGCATTAGTTTTAAGTAGAGCATGGATGTTAATGATAGCATGGGTGATAAGTATAGCATGGGTGTTAATGATAACATTAGTTATAAGTATAGCATGGGTGTTAATGATAGCATTAGTTTTAAGTATAGTATGGATATTAATAATAGCATTAGTTTTAAGTATAGCATGGGTGTTAAAGATTGCATTAGTTTTAAGTATAGCATGGATGTTAATGATAGCATTAGTTTTAAGTATAGCATGGGTATTAATGATATAATTAGGTTTAAGTATAGCATGGGTGTAATGATAGCATTAGTTTTAAGTATAGCATGGGTGTCAATAATAGCATTAGTTTTAAGTATAACATGGGAGTTAATGATATCATTAGTTTTAAGTATAACATGGATGCTAATGATAGCATTAGTTTTAAGTATCGAATGGGTTTTAATGATAGCATTTATTTTAAGTATAGCATGGATACTAATGATAGCATTAGTTTTAGGTATAGCATCAATTTAATTATAGCATTAGTTTTAAGTATAGCATGGGTGTTAATGATAGCATTAGTTTTAAGTATAGCATGGGTGTTAATTATATCATTAGTTTTAAGTATAGCATGGATGTTAATGATAGCATTAGTTTTAAGTATAGCATGGGTGTAATGATAGCATTAGTTTTAAGTATAGCATGGGTGTTAATGATAGCATTAGTTTTAAGTATAGCATGGGTGTTAATTATATCATTAGTTTTAAGTATAGCATGGATGTTAATGATAGCATTAGTTTTAAGTATAGCATGGGTGTAATGATAGCATTAGTTTTAAGTATAGCATGGGTGTTAATGATAGCATTAGTTTTAAGTATAGCATGGATGCTAATGATAGCTTTAGTTTTAAGTATAGCATGGGTGTCAATAATAGCATTAGTTTTAAGTATAGCATGGGGGTTAAATATAGCATTAGTTTTAATTATAGCATGGGTATTAATGATATCATTAGTTTTAGGTATAGCATAGATTTAATGTTAGCATTAGTTTTAAGTATATCATGGGTTTCAATGATTGCATTATTTTTAAGTATAGCATGGATGTTAATGATAACATTAGTTATCAGTATAGCATGGGTATTAATGATAGCATTAGTTTTAAGTATATTATGGGTGTTAATGATAGCATTAGTTTTAAGTATAACATGGGTGTTAATGATAGCATTAGTTTTAAGTATAGCATGGGTGTAATGATAGCATTAGTTTTAAGTATAGCATGGGTGTTAATGATAGCATTAGTTTTAGGTTTATCATAAATTTAATGTTAGCATTAGTTTTAAGTATAGCATGGATGTTAATGATAGCATTAATTTTAAGTAGTGCATGGATGTTAATGATAGCATTAGTTTTAGGTATAGCATCAATTTAATGATAGCATTAGTTTTAAGTATAGCATGGATGTTAATGATAGCATTAGTTTTAAGTAGTGCATGGATGTTAATGATAGCATTAGTTTTAAGTATAGCATGGGTGTTAATGATAGCATTAGTTTTAAGTATAGCACGGATGTTAATGATAACATTAGTTTTAAGTATAGCATGGGTGTAATGATAGCATTAGTTTTAAGTATAGCATGGATGTTAATGATAGATTTAGTTTTAAGTATAACATGGTTGATAATGATAGCATTAGTTTTAAGTATAGCATGGGTGTTAATGATAGTATTAGTTTTAAGTATAGTATGGGTATTAATGATAGCATTAGTTTTAAGTATAGCATGGGTGTTAAAGATTGCATTAGTTTTAAGTATAGCATGGATGTTAATGATAGCATTAGTTTTAAGTATAGCATGGGTATTAATGATATAATTAGTTTTAAGTATAGCATGGGTGTTAATGATAGCATTAGTTTTAAGTAGAGCATGGATGTTAATGATAGCATGGGTGATAAGTATAGCATGGGTGTTAATGATAACATTAGTTATAAGTATAGCATGGGTGTTAATGATAGCATTAGTTTTAAGTATAGTATGGATATTAATAATAGCATTAGTTTTAAGTATAGCATGGGTGTTAAAGATTGCATTAGTTTTAAGTATAGCATGGATGTTAATGATAGCATTAGTTTTAAGTATAGCATGGGTATTAATGATATAATTAGGTTTAAGTATAGCATGGGTGTAATGATAGCATTAGTTTTAAGTATAGCATGGGTGTCAATAATAGCATTAGTTTTAAGTATAACATGGGAGTTAATGATATCATTAGTTTTAAGTATAACATGGATGCTAATGATAGCATTAGTTTTAAGTATCGAGTGGGTTTTAATGATAGCATTTATTTTAAGTATAGCATGGATACTAATGATAGCATTAGTTTTAGGTATAGCATCAATTTAATTATAGCATTAGTTTTAAGTATAGCATGGGTGTTAATGATAGCATTAGTTTTAAGTATAGCATGGGTGTTAATTATATCATTAGTTTTAAGTATAGCATGGATGTTAATGATAGCATTAGTTTTAAGTATAGCATGGGTGTAATGATAGCATTAGTTTTAAGTATAGCATGGGTGTTAATGATAGCATTAGTTTTAAGTATAGCATGGATGCTAATGATAGCTTTAGTTTTAAGTATAGCATGGGTGTCAATAATAGCATTAGTTTTAAGTATAGCATGGGGGTTAAATATAGCATTAGTTTTAATTATAGCATGGGTATTAATGATATCATTAGTTTTAGGTATAGCATAGATTTAATGTTAGCATTAGTTTTAAGTATATCATGGGTTTCAATGATTGCATTATTTTTAAGTATAGCATGGATGTTAATGATAACATTAGTTATCAGTATAGCATGGGTATTAATGATAGCATTAGTTTTAAGTATATTATGGGTGTTAATGATAGCATTAGTTTTAAGTATAACATGGGTGTTAATGATAGCATTAGTTTTAAGTATAGCATGGGTGTAATGATAGCATTAGTTTTAAGTATAGCATGGGTGTTAATGATAGCATTAGTTTTAGGTTTATCATAAATTTAATGTTAGCATTAGTTTTAAGTATAGCATGGATGTTAATGATAGCATTAATTTTAAGTAGTGCATGGATGTTAATGATAGCATTAGTTTTAGGTATAGCATCAATTTAATGATAGAATTAGTTTTAAGTATAGCATGGATGTTAATGATAGCATTAGTTTTAAGTAGTGCATGGATGTTAATGATAGCATTAGTTTTAAGTATAGCATGGGTGTTAATGATAGCATTAGTTTTAAGTATAGCACGGATGTTAATGATAACATTAGTTTTAAGTATAGCATGGGTGTAATGATAGCATTAGTTTTAAGTATAGCATGGATGTTAATGATAGATTTAGTTTTAAGTATAACATGGTTGATAATGATAGCATTAGTTTTAAGTATAGCATGGGTGTTAATGATAGTATTAGTTTTAAGTATAGTATGGGTATTAATGATAGCATTAGTTTTAAGTATAGCATGGGTGTTAAAGATTGCATTAGTTTTAAGTATAGCATGGATGTTAATGATAGCATTAGTTTTAAGTATAGCATGGGTATTAATGATATAATTAGTTTTAAGTATAGCATGGGTGTTAATGATAGCATTAGTTTTAAGTAGAGCATGGATGTTAATGATAGCATGGGTGATAAGTATAGCATGGGTGTTAATGATAACATTAGTTATAAGTATAGCATGGGTGTTAATGATAGCATTAGTTTTAAGTATAGTATGGATATTAATAATAGCATTAGTTTTAAGTATAGCATGGGTGTTAAAGATTGCATTAGTTTTAAGTATAGCATGGATGTTAATGATAGCATTAGTTTTAAGTATAGCATGGGTATTAATGATATAATTAGGTTTAAGTATAGCATGGGTGTAATGATAGCATTAGTTTTAAGTATAGCATGGGTGTCAATAATAGCATTAGTTTTAAGTATAACATGGGAGTTAATGATATCATTAGTTTTAAGTATAACATGGATGCTAATGATAGCATTAGTTTTAAGTATCGAATGGGTTTTAATGATAGCATTTATTTTAAGTATAGCATGGATACTAATGATAGCATTAGTTTTAAGTATAACATGGATACTAATGATAGCATTAGTTTTAAGCATATCATGGGTGTTAATGATAGCATTAGTTTTAAGTATAATATGGGTGTTAATGTTAGATTTAGTTTTAAGTATAGCATGCATGCATTAACACCCATGGGTGTTAATGATAGCATTAATTTTAAGTAGTGCATGGATGTTAATGATAGCATTAGTTTTAGGTATAGCATCAATTTAATGATAGAATTAGTTTTAAGTATAGCATGGATGTTAATGATAGCATTAGTTTTAAGTAGTGCATGGATGTTAATGATAGCATTAGTTTTAAGTATAGCATTGGTGTTAATGATAGCATTAGTTTTAAGTATAGCACGGATGTTAATGATAACATTAGTTTTAAGTATAGCATGGGTGTAATGATAGCATTAGTTTTAAGCATAGCATGGATGTTAATGATAGCTTTAGTTTTAAGTATAACATGGTTGATAATGATAGCATTAGTTTTAAGTATAGCATGGGTGTTAATGATAGTATTAGTTTTAAGTATAGTATGGGTATTAATGATAGCATTAGTTTTAAGTATAGCATGGGTGTTAAAGATTGCATTAGTTTTAAGTATAGCATGGATGTTAATGATAGCATTAGTTTTAAGTATAGCATGGGTATTAATGATATCATTAGTTTTAAGTATAGCATGGGTGTTAATGATAGCATTAGTTTTAAGTAGAGCATGGATGTTAATGATAGCATGGGTGATAAGTATAGCATGGGTGTTAATGATAACATTAGTTTTAAGTATAATATGGGTGTTAATGTTAGCATTAGTTTTAAGTATAGCATGCATGCATTAACACCCATGGGTGTTAATGATAGCATTAGTTATAAGTATAGCATGGATGTTAATGATAGCATTAGTTTTAAGTATAGCATGGGTATTAATGATATAATTAGTTTTAAGTATAGCATGGGTGTTAATGATAGCATTAGTTTTAAGTAGAGCATGGATGTTAATGATAGCATGGGTGATAAGTATAGCATGGGTGTTAATGATAACATTAGTTATAAGTATAGCACGGATGTTAATGATAACATTCGTTTTAAGTATAGCATGGGTGTAATGATATCATTAGTTTTAAGTATAGCATGGATGTTAATGATAGCTTTAGTTTTAAGTATAACATGGTTGATAATGATAGCATTAGTTTTAAGTATAGCATGGGTGTTAATGATAACATTAGTTTTAAGTATAATATGGGTGTTAATGTTAGCATTAGTTTTAAGTATAGCATGCATGCATTAACACCCATGGGTGTTAATGATAGCATTAGTTATAAGTATAGCATGGATGTTAATGATAGCATTAGTTTTAGGTATAGCATCAATTTAATGATAGAATTAGTTTTAAGTATAGCATGGATGTTAATGATAGCATTAGTTTTAAGTAGTGCATGGATGTTAATGATAGCATTAGTTTTAAGTATAGCATGGGTGTTAATGATAGCATTAGTTTTAAGTATAGCACGGATGTTAATGATAACATTAGTTTTAAGTATAGCATGGGTGTAATGATAGCATTAGTTTTAAGTATAGCATGGATGTTAATGATAGCTTTAGTTTTAAGTATAACATGGTTGATAATGATAGCATTAGTTTTAAGTATAGCATGGGTGTTAATGATAGTATTAGTTTTAAGTATAGTATGGGTATTAATGATAGCATTAGTTTTAAGTATAGCATGGGTGTTAAAGATTGCATTAGTTTTAAGTATAGCATGGATGTTAATGATAGCATTAGTTTTAAGTATAGCATGGGTATTAATGATATAATTAGTTTTAAGTATAGCATGGGTGTTAATGATAGCATTAGTTTTAAGTAGAGCATGGATGTTAATGATAGCATGGGTGATAAGTATAGCATGGGTGTTAATGATAACATTAGTTATAAGTATAGCATGGGTGTTAATGATAGCATTAGTTTTAAGTATAGTATGGATATTAATAATATCATTAGTTTTAAGTATAGCATGGGTGTTAAAGATTGCATTAGTTTTAAGTATAGCATGGATGTTAATGATAGCATTAGTTTTAAGTATAGCATGGGTATTAATGATATAATTAGTTTTAAGTATAGCATGGGTGTAATGATAGCATTCGTTTTAAGTATAGCATGGGTGTCAATAATAGCATTAGTTTTAAGTATAACATGGGAGTTAATGATATCATTAGTTTTAAGTATAACATGGATGCTAATGATAGCATTAGTTTTAAGTATCGAATGGGTTTTAATGATAGCATTTATTTTAAGTATAGCATGGATACTAATGATAGCATTAGTTTTAAGTATAGCATGGATACTAATGATAGCATTAGTTTTAAGTATATCATGGGTGTTAATGATAGCATTAGTTTTAAGTATAATATGGGTGTTAATGTTAGCATTAGTTTTAAGTATAGCATGCATGCATTAACACCCATGGGTGTTAATGATAGCATTAATTTTAAGTAGTGCATGGATGTTAATGATAGCATTAGTTTTAGGTATAGCATCAATTTAATGATAGAATTAGTTTTAAGTATAGCATGGATGTTAATGATAGCATTAGTTTTAAGTAGTGTATGGATGTTAATGATAGCATTAGTTTTAAGTATAGCATTGGTGTTAATGATAGCATTAGTTTTAAGTATAGCACGGATGTTAATGATAACATTAGTTTTAAGTATAGCATGGGTGTAATGATAGCATTAGTTTTAAGTATAGCATGGATGTTAATGATAGCTTTAGTTTTAAGTATAACATGGTTGATAATGATAGCATTAGTTTTAAGTATAGCATGGGTGTTAATGATAGTATTAGTTTTAAGTATAGTATGGGTATTAATGATAGCATTAGTTTTAAGTATAGCATGGGTGTTAAAGATTGCATTAGTTTTAAGTATAGCATGGATGTTAATGATAGCATTAGTTTTAAGTATAGCATGGGTATTAATGATATCATTAGTTTTAAGTATAGCATGGGTGTTAATGATAGCATTAGTTTTAAGTAGAGCATGGATGTTAATGATAGCATGGGTGATAAGTATAGCATGGGTGTTAATGATAACATTAGTTTTAAGTATAATATGGGTGTTAATGTTAGCATTAGTTTTAAGTATAGCATGCATGCATTAACACCCATGGGTGTTAATGATAGCATTAGTTATAAGTATAGCATGGATGTTAATGATAGCATTAGTTTTAAGTAGTGCATGGATGTTAATGATAGCATTAGTTTTAGGTATAGCATCAATTTAATGATAGCATTAGTTTTAAGTATAGCATGGATGTTAATGATAGCATTAGTTTTAAATATAGCATGGGTGTAATGATAGCATTAGTTTTAAGTATAGCATGGGTGTTAATGATAGCATTAGTTTTAGGTATAGCATCAATTTAATTATAGCATTAGTTTTAAGTATAGCATGGATGTTAATGATAGCATTAGTTTTAAGTGGTGCATGGATGTTAATGATAGCATTAGTTTTAAGTATATCATGGGTGTTAATGATATCACTAGTTTTAAGTATAGCATGGGTGTTAATGATAGTATTAGTTATAAGTATAGCATGGGTGTTAATGCTAGCTTTAGTTTTAAGTATAGCATGGGTGTTAAGTACAGCATGATTTTAAGTATAGCATAGTATTAATGATAGCATGAGTTTTAAGTAAAGCATGGGTGTTAAGTATAGCATGATTTTAAGTATAGCATGGGTATTAATGATAGAATGAGTTTTAAGTATAGCATGGGTGTTAATGATAGCATTAGTTTTAAGTATAGCATGCATGCATTAACACCCATGGGTGTTAATGATAGCATTAGTTATAAGTATAGCAGGGTATTAATGATAGCATTACTTTTAGGTATAGCATAAATGTAATGTTAGCATTAGTTTTAAGTAAAGAATGGGTTTTAATGATAGCATTAGTTTTAAGTATAGCATGGGTGTTAATGATAGCATTAGTTTTAAGTATAGCATGGGTGTTAATTATATCATTAGTTTTAAGTATAGCATGGATGTTAATGATAGCATTAGTTTTAAGTATAGCATGGGTGTAATGATAGCATTAGTTTTAAGTATAGCATGGGTGTTAATGATAGCATTAGTTTTAGGTATAGCATCAATTTAATGTTAGCATTAGTTTTAAGTTTAGCATGGATGTTAATGATAGCATTAGTTTTAAGTAGTGCATGGATTTTAATAATAGCATTAGTTTTAAGTATAGCATGGATGCTAATGATAGCTTTAGTTTTAAGTATAGCATGGGTGTCAATAATAGCATTAGTTTTAAGTATAGCATGGGGGTTAATGATAGCATTAGTTTTAATTATAGCATGGGTATTAATGATATCATTAGTTTTAGGTATAGCATAGATTTAATGTTAGCATTAGTTTTAAGTATATCATGGGTTTCAATGATAGCATTATTTTTAAGTATAGCATGGATGTTAATGATAACATTAGTTATCAGTATAGCATGGGTATTAATGATAGCATTAGTTTTAATTATATTATGGGTGTTAATGATAGCATTAGTTTTAAGTATAACATGGGTGTTAATGATAGCATTAGTTTTAAGTATAGCATGGGTGTAATGATAGCATTAGTTTTAAGTATAGCATGGGTGTTAATGATAGCATTAGTTTTAGGTATATCATAAATTTAATGTTAGCATTAGTTTTAAGTATAGCATGGATGTTAATGATAGCATTAATTTTAAGTAGTGCATGGATGTTAATGATAGCATTAGTTTTAGGTATAGCATCAATTTAATGATAGAATTAGTTTTAAGTATAGCATGGATGTTAATGATAGCATTAGTTTTAAGTAGTGCATGGATGTTAATGATAGCATTAGTTTTAGGTATAGCATCAATTTAATGATAGAATTAGTTTTAAGTATAGCATGGATGTTAATGTTAGCATTAGTTTTAAGTATAGCATGCATGCATTAACACCCATGGGTGTTAATGATAGCATTAGTTATAAGTATAGCATGGGTATTAATGATAGCATTACTTTTAGGTATAGCATAAATTTAATGTTAGCATTAGTTTTAAGTATAGAATTGGTTTTAATGATAGCATTAGTTTTAAGTATAGCATGGGTGTTAATGATAGCATTACTTTTAGGTATAGCATAAATTTATTGTTAGCATTAGTTTTAAGTATATAATGGGTTTTAATGATAGCATTAGTTTTAAGTATAGAATGGATGTTAATGATAAAATTAGTTTTAAATATAGCATGGGTGTAACGATAGCATTAGTTTTAAGTATAGCATGGGTGTTAATTATATCATTAGTTTTAAGTATAGCATGGATGTTAATGATAGTATTAGTTTTAAGTATAGCATGGGTGTAATGATAGCATTAGTTTTAAGTATAGCATGGGTGTAATGATAGAATTAGTTTTAAGTATAGCATGGGTGTTAATGATAGCATTAGTTTTAGGTATAGCATCAATTTAATGTTAGCATTAGTTTTAAGTATAGCATGGATGTTAATGATAGCATTAGTTTTAAGTATAGCATGTGTTAATGATAGCATTAGTTTTAAGTATAGCATGGATGTTAATGATAAAATTAGTTTTAAATATAGCATGGGTGTAACGATAGCATTAGTTTTAAGTATAGCATGGGTGTTAATGATAGCATTAGTTTTAAGTATAGCATGGATGTTAATGATAGTATTAGTTTTAAGTATAGCATGGGTGTAATGATAGCATTAGTTTTAAGTATAGCATGGGTGTTAATGATAGCATTAGTTTTAGGTATAGCATCAATTTAATGTTAGCATTAGTTTTAAGTATAGCATGGATGTTAATGATAGCATTAGTTTTAAGTAGTGCATGGATTTTAATGATAGCTTTAGTTTTAAGTATAGCATGGATGCTAATGATAGCTTTAGTTTTAAGTATAGCATGGGTGTCAATAATAGCATTAGTTTTAAGTATAGCATGGGGGTTAATGATAACATTAGTTTTAATTATAGCATGGGTATTAATGATATAATTAGTTTTAGGTATAGCATAGATTTAATCTTAGCATTAGTTTTAAGTATATCATGGGTTTCAATGATAGCATTATTTGTAAGTATAGTATGGATGTTAATGATAGCATTAGTTTTAAGTATAGCATGGGTGTTAATGATAGTATTAGTTATAAGTATAGCATGGGTGTTAATGCTAGCTTTAGTTTTAAGTATAGCATGGGTGTTAAGTACAGCATGATTTTAAGTATAGCATGGGTATTAATGATAGCATGAGCTTTAAGTATAGCATGGGTGTTAAGTATAGCATGAGTTTTAAGTATAGCATGGGTGTTAATTATATCATTAGTTTTAAGTATAGCATGGATGTTAATGATAGTATTAGTTTTAAGTATAGCATGGGGGTTAATGATAGCATTAGTTTTAATTATAGCATGGGTATTAATGATATCATTAGTTTTAGGTATAGCATAGATTTAATGTTAGCATTAGTTTTAAGTATATCATGGGTTTCAATGATAGCATTATTTTTAAGTATAGCATGGATGTTAATGATAACATTAGTTATCAGTATAGCATGGGTATTAATGATAGCATTAGTTTTAATTATATTATGGGTGTTAATGATAGCATTAGTTTTAAGTATAACATGGGTGTTAATGATAGCATTAGTTTTAAGTATAGCATGGGTGTAATGATAGCATTAGTTTTAAGTATAGCATGGGTGTTAATGATAGCATTAGTTTTAGGTATATCATAAATTTAATGTTAGCATTAGTTTTAAGTATAGCATTGATGTTAATGATAGCATTAATTTTAAGTAGTGCATGGATGTTAATGATAGCATTAGTTTTAGGTATAGCATCAATTTAATGATAGAATTAGTTTTAAGTATAGCATGGATGTTAATGATAGCATTAGTTTTAAGTAGTGCATGGATGTTAATGATAGCATTAGTTTTAGGTATAGCATCAATTTAATGATAGAATTAGTTTTAAGTATAGCATGGATGTTAATGTTAGCATTAGTTTTAAGTATAGCATGCATGCATTAACACCCATGGGTGTTAATGATAGCATTAGTTATAAGTATAGCATGGGTATTAATGATAGCATTACTTTTAGGTATAGCATAAATTTAATGTTAGCATTAGTTTTAAGTATAGAATTGGTTTTAATGATAGCATTAGTTTTAAGTATAGCATGGGTGTTAATGATAGCATTACTTTTAGGTATAGCATAAATTTATTGTTAGCATTAGTTTTAAGTATATAATGGGTTTTAATGATAGCATTAGTTTTAAGTATAGCATGGATGTTAATGATAAAATTAGTTTTAAATATAGCATGGGTGTAACGATAGCATTAGTTTTAAGTATAGCATGGGTGTTAATTATATCATTAGTTTTAAGTATAGCATGGATGTTAATGATAGTATTAGTTTTAAGTATAGCATGGGTGTAATGATAGCATTAGTTTTAAGTATAGCATGGGTGTAATGATAGCATTAGTTTTAAGTATAGCATGGGTGTTAATGATAGCATTAGTTTTAGGTATAGCATCAATTTAATGTTAGCATTAGTTTTAAGTATAGCATGAATGTTAATGATAGCATTAGTTTTAAGTATAGCATGTGTTAATGATAGCATTAGTTTTAAGTATAGCATGGATGTTAATGATAAAATTAGTTTTAAATATAGCATGGGTGTAACGATAGCATTAGTTTTAAGTATAGCATGGGTGTTAATGATAGCATTAGTTTTAAGTATAGCATGGGTGTTAATTATATCATTAGTTTTAAGTATAGCATGGATGTTAATGATAGTATTAGTTTTAAGTATAGCATGGGTGTAATGATAGCATTAGTTTTAAGTATAGCATGGGTGTTAATGATAGCATTAGTTTTAAGTAGTGCATGGATTTTAATGATAGTATTAGTTTTAAGTATAGCATGGGTGTAATGATAGCATTAGTTTTAAGTATAGCATGGGTGTAATGATAGCATTAGTTTTAAGTATAGCATGGGTGTTAATGATAGCATTAGTTTTAGGTATAGCATCAATTTAATGTTAGCATTAGTTTTAAGTTTAGCATGGATGTTAATGATAGCATTAGTTTTAAGTAGTGCATGGATTTTAATAATAGCATTAGTTTTAAGTATAGCATGGATGCTAATGATAGCTTTAGTTTTAAGTATAGCATGGGTGTCAATAATAGCATTAGTTTTAAGTATAGCATGGGGGTTAATGATAGCATTAGTTTTAATTATAGCATGGGTATTAATGATATCATTAGTTTTAGGTATAGCATAGATTTAATGTTAGCATTAGTTTTAAGTATATCATGGGTTTCAATGATAGCATTATTTTTAAGTATAGCATGGATGTTAATGATAACATTAGTTATCAGTATAGCATGGGTATTAATGATAGCATTAGTTTTAATTATATTATGGGTGTTAATGATAGCATTAGTTTTAAGTATAACATGGGTGTTAATGATAGCATTAGTTTTAAGTATAGCATGGGTGTAATGATAGCATTAGTTTTAAGTATAGCATGGGTGTTAATGATAGCATTAGTTTTAGGTATATCATAAATTTAATGTTAGCATTAGTTTTAAGTATAGCATGGGTGTTAATGATAGCATTACTTTTAGGTATAGCATACATTTATTGTTAGCATTAGTTTTAAGTATATAATGGGTTTTAATGATAGCATTAGTTTTAAGTATAGCATGGATGTTAATGATAAAATTAGTTTGAAATATAGCATGGGTATAACGATAGCATTAGTTTTAAGTATAGCATGGGTGTTAATTATATCATTAGTTTTAAGTATAGCATGGATGTTAATGATAGTATTAGTTTAAGTATAGCATGGGTGTAATGATAGCATTAGTTTTAAGTATAGCATGGGTGTAATGATAGCATTAGTTTTAAGTATAGCATGGGTGTTAATGATAGCATTAGTTTTAGGTATAGCATCAATTTAATGTTAGCATTAGTTTTAAGTATAGCATGGATGTTAATGATAGCATTAGTTTTAAGTATAGCATGTGTTAATGATAGCATTAGTTTTAAGTATAGCATGGATGTTAATGATAAAATTAGTTTTAAATATAGCATGGGTGTAACGATAGCATTAGTTTTAAGTATAGCATGGGTGTTAATGATAGCATTAGTTTTAAGTATAGCATGGGTGTTAATTATATCATTAGTTTTAAGTATAGCATGGATGTTAATGATAGTATTAGTTTTAAGTATAGCATGGGTGTAATGATAGCATTAGTTTTAGGTATAGCATCAATTTAATGTTAGCATTAGTTTTAAGTATAGCATGGATGTTAATGATAGCATTAGTTTTAAGTAGTGCATGGATTTTAATGATAGCTTTAGTTTTAAGTATAGCATGGATGCTAATGATAGCTTTAGTTTTAAGTATAGCATGGGTGTCAATAATAGCATTAGTTTTAAGTATAGCATGGGGGTTAATGATAGCATTAGTTTTAATTATAGCATGGGTATTAATGATATAATTAGTTTTAGGTATAGCATAGATTTAATCTTAGCATTAGTTTTAAGTATATCATGGGTTTCAATGATAGCATTATTTTTAAGTATAGTATGGATGTTAATGATAGCATTAGTTTTAAGTATAGCATGGGTGTTAAGTATAGCATTATTTTAAGTATAGCATGGGTATTAATGATAGCATGAGTTTTAAGTATAGCATGGGTGTTAAGTATAGCATGAGTTTTGAGTATATCATGGGCGTTAATGATAGCATTATTTTAAGTATATCATGGGTGTTAATGATATCACTAGTTTTAAGTATAGCATGGGTGTTAATGATAGTATTAGTTATAAGTATAGCATGGGTGTTAATGCTAGCTTTAGTTTTAAGTATAGAATGGGTGTTAAGTACAGCATGATTTTAAGTATAGCATGGGTATTAATGATAGCATGAGCTTTAAGTATAGCATGGGTGTTAAGTATAGCATGAGTTTTAAGTATAGCATGGGTGTTAATTATATCATTAGTTTTAAGTATAGCATGGATGTTAATGATAGTATTAGTTTTAAGTATAGCATGGGGGTTAATGATATCATTAGTTTTAATTATAGCATGGGTATTAATGATATCATTAGTTTTAGGTATAGCATAGATTTAATGTTAGCATTAGTTTTAAGTATATCATGGGTTTCAATGATAGCATTATTTTTAAGTATAGCATGGATGTTAATGATAACATTAGTTATCAGTATAGCATGGGTATTAATGATAGCATTAGTTTTAATTATATTATGGGTGTTAATGATAGCATTAGTTTTAATTATAACATGGGTGTTAATGATAGCATTAGTTTTAAGTATAGCATGGGTGTAATGATAGCATTAGTTTTAAGTATAGCATGGGTGTTAATGATAGCATTAGTTTTAGGTATATCATAAATTTAATGTTAGCATTAGTTTTAAGTATAGCATGGATGTTAATGATAGCATTAATTTTAAGTAGTGCATGGATGTTAATGATAGCATTAGTTTTAGGTATAGCATCAATTTAATGATAGAATTAGTTTTAAGTATAGCATGGATGTTAATGATAGCATTAGTTTTAAGTAGTGCATGGATGTTAATGATAGCATTAGTTTTAGGTATAGCATCAATTTAATGATAGAATTAGTTTTAAGTATAGCATGGATGTTAATGTTAGCATTAGTTTTAAGTATAGCATGCATGCATTAACACCCATGGGTGTTAATGATAGCATTAGTTATAAGTATAGCATGGGTATTAATGATAGCATTACTTTTAGGTATAGCATAAATTTAATGTTAGCATTAGTTTTAAGTATAGAATTGGTTTTAATGATAGCATTAGTTTTAAGTATAGCATGGGTGTTAATGATAGCATTACTTTTAGGTATAGCTTACATTTATTGTTAGCATTAGTTTTAAGTATATAATGGGTTTTAATGATAGCATTAGTTTTAAGTATAGCATGGATGTTAATGATAAAATTAGTTTTAAATATAGCATGGGTGTAACGATAGCATTAGTTTTAAGTATAGCATGGGTGTTAATTATATCATTAGTTTTAAGTATAGCATGGATGTTAATGATAGTATTAGTTTTAAGTATAGCATGGGTGTAATGATAGCATTAGTTTTAAGTATAGCATGGGTGTAATGATAGCATTAGTTTTAAGTATAGCATGGGTGTTAATGATAGCATTAGTTTTAGGTATAGCATCAATTTAATGTTAGCATTAGTTTTAAGTATAGCATGAATGTTAATGATAGCATTAGTTTTAAGTATAGCATGTGTTAATGATAGCATTAGTTTTAAGTATAGCATGGATGTTAATGATAAAATTAGTTTTAAATATAGCATGGGTGTAACGATAGCATTAGTTTTAAGTATAGCATGGGTGTTAATGATAGCATTAGTTTTAAGTATAGCATGGGTGTTAATTATATCATTAGTTTTAAGTATAGCATGGATGTTAATGATAGTATTAGTTTTAAGTATAGCATGGGTGTAATGATAGCATTAGTTTTAGGTATAGCATCAATTTAATGTTAGCATTAGTTTTAAGTATAGCATGGATGTTAATGATAGCATTAGTTTTAAGTAGTGCATGGATTTTAATGATAGCTTTAGTTTTAAGTATAGCATGGATGCTAATGATAGCTTTAGTTTTAAGTATAGCATGGGTGTCAATAATAGCATTAGTTTTAAGTATAGCATGGGGGTTAATGATAGCATTAGTTTTAATTATAGCATGGGTATTAATGATATAATTAGTTTTAGGTATAGCATAGATTTAATCTTAGCATTAGTTTTAAGTATATCATGGGTTTCAATGATAGCATTATTTTTAAGTATAGTATGGATGTTAATGATAGCATTAGTTTTAAGTATAGCATGGGTGTTAAGTATAGCATTATTTTAAGTATAGCATGGGTATTAATGATAGCATGAGTTTTAAGTATAGCATGGGTGTTAAGTATAGCATGAGTTTTGAGTATATCATGGGCGTTAATGATAGCATTATTTTAAGTATATCATGGGTGTTAATGATATCACTAGTTTTAAGTATAGCATGGGTGTTAATGATAGTATTAGTTATAAGTATAGCATGGGTGTTAATGCTAGCTTTAGTTTTAAGTATAGCATGGGTGTTAAGTACAGCATGATTTTAAGTATAGCATGGGTATTAATGATAGCATGAGCTTTAAGTATAGCATGGGTGTTAAGTATAGCATGAGTTTTAAGTATAGCATGGTTGATAATGATAGCATTAGTTTTAAGTATAGCATGGGTGTTAATGATAGTATTAGTTTTAATTATAGCATGGGTATTAATGATATAATTAGTTTTAGGTATAGCATAGATTTAATGTTAGCATTAGTTTTAAGTATAGCATGGGTGTTAAGTATAGCATTATTTTAAGTAAAGCATGGGCGTTAATGATAGCATTATTTTAAAGTATATCATGGGTGTTAATGATATCACTAGTTTTAAGTATAGCATGGGTGTTAATGATAGTATTAGTTATAAGTATAGCATGGGTGTTAATGCTAGCTTTAGTTTTAAGTATAGCATGGGTGTTAAGTACAGCATGATTTTAAGTATAGCATAGTATTAATGATAGCATGAGTTTTAAGTAAAGCATGGGTGTTAAGTATAGCATTAGTTTTAAGTATAGCATGCATGCATTAACACCCATGGGTGTTAATGATAGCATTACTTTTAGGTATAGCATAAATTTAATGTTAGCATTAGTTTTAAGTATAGAATGGGTTTTAATGATAGCATTAGTTTTAAGTATAGCATGGGTGTTAATGATAGCATTAGTTTTAAATATAGCATGGGTGTAATGATAGCATTAGTTTTAGGTATAGCATCAATTTAATTATAGCATTAGTTTTAAGTATAGCATGGATGTTAATGATAGCATTAGTTTTAAGTGGTGCATGGATGTTAATGATAGCATTAGTTTTAAGTATATCATGGGTGTTAATGATATCACTAGTTTTAAGTATAGCATGGGTGTTAAGTACAGCATGATTTTAAGTATAGCATAGTATTAATGATAGCATGAGTTTTAAGTAAAGCATGGGTGTTAAGTATAGCATGATTTTAAGTATAGCATGGGTATTAATGATAGCATGAGTTTTAAGTATAGCATGGGTTTAATGATAGCATTAGTTTTAAGTATAACATGGGTGTTAATGTTAGCATTAGTTTTAAGTATAGCATGCATGCATTAACACCCATGGGTGTTAATGATAACATTAGTTATAAGTATAGCATGGGTATTAATGATAGCATTACTTTTAGGTATAGCATAAATGTAATGTTAGCATTAGTTTTAAGTATAGAATGGGTTTTAATGATAGCATTAGTTTTAAGTATAGCATGGGTATTAATGATAGCATTAGTTTTAAGTATAGCATGTGTGTTAATTATATCATTAGTTTTAAGTATAGCATGGATGTTAATGATAGCATTAGTTTTAAGTATAGCATGGGTGTAATGATAGCATTAGTTTTAAGTATAGCATGGGTGTTAATGATAGCATTAGTTTTAGGTATAGCATCAATTTAATGTTAGCATTAGTTTTAAGTTTAGCATGGATGTTAATGATAGCATTAGTTTTAAGTAGTGCATGGATTTTAATAATAGCATTAGTTTTAAGTATAGCATGGATGCTAATGATAGCTTTAGATTTAAGTATAGCATGGGTGTCAATAATAGCATTAGTTTTAAGTATAGCATGGGGGTTAATGATAGCATTAGTTTTAATTATAGCATGGGTATTAATGATATTATTAGTTTTAGGTATAGCATAGATTTAATGTTAGCATTAGTTTTAAGTATATCATGGGTTTCAATGATAGCATTATTTTTAAGTATAGCATGGATGTTAATGATAACATTAGTTATCAGTATAGCATGGGTATTAATGATAGCATTAGTTTTAAGTATATTATGGGTGTTAATGATAGCATTAGTTTTAAGTATAACATGGGTGTTAATGATAGCATTAGTTTTAAGTATAGCATGGGTGTAATGATAGCATTAGTTTTAAGTATAGCATGGGTGTTAATGATAGCATTAATTTTAAGTAGTGCATGGATGTTAATGATAGCATTAGTTTTAGGTATAGCATCAATTTAATGATAGAATTAGTTTTAAGTATAGCATGGATGTTAATGATAGCATTAGTTTTAAGTAGTGCATGGATGTTAATGATAGCATTAGTTTTAAGTATAGCATGGGTGTTAATGATAGCATTAGTTTTAAGTATAGCATGGGTGTTAATGATAGCATTAGTTTTAGGTATAGCATCAATTTAATGTTAGCATTAGTTTTAAGTTTAGCATGGATGTTAATGATAGCATTAGTTTTAAGTAGTGCATGGATTTTAATGATAGCATTAGTTTTAAGTATAGCATGGATGCTAATGATAGCTTTAGTTTTAAGTATAGCATGGGTGTCAATAATAGCATTAGTTTTAAGTATAGCATGGGGGTTAATGATAGCATTAGTTTTAATTATAGCATGGATATTAATGATATCATTAGTTTTAGGTATAGCATAGATTTAATGTTAGCATTAGTTTTAAGTATATCATGGGTTTCAATGATAGCATTATTTTTAAGTATAGCATGGATGTTAATGATAACATTAGTTATCAGTATATCATGGGTATTAATGATAGCATTAGTTTTAAGTATATTATGGGTGTTAATGATAGCATTAGTTTTAAGTATAACATGCATGCATTAACACCCATGGGTGTTAATGATAGCATTACTTTTAGGTATAGCATAAATTTAATGTTAGCATTAGTTTTAAGTATAGAATGGGTTTTAATGATAGCATTAGTTTTAAGTATAGCATGGGTGTTAATGATAGCATTAGTTTTAAGTATAGCATGGGTGTTAATTATATCATTAGTTATCAGTATAGCATGGGTAATAATGATAGCATTAGTTTTAAGTATATTATGGGTGTTAATGAAAGCATTAGTTTTAAGTATAACATGGGTGTTAATGATAGTATTAGTTATAAGTATAGCATGGGTGTTAATGCTAGCTTTAGTTTTAAGTATAGCATGGGTGTTAAGTACAGCATGATTTTAAGTATAGCATTGTATTAATGATAGCATGAGTTTTAAGTAAAGCATGGGTGTTAAGTATAGCATTAGTTTTAAGTATAGCATGCATGCATTAACACCCATGGGTGTTAATGATAGCATTACTTTTAGGTATAGCATAAATTTAATGTTAGCATTAGTTTTAAGTATAGAATGGGTGTTAATTATATCATTAGTTTTAAGTATAGCATGGATGTTAATGATAGCATTAGTTTTAAGTATAGCATGGGTGTAATGATAGCATTAGTTTTAAGTATAGCATGGGTGTTAATGATAGCATTAGTTTTAGGTATAGCATCAATTTAATGTTAGCATTAGTTATAAGTTTAGCATGGATGTTAATGATAGCATTAGTTTTAAGTAGTGCATGGATTTTAATGATATCATTAGTTTTAAGTATAGCATGGATGCTAATGATAGCTTTATTTTTAAGTATATCATGGGTGTCAATAATAGCATTAGTTTTAAGTATAGCATGGGGGTTAATGATAGCATTAGTTTTAATTATAGCATGGGTATTAATGATATCATTAGTTTTAGGTATAGCATAGATTTAATGTTAGCATTAGTTTTAAGTATATCATGGGTTTCAATGATAGCATTATTTTTAAGTATAGCATGGATGTTAATGATAACATTAGTTATCAGTATAGCATGGGTATTAATGATAGCATTAGTTTTAAGTATATTATGGGTGTTAATGATAGCATTAGTTTTAAGTATAACATGGGTGTTAATGATAGCATTAGTTTTAAGTATAGCATGGGTGTAATGATAGCATTAGTTTTAAGAATAGCATGGGTGTTAATGATAGCATTAGTTTTAGGTATATCATAAATTTAATGTTAGCATTAGTTTTAAGTATAGCATGGATGTTAATGATAGCATTAATTTTAAGTAGTGCATGAATGTTAATGATAGCATTAGTTTTAGGTATAGCATCAATTTAATGATAGAATTAGTTTTAAGTATAGCATGGATGTTAATGATAGCATTAGTTTTAAGTAGTGCATGGATGTTAATGATAGCATTAGTTTTAAGTATAGCATGGGTGTTAATGATAGCATTAGTTTTAAGTATAGCATGGGTGTTAATGATAGCATTAGTTTTAGGTATAGCATCAATTTAATGTTAGCATTAGTTTTAAGTTTAGCATGGATGTTAATGATAGCATTAGTTTTAAGTAGTGCATGGATTTTAATGATAGCATTAGTTTTAAGTATAGCATGGATGCTAATGATAGCTTTAGTTTTAAGTATAGCATGGGTGTCAATAATAGCATTAGTTTTAAGTATAGCATGGGGGTTAATGATAGCATTAGTTTTAATTATAGCATGGATATTAATGATATCATTAGTTTTAGGTATAGCATAGATTTAATGTTAGCATTAGTTTTAATTATATCATGGGTTTCAATGATAGCATTATTTTTAAGTATAGCATGGATGTTAATGATAACATTAGTTATCAGTATATCATGGGTATTAATGATAGCATTAGTTTTAAGTATATTATGGGTGTTAATGATAGCATTAGTTTTAAGTATAACATGCATGCATTAACACCCATGGGTGTTAATGATAGCATTACTTTTAGGTATAGCATAAATTTAATGTTAGCATTAGTTTTAAGTATAGAATGGGTTTTAATGATAGCATTAGTTTTAAGTATAGCATGGGTGTTAATGATAGCATTAGTTTTAAGTATAGCATGGGTGTTAATTATATCATTAGTTTTAAGTATAGCATGGATGTTAATGATAGCATTAGTTTTAAGTATAGCATGGGTGTAATGATAGCATTAGTTTTAAGTATAGCATGGGTGTTAATGATAGCATTAGTTTTAGGTATAGCATCAATTTAATGTTAGCATTAGTTTTAAGTTTAGCATGGATGTTAATGATAGCATTAGTTTTAAGTAGTGCATGGATTTTAATGATATCATTAGTTTTAAGTATAGCATGGATGCTAATGATAGCTTTAATTTTAAGTATAGCATGGGTGTCAATAATAGCATTAGTTTTAAGTATAGCATGGGGGTTAATGATAGCATTAGTTTTAATTATAGCATGGGTATTAATGATATCATTAGTTTTAGGTATAGCATAGATTTAATGTTAGCATTAGTTTTAAGTATATCATGGGTTTCAATGATAGCATTATTTTTAAGTATAGCATGGATGTTAATGATAATATTAGTTATCAGTATAGCATGGGTAATAATGATAGCATTAGTTTTAAGTATATTATGGGTGTTAATGAAAGCATTAGTTTTAAGTATAACATGGGTGTTAATGATAGTATTAGTTATAAGTATAGCATGGGTGTTAATGCTAGCTTTAGTTTTAAGTATAGCATGGGTGTTAAGTACAGCATGATTTTAAGTATAGCATAGTATTAATGATAGCATGAGTTTTAAGTAAAGCATGGGTGTTAAGTATAGCATTAGTTTTAAGTATAGCATGCATGCATTAACACCCATGGGTGTTAATGATAGCATTACTTTTAGGTATAGCATAAATTTAATGTTAGCATTAGTTTTAAGTATAGAATGGGTTTTAATGATAGCATTAGTTTTAAGTATAGCATGGGTGTTAATGATAGCATTAGTTTTAAGTTTAGCATGGGTGTTAATTATATCATTAGTTTTAAGTATAGCATGGATGTTAATGATAGCATTAGTTTTAAGTATAGCATGGGTGTAATGATAGCATTAGTTTTAAGTATAGCATGGGTGTTAATGATAGCATTAGTTTTAGGTATAGCATCAATTTAATGTTAGCATTAGTTATAAGTTTAGCATGGATGTTAATGATAGCATTAGTTTTAAGTAGTGCATGGATTTTAATGATATCATTAGTTTTAAGTATAGCATGGATGCTAATGATAGCTTTATTTTTAAGTATATCATGGGTGTCAATAATAGCATTAGTTTTAAGTATAGCATGGGGGTTAATGATAGCATTAGTTTTAATTATAGCATGGGTATTAATGATATCATTAGTTTTAGGTATAGCATAGATTTAATGTTAGCATTAGTTTTAAGTATATCATGGGTTTCAATGATAGCATTATTTTTAAGTATAGCATGGATGTTAATGATAACATTAGTTATCAGTATAGCATGGGTATTAATGATAGCATTAGTTTTAAGTATATTATGGGTGTTAATGATAGCATTAGTTTTAAGTATAACATGGGTGTTAATGATAGCATTAGTTTTAAGTATAGCATTAGTTTTAAGTATAGCATGGGTGTTAATGATAGCATTAGTTTTAGGTATATCATAAATTTAATGTTAGCATTAGTTTTAAGTATAGCATGGATGTTAATGATAGCATTAATTTTAAGTAGTGCATGGATGTTAATGATAGCATTAGTTTTAGGTATAGCATCAATTTAATGATAGAATTAGTTTTAAGTATAGCATGGATGTTAATGATAGCATTAGTTTTAAGTAGTGCATGGATGTTAATGATAGCATTAGTTTTAAGTATAGCATGGGTGTTAATGATAGCATTAGTTTTAAGTATAGCATGGGTGTTAATGATAGCATTAGTTTTAGGTATATCATAAATTTAATGTTAGCATTAGTTTTAAGTATAGCATGGATGTTAATGATAGCATTAATTTTAAGTAGTGCATGGATGTTAATGATAGCATTAGTTTTAGGTATAGCATCAATTTAATGATAGAATTAGTTTTAAGTATAGCATGGATGTTAATGATAATATTAGTTATCAGTATAGCATGGGTAATAATGATAGCATTAGTTTTAAGTATAGCATGGGTGTAATGATAGCATTAGTTTTAAGTATAGCATGGGTGTTAATGATAGCATTAGTTTTAGGTATAGCATCAATTTAATGTTAGCATTAGTTATAAGTTTAGCATGGATTTTAATGATAGCATTAGTTTTAAGTAGTGCATGGATTTTAATGATATCATTAGTTTTAAGTATAGCATGGATGCTAATGATAGCTTTATTTTTAAGTATATCATGGGTGTCAATAATAGCATTAGTTTTAAGTATAGCATGGGGGTTAATGATAGCATTAGTTTTAATTATAGCATGGGTGTTAATTATATCATTAGTTTTAGGTATAGCATAGATTTAATGTTAGCATTAGTTTTAAGTATATCATGGGTTTCAATGATAGCATTATTTTTAAGTATAGCATGGATGTTAATGATAACATTAGTTATCAGTATAGCATGGGTATTAATGATAGCATTAGTTTTAAGTATAGCATGGGTGTTAAGTACAGCATTATTTTAAGTATAGCATTGTATTAATGATAGCATGAGTTTTAAGTAAAGCATGGGTGTTAAGTATAGCATTAGTTTTAAGTATAGCATGCATGCATTAACACCCATGGGTGTTAATGATAGCATTACTTTTAGGTATAGCATAAATTTAATGTTAGCATTAGTTTTAAGTATAGAATGGGTTTTAATGATAGCATTAGTTTTAAGTATAGCATGGGTGTTAATGATAGCATTAGTTTTAAGTATAGCATGGGTGTTAATTATATCATTAGTTTTAAGTATAGCATGGATGTTAATGATAGCATTAGTTTTAAGTATAGCATGGGTGTAATGATAGCATTAGTTTTAAGTATAGCATGGGTGTTAATGATAGCATTAGTTTTAGGTATAGCATCAATTTAATGTTAGCATTAGTTATAAGTTTAGCATGGATGTTAATGATAGCATTAGTTTTAAGTAGTGCATGGATTTTAATGATATCATTAGTTTTAAGTATAGCATGGATGCTAATGATAGCTTTATTTTTAAGTATATCATGGGTGTCAATAATAGCATTAGTTTTAAGTATAGCATGGGGGTTAATGATAGCATTAGTTTTAATTATAGCATGGGTATTAATGATATCATTAGTTTTAGGTATAGCATAGATTTAATGTTAGCATTAGTTTTAAGTATATCATGGGTTTCAATGATAGCATTATTTTTAAGTATAGCATGGATGTTAATGATAACATTAGTTATCAGTATAGCATGGGTATTAATGATAGCATTAGTTTTAAGTATATTATGGGTGTTAATGATAGCATTAGTTTTAAGTATAACATGGGTGTTAATGATAGCATTAGTTTTAAGTATAGCATGGGTGTAATGATAGCATTAGTTTTAAGTATAGCATGGGTGTTAATGATAGCATTAGTTTTAGGTATATCATAAATTTAATGTTAGCATTAGTTTTAAGTATAGCATGGATGTTAATGATAGCATTAATTTTAAGTAGTGCATGGATGTTAATGATAGCATTAGTTTTAGGTATAGCATCAATTTAATGATAGAATTAGTTTTAAGTATAGCATGGATGTTAATGATAGCATTAGTTTTAAGTAGTGCATGGATGTTAATGATAGCATTAGTTTTAAGTATAGCATGGGTGTTAATGATAGCATTAGTTTTAAGTATAGCATGGGTGTTAATGATAGCATTAGTTTTAGGTATAGCATCAATTTAATGTTAGCATTAGTTTTAAGTTTAGCATGGATGTTAATGATAGCATTAGTTTTAAGTAGTGCATGGATTTTAATGATAGCATTAGTTTTAAGTATAGCATGGATGCTAATGATAACTTTAGTTTTAAGTATAGCATGGGTGTCAATAATAGCATTAGTTTTAAGTATAGCATGGGGGTTAATGATAGCATTAGTTTTAATTATAGCATGGATATTAATGATATCATTAGTTTTAGGTATAGCATAGATTTAATGTTAGCATTAGTTTTAATTATATCATGGGTTTCAATGATAGCATTATTTTTAAGTATAGCATGGATGTTAATGATAACATTAGTTATCAGTATATCATGGGTATTAATGATAGCATTAGTTTTAAGTATATTATGGGTGTTAATGATAGCATTAGTTTTAAGTATAACATGCATGCATTAACACCCATGGGTGTTAATGATAGCATTACTTTTAGGTATAGCATAAATTTAATGTTAGCATTAGTTTTAAGTATAGAATGGGTTTTAATGATAGCATTAGTTTTAAGTATAGCATGGGTGTTAATGATAGCATTAGTTTTAAGTATAGCATGGGTGTTAATTATATCATTAGTTTTAAGTATAGCATGGATGTTAATGATAGCATTAGTTTTAAGTATAGCATGGGTGTAATGATAGCATTAGTTTTAAGTATAGCATGGGTGTTAATGATAGCATTAGTTTTAGGTATAGCATCAATTTAATGTTAGCATTAGTTTTAAGTTTAGCATGGATGTTAATGATAGCATTAGTTTTAAGTAGTGCATGGATTTTAATGATATCATTAGTTTTAAGTATAGCATGGATGCTAATGATAGCTTTAATTTTAAGTATAGCATGGGTGTCAATAATAGCATTAGTTTTAAGTATAGCATGGGGGTTAATGATAGCATTAGTTTTAATTATAGCATGGGTATTAATGGTATCATTAGTTTTAGGTATAGCATAGATTTAATGTTAGCATTAGTTTTAAGTATATCATGGGTTTCAATGATAGCATTATTTTTAAGTATAGCATGGATGTTAATGATAATATTAGTTATCAGTATAGCATGGGTAATAATGATAGCATTAGTTTTAAGTATATTATGGGTGTTAATGAAAGCATTAGTTTTAAGTATAACATGGGTGTTAATGATAGTATTAGTTATAAGTATAGCATGGGTGTTAATGCTAGCTTTAGTTTTAAGTATAGCATGGGTGTTAAGTACAGCATGATTTTAAGTATAGCATAGTATTAATGATAGCATGAGTTTTAAGTAAAGCATGGGTGTTAAGTATAGCATTAGTTTTAAGTATAGCATGCATGCATTAACACCCATGGGTGTTAATGATAGCATTACTTTTAGGTATAGCATAAATTTAATGTTAGCATTAGTTTTAAGTATAGAATGGGTTTTAATGATAGCATTAGTTTTAAGTATAGCATGGGTGTTAATGATAGCATTAGTTTTAAGTTTAGCATGGGTGTTAATTATATCATTAGTTTTAAGTATAGCATGGATGTTAATGATAGCATTAGTTTTAAGTATAGCATGGGTGTAATGATAGCATTAGTTTTAAGTATAGCATGGGTGTTAATGATAGCATTAGTTTTAGGTATAGCATCAATTTAATGTTAGCATTAGTTATAAGTTTAGCATGGATGTTAATGATAGCATTAGTTTTAAGTAGTGCATGGATTTTAATGATATCATTAGTTTTAAGTATAGCATGGATGCTAATGATAGCTTTATTTTTAAGTATATCATGGGTGTCAATAATAGCATTAGTTTTAAGTATAGCATGGGGGTTAATGATAGCATTAGTTTTAATTATAGCATGGGTATTAATGATATCATTAGTTTTAGGTATAGCATAGATTTAATGTTAGCATTAGTTTTAAGTATATCATAAATTTAATGTTAGCATTAGTTTTAAGTATAGCATGGATGTTAATGATAGCATTAATTTTAAGTAGTGCATGGATGTTAATGATAGCATTAGTTTTAGGTATAGCATCAATTTAATGATAGAATTAGTTTTAAGTATAGCATGGATGTTAATGATAATATTAGTTATCAGTATAGCATGGGTAATAATGATAGCATTAGTTTTAAGTATAGCATGGGTGTAATGATAGCATTAGTTTTAAGTATAGCATGGGTGTTAATGATAGCATTAGTTTTAGGTATAGCATCAATTTAATGTTAGCATTAGTTATAAGTTTAGCATGGATGTTAATGATAGCATTAGTTTTAAGTAGTGCATGGATTTTAATGATATCATTAGTTTTAAGTATAGCATGGATGCTAATGATAGCTTTATTTTTAAGTATATCATGGGTGTCAATAATAGCATTAGTTTTAAGTAGTGCATGGATGTTAATGATAGCATTAGTTTTAAGTATAGCATGGGTGTTAATGATAGCATTAGGTTTAAGTATAGCATGGGTGTTAATGATAGCATTAGTTTTAGGTATATCATAAATTTAATGTTAGCATTAGTTTTAAGTATAGCATGGATGTTAATGATAGCATTAATTTTAAGTAGTGCATGGATGTTAATGATAGCATTAGTTTTAGGTATAGCATCAATTTAATGATAGAATTAGTTTTAAGTATAGCATGGATGTTAATGATAATATTAGTTATCAGTATAGCATGGGTAATAATGATAGCATTAGTTTTAAGTATAGCATGGGTGTAATGATAGCATTAGTTTTAAGTATAGCATGGGTGTTAATGATAGCATTAGTTTTAGGTATAGCATCAATTTAATGTTAGCATTAGTTATAAGTTTAGCATGGATGTTAATGATAGCATTAGTTTTAAGTAGTGCATGGATTTTAATGATATCATTAGTTTTAAGTATAGCATGGATGCTAATGATAGCTTTATTTTTAAGTATATCATGGGTGTCAATAATAGCATTAGTTTTAAGTATAGCATGGGGGTTAATGATAGCATTAGTTTTAATTATAGCATGGGTATTAATGATATCATTAGTTTTAGGTATAGCATAGATTTAATGTTAGCATTAGTTTTAAGTATATCATGGGTTTCAATGATAGCATTATTTTTAAGTATAGCATGGATGTTAATGATAACATTAGTTATCAGTATAGCATGGGTATTAATGATAGCATTAGTTTTAAGTATATTATGGGTGTTAATGATAGCATTAGTTTTAAGTATAACATGGGTGTTAATGATAGCATTAGTTTTAAGTATAGCATGGGTGTAATGATAGCATTAGTTTTAAGTATAGCATGGGTGTTAATGATAGCATTAGTTTTAGGTATATCATAAATTTAATGTTAGCATTAGTTTTAAGTATAGCATGGATGTTAATGATAGAATTAATTTTAAGTAGTGCATGGATGTTAATGATAGCATTAGTTTTAGGTATAGCATCAATTTAATGATAGAATTAGTTTTAAGTATAGCATGGATGTTAATGATAGCATTAGTTTTAAGTAGTGCATGGATGTTAATGATAGCATTAGTTTTAAGTATAGCATGGGTGTTAATGATAGCATTAGTTTTAAGTATAGCATGGGTGTTAATGATAGCATTAGTTTTAGGTATAGCATCAATTTAATGTTAGCATTAGTTTTAAGTTTAGCATGGATGTTAATGATAGCATTAGTTTTTAGTAGTGCATGGATTTTAATGATAGCATTAGTTTTAAGTATAGCATGGATGCTAATGATAGCTTTAGTTTTAAGTATAGCATGGGTGTCAATAATAGCATTAGTTTTAAGTATAGCATGGGGGTTAATGATAGCATTAGTTTTAATTATAGCATGGATATTAATGATATCATTAGTTTTAGGTATAGCATAGATTTAATGTTAGCATTAGTTTTAATTATATCATGGGTTTCAATGATAGCATTATTTTTAAGTATAGCATGGATGTTAATGATAACATTAGTTATCAGTATATCATGGGTATTAATGATAGCATTAGTTTTAAGTATATTATGGGTGTTAATGATAGCATTAGTTTTAAGTATAACATGCATGCATTAACACCCATGGGTGTTAATGATAGCATTACTTTTAGGTATAGCATAAATTTAATGTTAGCATTAGTTTTAAGTATAGAATGGGTTTTAATGATAGCATTAGTTTTAAGTATAGCATGGGTGTTAATGATAGCATTAGTTTTAAGTATAGCATGGGTGTTAATTATATCATTAGTTTTAAGTATAGCATGGATGTTAATGATAGCATTAGTTTTAAGTATAGCATGGGTGTAATGATAGCATTAGTTTTAAGTATAGCATGGGTGTTAATGATAGCATTAGTTTTAGGTATAGCATCAATTTAATGTTAGCATTAGTTATAAGTTTAGCATGGATGTTAATGATAGCATTAGTTTTAAGTAGTGCATGGATTTTAATGATATCATTAGTTTTAAGTATAGCATGGATGCTAATGATAGCTTTATTTTTAAGTATATCATGGGTGTCAATAATAGCATTAGTTTTAAGTATAGCATGGGGGTTAATGATAGCATTAGTTTTAATTATAGCATGGGTATTAATGATATCATTAGTTTTAGGTATAGCATAGATTTAATGTTAGCATTAGTTTTAAGTATATCATGGGTTTCAATGATAGCATTATTTTTAAGTATAGCATGGATGTTAATGATAACATTAGTTATCAGTATAGCATGGGTATTAATGATAGCATTAGTTTTAAGTATATTATGGGTGTTAATGATAGCATTATTTTTAAGTATAACATGGGTGTTAATGATAGCATTAGTTTTAAGTATAGCATGGGTGTAATGATAGCATTAGTTTTAAGTATAGCATGGGTGTTAATGATAGCATTAGTTTTAGGTATATCATAAATTTAATGTTAGCATTAGTTTTAAGTATAGCATGGATGTTAATGATAGCATTAATTTTAAGTAGTGCATGGATGTTAATGATAGCATTAGTTTTAGGTATAGCATCAATTTAATGATAGAATTAGTTTTAAGTATAGCATGGATGTTAATGATAGCATTAGTTTTAAGTAGTGCATGGATGTTAATGATAGCATTAGTTTTAAGTATAGCATGGGTGTTAATGATAGCATTAGTTTTAAGTATAGCATGGGTGTTAATGATAGCATTAGTTTTAGGTATAGCATCAATTTAATGTTAGCATTAGTTTTAAGTTTAGCATGGATGTTAATGATAGCATTAGTTTTAAGTAGTGCATGGATTTTAATGATAGCATTAGTTTTAAGTATAGCATGGATGCTAATGATAACTTTAGTTTTAAGTATAGCATGGGTGTCAATAATAGCATTAGTTTTAAGTATAGCATGGGGGTTAATGATAGCATTAGTTTTAATTATAGCATGGATATTAATGATATCATTAGTTTTAGGTATAGCATAGATTTAATGTTAGCATTAGTTTTAATTATATCATGGGTTTCAATGATAGCATTATTTTTAAGTATAGCATGGATGTTAATGATAACATTAGTTATCAGTATATCATGGGTATTAATGATAGCATTAGTTTTAAGTATATTATGGGTGTTAATGATAGCATTAGTTTTAAGTATAACATGCATGCATTAACACCCATGGGTGTTAATGATAGCATTACTTTTAGGTATAGCATAAATTTAATGTTAGCATTAGTTTTAAGTATAGAATGGGTTTTAATGATAGCATTAGTTTTAAGTATAGCATGGGTGTTAATGATAGCATTAGTTTTAAGTATAGCATGGGTGTTAATTATATCATTAGTTTTAAGTATAGCATGGATGTTAATGATAGCATTAGTTTTAAGTATAGCATGGGTGTAATGATAGCATTAGTTTTAAGTATAGCATGGGTGTTAATGATAGCATTAGTTTTAGGTATAGCATCAATTTAATGTTAGCATTAGTTTTAAGTTTAGCATGGATGTTAATGATAGCATTAGTTTTAAGTAGTGCATGGATTTTAATGATATCATTAGTTTTAAGTATAGCATGGATGCTAATGATAGCTTTAATTTTAAGTATAGCATGGGTGTCAATAATAGCATTAGTTTTAAGTATAGCATGGGGGTTAATGATAGCATTAGTTTTAATTATAGCATGGGTATTAATGATATCATTAGTTTTAGGTATAGCATAGATTTAATGTTAGCATTAGTTTTAAGTATATCATGGGTTTCAATGATAGCATTATTTTTAAGTATAGCATGGATGTTAATGATAATATTAGTTATCAGTATAGCATGGGTAATAATGATAGCATTAGTTTTAAGTATATTATGGGTGTTAATGAAAGCATTAGTTTTAAGTATAACATGGGTGTTAATGATAGTATTAGTTATAAGTATAGCATGGGTGTTAATGCTAGCTTTAGTTTTAAGTATAGCATGGGTGTTAAGTACAGCATGATTTTAAGTATAGCATAGTATTAATGATAGCATGAGTTTTAAGTAAAGCATGGGTGTTAAGTATAGCATTAGTTTTAAGTATAGCATGCATGCATTAACACCCATGGGTGTTAATGATAGCATTACTTTTAGGTATAGCATAAATTTAATGTTAGCATTAGTTTTAAGTATAGAATGGGTTTTAATGATAGCATTAGTTTTAAGTATAGCATGGGTGTTAATGATAGCATTAGTTTTAAGTTTAGCATGGGTGTTAATTATATCATTAGTTTTAAGTATAGCATGGATGTTAATGATAGCATTAGTTTTAAGTATAGCATGGGTGTAATGATAGCATTAGTTTTAAGTATAGCATGGGTGTTAATGATAGCATTAGTTTTAGGTATAGCATCAATTTAATGTTAGCATTAGTTATAAGTTTAGCATGGATGTTAATGATAGCATTAGTTTTAAGTAGTGCATGGATTTTAATGATATCATTAGTTTTAAGTATAGCATGGATGCTAATGATAGCTTTATTTTTAAGTATATCATGGGTGTCAATAATAGCATTAGTTTTAAGTATAGCATGGGGGTTAATGATAGCATTAGTTTTAATTATAGCATGGGTATTAATGATATCATTAGTTTTAGGTATAGCATAGATTTAATGTTAGCATTAGTTTTAAGTATATCATAAATTTAATGTTAGCATTAGTTTTAAGTATAGCATGGATGTTAATGATAGCATTAATTTTAAGTAGTGCATGGATGTTAATGATAGCATTAGTTTTAGGTATAGCATCAATTTAATGATAGAATTAGTTTTAAGTATAGCATGGATGTTAATGATAATATTAGTTATCAGTATAGCATGGGTAATAATGATAGCATTAGTTTTAAGTATAGCATGGGTGTAATGATAGCATTAGTTTTAAGTATAGCATGGGTGTTAATGATAGCATTAGTTTTAGGTATAGCATCAATTTAATGTTAGCATTAGTTATAAGTTTAGCATGGATGTTAATGATAGCATTAGTTTTAAGTAGTGCATGGATTTTAATGATATCATTAGTTTTAAGTATAGCATGGATGCTAATGATAGCTTTATTTTTAAGTATATCATGGGTGTCAATAATAGCATTAGTTTTAAGTAGTGCATGGATGTTAATGATAGCATTAGTTTTAAGTATAGCATGGGTGTTAATGATAGCATTAGGTTTAAGTATAGCATGGGTGTTAATGATAGCATTAGTTTTAGGTATATCATAAATTTAATGTTAGCATTAGTTTTAAGTATAGCATGGATGTTAATGATAGCATTAATTTTAAGTAGTGCATGGATGTTAATGATAGCATTAGTTTTAGGTATAGCATCAATTTAATGATAGAATTAGTTTTAAGTATAGCATGGATGTTAATGATAATATTAGTTATCAGTATAGCATGGGTAATAATGATAGCATTAGTTTTAAGTATAGCATGGGTGTAATGATAGCATTAGTTTTAAGTATAGCATGGGTGTTAATGATAGCATTAGTTTTAGGTATAGCATCAATTTAATGTTAGCATTAGTTATAAGTTTAGCATGGATGTTAATGATAGCATTAGTTTTAAGTAGTGCATGGATTTTAATGATATCATTAGTTTTAAGTATAGCATGGATGCTAATGATAGCTTTATTTTTAAGTATATCATGGGTGTCAATAATAGCATTAGTTTTAAGTATAGCATGGGGGTTAATGATAGCATTAGTTTTAATTATAGCATGGGTATTAATGATATCATTAGTTTTAGGTATAGCATAGATTTAATGTTAGCATTAGTTTTAAGTATATCATGGGTTTCAATGATAGCATTATTTTTAAGTATAGCATTGATGTTAATGATAACATTAGTTATCAGTATAGCATGGGTATTAATGATAGCATTAGTTTTAAGTATATTATGGGTGTTAATGATAGCATTAGTTTTAAGTATAACATGGGTGTTAATGATAGCATTAGTTTTAAGTATAGCATGGGTGTAATGATAGCATTAGTTTTAAGTATAGCATGGGTGTTAATGATAGCATTAGTTTTAGGTATATCATAAATTTAATGTTAGCATTAGTTTTAAGTATAGCATGGATGTTAATGATAGCATTAATTTTAAGTAGTGCATGGATGTTAATGATAGCATTAGTTTTAGGTATAGCATGGGTGTTAATGATAGCATTAGTTTTAAGTATAGCATGGGTGTTAATGATAGCATTAGTTTTAGGTATAGCATCAATTTAATGTTAGCATTAGTTTTAAGTTTAGCATGGATGTTAATGATAGCATTAGTTTTAAGTAGTGCATGGATTTTAATGATAGCATTAGTTTTAAGTATAGCATGGATGCTAATGATAGCTTTAGTTTTAAGTATAGCATGGGTGTCAATAATAGCATTAGTTTTAAGTATAGCATGGGGGTTAATGATAGCATTAGTTTTAATTATAGCATGGATATTAATGATATCATTAGTTTTAGGTATAGCATAGATTTAATGTTAGCATTAGTTTTAATTATATCATGGGTTTCAATGATAGCATTATTTTTAAGTATAGCATGGATGTTAATGATAACATTAGTTATCAGTATATCATGGGTATTAATGATAGCATTAGTTTTAAGTATATTATGGGTGTTAATGATAGCATTAGTTTTAAGTATAACATGCATGCATTAACACCCATGGGTGTTAATGATAGCATTACTTTTAGGTATAGCATAAATTTAATGTTAGCATTAGTTTTAAGTATAGAATGGGTTTTAATGATAGCATTAGTTTTAAGTATAGCATGGGTGTTAATGATAGCATTAGTTTTAAGTATAGAATGGGTGTTAATTATATCATTAGTTTTAAGTATAGCATGGATGTTAATGATAGCATTAGTTTTAAGTATAGCATGGGTGTAATGATAGCATTAGTTTTAAGTATAGCATGGGTGTTAATGATAGCATTAGTTTTAGGTATAGCATCAATTTAATGTTAGCATTAGTTTTAAGTTTAGCATGGATGTTAATGATAGCATTAGTTTTAAGTAGTGCATGGATTTTAATGATATCATTAGTTTTAAGTATAGCATGGATGCTAATGATAGCTTTAATTTTAAGTATAGCATGGGTGTCAATAATAGCATTAGTTTTAAGTATAGCATGGGGGTTAATGATAGCATTAGTTTTAATTATAGCATGGGTATTAATGATATCATTAGTTTTAGGTATAGCATAGATTTAATGTTAGCATTAGTTTTAAGTATATCATGGGTTTCAATGATAGCATTATTTTTAAGTATAGCATGGATGTTAATGATAATATTAGTTATCAGTATAGCATGGGTAATAATGATAGCATTAGTTTTAAGTATATTATGGGTGTTAATGAAAGCATTAGTTTTAAGTATAACATGGGTGTTAATGATAGTATTAGTTATAAGTATAGCATGGGTGTTAATGCTAGCTTTAGTTTTAAGTATAGCATGGGTGTTAAGTACAGCATGATTTTAAGTATAGCATAGTATTAATGATAGCATGAGTTTTAAGTAAAGCATGGGTGTTAAGTATAGCATTAGTTTTAAGTATAGCATGCATGCATTAACACCCATGGGTGTTAATGATAGCATTACTTTTAGGTATAGCATAAATTTAATGTTAGCATTAGTTTTAAGTATAGAATGGGTTTTAATGATAGCATTAGTTTTAAGTATAGCATGGGTGTTAATGATAGCATTAGTTTTAAGTTTAGCATGGGTGTTAATTATATCATTAGTTTTAAGTATAGCATGGATGTTAATGATAGCATTAGTTTTAAGTATAGCATGGGTGTAATGATAGCATTAGTTTTAAGTATAGCATGGGTGTTAATGATAGCATTAGTTTTAGGTATAGCATCAATTTAATGTTAGCATTAGTTATAAGTTTAGCATGGATGTTAATGATAGCATTAGTTTTAAGTAGTGCATGGATTTTAATGATATCATTAGTTTTAAGTATAACATGGATGCTAATGATAGCTTTATTTTTAAGTATATCATGGGTGTCAATAATAGCATTAGTTTTAAGTATAGCATGGGGGTTAATGATAGCATTAGTTTTAATTATAGCATGGGTATTAATGATATCATTAGTTTTAGGTATAGCATAGATTTAATGTTAGCATTAGTTTTAAGTATATCATGGGTTTCAATGATAGCATTATTTTTAAGTATAGCATGGATGTTAATGATAACATTAGTTATCAGTATAGCATGGGTAATAATGATAGCATTAGTTTTAAGTATATTATGGGTGTTAATGATAGCATTAGTTTTAAGTATAACATGGGTGTTAATGATAGTATTAGTTATAAGTATAGCATGGGTGTTAATGCTAGCTTTAGTTTTAAGTATAGCATGGGTGTTAAGTACAGCATGATTTTAAGTATAGCATAGTATTAATGATAGCATGAGTTTTAAGTAAAGCATGGGTGTTAAGTATAGCATTAGTTTTAAGTATAGCATGCATGCATTAACACCCATGGGTGTTAATGATAGCATTACTTTTAGGTATAGCATAAATTTAATGTTAGCATTAGTTTTAAGTATAGAATGGGTTTTAATGATAGCATTAGTTTTAGGTATAGCATGGGTGTTAATGATAGCATTAGTTTTAAGTATAGCATGGGTGTTAATTATATCATTAGTTTTAAGTATAGCATGGATGTTAATGATAGCATTAGTTTTAAGTATAGCATGGGTGTAATGATAGCATTAGTTTTAAGTATAGCATGGGTGTTAATGATAGCATTAGTTTTAGGTATAGCATCAATTTAATTTTAGCATTAGTTTTAAGTTTAGCATGGATGTTAATGATAGCATTAGTTTTAAGTAGTGCATGGATTTTAATGATATCATTAGTTTTAAGTATAGCATTGATGCTAATGATAGCTTTAGTTTTAAGTATAGCATGGGTGTCAATAATAGCATTAGTTTTAAGTATAGCATGGGGGTTAATGATAGCATTAGTTTTAATTATAGCATGGGTATTAATGATATCATTAGTTTTAGGTATAGCATAGATTTAATGTTAGCATTAGTTTTAAGTATATCATGGGTTTCAATGATAGCATTATTTTTAAGTATAGCATGGATGTTAATGATAACATTAGTTATCAGTATAGCATGGGTATTAATGATAGCATTAGTTTTAAGTATATTATGGGTGTTAATGATAACATTAGTTTTAAGTATAACATGGGTGTTAATGATAGCATTAGTTTTAAGTATAGCATGGGTGTAATGATAGCATTAGTTTTAAGTATAGCATGGGTGTTAATGATAGCATTAGTTTTAGGTTTATCATAAATTTAATGTTAGCATTAGTTTTAAGTATAGCATGGATGTTAATGATAGCATTAATTTTAAGTAGTGCATGGATGTTAATGATAGCATTAGTTTTAGGTATAGCATCAATTTAATGATAGAATTAGTTTTAAGTATAGCATGGATGTTAATGATAGCATTAGTTTTAAGTAGTGCATGGATGTTAATGATAGCATTAGTTTTAAGTATAGCATGGGTTTTAATGATAGCATTAGTTTTAAGTATAGAACGGATGTTAATGATAACATTAGTTTTAAGTATAGCATGGGTGTAATGATAGCATTAGTTTTAAGTATAGCATGGATGTTAATAATAGCTTTAGTTTTAAGTATAACATGGTTGATAATGATAGCATTAGTTTTAAGTATAGCATGGGTGTTAATGATAGTTTAAGTTTTAAGTATAGTATGGGTATTAATGATAGCATTAGTTTTAAGTATAGCATGGGTGTTAAAGATTGCATTAGTTTTAAGTATAGCATGGATGTTAATGATAGCATTAGTTTTAAGTATAGCATAGGTATTAATGATATCATTAGTTTTAAGTATAGCATGGGTGTTAATGATAGCATTAGTTTTAAGTAGAGCATGGGTGTTAATGATAGCATGGGTGATAAGTATAGCATGGGTGTTAATGATAACATTAGTTATAAGTATAGCATGGGTGTTAATGATAGCATTAGTTTTAAGTATAGTATGGATGTTAATAATAGCATTAGTTTTAAGTATAGCATGGGTGTAATGATAGCATTAGTTTTAAGTATAGCATGGGTGTCAATAATAGCATTAGTTTTAAGTATAACATGGGAGTTAATGATATCATTAGTTTTAAGTATAACATGGATACTAATGATAGCATTAGTTTTAAGTATAGCATAGATACTAATGATAGCATTAGTTTTAAGTATATCATGGGTGTTAATGATAGCATTAGTTTTAAGTATAATATGGGTGTTAATGTTAGCATTAGTTTTAAGTATAGCATGCATGCATTAACACCCATGGGTGTTAATGATAGCATTAGTTATAAGTATAGCATGGGTATTAATGATAGCATTACTTTTAGGTATATCATAAATTTAATGTTAGCATTAGTTTTAAGTATAGCATGGATGTTAATGATAGCATTAGTTTTAAGTAGTGCATGGATGTTAATGATAGAATTAGTTTTAGGTATAGCATCAATTTAATGATAGCATTAGTTTTAAGTATAGCATGGATGTTAATGATAGCATTAGTTTTAAATATAGCATGGGTGTAATGATAGCATTAGTTTTAAGTATAGCATGGGTGTTAATGATAGCATTACTTTTAGGTATAGCATAAATTTAATGTTAGCATTAGTTTTAAGTATAGAATGGGTTTTAATGATAGCATTAGTTTTAAGTATAGCATGGGTGTTAATGATAGCATTAGTTTTAAGTATAGCATGGGTGTTAATTATATCATTAGTTTTAAGTATAGCATAGATTTAATGTTAGCATTAGTTTTAAGTATATCATGGGTTTCAATGATAGCATTATTTTTAAGTATAGCATGGATGTTAATGATAACATTAGTTATCAGTATAGCATGGGTAATAATGATAGCATTAGTTTTAAGTATATTATGGGTGTTAATGATAGCATTAGTTATAAGTATAGCATGGGTGTTAATGCTAGCTTTAGTTTTAAGTATAGCATGGGTGTTAAGTACAGCATGATTTTAAGTATAGCATAGTATTAATGATAGCATGAGTTTTAAGTAAAGCATGGGTGTTAAGTATAGCATTAGTTTTAAGTATAGCATGCATGCATTAACACCCATGGGTGTTAATGATAGCATTACTTTTAGGTATAGCATAAATTTAATGTTAGCATTAGTTTTAAGTAAAGCATGGGTTTTAATGATAGCATTAGTTTTAAGTATAGCATGGGTGTTAATGATAGCATTAGTTTTAAGTATAGCATGGGTGTTAATTATATCATTAGTTTTAAGTATAGCATTGATGTTAATGATAGCATTAGTTTTAAGTATAGCATGGGTGTAATGATAGCATTAGTTTTAAGTATAGCATGGGTGTTAATGATAGCATTAGTTTTAGGTATAGCATCAATTTAATGTTAGCATTAGTTTTAAGTTTAGCATGGATGTTAATGATAGCATTAGTTTTAAGTAGTGCATGGATTTTAATGATATCATTAGTTTTAGGTATAGCATAGATTTAATGTTAGCATTAGTTTTAAGTGTAGCATGGGGGTTAATGATAGCATTAGTTTTAATTATAGCATGGGTATTAATGATATCATTAGTTTTAGGTATAGCATAGATTTAATGTTAGCATTAGTTTTAAGTGTATCATGGGTTTCAATGATAGCATTATTTTTAAGTATAGCATGGATGTTAATGATAACATTAGTTATCAGTATAGCATGGGTATTAATGATAGCATTAGTTTTAAGTATATTATGGGTGTTAATGATAGCATTAGTTTTAAGTATAACATGGGTGTTAATGATAGCATTAGTTTTAAGTATAGCATGGGTGTAATGATAGCATTAGTTTTAAGTATAGCATGGGTGTTAATGATAGCATTAGTTTTAGGTTTATCATAAATTTAATGTTAGCATTAGTTTTAAGTATAGCATGGATGTTAATGATAGCATTAATTTTAAGTAGTGCATGGATGTTAATGATAGCATTAGTTTTAGGTATAGCATCAATTTAATGATAGAATTAGTTTTAAGTATAGCATACTGTTAATGATAGCATTAGTTTTAAGTAGTGCATGGATGTTAATGATAGCATTAGTTTTAAGTATAGCATGGGTGTTAATGATAGCATTAATTTTAAGTATAGCACGGATGTTAATGATAACATTAGTTTTAAGTATAGCATGGGTGTAATGATAGCATTAGTTTTAAGTATAGCATGGATGTTAATGATAGCTTTAGTTTTAAGTATAACATGGTTGATAATGATAGCATTAGTTTTAAGTATAGCATGGGTGTTAATGATAGTATTAGTTTTAAGTATAGTATGGGTATTAATGATAGCATTAGTTTTAAGTATAGCATGGGTGTTAAAGATTGCATTAGTTTTAAGTATAGCATGGATGTTAATGATAGCATTAGTTTTAAGTATAGCATGGGTATTAATGATATCATTAGTTTTAAGTATAGCATGGGTGTTAATGATAGCATTAGTTTTAAGTATAGTATGGATGTTAATAATAGCATTAGTTTTAAGTATAGCATGGGTGTAATGATAGCATTAGTTTTAAGTATAGCATGGGTGTCAATAATAGCATTAGTTTTAAGTATAACATGGGAGTTAATGATATCATTAGTTTTAATTATAGCATGGATGCTAATGATAGCATTAGTTTTAAGTATCGAATGGGTTTTAATGATATCATTTATTTTAAGTATAGCATGGATACTAATGATAGCATTAGTTTTAAGTATAGCATGGATACTAATGATAGCATTATTTTTAAGTATATCATGGGTTTTAATGATAGCATTAGTTTTAAGTATAATATGGGTGTTAATGTTAGCATTAGTTTTAAGTATAGCATGCATGCATTAACACCCATGTGTGTTAATGATAGAATTAGTTATAAGTATAGCATGGGTATAATGATAGCATTACTTTTAGGTATATCATAAATTTAATGTTAGCATTAGTTTTAAGTATAGCATGGATGTTAATGATAGCATTAGTTTTATGTAGTGCATGGATGTTAATGATAGCATTAGTTTTAGGTATAGCATCAATTTAATGATAGCATTAGTTTTAAGTATAGCATGGATGTTAATGATAGCATTAGTTTTAAATATAGCATGGGTGTAATGATAGCATTAGTTTTAAGTATAGCATGGGGGTTAATGATAGCATTAGTTTTAGGTATAGCATCAATTTAATTATAGCATTAGTTTTAAGTATAGCATGGATGTTAATGATAGCATTAGTTTTAAGTAGTGCATGGATGTTAATGATAGCATTAGTTTTAAGTATATCATGGGTGTTAATGATATCACTAGTTTTAAGTATAGCATGGGTGTTAATGATAGTATTAGTTATAAGTATAGCATGGGTGTTAATGCTAGCTTTAGTTTTAAGTATAGCATGGGTGTTAAGTACAGCATGATTTTAAGTATAGCATAAATTTAATGTTAGCATTAGTTTTAAGTATAGCATGGATGTTAATGATAGCATTAATTTTAAGTAGTGCATGGATGTTAATGATAGCATTAGTTTTAGGTATAGCATCAATTTAATGATAGCATTAGTTTTAAGTATAGCATGGGTGTTAATGATAGCATTAGTTTTAGGTATAGCATCAATTTAATGTTAGCATTAGTTTTAAGTTTAGCATGGATGTTAATGATAGCATTAGTTTTAAGTAGTGCATGGATTTTAATGATATCATTAGTTTTAAGTATAGCATGGATGCTAATGATAGCTTTAGTTTTAAGTATAGCATGGGTGTTAATGATAGCATTAGTTTTAAGTAGTGCATGGATGTTAATGATAGCATTAGTTTTAAGTATATCATGGGTGTTAATGATATCACTAGTTTTAAGTATAGCATGGGTGTTAATGATAGTATTAGTTTTAAGTATAGAATGGGTTTTAATGATAGCATTAGTTTTAAGTATAGCATGGGTGTTAATGATAGCATTAGTTTTAAGTATAGCATGGGTGTTAATTATATCATTAGTTTTAAGTATAGCATGGATGTTAATGATAGCATTAGTTTTAAGTATAGTATGGGTGTAATGATAGCATTAGTTTTAAGTATAGCATGGGTGTAATGATAGCATTAGTTTTAAGTATAGCATGGGTGTTAATGATAGCATTAGTTTTAGGTTTATCATAAATTTAATGTTAGCATTAGTTTTAAGTATAGCATGGATGTTAATGATAGCATTAATTTTAAGTAGTGCATGGATGTTAATGATAGCATTAGTTTTAGGTATAGCATCAATTTAATGATAGCATTAGTTTTAAGTATAGCATGGGTGTTAATGATAGCATTAGTTTTAGGTATAGCATCAATTTAATGTTAGCATTAGTTTTAAGTTTAGCATGGATGTTAATGATAGCATTAGTTTTAAGTAGTGCATGGATTTTAATGATATCATTAGTTTTAAGTATAGCATGGATGCTAATGATAGCTTTAGTTTTAAGTATAGCATGGGTGTCAATAATAGCATTAGTTTTAAGTATAGCATGGGGGTTAATGATAGCATTAGTTTTAATTATAGCATGGGTATTAATGATATCATTAGTTTTAGGTATAGCATAGATTTAATGTTAGCATTAGTTTTAAGTATATCATGGGTTTCAATGATAGCATTATTTTTAAGTATAGCATGGATGTTAATGATAACATTAGTTATCAGTATAGCATGGGTATTAATGATAGCATTAGTTTTAAGTATATTATGGGTGTTAATGATAGCATTAGTTTTAAGTATAACATGGGTGTTAATGATAGCATTAGTTTTAAGTATAGCATGGGTGTAATGATAGCATTAGTTTTAAGTATAGCATGGGTGTTAATGATAGCATTAGTTTTAGGTTTATCATAAATTTAATGTTAGCATTAGTTTTAAGTATAGCATGGATGTTAATGATAGCATTAATTTTAAGTAGTGCATGGATGTTAATGATAGCATTAGTTTTAGGTATAGCATCAATTTAATGATAGAATTAGTTTTAAGTATAGCATACTGTTAATGATAGCATTAGTTTTAAGTAGTGCATGGATGTTAATGATAGCATTAGTTTTAAGTATAGCATGGGTGTTAATGATAGCATTAATTTTAAGTATAGCACGGATGTTAATGATAACATTAGTTTTAAGTATAGCATGGGTGTAATGATAGCATTAGTTTTAAGTATAGCATGGATGTTAATGATAGCTTTAGTTTTAAGTATAACATGGTTGATAATGATAGCATTAGTTTTAAGTATAGCATGGGTGTTAATGATAGTATTAGTTTTAAGTATAGTATGGGTATTAATGATAGCATTAGTTTTAAGTATAGCATGGGTGTTAAAGATTGCATTAGTTTTAAGTATAGCATGGATGTTAATGATAGCATTAGTTTTAAGTATAGCATGGGTATTAATGATATCATTAGTTTTAAGTATTGCATGGGTGTTAATGATAGCATTAGTTTTAAGTATAGTATGGATGTTAATAATAGCATTAGTTTTAAGTATAGCATGGGTGTAATGATAGCATTAGTTTTAAGTATAGCATGGGTGTCAATAATAGCATTAGTTTTAAGTATAACATGGGAGTTAATGATATCATTAGTTTTAATTATAGCATTGATGCTAATGATAGCATTAGTTTTAAGTATCGAATGGGTTTTAATGATAGCATTTATTTTAAGTATAGCATGGATACTAATGATAGCATTAGTTTTAAGTATAGCATGGATACTAATGATAGCATTATTTTTAAGTATATCATGGGTGTTAATGATAGCATTAGTTTTAAGTATTATATGGGTGTTAATGTTAGCATTAGTTTTAAGTATAGCATGCATGCATTAACACCCATGTGTGTTAATGATAGAATTAGTTATAAGTATAGCATGGGTATTAATGATAGCATTACTTTTAGGTATATCATAAATTTAATGTTAGCATTAGTTTTAAGTATAGCATGGATGTTAATGATAGCATTAGTTTTAAGTAGTGCATGGATGTTAATGATAGCATTAGTTTTAGGTATAGCATCAATTTAATGATAGCATTAGTTTTAAGTATAGCATGGATGTTAATGATAGCATTAGTTTTAAATATAGCATGGGTGTAATGATAGCATTAGTTTTAAGTATAGCATGGGTGTTAATGATAGCATTAGTTTTAGGTATAGCATCAATTTAATTATAGCATTAGTTTTAAGTATAGCATGGATGTTAATGATAGCATTAGTTTTAAGTAGTGCATGGATGTTAATGATAGCATTAGTTTTAAGTATATCATGGGTGTTAATGATATCACTAGTTTTAAGTATAGCATGGGTGTTAATGATAGTATTAGTTATAAGTATAGCATGGGTGTTAATGCTAGCTTTAGTTTTAAGTATAGCATGGGTGTTAAGATCAGCATGATTTTAAGTATAGCATAAATTTAATGTTAGCATTAGTTTTAAGTATAGAATGGGTTTTAATGATAGCATTAGTTTTAAGTATAGCATGGGTGTTAATGATAGCATTAGTTTTAAGTATAGCATGGGTGTTAATTATATCATTAGTTTTAAGTATAGCATGGATGTTAATGATAGCATTAGTTTTAAGTATAGCATGGGTGTAATGATAGCATTAGTTTTAAGTATAGCATGGGTGTTAATGATAGCATTAGTTTTAAGTATAGCATGGATGTTAATGATAGCATTAGTTTTAGGTATAGCATCAATTTAATGATAGAATTAGTTTTAAGTATAGCATGGATGTTAATGATAGCATTAGTTTTAAGTAGTGCATGGATGTTAATGATAGCATTAGTTTTAAGTATAGCATGGGTGTTAATGATAGCATTAGTTTTAAGTATAGCATGGGTGTTAATTATATCATTAGTTTTAAGTATAGCATGGATGCTAATGATAACTTTAGTTTTAAGTATAGCATGGGTGTCAATAATAGCATTAGTTTTAAGTATAGCATGGGGGTTAATGATAGCATTAGTTTTAATTATAGCATGGATATTAATGATATCATTAGTTTTAGGTATAGCATAGATTTAATGTTAGCATTAGTTTTAAGTATATCATGGGTTTCAATGATAGCATTATTTTTAAGTATAGCATGGATGTTAATGATAACATTAGTTATCAGTATATCATGGGTATTAATGATAGCATTAGTTTTAAGTATATTATGGGTGTTAATGATAGCATTAGTTTTAAGTATAACATGGGTGTTAATGTTAGCATTAGTTTTAAGTATAGCATGCATGCATTAACACCCATGGGTGTTAATGATAGCATTAGTTATAAGTATAGCATGGGTATTAATGATAGCATTACTTTTAGGTATAGCATAAATTTAATGTTAGCATTAGTTTTAAGTATAGAATGGGTTTTAATGATAGCATTAGTTTTAACTATAGCATGGGTGTTAATGATAGCATTAGTTTTAGGTATAGCATCAATTTAATGTTAGCATTAGTTTTAAGTTTAGCATGGATGTTACTGATAGCATTAGTTTAAAGTAGTGCATGGATTTTAATAATAGCATTAGTTTTAAGTAGTGCATGGATTTTAATGATATCATTAGTTTTAAGTATAGTATGGATGCTAATGATAGCTTTAGTTTTAAGTATAGCATGGGTGTAAATAATAGCATTAGTTTTAAGTATAGCATGGGGGTTAATGATAGCATTAGTTTTAATTATAGCATGGGTATTAATGATATCATTAGTTTTAGGTATAGCATAGATTTAATGTTAGCATTATTTTTAAGTATATCATGGGTTTCAATGATAGCATTATTTTTAAGTATAGCATGGATGTTAATGATAACATTAGTTATCAGTATAGCATGGGTATTAATGATAGCATTAGTTTTAAGTATATTATGGGTGTTAATGATAGCATTAGTTTTAAGTATAACATGGGTGTTAATGATAGCATTAGTTTTAAGTATAGCATGGGTGTAATGATAGCATTAGTTTTAAGTATAGCATGGGTGTTAATGATAGCATTAGTTTTTGGTATATCATAAATTTAATGTTAGCATTAGTTTTAAGTATAGCATGGATGTTAATGATAGCATTAATTTTAAGTAGTGCATGGATGTTAATGATAGCATTAGTTTTAGGTATAGCATCAATTTAATGATAGAATTAGTTTTAAGTATAGCATGGATGTTAATGATAGCATTAGTTTTAAGTAGTGCATGGATGTTAATGATAGCATTAGTTTTAAGTATAGCATGGGTGTTAATGATAGCATTAGTTTTAAGTATAGCATGGGTGTTAATTATATCATTAGTTTTAAGTATAGCATTGATGTTAATGATAGAATTAGTTTTAAGTATAGCATGGGTGTAATGATAGCATTAGTTTTAAGTATAGCATGGGTGTTAATGATAGCATTAGTTTTAGGTATAGCATCAATTTAATGTTAGCATTAGTTTTAAGTTTAGCATGGATGTTAATGATAGCATTAGTTTTAAGTAGTGCATGGATTTTAATGATAGCATTCGTTTTAAGTATAGCATGGATGCTAATGATAGCTTTAGTTTTAAGTATAGCATGGGTGTCAATAATAGCATTAGTTTTAAGTATAGCATGGGGGTTAATGATAGCATTAGTTTTAATTATAGCATGGATATTAATGATATCATTAGTTTTAGGTATAGCATAGATTTAATGTTAGCATTAGTTTTAAGTATATCATGGGTTTCAATGATAGCATTATTTTTAAGTATAGCATGGATGTTAATGATAACATTAGTTATCAGTATATCATGGGTATTAATGATAGCATTAGTTTTAAGTATATTATGGGTGTTAATGATAGCATTAGTTTTAAGTATAACATGGGTGTTAATGTTAGCATTAGTTTTAAGTATAGCATGCATGCATTAACACCCATGGGTGTTAATGATAGCATTAGTTATAAGTATAGCATGGGTATTAATGATAGCATTACTTTTAGGTATAGCATAAATTTAATGTTAGCATTAGTTTTAAGTATAGAATGGGTTTTAATGATAGCATTAGTTTTAAGTATAGCATGGGTGTTAATGATAGCATTAGTTTTAAGTATAGCATGGGTGTTAATTATATCATTAGTTTTAAGTATAACATGGGTGTTAATGATAGCATTAGTTTTAAGCATAGCATGGGTATTAATGATATCATTAGTTTTAGGTATAGCATAGATTTAATGTTAGCATTAGTTTTAAGTATATCATGGGTTTCAATGATAGCATTATTTTTAAGTATAGCATGGATGTTAATGATAACATTAGTTATCAGTATAGCATGGGTATTAATGATAGCATTAGTTTTAAGTATATTATGGGTGTTAATGATAGAATTAGTTTTAAGTATAACATGGGTGTTAATGATAGCATTAGTTTTAAGTATAGCATGGGTATAATGATAGCATTAGTTTTAAGTATAGCATGGGTGTTAATGATAGCATTAGTTTTAGGTATATCATAAATTTAATGTTAGCATTAGTTTTAAGTATAGCATGGATGTTAATGATAGCATTAATTTTAAGTAGTGCATGGATGTTAATGATAGCATTAGTTTTAGGTATAGCATCAATTTAATGATAGAATTAGTTTTAAGTATAGCATGGATGTTAATGATAGCATTAGTTTTAAGTAGTGCATGGATGTTAATGATAGCATTAGTTTTAAGTATAGCATGGGTGTTAATGATAGCATTAGTTTTAAGTATAGCATGGGTGTTAATTATATCATTAGTTTTAAGTATAGCATTGATGTTAATGATAGCATTAGTTTTAAGTATAGTATGGGTGTAATGATAGCATTAGTTTTAAGTATAGCATGGGTTTCAATGATAGCATTATTTTTAAGTATAGCATGGATGTTAATGATAACATTAGTTATCAGTATATCATGGGTATTAATGATAGCATTAGTTTTAAGTATATTATGGGTGTTAATGATAGCATTAGTTTTAAGTATAACATGGGTGTTAATGATAGCATTAGTTTTAAGTATAGCATGGGTGTAATGATAGCATTAGTTTTAAGTATAGCATGGGTGTTAATGATAGCATTAGTTTTAGGTATATCATACATTTAATGTTAGCATTAGTTTTAAGTATAGCATGGATGTTAATGATAGCATTAATTTTAAGTAGTGCATGGATGTTAATGATAGCATTAGTTTTAGGTATAGCATCAATTTAATGATAGAATTAGTTTTAAGTATAGCATGGATGTTAATGATAACATTAGTTTTAAGTAGTTCATGGATGTTAATGATAGCATTAGTTTTAAGTATAGCATGGGTGTTAATGATAGCATTAGTTTTAAGTATAACATGGTTGATAATGATAGCATTAGTTTTAAGTATAGCATGGGTGTTAATGATAGTATTAGTTTTAAGTATAGTATGGGTATTAATGATAACATTAGTTTTAAGTATAGCATGGGTGTAATGATAGCATTAGTTTTAAGTATAGCATGGATTTTAATGATAGCTTTAGTTTTAAGTATAACATGGTTGATAATGATAGCATTAGTTTTAAGTATAGCATGGGTGTTAATGATAGTATTAGTTTTAAGTATAGTATGGGTATTAATGATAGCATTAGTTTTAAGTATAGCATGGGTGTTAATGATAACATTAGTTATCAGTATATCATGGGTATTAATGATAGCATTAGTTTTAAGTATATTATGGGTGTTAATGATAGCATTAGTTTTAAGTATAACATGGGTGTTAATGATAGCATTAGTTTTAAGTATAACATGGGTGTTAATGTTAGCATTAGTTTTAAGTATAGCATGCATGCATTAACACCCATGGGTGTTAATGATAGCATTAGTTCTAAGTATAGCTTGGGTATTAATGATAGCATTACTTTTAGGTATATCATAAATTTAATGATAGCATTAGTTTTAAGTATAGCATGGGTGTAATGATAGCATTAGTTTTAAGTATAGCATGGGTGTTAATGATAGCATTAGTTTTAAGTATAGCATGGATGTTAATGATAGCATTAGTTTTAGGTATAGCATCAATTTAATGATAGAATTAGTTTTAAGTATAGCATGGATGTTAATGATAGCATTAGTTTTAAGTAGTGCATGGATGTTAATGATAGCATTAGTTTTAAGTATAGCATGGGTGTTAATGATAGCATTAGTTTTAAGTATAGCATGGGTGTTAATTATATCATTAGTTTTAAGTATAGCATGGATGCTAATGATAACTTTAGTTTTAAGTATAGCATGGGTGTCAATAATAGCATTAGTTTTAAGTATAGCATGGGGGTTAATGATAGCATTAGTTTTAATTATAGCATGGATATTAATGATATCATTAGTTTTAGGTATAGCATAGATTTAATGTTAGCATTAGTTTTAAGTATATCATGGGTTTCAATGATAGCATTATTTTTAAGTATAGCATGGATGTTAATGATAACATTAGTTATCAGTATATCATGGGTATTAATGATAGCATTAGTTTTAAGTATATTATGGGTGTTAATGATAGCATTAGTTTTAAGTATAACATGGGTGTTAATGTTAGCATTAGTTTTAAGTATAGCATGCATGCATTAACACCCATGGGTGTTAATGATAGCATTAGTTATAAGTATAGCATGGGTATTAATGATAGCATTACTTTTAGGTATAGCATAAATTTAATGTTAGCATTAGTTTTAAGTATAGAATGGGTTTTAATGATAGCATTAGTTTTAACTATAGCATGGGTGTTAATGATAGCATTAGTTTTAGGTATAGCATCAATTTAATGTTAGCATTAGTTTTAAGTTTAGCATGGATGTTACTGATAGCATTAGTTTAAAGTAGTGCATGGATTTTAATAATAGCATTAGTTTTAAGTAGTGCATGGATTTTAATGATATCATTAGTTTTAAGTATAGTATGGATGCTAATGATAGCTTTAGTTTTAAGTATAGCATGGGTGTAAATAATAGCATTAGTTTTAAGTATAGCATGGGGGTTAATGATAGCATTAGTTTTAATTATAGCATGGGTATTAATGATATCATTAGTTTTAGGTATAGCATAGATTTAATGTTAGCATTAGTTTTAAGTATATCATGGGTTTCAATGATAGCATTATTTTTAAGTATAGCATGGATGTTAATGATAACATTAGTTATCAGTATAGCATGGGTATTAATGATAGCATTAGTTTTAAGTATATTATGGGTGTTAATGATAGCATTAGTTTTAAGTATAACATGGGTGTTAATGATAGCATTAGTTTTAAGTATAGCATGGGTGTAATGATAGCATTAGTTTTAAGTATAGCATGGGTGTTAATGATAGCATTAGTTTTAGGTATATCATAAATTTAATGTTAGCATTAGTTTTAAGTATAGCATGGATGTTAATGATAGCATTAATTTTAAGTAGTGCATGGATGTTAATGATAGCATTAGTTTTAGGTATAGCATCAATTTAATGATAGAATTAGTTTTAAGTATAGCATGGATGTTAATGATAGCATTAGTTTTAAGTAGTGCATGGATGTTAATGATAGCATTAGTTTTAAGTATAGCATGGGTGTTAATGATAGCATTAGTTTTAAGTATAGCATGGGTGTTAATTATATCATTAGTTTTAAGTATAGCATTGATGTTAATGATAGAATTAGTTTTAAGTATAGCATGGGTGTAATGATAGCATCAGTTTTAAGTATAGCATGGGTGTTAATGATAGCATTAGTTTTAGGTATAGCATCAATTTAATGTTAGCATTAGTTTTAAGTTTAGCATGGATGTTAATGATAGCATTAGTTTTAAGTAGTGCATGGATTTTAATGATAGCATTAGTTTTAAGTATAGCATGGATGCTAATGATAGCTTTAGTTTTAAGTATAGCATGGGTGTCAATAATAGCATTAGTTTTAAGTATAGCATGGGGGTTAATGATAGCATTAGTTTTAATTATAGCATGGATATTAATGATATCATTAGTTTTAGGTATAGCATAGATTTAATGTTAGCATTAGTTTTAAGTATATCATGGGTTTCAATGATAGCATTATTTTTAAGTATAGCATGGATGTTAATGATAACATTAGTTATCAGTATATCATGGGTATTAATGATAGCATTAGTTTTAAGTATATTATGGGTGTTAATGATAGCATTAGTTTTAAGTATAACATGGGTGTTAATGTTAGCATTAGTTTTAAGTATAGCATGCATGCATTAACACCCATGGGTGTTAATGATAGCATTAGTTATAAGTATAGCATGGGTATTAATGATAGCATTACTTTTAGGTATAGCATAAATTTAATGTTAGCATTAGTTTTAAGTATAGAATGGGTTTTAATGATAGCATTAGTTTTAAGTATAGCATGGGTGTTAATGATAGCATTAGTTTTAAGTATAGCATGGGTGTTAATTATATCATTAGTTTTAAGTATAACATGGGTGTTAATGATAGCATTAGTTTTAAGCATAGCATGGGTATTAATGATATCATTAGTTTTAGGTATAGCATAGATTTAATGTTAGCATTAGTTTTAAGTATATCATGGGTTTCAATGATAGCATTATTTTTAAGTATAGCATGGATGTTAATGATAACATTAGTTATCAGTATAGCATGGGTATTAATGATAGCATTAGTTTTAAGTATATTATGGGTGTTAATGATAGCATTAGTTTTAAGTATAACATGGGTGTTAATGATAGCATTAGTTTTAAGTATAGCATGGGTATAATGATAGCATTAGTTTTAAGTATAGAATGGGTGTTAATGATAGCATTAGTTTTAGGTATATCATAAATTTAATGTTAGCATTAGTTTTAAGTATAGCATGGATGTTAATGATAGCATTAATTTTAAGTAGTGCATGGATGTTAATGATAGCATTAGTTTTAGGTATAGCATCAATTTAATGATAGAATTAGTTTTAAGTATAGCATGGATGTTAATGATAGCATTAGTTTTAAGTAGTGCATGGATGTTAATGATAGCATTAGTTTTAAGTATAGCATGGGTGTTAATGATAGCATTAGTTTTAAGTATAGCATGGGTGTTAATTATATCATTAGTTTTAAGTATAGCATTGATGTTAATGATAGCATTAGTTTTAAGTATAGCATGGGTGTAATGATAGCATTAGTTTTAAGTATAGCATGGGTGTTAATGATAGCATTAGTTTTAGGTATAGCATCAATTTAATGTTAGCATTAGTTTTAAGTTTAGCATGGATGTTAATGATAGCATTAGTTTTAAGTAGTGCATGGATTTTAATGATAGCATTAGTTTTAAGTATAGCATGGATGCTAATGATAGCTTTAGTTTTAAGTATAGCATGGGTGTCAATAATAGCATTAGTTTTAAGTATAGCATGGGGGTTAATGATAGCATTAGTTTTAATTATAGCATGGATATTAATGATATCATTAGTTTTAGGTATAGCATAGATTTAATGTTAGCATTAGTTTTAAGTATATCATGGGTTTCAATGATAGCATTATTTTTAAGTATAGCATGGATGTTAATGATAACATTAGTTATCAGTATATCATGGGTATTAATGATAGCATTAGTTTTAAGTATATTATGGGTGTTAATGATAGCATTAGTTTTAAGTATAACATGGGTGTTAATGATAGCATTAGTTTTAAGTATAGCATGGGTGTAATGATAGCATTAGTTTTAAGTATAGCATGGGTGTTAATGATAGCATTAGTTTTAGGTATATCATACATTTAATGTTAGCATTAGTTTTAAGTATAGCATGGATGTTAATGATAGCATTAATTTTAAGTAGTGCATGGATGTTAATGATAGCATTAGTTTTAGGTATAGCATCAATTTAATGATAGAATTAGTTTTAAGTATAGCATGGATGTTAATGATAACATTAGTTTTAAGTAGTTCATGGATGTTAATGATAGCATTAGTTTTAAGTATAGCATGGGTGTTAATGATAGCATTAGTTTTAAGTATAACATGGTTGATAATGATAGCATTAGTTTTAAGTATAGCATGGGTGTTAATGATAGTATTAGTTTTAAGTATAGTATGGGTATTAATGATAACATTAGTTTTAAGTATAGCATGGGTGTAATGATAGCATTAGTTTTAAGTATAGCATGGATGTTAATGATAGCTTTAGTTTTAAGTATAACATGGTTGATAATGATAGCATTAGTTTTAAGTATAGCATGGGTGTTAATGATAGTATTAGTTTTAAGTATAGTATGGGTATTAATGATAGTATTAGTTTTAAGTATAGCATGGGTGTTAAAGATTGCATTAGTTTTAAGTATAGCATGGATGTTAATGATAGCATGGGTGATAAGTATAGCATGGGTGTTAATGATAACATTAGTTATAAGTATAGCATGGGTGTTAATGATAGCATTAGTTTTAAGTATAGTATGGATGTTAATAATAGCATTAGTTTTAAGTATAGCATGGGTGTAAAGATAGCATTAGTTTTAAGTATAGCATGGGTGTCAATAATAGCATTAGTTTTAAGTATAACATGGGAGTTAATGATATCATTAGTTTTAAGTATAGCATGGATGCTAATGATAGCATTAGTTTTAAGTATCGAATGGGTTTTAATGATAGCATTTATTTTAAGTATAGCATGGATACTAATGATAGCATTAGTTTTAAGTATAGCATGGATACTAATGATAGCATTAGTTTTAAGTATATCATGGGTGTTAATGATAGCATTAGTTTTAAGTATAATATGGGTGTTAATGTTAGCATTAGTTTTAAGTATAGCATGCATGCATTAACACCCATGGGTGTTAATGATAGCATTAGTTCTAAGTATAGCTTGGGTATTAATGATAGCATTACTTTTAGGTATATCATAAATTTAATGTTAGCATTAGTTTTAAGTATAGCATGGATGTTAATGATATCATTAGTTTTAAGTAGTGCATGGATGTTAATGATAGCATTAGTTTTAAGTATAGCATGGGTGTTAATGATAGCATTAGTTTTAGGTATAGCATCAATTTAATTATAGCATTAGTTTTAAGTATAGCATGGATGTTAATGATAGCATTAGTTTTAAGTAGTGCATGGATGTTAATGATAGCATTAGTTTTAAGTATATCATGGTTGTTAATGATATCACTAGTTTTAAGTATAGCATGGGTGTTAATGATAGTATTAGTTATAAGTATAGCATGGGTGTTAATGCTAGCTTTAGTTTTAAGTATAGCATGGGTGTTAAGTACAGCATCATTTTAAGTATAGCATAGTATTAATGATAGCATGAGTTTTAAGTAAAGCATGGGTGTTAAGTATAGCATGATTTTAAGTATAGCATGGGTATTAATGATAGCATGAGTTTTAAGTATAGCATGGGTGTTAATGATAGCATTAGTTTTAAGTATAACATGGGTGTTAATGTTAGCATTAGTTTTAAGTATAGCATGCATGCATTAACACCCATGGGTGTTAATGATAGCATTAGTTATAAGTATAGCATGGGTATTAATGATAGCATTACTTTTAGGTATAGCATAAATTTAATGTTAGCATTAGTTTTAAGTATAGAATGGGTTTTAATGATAGCATTAGTTTTAAGTATAGCATGGGTGTTAATGATAGCATTAGTTTTAAGTATAGCATGGGTGTTAATTATATCATTAGTTTTAAGTATAGCATGGATGTTAATGATAGCATTAGTTTTAAGTATAGCATGGGTGTAATGATAGCATTAGTTTTAAGTATAGCATGGGTGTTAATGATAGCATTAGTTTTAGGTATGGCATGGATGCTAATGATAGCTTTAGTTTTAAGTATAGCATGGGTGTCAATAATATCATTAGTTTTAAGTATAGCATGGGGGTTAATGATAGCATTAGTTTTAATTATAGCATGGGTATTAATGATATCATTAGTTTTAGGTATAGCATAGATTTAATGATAGAATTAGTTTTAAGTAGTGCATGGATGTTAATGATAGCATTAGTTTTAGGTATAGCATCAATATAATGATAGAATTAGTTTTAAGTATAGCATGGATGTTAATGATAGCATTAGTTTTAAGTAGTGCATGGATGTTAATGATAGCATTAGTTTTAAGTATAGCACGGGTGTTAATGTTAGCATTAGTTTTAAGTATAGCATGCATGCATTAACACCCATGGATGTTAATGATAGCATTAGTTATAAGTATAGCATGGGTATTAATGATAGCATTACTTTTAGGTATAGCATAAATTTAATGTTAGCATTACTTTTAAGTATAGCATGGATACTAATGATAGCATTAGTTTTAAGTATATTATGGGTGTTAATGATAGCATTAGTTTTAAGTATAACATGGGTGTTAATGATAGCATTAGTTTTAAGTATAGCATGGGTGTAATGATAGCATTAGTTTTAAGTATAGCATGGGTGTTAATGATATCATTAGTTTTAGGTATATCATAAATTTAATGTTAGCATTAGTTTTAGGTATAGCATAGATTTAATGTTAGCATTAGTTTTAAGTATATCATGGTTTCAATGATAGCATTATTTTTAAGTATAGCATGGATGTTAATGATAACATTAGTTATCAGTATATCATGGGTATTAATGATAGCATTAGTTTTAAGTATATTATGGGTGTTAATGATAGCATTAGTTTTAAGTAGTGCATGGATGTTAATGATAGCATTAGTTTTAAGTATAGCATGGGTGTTAATGATAGCATTAGTTTTAAGTATAGCATGGGTGTTAATTATATCATTAGTTTTAAGTATAGCATTGATGTTAATGATAGCAATAGTTTTAAGTAGTGCATGGATGTTAATGATAGCATTAGTTTTAAGTATAGCATGGGTGTTAATGATAGCATTAGTTTTAAGTATAGCATGGGTGTTAATTATATCATTAGTTTTAAGTATAGCATTGATGTTAATGATAGCATTAGTTTTAAGTATAGCATGGGTGTAATGATAGCATTAGTTTTAAGTATAGCATGGGTGTTAATGATAGCATTAGTTTTAGGTATAGCATCAATTTAATGTTAGCATTAGTTTTAAGTTTAGCATGGATGTTAATGATAGCATTAGTTTTAAGTAGTGCATGGATTTTAATGATATCATTAGTTTTAAGTATAGCATGGATGCTAATGATAGCTTTAGTTTTAAGTATAGCATGGGTGTCAATAATAGCATTAGTTTTAAGTATAGCATGGGGGTTAATGATAGCATTAGTTTTAATTATAGCATGGATATTAATGATATCATTAGTTTTAGGTATAGCATAGATTTAATGTTAGCATTAGTTTTAAGTATATCATGGGTTTCAATGATAGCATTATTTTTAAGTATAGCATGGATGTTAATGATAACATTAGTTATCAGTATATCATGGGTATTAATGATAGCATTAGTTTTAAGTATATTATGGGTGTTAATGATAGCATTAGTTTTAAGTATAACATGGGTGTTAATGATAGCATTAGTTTTAAGTATAGCATGGGTGTAATGATAGCATTAGTTTTAAGTATAGAATGGGTGTTAAAGATTGCATTAGTTTTAAGTATAGCATGGATGTTAATGATAGCATTAGTTTTAAGTATAGCATGGGTATTAATGATATCATTAGTTTTAAGTATAGCATGGGTGTTAATGATAGCATTAGTTTTAAGTATAGCATGGATGTTAATGATAGCATGGGTGATAAGTATAGCATGGGTGTTTATGATAAAATTAGTTATAAGTATAGCATGGGTGTTAATGATAGCATTAGTTTTAAGTATATCATCAATTTAATGATAGCATTAGTTTTAAGTATAGCATGGGTGTTAATTATATCATTAGTTTTAAGTATAGCATGGATGTTAATGATAGCATTAGTTTTAAGTATAGCATGGGTATTAATGATAGCATTAGTTTTAAGTATAGCATGGGTGTTAATGATAGCATTAGTTTTAAGTATAGCATGGGAATTAATGATATCATTAGTTTTAAGTATAGCATGGATGCTAATGATAGCATTAGTTTTAAGTATAGAATGGGTTTTAATGATAGCATTTATTTTAAGTATAGCATGTATACTAATGATAGCATTAGTTTTAAGTATAGCATGGATACTAATGATAGCATTAGTTTTAAGTATAGCATGGATGTTAATGATAGCATTAGTTTTAAGTATAGAATGGGTTTTAATGATAGCATTAATTTTAAGTATAGCATGGATACTAATGATAGCATTAGTTTTAAGTATATCATGGGTGTTAATGATAGCATTAGTTTTAAGTATAACATGGGTGTTAATGTTAGCATTAGTTTTAAGTATAGCATGCATGCATTAACACCCATGGGTGTTAATGATAGCATTAGTTATAAGTATAGCATGGTTTATTAATGATAGCATTACTTTTAGGTATAGCATACATTTAATGTTAGCATTAGTTTTAAGTATAGAATGGGTTTTAATGATAGCATTAGTTTTAAGTATAGCATGGGTGTTAATGATAGCATTAGTTTTAAGTATAGCATGGGTGTTAATTATATCATTAGTTTTAAGTATAGCATGGATGTTAATGATAACATTAGTTTTAAGTATAGCATGGGTGTAATGATAGCATTAGTTTTAAGTATAGCATGGGTGTTAATGATAGCATTAGTTTTAAGTAGTGCATGGATTTTAATGATAGCATTAGTTTTAAGTATAGCATGGGTGTTAATGATAGCATTAGTTTTAAGTATAGCATGGGTGTTAATGATAGCATTAGTTTTAAATATAGCATGGGTGTTAATTATATCATTAGTTTTAGGTATAGCATCAATTTAATGTTAGCATTAGTTTTAAGTATAGCATGGGTATTAATGATAGCATTAGTTTTAAGTATAGCATGGGTGTAATGATAGCATTAGTTTTAAGTATAGCATGGGTGTTAATGATAGCATTAGTTTTAGGTATATCATAAATTTAATGTTAGCATTAGTTTTAAGTATAGCATGGATGTTAATGATAGCATTAGTTTTAAGTATAGCATGGGTGTAATGATAGCATTAGTTTTAAGTATAGCATGGGTGTTAATGATATCATTAGTTTTAGGTATATCATAAATTTAATGTTAGCATTAGTTTTAGGTATAGCATAGATTTAATGTTAGCATTAGTTTTAAGTATATCATGGTTTCAATGATAGCATTATTTTTAAGTATAGCATGGATGTTAATGATAACATTAGTTATCAGTATATCATGGGTATTAATGATAGCATTAGTTTTAAGTATATTATGGGTGTTAATGATAGCATTAGTTTTAAGTAGTGCATGGATGTTAATGATAGCATTAGTTTTAAGTATAGCATGGGTGTTAATGATAGCATTAGTTTTAAGTATAGCATGGGTGTTAATTATATCATTAGTTTTAAGTATAGCATTGATGTTAATGATAGCAATAGTTTTAAGTAGTGCATGGATGTTAATGATAGCATTAGTTTTAAGTATAGCATGGGTGTTAATGATAGCATTAGTTTTAAGTATAGCATGGGTGTTAATTATATCATTAGTTTTAAGTATAGCATTGATGTTAATGATAGCATTAGTTTTAAGTATAGCATGGATGTAATGATAGCATTAGTTTTAAGTATAGCATGGGTGTTAATGATAGCATTAGTTTTAGGTATAGCATCAATTTAATGTTAGCATTAGTTTTAAGTTTAGCATGGATGTTAATGATAGCATTAGTTTTAAGTAGTGCATGGATTTTAATGATATCATTAGTTTTAAGTATAGCATGGATGCTAATGATAGCTTTAGTTTTAAGTATAGCATGGGTGTCAATAATAGCATTAGTTTTAAGTATAGCATGGGGGTTAATGATAGCATTAGTTTTAATTATAGCATGGATATTAATGATATCATTAGTTTTAGGTATAGCATAGATTTAATGTTAGCATTAGTTTTAAGTATATCATGGGTTTCAATGATAGCATTATTTTTAAGTATAGCATGGATGTTAATGATAACATTAGTTATCAGTATATCATGGGTATTAATGATAGCATTAGTTTTAAGTATATTATGGGTGTTAATGATAGCATTAGTTTTAAGTATAACATGGGTGTTAATGATAGCATTAGTTTTAAGTATAGCATGGGTGTAATGATAGCATTAGTTTTAAGTATAGAATGGGTGTTAAAGATTGCATTAGTTTTAAGTATAGCATGGATGTTAATGATAGCATTAGTTTTAAGTATAGCATGGGTATTAATGATATCATTAGTTTTAAGTATAGCATGGGTGTTAATGATAGCATTAGTTTTAAGTATAGCATGGATGTTAATGATAGCATGGGTGATAAGTATAGCATGGGTGTTTATGATAAAATTAGTTATAAGTATAGCATGGGTGTTAATGATAGCATTAGTTTTAAGTATATCATCAATTTAATGATAGCATTAGTTTTAAGTATAGCATGGGTGTTAATTATATCATTAGTTTTAAGTATAGCATGGATGTTAATGATAGCATTAGTTTTAAGTATAGCATGGGTATTAATGATAGCATTAGTTTTAAGTATAGCATGGATGCTAATGATAGCATTAGTTTTAAGTATAGAATGGGTTTTAATGATAGCATTTATTTTAAGTATAGCATGTATACTAATGATAGCATTAGTTTTAAGTATAGCATGGATACTAATGATAGCATTAGTTTTAAGTATAGCATGGATGTTAATGATAGCATTAGTTTTAAGTATAGAATGGGTTTTAATGATAGCATTAATTTTAAGTATAGCATGGATACTAATGATAGCATTAGTTTTAAGTATATCATGGGTGTTAATGATAGCATTAGTTTTAAGTATAACATGGGTGTTAATGTTAGCATTAGTTTTAAGTATAGCATGCATGCATTAACACCCATGGGTGTTAATGATAGCATTAGTTATAAGTATAGCATGGTTTATTAATGATAGCATTACTTTTAGGTATAGCATACATTTAATGTTAGCATTAGTTTTAAGTATAGAATGGGTTTTAATGATAGCATTAGTTTTAAGTATAGCATGGGTGTTAATGATAGCATTAGTTTTAAGTATAGCATGGGTGTTAATTATATCATTAGTTTTAAGTATAGCATGGATGTTAATGATAACATTAGTTTTAAGTATAGCATGGGTGTAATGATAGCATTAGTTTTAAGTATAGCATGGGTGTTAATGATAGCATTAGTTTTAAGTAGTGCATGGATTTTAATGATAGCATTAGTTTTAAGTATAGCATGGGTGTTAATGATAGCATTAGTTTTAAGTATAGCATGGGTGTTAATGATAGCATTAGTTTTAAATATAGCATGGGTGTTAATTATATCATTAGTTTTAGGTATAGCATCAATTTAATGTTAGCATTAGTTTTAAGTATAGCATGGGTATTAATGATAGCATTAGTTTTAAGTATAGCATGGGTGTAATGATAGCATTAGTTTTAAGTATAGCATGGGTGTTAATGATAGCATTAGTTTTAGGTATATCATAAATTTAATGTTAGCATTAGTTTTAAGTATAGCATGGATGTTAATGATAGCATTAGTTTTAAGTATAGCATGGGTGTAATGATAGCATTAGTTTTAAGTATAGCATGGGTGTTAATGATATCATTAGTTTTAGGTATATCATAAATTTAATGTTAGCATTAGTTTTAGGTATAGCATAGATTTAATGTTAGCATTAGTTTTAAGTATATCATGGTTTCAATGATAGCATTATTTTTAAGTATAGCATGGATGTTAATGATAACATTAGTTATCAGTATATCATGGGTATTAATGATAGCATTAGTTTTAAGTATATTATGGGTGTTAATGATAGCATTAGTTTTAAGTAGTGCATGGATGTTAATGATAGCATTAGTTTTAAGTATAGCATGGGTGTTAATGATAGCATTAGTTTTAAGTATAGCATGGGTGTTAATTATATCATTAGTTTTAAGTATAGCATTGATGTTAATGATAGCAATAGTTTTAAGTAGTGCATGGATGTTAATGATAGCATTAGTTTTAAGTATAGCATGGGTGTTAATGATAGCATTAGTTTTAAGTATAGCATGGGTGTTAATTATATCATTAGTTTTAAGTATAGCATTGATGTTAATGATAGCATTAGTTTTAAGTATAGCATGGGTGTAATGATAGCATTAGTTTTAAGTATAGCATGGGTGTTAATGATAGCATTAGTTTTAGGTATAGCATCAATTTAATGTTAGCATTAGTTTTAAGTTTAGCATGGATGTTAATGATAGCATTAGTTTTAAGTAGTGCATGGATTTTAATGATATCATTAGTTTTAAGTATAGCATGGATGCTAATGATAGCTTTAGTTTTAAGTATAGCATGGGTGTCAATAATAGCATTAGTTTTAAGTATAGCATGGGGGTTAATGATAGCATTAGTTTTAATTATAGCATGGATATTAATGATATCATTAGTTTTAGGTATAGCATAGATTTAATGTTAGCATTAGTTTTAAGTATATCATGGGTTTCAATGATAGCATTATTTTTAAGTATAGCATGGATGTTAATGATAACATTAGTTATCAGTATATCATGGGTATTAATGATAGCATTAGTTTTAAGTATATTATGGGTGTTAATGATAGCATTAGTTTTAAGTATAACATGGGTGTTAATGATAGCATTAGTTTTAAGTATAGCATGGGTGTAATGATAGCATTAGTTTTAAGTATAGAATGGGTGTTAAAGATTGCATTAGTTTTAAGTATAGCATGGATGTTAATGATAGCATTAGTTTTAAGTATAGCATGGGTATTAATGATATCATTAGTTTTAAGTATAGCATGGGTGTTAATGATAGCATTAGTTTTAAGTATAGCATGGATGTTAATGATAGCATGGGTGATAAGTATAGCATGGGTGTTTATGATAAAATTAGTTATAAGTATAGCATGGGTGTTAATGATAGCATTAGTTTTAAGTATATCATCAATTTAATGATAGCATTAGTTTTAAGTATAGCATGGGTGTTAATTATATCATTAGTTTTAAGTATAGCATGGATGTTAATGATAGCATTAGTTTTAAGTATAGCATGGGTATTAATGATAGCATTAGTTTTAAGTATAGCATGGGTGTTAATGATAGCATTAGTTTTAAGTATAGCATGGGAATTAATGATATCATTAGTTTTAAGTATAGCATGGATGCTAATGATAGCATTAGTTTTAAGTATAGAATGGGTTTTAATGATAGCATTTATTTTAAGTATAGCATGTATACTAATGATAGCATTAGTTTTAAGTATAGCATGGATACTAATGATAGCATTAGTTTTAAGTATAGCATGGATGTTAATGATAGCATTAGTTTTAAGTATAGAATGGGTTTTAATGATAGCATTAATTTTAAGTATAGCATGGATACTAATGATAGCATTAGTTTTAAGTATATCATGGGTGTTAATGATAGCATTAGTTTTAAGTATAACATGGGTGTTAATGTTAGCATTAGTTTTAAGTATAGCATGCATGCATTAACACCCATGGGTGTTAATGATAGCATTAGTTATAAGTATAGCATGGTTTATTAATGATAGCATTACTTTTAGGTATAGCATACATTTAATGTTAGCATTAGTTTTAAGTATAGAATGGGTTTTAATGATAGCATTAGTTTTAAGTATAGCATGGGTGTTAATGATAGCATTAGTTTTAAGTATAGCATGGGTGTTAATTATATCATTAGTTTTAAGTATAGCATGGATGTTAATGATAACATTAGTTTTAAGTATAGCATGGGTGTAATGATAGCATTAGTTTTAAGTATAGCATGGGTGTTAATGATAGCATTAGTTTTAAGTAGTGCATGGATTTTAATGATAGCATTAGTTTTAAGTATAGCATGGGTGTTAATGATAGCATTAGTTTTAAGTATAGCATGGGTGTTAATGATAGCATTAGTTTTAAATATAGCATGGGTGTTAATTATATCATTAGTTTTAGGTATAGCATCAATTTAATGTTAGCATTAGTTTTAAGTATAGCATGGGTATTAATGATAGCATTAGTTTTAAGTATAGCATGGGTGTAATGATAGCATTAGTTTTAAGTATAGCATGGGTGTTAATGATAGCATTAGTTTTAGGTATATCATAAATTTAATGTTAGCATTAGTTTTAAGTATAGCATGGATGTTAATGATAGCATTATTTTTAAGTAGTGCATGGATGTTAATGATAGCATTAGTTTTAGGTATAGCATCAATTTAATGATAGCATTAGTTTTAAGTATAGCATGGGTGTTAATTATATCATTAGTTTTAAGTATAGCATGGATGTTAATGATAGCATTAGTTTTAAGTATAGCATGGGTGTAATGATAGCATTAGTTTTAAGTATAGCATGGGTGTTAATGATAGCATTAGTTTTAGGTATAGCATGGATGCTAATGATAGCTTTAGTTTTAAGTATAGCATGGGTGTCAATAATAGCATTAGTTTTAAGTATAGAATGGGGGTTAATGATAGCATTAGTTTTAATTATAGCATGGGTATTAATGATATCATTAGTTTTAGGTATAGCATAGATTTAATGATATAATTAGTTTTAAGTAGTGCATGGATGTTAATGATAGCATTAGTTTTAGGTATAGCATCAATTTAATGATAGAATTAGTTTTAAGTATAGCATGGATGTTAATGATAGCATTAGTTTTAAGTAGTGCATGGATGTTAATGATAGCATTAGTTTTAAGTATAGCACGGGGGTTAATGATATCATTAGTTTTAAGTATAGCATGGATGCTAATGATAGCATTAGTTTTAAGTATAACATGGGTGTTAATGTTAGCATTAGTTTTAAGTATAGCATGCATGCATTAACACCCATGGATGTTAATGATAGCATTAGTTATAAGTATAGCATGGGTATTAATGATAGCATTACTTTTAGGTATAGCATAAATTTAATGTTAGCATTACTTTTAAGTATAGCATGGATACTAATGATAGCATTAGTTTTAAGTATATTATGGGTGTTAATGATAGCATTAGTTTTAAGTATAACATTGGTGTTAATGATAGCATTAGTTTTAAGTATAGCATGGGTGTAATGATAGCATTAGTTTTAAGTATAGCATGGGTGTTAATGATAGCATTAGTTTTAGGTATATCATAAATTTAATGTTAGCATTAGTTTTAAGTATAGCATGGATGTTAATGATAGCATTAGTTTTAAGTAGTGCATGGATGTTAATGATAGCATTAGTTTTAGGTATAGCATCAATTTAATGATAGCATTAGTTTTAAGTATATCATGGATGTTAATGATAGCATTAATTTTAAGTAGTGCATGGATGTTAATGATAGCATTAGTTTTAAGTATAGCATGGATACTAATGATAGCATTAGTTTTAAGTATATTATGGGTGTTAATGATAGCATTAGTTTTAAGTATAACATGGGTGTTAATGATAGCATTAGTTTTAAGTATAGCATGGGTGTAATGATAGCATTAGTTTTAAGTATAGCATGGGTGTTAATGATATCATTAGTTTTAGGTATATCATAAATTTAATGTTAGCATTAGTTTTAGGTATAGCATAGATTTAATGTTAGCATTAGTTTTAAGTATATCATGGTTTCAATGATAGCATTATTTTTAAGTATAGCATGGATGTTAATGATAACATTAGTTATCAGTATATCATGGGTATTAATGATAGCATTAGTTTTAAGTATATTATGGGTGTTAATGATAGCATTATTTTAAGTAGTGCATGGATGTTAATGATAGCATTAGTTTTAAGTATAGCATGGGTGTTAATGATAGCATTAGTTTTAAGTATAGCATGGGTGTTAATTATATCATTAGTTTTAAGTATAGCATTGATGTTAATGATAGCAATAGTTTTAAGTAGTGCATGGATGTTAATGATAGCATTAGTTTTAAGTATAGCATGGGTGTTAATGATAGCATTAGTTTTAAGTATAGCATGGGTGTTAATTATATCATTAGTTTTAAGTATAGCATTGATGTTAATGATAGCATTAGTTTTAAGTATAGCATGGGTGTAATGATAGCATTAGTTTTAAGTATAGCATGGGTGTTAATGATAGCATTAGTTTTAGGTATAGCATCAATTTAATGTTAGCATTAGTTTTAAGTTTAGCATGGATGTTAATGATAGCATTAGTTTTAAGTAGTGCATGGATTTTAATGATATCATTAGTTTTAAGTATAGCATGGATGCTAATGATAGCTTTAGTTTTAAGTATAGCATGGGTGTCAATAATAGCATTAGTTTTAAGTATAGAATGGGGGTTAATGATAGCATTAGTTTTAATTATAGCATGGATATTAATGATATCATTAGTTTTAGGTATAGCATAGATTTAATGTTATCATTAGTTTTAAGTATATCATGGGTTTCAATGATAGCATTATTTTTAAGTATAGCATGGATGTTAATGATAACATTAGTTATCAGTATATCATGGGTATTAATGATAGCATTAGTTTTAAGTATATTATGGGTGTTAATGATAGCATTAGTTTTAAGTATAACATGGGTGTTAATGATAGCATTAGTTTTAAGTATAGCATGGGTGTAATGATAGCATTAGTTTTAAGTATAGAATGGGTGTTAAAGATTGCATTAGTTTTAAGTATAGCATGGATGTTAATGATAGCATTAGTTTTAAGTATAGCATGGGTATTAATGATATCATTAGTTTTAAGTATAGCATGGGTGTTAATGATAGCATTAGTTTTAAGTATAGCATGGATGTTAATGATAGCATGGGTGATAAGTATAGCATGGGTGTTTATGATAAAATTAGTTATAAGTATAGCATGGGTGTTAATGATAGCATTAGTTTTAAGTATATCATCAATTTAATGATAGCATTAGTTTTAAGTATAGCATGGGTGTTAATTATATCATTAGTTTTAAGTATAGCATGGATGTTAATGATAGCATTAGTTTTAAGTATAGCATGGGTGTAATGATAGCATTAGTTTTAAGTATAGCATGGGTGTTAATGATAGCATTAGTTTTAAGTATAGCATGGGAATTAATTATATCATTAGTTTTAAGTATAGCATGGATGCTAATGATAGCATTAGTTTTAAGTATAGAATGGGTTTTAATGATAGCATTTATTTTAAGTATAGCATGGATACTAATGATAGCATTAGTTTTAAGTATAGCATGGATACTAATGATAGCATTAGTTTTAAGTATAGCATGGATGTTAATGATAGCATTAGTTTTAAGTATAGAATGGGTTTTAATGATAGCATTAATTTTAGATATAGCATGGATACTAATGATAGCATTAGTTTTAAGTATATCATGGGTGTTAATGATAGCATTAGTTTTAAGTATAACATGGGTGTTAATGTTAGCATTAGTTTTAAGTATAGCATGCATGCATTAACACCCATGGGTGTTAATGATAGCATTAGTTATAAGTATAGCATGGTTTATTAATGATAGCATTACTTTTAGGTATAGCATACATTTAATGTTAGCATTAGTTTTAAGTATAGAATGGGTTTTAATGATAGCATTAGTTTTAAGTATAGCATGGGTGTTAATGATAGCATTAGTTTTAAGTATAGCATGGGTGTTAATTATATCATTAGTTTTAAGTATAGCATGGATGTTAATGATAACATTAGTTTTAAGTATAGCATGGGTGTAATGATAGCATTAGTTTTAAGTATAGCATGGGTGTTAATGATAGCATTAGTTTTAAGTAGTGCATGGATTTTAATGATAGCATTAGTTTTAAGTATAGCATGGGTGTTAATGATAGCATTAGTTTTAAGTATAGCATGGGTGTTAATGATAGCATTAGTTTTAAATATAGCATGGGTGTTAATTATATCATTAGTTTTAGGTATAGCATCAATTTAATGTTAGCATTAGTTTTAAGTATAGCATGGGTATTAATGATAGCATTAGTTTTAAGTATAGCATGGGTGTAATGATAGCATTAGTTTTAAGTATAGCATGGGTGTTAATGATAGCATTAGTTTTAGGTATATCATAAATTTAATGTTAGCATTAGTTTTAAGTATAGCATGGATGTTAATGATAGCATTATTTTTAAGTAGTGCATGGATGTTAATGATAGCATTAGTTTTAGGTATAGCATCAATTTAATGATAGCATTAGTTTTAAGTATAGCATGGGTGTTAATTATATCATTAGTATTAAGTATAGCATGGATGTTAATGATAGCATTAGTTTTAAGTATAGCATGGGTGTAATGATAGCATTAGTTTTAAGTATAGCATGGGTGTTAATGATAGCATTAGTTTTAGGTATAGCATGGATGCTAATGATAGCTTTAGTTTTAAGTATAGCATGGGTGTCAATAATAGCATTAGTTTTAAGTATAGCATGGGGGTTAATGATAGCATTAGTTTTAATTATAGCATGGGTATTAATGATATCATTAGTTTTAGGTATAGCATAGATTTAATGATATAATTAGTTTTAAGTAGTGCATGGATGTTAATGATAGCATTAGTTTTAGGTATAGCATCAATTTAATGATAGAATTAGTTTTAAGTATAGCATGGATGTTAATGATAGCATTAGTTTTAAGTAGTGCATGGATGTTAATGATAGCATTAGTTTTAAGTATAGCACGGGGGTTAATGATATCATTAGTTTTAAGTATAGCATGGATGCTAATGATAGCATTAGTTTTAGGTATATCATAAATTTAATGTTAGCATTAGTTTTAGGTATAGCATAGATTTAATGTTAGCATTAGTTTTAAGTATATCATGGGTTTCAATGATAGCATTATTTTTAAGTATAGCATGGATGTTAATGATAACATTAGTTATCAGTATATCATGGGTATTAATGATAGCATTAGTTTTAAGTATATTATGGGTGTTAATGATAGCATTAGTTTTAAGTAGTGCATGGATGTTAATGATAGCATTAGTTTTAAGTATAGCATGGGTGTTAATGATAGCATTAGTTTTAAGTATAGCATGGGTGTTAATTATATCATTAGTTTTAAGTATAGCATTGATGTTAATGATAGCAATAGTTTTAAGTAGTGCATGGATGTTAATGATAGCATTAGTTTTAAGTATAGCATGGATGTTAATGATAGCATTAGTTTTAAGTAGTGCATGGATGTTAATGATAGCATTAGTTTTAAGTATAGCACGGGGGTTAATGATATCATTAGTTTTAAGTATAGCATGGATGCTAATGATAGCATTAGTTTTAAGTATAACATGGGTGTTAATGTTAGCATTAGTTTTAAGTATAGCATGCATGCATTAACACCCATGGATGTTAATGATAGCATTAGTTATAAGTATAGCATGGGTATTAATGATAGCATTACTTTTAGGTATAGCATAAATTTAATGTTAGCATTACTTTTAAGTATAGCATGGATACTAATGATAGCATTAGTTTTAAGTATATTATGGGTGTTAATGATAGCATTAGTTTTAAGTATAACATTGGTGTTAATGATAGCATTAGTTTTAAGTATAGCATGGGTGTAATGATAGCATTAGTTTTAAGTATAGCATGGGTGTTAATGATAGCATTAGTTTTAGGTATATCATAAATTTAATGTTAGCATTAGTTTTAAGTATAGCATGGATGTTAATGATAGCATTAGTTTTAAGTAGTGCATGGATGTTAATGATAGCATTAGTTTTAGGTATAGCATCAATTTAATGATAGCATTAGTTTTAAGTATATCATGGATGTTAATGATAGCATTAATTTTAAGTAGTGCATGGATGTTAATGATAGCATTAGTTTTAAGTATAGCATGGATACTAATGATAGCATTAGTTTTAAGTATATTATGGGTGTTAATGATAGCATTAGTTTTAAGTATAACATGGGTGTTAATGATAGCATTAGTTTTAAGTATAGCATGGGTGTAATGATAGCATTAGTTTTAAGTATAGCATGGGTGTTAATGATATCATTAGTTTTAGGTATATCATAAATTTAATGTTAGCATTAGTTTTAGGTATAGCATAGATTTAATGTTAGCATTAGTTTTAAGTATATCATGGTTTCAATGATAGCATTATTTTTAAGTATAGCATGGATGTTAATGATAACATTAGTTATCAGTATATCATGGGTATTAATGATAGCATTAGTTTTAAGTATATTATGGGTGTTAATGATAGCATTATTTTAAGTAGTGCATGGATGTTAATGATAGCATTAGTTTTAAGTATAGCATGGGTGTTAATGATAGCATTAGTTTTAAGTATAGCATGGGTGTTAATTATATCATTAGTTTTAAGTATAGCATTGATGTTAATGATAGCAATAGTTTTAAGTAGTGCATGGATGTTAATGATAGCATTAGTTTTAAGTATAGCATGGGTGTTAATGATAGCATTAGTTTTAAGTATAGCATGGGTGTTAATTATATCATTAGTTTTAAGTATAGCATTGATGTTAATGATAGCATTAGTTTTAAGTATAGCATGGGTGTAATGATAGCATTAGTTTTAAGTATAGCATGGGTGTTAATGATAGCATTAGTTTTAGGTATAGCATCAATTTAATGTTAGCATTAGTTTTAAGTTTAGCATGGATGTTAATGATAGCATTAGTTTTAAGTAGTGCATGGATTTTAATGATATCATTAGTTTTAAGTATAGCATGGATGCTAATGATAGCTTTAGTTTTAAGTATAGCATGGGTGTCAATAATAGCATTAGTTTTAAGTATAGAATGGGGGTTAATGATAGCATTAGTTTTAATTATAGCATGGATATTAATGATATCATTAGTTTTAGGTATAGCATAGATTTAATGTTATCATTAGTTTTAAGTATATCATGGGTTTCAATGATAGCATTATTTTTAAGTATAGCATGGATGTTAATGATAACATTAGTTATCAGTATATCATGGGTATTAATGATAGCATTAGTTTTAAGTATATTATGGGTGTTAATGATAGCATTAGTTTTAAGTATAACATGGGTGTTAATGATAGCATTAGTTTTAAGTATAGCATGGGTGTAATGATAGCATTAGTTTTAAGTATAGAATGGGTGTTAAAGATTGCATTAGTTTTAAGTATAGCATGGATGTTAATGATAGCATTAGTTTTAAGTATAGCATGGGTATTAATGATATCATTAGTTTTAAGTATAGCATGGGTGTTAATGATAGCATTAGTTTTAAGTATAGCATGGATGTTAATGATAGCATGGGTGATAAGTATAGCATGGGTGTTTATGATAAAATTAGTTATAAGTATAGCATGGGTGTTAATGATAGCATTAGTTTTAAGTATATCATCAATTTAATGATAGCATTAGTTTTAAGTATAGCATGGGTGTTAATTATATCATTAGTTTTAAGTATAGCATGGATGTTAATGATAGCATTAGTTTTAAGTATAGCATGGGTGTAATGATAGCATTAGTTTTAAGTATAGCATGGGTGTTAATGATAGCATTAGTTTTAAGTATAGCATGGGAATTAATTATATCATTAGTTTTAAGTATAGCATGGATGCTAATGATAGCATTAGTTTTAAGTATAGAATGGGTTTTAATGATAGCATTTATTTTAAGTATAGCATGGATACTAATGATAGCATTAGTTTTAAGTATAGCATGGATACTAATGATAGCATTAGTTTTAAGTATAGCATGGATGTTAATGATAGCATTAGTTTTAAGTATAGAATGGGTTTTAATGATAGCATTAATTTTAGATATAGCATGGATACTAATGATAGCATTAGTTTTAAGTATATCATGGGTGTTAATGATAGCATTAGTTTTAAGTATAACATGGGTGTTAATGTTAGCATTAGTTTTAAGTATAGCATGCATGCATTAACACCCATGGGTGTTAATGATAGCATTAGTTATAAGTATAGCATGGTTTATTAATGATAGCATTACTTTTAGGTATAGCATACATTTAATGTTAGCATTAGTTTTAAGTATAGAATGGGTTTTAATGATAGCATTAGTTTTAAGTATAGCATGGGTGTTAATGATAGCATTAGTTTTAAGTATAGCATGGGTGTTAATTATATCATTAGTTTTAAGTATAGCATGGATGTTAATGATAACATTAGTTTTAAGTATAGCATGGGTGTAATGATAGCATTAGTTTTAAGTATAGCATGGGTGTTAATGATAGCATTAGTTTTAAGTAGTGCATGGATTTTAATGATAGCATTAGTTTTAAGTATAGCATGGGTGTTAATGATAGCATTAGTTTTAAGTATAGCATGGGTGTTAATGATAGCATTAGTTTTAAATATAGCATGGGTGTTAATTATATCATTAGTTTTAGGTATAGCATCAATTTAATGTTAGCATTAGTTTTAAGTATAGCATGGGTATTAATGATAGCATTAGTTTTAAGTATAGCATGGGTGTAATGATAGCATTAGTTTTAAGTATAGCATGGGTGTTAATGATAGCATTAGTTTTAGGTATATCATAAATTTAATGTTAGCATTAGTTTTAAGTATAGCATGGATGTTAATGATAGCATTATTTTTAAGTAGTGCATGGATGTTAATGATAGCATTAGTTTTAGGTATAGCATCAATTTAATGATAGCATTAGTTTTAAGTATAGCATGGGTGTTAATTATATCATTAGTATTAAGTATAGCATGGATGTTAATGATAGCATTAGTTTTAAGTATAGCATGGATGCTAATGATAGCTTTAGTTTTAAGTATAGCATGGGTGTCAATAATAGCATTAGTTTTAAGTATAGCATGGGGGTTAATGATAGCATTAGTTTTAATTATAGCATGGGTATTAATGATATCATTAGTTTTAGGTATAGCATAGATTTAATGATATAATTAGTTTTAAGTAGTGCATGGATGTTAATGATAGCATTAGTTTTAGGTATAGCATCAATTTAATGATAGAATTAGTTTTAAGTATAGCATGGATGTTAATGATAGCATTAGTTTTAAGTAGTGCATGGATGTTAATGATAGCATTAGTTTTAAGTATAGCACGGGGGTTAATGATATCATTAGTTTTAAGTATAGCATGGATGCTAATGATAGCATTAGTTTTAGGTATATCATAAATTTAATGTTAGCATTAGTTTTAGGTATAGCATAGATTTAATGTTAGCATTAGTTTTAAGTATATCATGGGTTTCAATGATAGCATTATTTTTAAGTATAGCATGGATGTTAATGATAACATTAGTTATCAGTATATCATGGGTATTAATGATAGCATTAGTTTTAAGTATATTATGGGTGTTAATGATAGCATTAGTTTTAAGTAGTGCATGGATGTTAATGATAGCATTAGTTTTAAGTATAGCATGGGTGTTAATGATAGCATTAGTTTTAAGTATAGCATGGGTGTTAATTATATCATTAGTTTTAAGTATAGCATTGATGTTAATGATAGCAATAGTTTTAAGTAGTGCATGGATGTTAATGATAGCATTAGTTTTAAGTATAGCATGGGTGTTAATGATAGCATTAGTTTTAAGTATAGCATGGGTGTTAATTATATCATTAGTTTTAAGTATAGCATTGATGTTAATGATAGCATTAGTTTTAAGTATAGCATGGGTGTAATGATAGCATTAGTTTTAAGTATAGCATGGGTGTTAATGATAGCATTAGTTTTAGGTATAGCATCAATTTAATGTTAGCATTAGTTTTAAGTTTAGCATGGATGTTAATGATAGCATTAGTTTTAAGTAGTGCATGGATTTTAATGATATCATTAGTTTTAAGTATAGCATGGATGCTAATGATAGCTTTAGTTTTAAGTATAGCATGGGTGTCAATAATAGCATTAGTTTTAAGTATAGAATGGGGGTTAATGATAGCATTAGTTTTAATTATAGCATGGATATTAATGATATCATTAGTTTTAGGTATAGCATAGATTTAATGTTATCATTAGTTTTAAGTATATCATGGGTTTCAATGATAGCATTATTTTTAAGTATAGCATGGATGTTAATGATAACATTAGTTATCAGTATATCATGGGTATTAATGATAGCATTAGTTTTAAGTATATTATGGGTGTTAATGATAGCATTAGTTTTAAGTATAACATGGGTGTTAATGATAGCATTAGTTTTAAGTATAGCATGGGTGTAATGATAGCATTAGTTTTAAGTATAGAATGGGTGTTAAAGATTGCATTAGTTTTAAGTATAGCATGGATGTTAATGATAGCATTAGTTTTAAGTATAGCATGGGTATTAATGATATCATTAGTTTTAAGTATAGCATGGGTGTTAATGATAGCATTAGTTTTAAGTATAGCATGGATGTTAATGATAGCATGGGTGATAAGTATAGCATGGGTGTTTATGATAAAATTAGTTATAAGTATAGCATGGGTGTTAATGATAGCATTAGTTTTAAGTATATCATCAATTTAATGATAGCATTAGTTTTAAGTATAGCATGGGTGTTAATTATATCATTAGTTTTAAGTATAGCATGGATGTTAATGATAGCATTAGTTTTAAGTATAGCATGGGTGTAATGATAGCATTAGTTTTAAGTATAGCATGGGTGTTAATGATAGCATTAGTTTTAAGTATAGCATGGGAATTAATTATATCATTAGTTTTAAGTATAGCATGGATGCTAATGATAGCATTAGTTTTAAGTATAGAATGGGTTTTAATGATAGCATTTATTTTAAGTATAGCATGGATACTAATGATAGCATTAGTTTTAAGTATAGCATGGATACTAATGATAGCATTAGTTTTAAGTATAGCATGGATGTTAATGATAGCATTAGTTTTAAGTATAGAATGGGTTTTAATGATAGCATTAATTTTAGATATAGCATGGATACTAATGATAGCATTAGTTTTAAGTATATCATGGGTGTTAATGATAGCATTAGTTTTAAGTATAACATGGGTGTTAATGTTAGCATTAGTTTTAAGTATAGCATGCATGCATTAACACCCATGGGTGTTAATGATAGCATTAGTTATAAGTATAGCATGGTTTATTAATGATAGCATTACTTTTAGGTATAGCATACATTTAATGTTAGCATTAGTTTTAAGTATAGAATGGGTTTTAATGATAGCATTAGTTTTAAGTATAGCATGGGTGTTAATGATAGCATTAGTTTTAAGTATAGCATGGGTGTTAATTATATCATTAGTTTTAAGTATAGCATGGATGTTAATGATAACATTAGTTTTAAGTATAGCATGGGTGTAATGATAGCATTAGTTTTAAGTATAGCATGGGTGTTAATGATAGCATTAGTTTTAAGTAGTGCATGGATTTTAATGATAGCATTAGTTTTAAGTATAGCATGGGTGTTAATGATAGCATTAGTTTTAAGTATAGCATGGGTGTTAATGATAGCATTAGTTTTAAATATAGCATGGGTGTTAATTATATCATTAGTTTTAGGTATAGCATCAATTTAATGTTAGCATTAGTTTTAAGTATAGCATGGGTATTAATGATAGCATTAGTTTTAAGTATAGCATGGGTGTAATGATAGCATTAGTTTTAAGTATAGCATGGGTGTTAATGATAGCATTAGTTTTAGGTATATCATAAATTTAATGTTAGCATTAGTTTTAAGTATAGCATGGATGTTAATGATAGCATTATTTTTAAGTAGTGCATGGATGTTAATGATAGCATTAGTTTTAGGTATAGCATCAATTTAATGATAGCATTAGTTTTAAGTATAGCATGGGTGTTAATTATATCATTAGTATTAAGTATAGCATGGATGTTAATGATAGCATTAGTTTTAAGTATAGCATGGGTGTAATGATAGCATTAGTTTTAAGTATAGCATGGGTGTTAATGATAGCATTAGTTTTAGGTATAGCATGGATGCTAATGATAGCTTTAGTTTTAAGTATAGCATGGGTGTCAATAATAGCATTAGTTTTAAGTATAGCATGGGGGTTAATGATAGCATTAGTTTTAATTATAGCATGGGTATTAATGATATCATTAGTTTTAGGTATAGCATAGATTTAATGATATAATTAGTTTTAAGTAGTGCATGGATGTTAATGATAGCATTAGTTTTAGGTATAGCATCAATTTAATGATAGAATTAGTTTTAAGTATAGCATGGATGTTAATGATAGCATTAGTTTTAAGTAGTGCATGGATGTTAATGATAGCATTAGTTTTAAGTATAGCACGGGGGTTAATGATATCATTAGTTTTAAGTATAGCATGGATGCTAATGATAGCATTAGTTTTAAGTATAACATGGGTGTCAATGTTAGCATTAGTTTTAAGTATAGCATGCATGCATTAACACCCATGGATGTTAATGATAGCATTAGTTATAAGTATAGCATGGGTATTAATGATAGCATTACTTTTAGGTATAGCATAAATTTAATGTTAGCATTACTTTTAAGTATAGCATGGATTCTAATGATAGCATTAGTTTTAAGTATATTATGAGTGTTAATGATAGCATTAGTTTTAAGTATAACATTGGTGTTAATGATAGCATTAGTTTTAAGTATAGCATGGGTGTAATGATAGCATTAGTTTTAAGTATAGCATGGGTGTTAATGATAGCATTAGTTTTAGGTATATCATAAATTTAATGTTAGCATTAGTTTTAAGTATAGCATGGATGTTAATGATAGCATTAGTTTTAAGTAGTGCATGGATGTTAATGATAGCATTAGTTTTAGGTATAGCATCAATTTAATGATAGCATTAGTTTTAAGTATATCATGGATGTTAATGATAGCATTAATTTTAAGTAGTGCATGGATGTTAATGATAGCATTAGTTTTAAGTATAGCATGGGTATTAATGATAGCATTAGTTTTAAGTATAGCATGGGTGTAATGATAGCATTAGTTTTAAGTATAGCATGGGTGTTAATGATAGCATTAGTTTTAGGTATATCATAAATTTAATGTTAGCATTAGTTTTAAGTATAGCATGGATGTTAATGATAGCATTATTTTTAAGTAGTGCATGGATGTTAATGATAGCATTAGTTTTAGGTATAGCATCAATTTAATGATAGCATTAGTTTTAAGTATAGCATGGATGTTAATGATAGCATTAGTTTTAAGTATAGCATGGGTGTAAGTATAGCATTAGTTTTAAGTATAGCATGGGTGTTAATGATATCATTAGTTTTAGGTATAGCATCAATTTAATGATAGCATTAGTTTTAAGTATAGCATGGATACTAATGATAGCATTAGTTTTAAGTATAGCATGGATGTTAATGATAGCATTAGTTTTAAGTATAGAATGGGTTTTAATGATAGCATTAATTTTAAGTATAGCATGGATACTAATGATAGCATTAGTTTTAAGTATATCATGGGTGTTAATGATAGTATTAGTTTTAAGTATAGTATGGGTATTAATGATAGCATTAGTTTTAAGTATAGCATGGGTGTTAAAGATTGCATTAGTTTTAAGTATAGCATGGATGTTAATGATAGCATTAGTTTTAAGTATAGAATGGGTATTAATTATATCATTAGTTTTAAGTATAGCATGGGTGTTAATGATAGCATTAGTTTTAAGTATAGCATGGATGTTAATGATAGCATGGGTGATAAGTATAGAATGGGTGTTAATGATAACATTAGTTATAAGTATAGCATGGGTGTTAATGATAGCATTAGTTTTAAGTATAGCATGGATGTTAATAATAGCATTAGTTTTAAGTATAGCATGGGTGTAATGATATTATTAGTTTTAAGTATAGCATGGGTGTTAATGATAGCATTAGTTTTAAGTATAGCATGGGTATTAATTATATCATTAGTTTTAAGTATAGAATGGATGTTAATGATAGCATTAGTTTTAAGTATAGCATGGGTATTAATGATATCATTAGTTTTAAATATAGCATGGGTGTTAATGATAGCATTAGTTTTAAGTATAGCATGGATGTTAATGATAGCATGGGTGATAAGTATAGCATGGGTGTTAATGATAACATTAGTTATAAGTATAGCATGGGTGTTAATATAGCATTAGTTTTAAGTATAGCATGGATGTTAATAATAGCATTAGTTTTAAGTATAGCATGGGTGTAATGATATTATTAGTTTTAAGTATAGAATGGGTGTTAATGATAGCATTAGTTTTAAGTATAGCATGGGTGTTAATTATATCATTAGTTTTAAATATAGCATGGATGTTAATAATAGCATTAGTTTTAGTATAGCATGGGTGTAATGATAGCATTAGTTTTAAGTATAGCATGGGTGTCAATAATAGCATTAGTTTTAAGTATAGAATGGGAGTTAATGATATCATTAGTTTTAAGTATAGCATGGATGCTAATGATAGCATTAGTTTTAAGTATAGAATAGGTTTTAATGATAGCATTTATTTTAAGTATAGCATAGATACTAATGATAGCATTAGTTTAAGTATAGCATGGATACTAATGATAGCATTAGTTTTAAGTATATCATGGGTGTTAATGATAGCATTAGTTTTAAGTATAACATGGGTGTTAATGTTAGCATTCGTTTTAAGTATAGCATGCATGCATTAACACCAATGGGTGTTAATGATAGCATTAGTTATAAGTATAGCATGGGTATTAATGGTAGCATTACTTTTAGGTATAGAATACATTTAATGTTAGCATTAGTTTTAAGTATAGCATGGATACTAATGATAGCATTAGTTTTAAGTATATCATGGGTGTTAATGATAGCATTAGTTTTAAGTATAACATGGGTGTTAATGTTAGCATTCGTTTTAAGTATAGCATGGGTGTAATGATAGCATTAGTTTTAAGTATAGCATGGGTGTTAATGATAGCATTAGTTTTAGGTATATAATAAATTTAATGTTAGCATTAGTTTTAAGTATAGCATGGATGTTAATGATAGCATTAGTTTTAAGTAGTGCATGGATGTTAATGATAGCATTAGTTTTAGGTATAGCATAAATTTAATGATAGCATTAGTTTTAAGTATAGCATGGATGTTAATGATAGCATTAGTTTTAAGTATAGCATGGGTGTAATGATAGCATTAGTTTTAAGTATAGCATGGGTGTTAATGATAGCATTAGTTTTAGGTATAGCATAAATTTAATGATAGCATTAGTTTTAGGTATAGCATCAATTTAATGATAGCATTAGTTTTAAGTATAGCATGGGTGTTAATTATATCATTAGTATTAAGTATAGCATGGATGTTAATGATAGCATTAGTTTTAAGTATAGCATGGGTGTAATGATAGCATTAGTTTTAAGTATAGCATGGGTGTTAATGATAGCATTAGTTTTAGGTATAGCATGGATGCTAATGATAGCTTTAGTTTTAAGTATAGCATGGGTGTCAATAATAGCATTAGTTTTAAGTATAGCATGGGGGTTAATGATAGCATTAGTTTTAATTATAGCATGGGTATTAATGATATCATTAGTTTTAGGTATAGCATAGATTTAATGATATAATTAGTTTTAAGTAGTGCATGGATGTTAATGATAGCATTAGTTTTAGGTATAGCATCAATTTAATGATAGAATTAGTTTTAAGTATAGCATGGATGTTAATGATAGCATTAGTTTTAAGTAGTGCATGGATGTTAATGATAGCATTAGTTTTAAGTATAGCACGGGGGTTAATGATATCATTAGTTTTAAGTATAGCATGTATGCTAATGATAGCATTAGTTTTAAGTATAACATGGGTGTCAATGTTAGCATTAGTTTTAAGTATAGCATGCATGCATTAACACCCATGGATGTTAATGATAGCATTAGTTATAAGTATAGCATGGGTATTAATGATAGCATTACTTTTAGGTATAGCATAAATTTAATGTTAGCATTACTTTTAAGTATAGCATGGATTCTAATGATAGCATTAGTTTTAAGTATATTATGAGTGTTAATGATAGCATTAGTTTTAAGTATAACATTGGTGTTAATGATAGCATTAGTTTTAAGTATAGCATGGGTGTAATGATAGCATTAGTTTTAAGTATAGCATGGGTGTTAATGATAGCATTAGTTTTAGGTATAGCATAAATTTAATGATAGCATTAGTTTTAGGTATAGCATCAATTTAATGATAGCATTAGTTTTAAGTATAGCATGGGTGTTAATTATATCATTAGTATTAAGTATAGCATGGATGTTAATGATAGCATTAGTTTTAAGTATAGCATGGGTGTAATGATAGCATTAGTTTTAAGTATAGCATGGGTGTTAATGATAGCATTAGTTTTAGGTATAGCATGGATGCTAATGATAGCTTTAGTTTTAAGTATAGCATGGGTGTCAATAATAGCATTAGTTTTAAGTATAGCATGGGGGTTAATGATAGCATTAGTTTTAATTATAGCATGGGTATTAATGATATCATTAGTTTTAGGTATAGCATAGATTTAATGATATAATTAGTTTTAAGTAGTGCATGGATGTTAATGATAGCATTAGTTTTAGGTATAGCATCAATTTAATGATAGAATTAGTTTTAAGTATAGCATGGATGTTAATGATAGCATTAGTTTTAAGTAGTGCATGGATGTTAATGATAGCATTAGTTTTAAGTATAGCACGGGGGTTAATGATATCATTAGTTTTAAGTATAGCATGGATGCTAATGATAGCATTAGTTTTAAGTATAACATGGGTGTCAATGTTAGCATTAGTTTTAAGTATAGCATGCATGCATTAACACCCATGGATGTTAATGATAGCATTAGTTATAAGTATAGCATGGGTATTAATGATAGCATTACTTTTAGGTATAGCATAAATTTAATGTTAGCATTACTTTTAAGTATAGCATGGATTCTAATGATAGCATTAGTTTTAAGTATATTATGAGTGTTAATGATAGCATTAGTTTTAAGTATAACATTGGTGTTAATGATAGCATTAGTTTTAAGTATAGCATGGGTGTAATGATAGCATTAGTTTTAAGTATAGCATGGGTGTTAATGATAGCATTAGTTTTAGGTATATCATAAATTTAATGTTAGCATTAGTTTTAAGTATAGCATGGATGTTAATGATAGCATTAGTTTTAAGTAGTGCATGGATGTTAATGATAGCATTAGTTTTAGGTATAGCATCAATTTAATGATAGCATTAGTTTTAAGTATATCATGGATGTTAATGATAGCATTAATTTTAAGTAGTGCATGGATGTTAATGATAGCATTAGTTTTAAGTATAGCATGGGTATTAATGATAGCATTAGTTTTAAGTATAGCATGGGTGTAATGATAGCATTAGTTTTAAGTATAGCATGGGTGTTAATGATAGCATTAGTTTTAGGTATATCATAAATTTAATGTTAGCATTAGTTTTAAGTATAGCATGGATGTTAATGATAGCATTATTTTTAAGTAGTGCATGGATGTTAATGATAGCATTAGTTTTAAGTATAGCATGGGTGTAAGTATAGCATTAGTTTTAAGTATAGCATGGGTGTTAATGATAGCATTAGTTTTAGGTATAGCATCAATTTAATGATAGCATTAGTTTTAAGTATAGCATGGATACTAATGATAGCATTAGTTTTAAGTATAGCATGGATGTTAATGATAGCATTAGTTTTAAGTATAGAATGGGTTTTAATGATAGCATTAATTTTAAGTATAGCATGGATACTAATGATAGCATTAGTTTTAAGTATATCATGGGTGTTAATGATAGTATTAGTTTTAAGTATAGTATGGGTATTAATGATAGCATTAGTTTTAAGTATAGCATGGGTGTTAAAGATTGCATTAGTTTTAAGTATAGCATGGATGTTAATGATAGCATTAGTTTTAAGTATAGAATGGGTATTAATTATATCATTAGTTTTAAGTATAGCATGGGTGTTAATGATAGCATTAGTTTTAAGTATAGCATGGATGTTAATGATAGCATGGGTGATAAGTATAGAATGGGTGTTAATGATAACATTAGTTATAAGTATAGCATGGGTGTTAATGATAGCATTAGTTTTAAGTATAGCATGGATGTTAATAATAGCATTAGTTTTAAGTATAGCATGGGTGTAATGATATTATTAGTTTTAAGTATAGCATGGGTGTTAATGATAGCATTAGTTTTAAGTATAGCATGGGTATTAATTATATCATTAGTTTTAAGTATAGAATGGATGTTAATAATAGCATTAGTTTTAAGTATAGCATGGATGTTAATGATAGCATTAGTTTTAAGTATAGCATGGGTATTAATGATATCATTAGTTTTAAATATAGCATGGGTGTTAATGATAGCATTAGTTTTAAGTATAGCATGGATGTTAATGATAGCATGGGTGATAAGTATAGCATGGGTGTTAATGATAACATTAGTTATAAGTATAGCATGGGTGTTAATATAGCATTAGTTTTAAGTATAGCATGGATGTTAATAATAGCATTAGTTTAAATATAGCATGGGTGTAATGATATTATTAGTTTTAAGTATAGAATGGGTGTTAATGATAGCATTAGTTTTAAGTATAGCATGGGTGTTAATTATATCATTAGTTTTAAATATAGCATGGATGTTAATAATAGCATTAGTTTTAGTATAGCATGGGTGTAATGATAGCATTAGTTTTAAGTATAGCATGGGTGTCAATAATAGCATTAGTTTTAAGTATAGAATGGGAGTTAATGATATCATTAGTTTTAAGTATAGCATGGATGCTAATGATAGCATTAGTTTTAAGTATAGAATAGGTTTTAATGATAGCATTTATTTTAAGTATAGCATAGATACTAATGATAGCATTAGTTTAAGTATAGCATGGATACTAATGATAGCATTAGTTTTAAGTATATCATGGGTGTTAATGATAGCATTAGTTTTAAGTATAACATGGGTGTTAATGTTAGCATTCGTTTTAAGTATAGCATGCATGCATTAACACCAATGGGTGTTAATGATAGCATTAGTTATAAGTATAGCATGGGTATTAATGGTAGCATTACTTTTAGGTATAGAATACATTTAATGTTAGCATTAGTTTTAAGTATAGCATGGATACTAATGATAGCATTAGTTTTAAGTATATCATGGGTGTTAATGATAGCATTAGTTTTAAGTATAACATGGGTGTTAATGTTAGCATTCGTTTTAAGTATAGCATGGGTGTAATGATAGCATTAGTTTTAAGTATAGCATGGGTGTTAATGATAGCATTAGTTTTAGGTATATAATAAATTTAATGTTAGCATTAGTTTTAAGTATAGCATGGATGTTAATGATAGCATTAGTTTTAAGTAGTGCATGGATGTTAATGATAGCATTAGTTTTAGGTATAGCATAAATTTAATGATAGCATTAGTTTTAAGTATAGCATGGATGTTAATGATAGCATTAGTTTTAAGTATAGCATGGGTGTAATGATAGCATTAGTTTTAAGTATAGCATGGGTGTTAATGATAGCATTAGTTTTAGGTATAGCATAAATTTAATGATAGCATTAGTTTTAGGTATAGCATCAATTTAATGATAGCATTAGTTTTAAGTATAGCATGGGTGTTAATTATATCATTAGTATTAAGTATAGCATGGATGTTAATGATAGCATTAGTTTTAAGTATAGCATGGGTGTAATGATAGCATTAGTTTTAAGTATAGCATGGGTGTTAATGATAGCATTAGTTTTAGGTATAGCATGGATGCTAATGATAGCTTTAGTTTTAAGTATAGCATGGGTGTCAATAATAGCATTAGTTTTAAGTATAGCATGGGGGTTAATGATAGCATTAGTTTTAATTATAGCATGGGTATTAATGATATCATTAGTTTTAGGTATAGCATAGATTTAATGATATAATTAGTTTTAAGTAGTGCATGGATGTTAATGATAGCATTAGTTTTAGGTATAGCATCAATTTAATGATAGAATTAGTTTTAAGTATAGCATGGATGTTAATGATAGCATTAGTTTTAAGTAGTGCATGGATGTTAATGATAGCATTAGTTTTAAGTATAGCACGGGGGTTAATGATATCATTAGTTTTAAGTATAGCATGGATGCTAATGATAGCATTAGTTTTAAGTATAACATGGGTGTCAATGTTAGCATTAGTTTTAAGTATAGCATGCATGCATTAACACCCATGGATGTTAATGATAGCATTAGTTATAAGTATAGCATGGGTATTAATGATAGCATTACTTTTAGGTATAGCATAAATTTAATGTTAGCATTACTTTTAAGTATAGCATGGATTCTAATGATAGCATTAGTTTTAAGTATATTATGAGTGTTAATGATAGCATTAGTTTTAAGTATAACATTGGTGTTAATGATAGCATTAGTTTTAAGTATAGCATGGGTGTAATGATAGCATTAGTTTTAAGTATAGCATGGGTGTTAATGATAGCATTAGTTTTAGGTATATCATAAATTTAATGTTAGCATTAGTTTTAAGTATAGCATGGATGTTAATGATAGCATTAGTTTTAAGTAGTGCATGGATGTTAATGATAGCATTAGTTTTAGGTATAGCATCAATTTAATGATAGCATTAGTTTTAAGTATATCATGGATGTTAATGATAGCATTAATTTTAAGTAGTGCATGGATGTTAATGATAGCATTAGTTTTAAGTATAGCATGGGTATTAATGATAGCATTAGTTTTAAGTATAGCATGGGTGTAATGATAGCATTAGTTTTAAGTATAGCATGGGTGTTAATGATAGCATTAGTTTTAGGTATATCATAAATTTAATGTTAGCATTAGTTTTAAGTATAGCATGGATGTTAATGATAGCATTATTTTTAAGTAGTGCATGGATGTTAATGATAGCATTAGTTTTAAGTATAGCATGGGTGTAAGTATAGCATTAGTTTTAAGTATAGCATGGGTGTTAATGATAGCATTAGTTTTAGGTATAGCATCAATTTAATGATAGCATTAGTTTTAAGTATAGCATGGATACTAATGATAGCATTAGTTTTAAGTATAGCATGGATGTTAATGATAGCATTAGTTTTAAGTATAGAATGGGTTTTAATGATAGCATTAATTTTAAGTATAGCATGGATACTAATGATAGCATTAGTTTTAAGTATATCATGGGTGTTAATGATAGTATTAGTTTTAAGTATAGTATGGGTATTAATGATAGCATTAGTTTTAAGTATAGCATGGGTGTTAAAGATTGCATTAGTTTTAAGTATAGCATGGATGTTAATGATAGCATTAGTTTTAAGTATAGAATGGGTATTAATTATATCATTAGTTTTAAGTATAGCATGGGTGTTAATGATAGCATTAGTTTTAAGTATAGCATGGATGTTAATGATAGCATGGGTGATAAGTATAGAATGGGTGTTAATGATAACATTAGTTATAAGTATAGCATGGGTGTTAATGATAGCATTAGTTTTAAGTATAGCATGGATGTTAATAATAGCATTAGTTTTAAGTATAGCATGGGTGTAATGATATTATTAGTTTTAAGTATAGCATGGGTGTTAATGATAGCATTAGTTTTAAGTATAGAATGGATGTTAATAATAGCATTAGTTTTAAGTATAGCATGGATGTTAATGATAGCATTAGTTTTAAGTATAGCATGGGTATTAATGATATCATTAGTTTTAAATATAGCATGGGTGTTAATGATAGCATTAGTTTTAAGTATAGCATGGATGTTAATGATAGCATGGGTGATAAGTATAGCATGGGTGTTAATGATAACATTAGTTATAAGTATAGCATGGGTGTTAATATAGCATTAGTTTTAAGTATAGCATGGATGTTAATAATAGCATTAGTTTTAAGTATAGCATGGGTGTAATGATATTATTAGTTTTAAGTATAGAATGGGTGTTAATGATAGCATTAGTTTTAAGTATAGCATGGGTGTTAATTATATCATTAGTTTTAAATATAGCATGGGTGTAATGATAGCATTAGTTTTAAGTATAGCATAGGTGTCAATAATAGCATTAGTTTTAAGTATAGAATGGGAGTTAATGATATCATTAGTTTTAAGTATAGCATGGATGCTAATGATAGCATTAGTTTTAAGTATAGAATAGGTTTTAATGATAGCATTTATTTTAAGTATAGCATAGATACTAATGATAGCATTAGTTTAAGTATAGCATGGATACTAATGATAGCATTAGTTTTAAGTATATCATGGGTGTTAATGATAGCATTAGTTTTAAGTATAACATGGGTGTTAATGTTAGCATTCGTTTTAAGTATAGCATGCATGCATTAACACCAATGGGTGTTAATGATAGCATTAGTTATAAGTATAGCATGGGTATTAATGGTAGCATTACTTTTAGGTATAGAATACATTTAATGTTAGCATTAGTTTTAAGTATAGCATGGATACTAATGATAGCATTAGTTTTAAGTATATCATGGGTGTTAATGATAGCATTAGTTTTAAGTATAACATGGGTGTTAATGTTAGCATTCGTTTTAAGTATAGCATGGGTGTAATGATAGCATTAGTTTTAAGTATAGCATGGGTGTTAATGATAGCATTAATTTTAGGTATATAATAAATTTAATGTTAGCATTAGTTTTAAGTATAGCATGGATGTTAATGATAGCATTAGTTTTAAGTAGTGCACGGATGTTAATGATAGCATTAGTTTTAGGTATAGCATAAATTTAATGATAGCATTAGTTTTAAGTATAGCATGGATGTTAATGATAGCATTAGTTTTAAGTATAGCATGGGTGTAATGATAGCATTAGTTTTAAGTATAGCATGGGTGTTAATGATAGCATTAGTTTTAGGTATAGCATAAATTTAATGATAGCATTAGTTTTAAGTATAGCATGGATACTAATGATAGCATTAGTTTTAAGTATAGCATGGATGTTAATGATAGCATTAGTTTTAAGTATATCATGGGTGTTAATGATAGTATTAGTTTTAAGTATAGTATGGGTATTAATGATAGCATTAGTTTTAAGTATAGAATGGGTGTTAAAGATTGCATTAGTTTTAAGTATAGCATGGATGTTAATGATAGCATTAGTTTTAAGTATAGCATGGGTATTAATGATATCATTAGTTTTAAGTATAGCATGGGTGTTAATGATAGCATTAGTTTTAAGTATAGCATGGATGTTAATGATAGCATGGGTGATAAGTATAGCATGGGTGTTTATGATAAAATTAGTTATAAGTATAGCATGGGTGTTAATGATAGCATTAGTTTTAAGTATAGCATGGATGTTAATAATAGCATTAGTTTTAAGTATAGCATGGGTGTAATGATATTATTAGTTTTAAGTATAGCATGGGTGTTAATGATAGCATTAGTTTTAAGTATAGCATGGGTGTTAATTATATCATTAGTTTTAAGTATAGCATGGATGTTAATAATAGCATTAGTTTTAAGTATAGCATGGGTGTAATGATAGCATTAGTTTTAAGTATAGCATGGGTGTCAATAATAGCATTAGTTTTAAGTATAGCATGGGAATTAATGATATCATTAGTTTTAAGTATAGCATGGATGCTAATGATAGCATTAGTTTTAAGTATAGAATGGGTTTTAATGATAGCATTTATTTTAAGTATAGCATGGATACTAATGATAGCATTAGTTTTAAGTATAGCATGGATACTAATGATAGCTTTAGTTTTAAGTATAGCATGGATGTTAATGATAGCATTAGTTTTAAGTATAGAATGGGTTTTAATGATAGCATTAATTTTAAGTATAGCATGGATACTAATGATAGCATTAGTTTTAAGTATATCATGGGTGTTAATGATAGCATTAGTTTTAAGTATAACATGGGTGTTAATGTTAGCATTAGTTTTAAGTATAGCATGCATGCATTAACACCCATGGGTGTTAATGATAGCATTAATTATAAGTATAGCATGGTTTATTAATGATAGCATTACTTTTAGGTATAGCATAAATTTAATGTTAGCATTAGTTTTAAGTATAGAATGGGTTTTAATGATAGCATTAGTTTTAAGTATAGCATGGGTGTTAATGATAGCATTAGTTTTAAGTATAGCATGGGTGTTAATTATATCATTAGTTTTAAGTATAGCATGGATGTTAATGATAACATTAGTTTTAAGTATAGAATGGGTGTAATGATAGCATTAGTTTTAAGTATAGCATGGGTGTTAATGATAGCATTAGTTTTAAGTAGTGCATGGATTTTAATGATAGAATTAGTTTTAAGTATAGCATGGGTGTTAATGATAGCATTAGTTTTAAGTATAGCATGGGTGTTAATGATAGCATTAGTTTTAAATATAGCATGGGTGTTAATTATATCATTAGTTTTAGGTATAGCATCAATTTAATGTTAGCATTAGTTTTAAGTATAGCATGGATGTTAATGATAGCATTAGTTTTAAGTAGTGCATGGATTTTAATGATAGCATTAGTTTTAAGTATAGCATGGGTGTTAATGATAGCATTAGTTTTAAGTATAGCATGGATGTTAATGATAAAATTAGTTTTAAATATAGCATGGGTGTAACGATAGCATTAGTTTTAAGTATAGCATGGATGCTAATGATAGCTTTTATTTTATGTATAGCATGGGTGTTAATGATAGCATTAGTTTTAAGTAGTGCATGGATGTTAATGATAGCATTAGTTTTAGGTATAGCATCAATTTAATGATAGCATTAGTTTTAAGTATAGTATGGATGTTAATGATAGCATTAGTTTTAAGTAGTGCATGGATGTTAATGATAGCATTAGTTTTATGTATATCATGGATTTTAATGATAGCATTAGTTTTAAGTAGATCATGGGTGTTAAATATTGCATTAGTTTTAAGTATAGCATGGGTGTAATGATATTATTAGTTTTAAGTATAGCATATGTGTTAATGATAGCATTAGTTTTAAGTATAGCATGGGTATTAATGATAGCATTAGTTTTAAGTAGTGCATGGATTTTAATGATAGCATTAGTTTTAAGTATAGCATGGGTGTTAATGATAGCATTAGTTTTAAGTATAGCATGGATGTTAATGATAAAATTAGTTTTAAATATAGCATGGGTGTAAGGATAGCATTAGTTTTAAGTATAGCATGGATGCTAATGATAGCTTTTATTTTATGTATAGCATGGGTGTTAATGATAGCATTAGGTTTAAGTAGTGCATGGATGTTAATGATAGCATTAGTTTTAGGTATAGCATCAATTTAATTATAGCATTAGTTTTAAGTATAGCATGGATGTTAATGATAGCATTAGTTTTAAGTAGTGCATGGATGTTAATGATAGCATTAGTTTTAAGTATAGCATGGATGTTAATAATAGCATTAGTTTTAAGTATAGCATGGGTGTAATGATATTATTAGTTTTAAGTATAGCATATGTGTTAATGATAGCATTAGTTTTAAGTATAGCATGGGTATTAATTATATCATTAGTTTTAAGTATAGAATGGATGTTAATAATAGCATTAGTTTTAAGTATAGCATGGATGTTAATGATAGCATTAGTTTTAAGTATAGCATGGGTATTAATGATATCATTAGTTTTAAATATAGCATGGGTGTTAATGATAGCATTAGTTTTAAGTATAGCATGGATGTTAATGATAGCATGGGTGATAAGTATAGCATGGGTGTTAATGATAACATTAGTTATAAGTATAGCATGGGTGTTAATATAGCATTAGTTTTAAGTATAGCATGGATGTTAATAATAGCATTAGTTTTAAGTATAGCATGGGTGTAATGATATTATTAGTTTTAAGTATAGAATGGGTGTTAATGATAGCATTAGTTTTAAGTATAGCATGGGTGTTAATTATATCATTAGTTTTAAGTATAGCATGGATGTTAATAATAGCATTAGTTTTAAGTTTAGCATGGGTGTAATGATAGCATTAGTTTTAAGTATAGCATGGATGTTAATGATAGCATTAGTTTTAAGTATAGAATGGGTTTTAATGATAGCATTAATTTTAAGTATAGCATGGATACTAATGATAGCATTAGTTTTAAGTATATCATGGGTGTTAATGATAGCATTAGTTTTAAGTATAACATGGGTGTTAATGTTAGCATTAGTTTTAAGTATAGCATGCATGCATTAACACCCATGGGTGTTAATGATAGCATTAGTTTTAAGTATAGCATGGGTGTTAATGATAGCATTAGTTTTAAGTAGTGCATGGATGCTAATGATAGCTTTAATTTTAAGTATAGCATGGGTGTTAATGATAGCATTAGTTTTAAGTAGTGCATGGATGTTAATGATAGCATTAGTTTTAGATATAGCATCAATTTAATGATAGCATTAGTTTTAAGTATAGCATGGATGTTAATGATAGCATTAGTTTTAAGTAGTGCATGGATGTTAATGATAGCATTAGTTTTAAGTATAGCATGGGTGTAATGATAGCAATAGTTTTAAGTATATCATGGGTGTTAATGATAGCATTAGTTTTAGGTATAGCATCAATTTAATGATAGCATTAGTTTTAAGTATAGCATGGATGTTAATGATAGCATTAGTTTTAAGTAGTGCATGGATGTTAATGATAGCATTAGTTTTAGGTATAGCATCAATTTAATGATAGCATTAGTTTTAAGTATAGCATGGATGTTAATGATATCATTAGTTTTAAGTAGTGCATGGATGTTAATGATAGCTTTAGTTTTAAGTATAGTATGGGTATTAATGATAGCATTAGTTTTAAGTATAGCATGGGTGTTAAAGATTGCATTAGTTTTAAGTATAGCATGGATGTTAATGATAGCATTAGTTTTAAGTATAGCATGGGTGTTAATGATAGCATTAGTTTTAAGTATAGCATGGATGTTAATAATAGCATTAGTTTTAAGTATAGCATGGTTGTAATGATATTATTAGTTTTAAGTATAGCATGGGTGTTAATGATAGCATTAGTTTTAAGTAAAGCATGGGTATTAATTATATCATTAGTTTTAAGTATAGAATGGATGTTAATAATAGCATTAGTTTTAAGTATAGCATTGATGTTAATGATAGCATTAGTTTTAAGTATAGCATGGGTGTAATGATAGCATTAGTTTTAAGTATAGCATGGGTGTTAATGATAGCATTAGTTTTAGGTATAGCATCAATTTAATGTTAGCATTAGTTTTAAGTTTAGCATGGATGTTAATGATAGCATTAGTTTTAAGTAGTGCATGGATTTTAATGATAGCATTAGTTTTAAGTATAGCATGGATGCTAATGATAGCTTTAGTTTTAAGTATAGCATGGGTGTCAATAATAGCATTAGTTTTAAGTATAGCATGGGGGTTAATGATAGCATTAGTTATAAGTATAGCATGGGTATTAATGATAGCATTACTTTTAGGTATAGCATAGATTTAATGTTAGCATTACTTTTAAGTATAGCATGGATACTAATGATAGCATTAGTTTTAAGTATATTATGGGTGTTAATGATAGCATTAGTTTTAAGTATAACATTGGTGTTAATGATAGCATTAGTTTTAAGTATAGCATGGGTGTAATGATAGCATTAGTTTTAAGTATAGCATGGGTGTTAATGATAGCATTAGTTTTAGGTATAGCATGGGTGTAATGATAGCATTAGTTTTAAGTATAGCACGGGGGTTAATGATATCATTAGTTTTAAGTATAGCATGGATGCTAATGATAGCATTAGTTTTAAGTATAACATGGGTGTTAATGTTAGCATTAGTTTTAAGTATAGCATGCATGCATTAACACCCATGGATGTTAATGATAGCATTAGTTATAAGTATAGCATGGGTATTAATGATAGCATTACTTTTAGGTATAGCATAAATTTAATGTTAGCATTACTTTTAAGTATAGCATGGATACTAATGATAGCATTAGTTTTAAGTATATTATGGATTTAATGATAGAATTAGTTTTAAGTAGTGCATGGATGTTAATTATAGCATTAGTTTTAGGTATAGCATCAATTTAATGATAGAATTAGTTTTAAGTATAGCATGGATGTTAATGATAGCATTAGTTTTAAGTAGTGCATGGATGTTAATGATAGCATTAGTTTTAAGTATAGCACGGGGGTTAATGATATCATTAGTTTTAAGTATAGCATGGATGCTAATGATAGCATTAGTTTTAAGTATAACATGGGTGTTAATGTTAGCATTAGTTTTAAGTATAGCATGCATGCATTAACACCCATGGATGTTAATGATAGCATTAGTTATAAGTATAGCATGGGTATTAATGATAGCATTACTTTTAGGTATAGCATAAATTTAATGTTAGCATTACTTTTAAGTATAGCATGGATACTAATGATAGCATTAGTTTTAAGTATATTATGGGTGTTAATGATAGCATTAGTTTTAAGTATAGTATGGGTATTAATGATAGCATTAGTTTTAAGTATAGCATGGGTGTTAAAGATTGCATTAGTTTTAAGTATAGCATGGATGTTAATGATAGAATTAGTTTTAAGTATAGAATGGGTATTAATGATATCATTAGTTTTAAGTATAGCATGGGTGTTAATGATAGCATTAGTTTTAAGTATAGCATGGATGTTAATGATAGCATGGGTGATAAGTATAGAATGGGTGTTAATGATAACATTAGTTATAAGTATAGCATGGGTGTTAATGATAGCATTAGTTTTAAGTATAGCATGGATGTTAATAATAGCATTAGTTTTAAGTATAGCATGGGTGTAATGATATTATTAGTTTTAAGTATAGCATGGGTGTTAATGATAGCATTAGTTTTAAGTATAGCATGGGTATTAATTATATCATTAGTTTTAAGTATAGCATGGGTATTAATGATATCATTAGTTTTAAATATAGCATGGGTGTTAATGATAGCATTAGTTTTAAGTATAGCATGGATGTTAATGATAGCATGGGTGATAAGTATAGCATGGGTGTTAATGATAACATTAGTTATAAGTATAGCATGGGTGTTAATATAGCATTAGTTTTAAGTATAGCATGGATGTTAATAATAGCATTAGTTTTAAGTATAGCATGGGTGTAATGATATTATTAGTTTTAAGTATAGAATGGGTGTTAATGATAGCATTAGTTTTAAGTATAGCATGGGTGTTAATTATATCATTAGTTTTAAGTATAGCATGGATGTTAATAATAGCATTAGTTTTAAGTATAGCATGGGTGTAATGATAGCATTAGTTTTAAGTATAGCATGGGTGTCAATAATAGCATTAGTTTTAAGTATAGAATGGGAGTTAATGATATCATTAGTTTTAAGTATAGCATGGATGCTAATGATTGCATTAGTTTTAAGTATAGAATGGGTTTTAATGATAGCATTTATTTTAAGTATAGCATAGATACTAATGATAGCATTAGTTTAAGTATAGCATGGATACTAATGATAGCATTAGTTTTAAGTATATCATGGGTGTTAATGATAGCATTAGTTTTAAGTATAACATGGGTGTTAATGTTAGCATTCGTTTTAAGTATAGCATGCATGCATTAACACCCATGGGTGTTAATGATAGCATTAGTTATAAGTATAGCATGGGTATTAATGGTAGCATTACTTTTAGGTATAGAATACATTTAATGTTAGCATTAGTTTTAAGTATAGCATGGATACTAATGATAGCATTAGTTTTAAGTATATCATGGGTGTTAATGATAGCATTAGTTTTAAGTATAACATGGGTGTTAATGTTAGCATTCGTTTTAAGTATAGCATGCATGCATTAACACCCATGGGTGTTAATGATAGCATTAGTTTTAAGTATAGCATGGGGGTTAATGATATCATTAGTTTTAAGTATAGCATGGATGCTAATGATAGCATTAGGTTTAAGTATAACATGGGTGTTAATGTTAACATTAGTTTTAAGTATAGCATGCATGCATTAACACCCATGGGTGTTTATGATAGCATTAGTTATAAGTATAGCATGGGTATTAATGATAGCATTACTTTTAGGTATAGCATAAATTTAATGTTAGCATTACTTTTAAGTATAGCATGGATACTAATGATAACATTAGTTTTAAGTAGTGCATGGTTGTTAATGATAGCATTAGTTTTAAGTATAGCATGGGTATTAATGATAGTATTAGTTTTAAGTATAGCATGGGTGTAATGATAGCATTAGTTTTAAGTATAGCATGGGTGTTAATGATAGCATTAGTTTTAGGTATATAATAAATTTAATGTTAGCATTAGTTTTAAGTATAGCATGGATGTTAATGATAGCATTAGTTTTAAGTAGTGCATGGATGTTAATGATAGCATTAGTTTTAAGTATAGCATGGGTATTAATGATAGCATTAGTTTTAAGTATAGCATGGGTGTAATGATAGCATTAGTTTTAAGTATAGCATGGGTGTTAATGATAGCATTAGTTTTAGGTATATCATAAATTTAATGTTAGCATTAGTTTTAAGTATAGCATGGATGTTAATGATAGCATTATTTTTAAGTAGTGCATGGATGTTAATGATAGCATTAGTTTTAGGTATAGCATCAATTTAATGATAGCATTAGTTTTAAGTATAGCATGGGTGTTAATTATATCATTAGTTTTAAGTATAGCATGGATGTTAATGATAGCATTAGTTTTAAGTATAGCATGGGTATAATGATAGCATTAGTTTTAAGTATAGCATGGGTGTTAATGATAGCATTAGTTTTAGGTATAGCATGGATGCTAATGATAGCTTTAGTTTTAAGTATAGCATGGGTGTCAATAATAGCATTAGTTTTAAGTATAGCATGGGGGTTAATGATAGCATTAGTTTTAATTATAGCATGGGTATTAATGATATCATTAGTTTTAGGTATAGCATAGATTTAATGATAGAATTAGTTTTAAGTAGTGCATGGATGTTAATGATAGCATTAGTTTTAGGTATAGCATCAATTTAATGATAGAATTAGTTTTAAGTATAGCATGGATGTTAATGATAGCATTAGTTTTAAGTAGTGCATGGATGTTAATGATAGCATTAGTTTTAAGTATAGCACGGGGGTTAATGATATCATTAGTTTTAAGTATAGCATGGATGCTAATGATAGCATTAGTTTTAAGTATAACATGGGTGTTAATGTTAGCACTAGTTTTAAGTATAGCATGCATGCATTAACACCCATGGATGTTAATGATAGCATTAGTTATAAGTATAGCATGGGTATTAATGATAGCATTACTTTTAGGTATAGCATAAATTTAATGTTAGCATTACTTTTAAGTATAGCATGGATACTAATGATAGCATTAGTTTTAAGTATATTATGGGTGTTAATGATAGCATTAGTTTTAAGTATAGTATGGGTATTAATGATAGCATTAGTTTTAAGTATAGCATGGGTGTTAAAGATTGCATTAGTTTTAAGTATAGCATGGATGTTAATGATAGCATTAGTTTTAAGTATAGAATGGGTATTAATGATATCATTAGTTTTAAGTATAGCATGGGTGTTAATGATAGCATTAGTTTTAAGTATAGCAGTGATGTTAATAATAGCATTAGTTTTAAGTATAGCATGGGTGTAATGATATTATTAGTTTTAAGTATAGCATGGGTGTTAATGAATGCATTAGTTTTAAGTATAGCATGGGTATTAATTATATCATTAGTTTTAAGTATAGAATGGATGTTAATAATAGCATTAGTTTTAAGTATAGCATGGATGTTAATGATAGCATGGGTGATAAGTATAGCATGGGTGTTAATGATAACATTAGTTATAAGTATAGCATGGGTGTTAATATAGCATTAGTTTTAAGTATAGCATGGATGTTAATAATAGCATTAGTTTTAAGTATAGCATGGGTGTAATGATATTATTAGTTTTAAGTATAGAATGGGTGTTAATGATAGCATTAGTTTTAAGTATAGCATGGGTGTTAATTATATCATTAGTTTTAAGTATAGCATGGATGTTAATAATAGCATTAGTTTTAAGTATAGCATGGGTGTAATGATAGCATTAGTTTTAAGTATAGCATGGGTGTCAATAATAGCATTAGTTTTAAGTATAGAATGGGAGTTAATGATATCATTAGTTTTAAGTATAGCATGGATGCTAATGATAGCATTAGTTTTAAGTATAGAATGGGTTTTAATGATAGCATTTATTTTAAGTATAGCATAGATACTAATGATAGCATTAGTTTAAGTATAGCATGGATACTAATGATAGCATTAGTTTTAAGTATATCATGGGTGTTAATGATAGCATTAGTTTTAAGTATAACATGGGTGTTAATGTTAGCATTCGTTTTAAGTATAGCATGCATGCATTAACACCCATGGGTGTTAATGATAGCATTAGTTATAAGTATAGCATGGGTATTAATGGTAGCATTACTTTTAGGTATAGAATACATTTAATGTTAGCATTAGTTTTAAGTATAGCATGGATACTAATGATAGCATTAGTTTTAAGTATATCATGGGTGTTAATGATAGCATTAGTTTTAAGTATAACATGGGTGTTAATGTTAGCATTCGTTTTAAGTATAGCATGCATGCATTAACACCCATGGGTGTTAATGATAGCATTAGTTTTAAGTATAGCATGGGGGTTAATGATATCATTAGTTTTAAGTATAGCATGGATGCTAATGATAGCATTAGGTTTAAGTATAACATGGGTGTTAATGTTAGCATTAGTTTTAAGTATAGCATGCATGCATTAACACCCATGGGTGTTTATGATAGCATTAGTTATAAGTATAGCATGGGTATTAATGATAGCATTACTTTTAGGTATAGCATAAATTTAATGTTAGCATTACTTTTAAGTATAGCATGGATACTAATGATAACATTAGTTTTAAGTAGTGCATGGATGTTAATGATAGCATTAGTTTTAAGTATAGCATGGGTATTAATAATAGTATTAGTTTTAAGTATAGCATGGGTGTAATGATAGCATTAGTTTTAAGTATAGCATAAATTTAATGATATCATTAGTTTTAAGTATAGCATGGATGTTAATGATAGCATTAGTTTTAAGTATAGCATGGGTGTAATGATAGCATTAGTTTTAAGTATAGCATGGGTGTTAATGATAGCATTAGTTTTAGGTATAGCATAAATTTAATGATAGCATTAGTTTTAAGTATAGCATGGATACTAATGATAGCATTAGTTTTAAGTATAGCATGGATGTTAATGATAGCATTAGTTTTAAGTATATCATGGGTGTTAATGATAGTATTAGTTTTAAGTATAGTATGGGTATTAATGATAGCATTAGTTTTAAGTATAGAATGGGTGTTAAAGATTGCATTAGTTTTAAGTATAGCATGGATGTTAATGATAGCATTAGTTTTAAGTATAGCATGGGTATTAATGATATCATTAGTTTTAAGTATAGCATGGGTGTTAATGATAGCATTAGTTTTAAGTATAGCATGGATGTTAATGATAGCATGGGTGATAAGTATAGCATGGGTGTTTATGATAAAATTAGTTATAAGTATAGCATGGGTGTTAATGATAGCATTAGTTTTAAGTATAGCATGGATGTTAATAATAGCATTAGTTTTAAGTATAGCATGGGTGTAATGATATTATTAGTTTTAAGTATAGCATGGGTGTTAATGATAGCATTAGTTTTAAGTATAGCATGGGTGTTAATTATATCATTAGTTTTAAGTATAGCATGGATGTTAATAATAGCATTAGTTTTAAGTATAGCATGGGTGTAATGATAGCATTAGTTTTAAGTATAGCATGGGTGTCAATAATAGCATTAGTTTTAAGTATAGCATGGGAATTAATGATATCATTAGTTTTAAGTATAGCATGGATGCTAATGATAGCATTAGTTTTAAGTATAGAATGGGTTTTAATGATAGAATTTTTTTTAAGTATAGCATGGATACTAATGATAGCATTAGTTTTAAGTATAGCATGGATACTAATGATAGCATTAGTTTTAAGTATAGCATGGATGTTAATGATAGCATTAGTTTTAAGTATAGAATGGGCTTTAATGATAGCATTAATTTTAAGTATAGCATGGATACTAATGATAGCATTAGTTTTAAGTATATCATGGGTGTTAATGATAGCATTAGTTTTAAGTATAACATGGGTGTTAATGTTAGCATTAGTTTTAAGTATAGCATGCATGCATTAACACCCATGGGTGTTAATGATAGCATTAGTTATAAGTATAGCATGGTTTATTAATGATAGCATTACTTTTAGGTATAGCATAAATTTAATGTTAGCATTAGTTTTAAGTATAGAATGGGTTTTAATGATAGCATTAGTTTTAAGTATAGCATGGGTGTTAATGATAGCATTAGTTTTAAGTATAGCATGGGTGTTAATTATATCATTAGTTTTAAGTATAGCATGGATGTTAATGATAACATTGGTTTTAAGTATAGCATGGGTGTAATGATAGCATTAGTTTTAAGTATAGCATGGGTGTTAATGATAGCATTAGTTTTAAGTAGTGCATGGATTTTAATGATAGCATTAGTTTTAAGTATAGCATGGGTGTTAATGATAGCATTAGTTTTAAGTATAGCATGGGTGTAATGATAGCATTAGTTTTAAGTATAGCATGGGTGTTAATGATAGCATTATTTTTAGGTATAGCATAAATTTAATGATAGCATTAGTTTTAAGTATAGCATGGATACTAATGATAGCATTAGTTTTAAGTATAGCATGGGTGTTAATGATAGTATTAGTTTTAAGTATAGTATGGGTATTAATGATAGCATTAGTTTTAAGTATAGAATGGGTGTTAAAGATTGCATTAGTTTTAAGTATAGCATGGATGTTAATGATAGCATTAGTTTTAAGTATAGCATGGGTATTAATGATATCATTAGTTTTAAGTATAGCATGGGTGTTAATGATAGCATTAGTTTTAAGTATAGCATGGATGTTAATGATAGCATGGGTGATAAGTATAGCATGGGTGTTTATGATAAAATTAGTTATAAGTATAGCATGGATGTTAATGATAAAATTAGTTTTAAATATAGCATGGGTGTAACGATAGCATTAGTTTTAAGTATAGCATGGATGCTAATGATAGCTTTTATTTTATGTATAGCATGGGTGTTAATGATAGCATTAGTTTTAAGTAGTGCATGGATGTTAATGATAGCATTAGTTTTAGGTATAGCATCAATTTAATGATAGCATTAGTTTTAAGTATAGCATGGGTATTAATGATATCATTAGTTTTAAGTATAGCATGGGTGTTAATGATAGCATTAGTTTTAAGTATAGCATGGATGTTAATGATAGCATGGGTGATAAGTATAGCATGGGTGTTTATGATAAAATTAGTTATAAGTATAGCATGGGTGTTAATGATAGCATTAGTTTTAAGTATAGCATGGATGTTAATAATAGCATTAGTTTTAAGTATAGCATGGGTGTAATGATATTATTAGTTTTAAGTATAGCATGGGTGTTAATGATAGCATTAGTTTTAAGTATAGCATGGGTGTTAATTATATCATTAGTTTTAAGTATAGCATGGATGTTAATAATAGCATTAGTTTTAAGTATAGCATGGGTGTAATGATAGCATTAGTTTTAAGTATAGCATGGGTGTCAATAATAGCATTAGTTTTAAGTATAGCATGGGAATTAATGATATCATTAGTTTTAAGTATAGCATGGATGCTAATGATAGCATTAGTTTTAAGTATAGAATGGGTTTTAATGATAGAATTTTTTTTAAGTATAGCATGGATACTAATGATAGCATTAGTTTTAAGTATAGCATGGATACTAATGATAGCATTAGTTTTAAGTATAGCATGGATGTTAATGATAGCATTAGTTTTAAGTATAGAATGGGCTTTAATGATAGCATTAATTTTAAGTATAGCATGGATACTAATGATAGCATTAGTTTTAAGTATATCATGGGTGTTAATGATAGCATTAGTTTTAAGTATAACATGGGTGTTAATGTTAGCATTAGTTTTAAGTATAGCATGCATGCATTAACACCCATGGGTGTTAATGATAGCATTAGTTATAAGTATAGCATGGTTTATTAATGATAGCATTACTTTTAGGTATAGCATAAATTTAATGTTAGCATTAGTTTTAAGTATAGAATGGGTTTTAATGATAGCATTAGTTTTAAGTATAGCATGGGTGTTAATGATAGCATTAGTTTTAAGTATAGCATGGGTGTTAATTATATCATTAGTTTTAAGTATAGCATGGATGTTAATGATAACATTAGTTTTAAGTATAGCATGGGTGTAATGATAGCATTAGTTTTAAGTATAGCATGGGTGTTAATGATAGCATTAGTTTTAAGTAGTGCATGGATTTTAATGATAGCATTAGTTTTAAGTATAGCATGGGTGTTAATGATAGCATTAGTTTTAAGTATAGCATGGGTGTTAATGATAGCATTAGTTTTAAATATAGCATGTGTGTTAATTATATCATTAGTTTTAGGTATAGCATCAATTTAATGTTAGCATTAGTTTTAAGTATAGCATGGATGTTAATGATAGCATTAGTTTTAAGTAGTGCATGGATTTTAATGATAGCATTAGTTTTAAGTATAGCATGGGTGTTAATGATAGCATTAGTTTTAAGTATAACATGGATGTTAATGATAAAATTAGTTTTAAATATAGCATGGGTGTAACGATAGCATTAGTTTTAAGTATAGCATGGATGCTAATGATAGCTTTTATTTTATGTATAGCATGGGTGTTAATGATAGCATTAGTTTTAAGTAGTGCATGGATGTTAATGATAGCATTAGTTTTAGGTATAGCATCAATTTAATGATAGCATTAGTTTTAAGTATAGCATGGGTGTTAATGATAGCATTAGTTTTAAGTAGTGCATGGATGTTAATGATAGCATTAGTTTTAGGTATAGCATCAATTTAATGATAGCATTAGTTTTAAGTATAGTATGGGTATTAATGATAGCATTAGTTTTAAGTATAGCATGGGTGTTAAAGATTGCATTAGTTTTAAGTATAGCATGGGTGTAATGATATTATTAGTTTTAAGTATAGCATATGTGTTAATGATAGCATTAGTTTTAAGTATAGCATGGGTATTAATGATAGCATTAGTTTTAAGTAGTGCATGGATTTTAATGATAGCATTAGTTTTAAGTATAGCATGGGTGTTAATGATAGCATTAGTTTTAAGTATAGCATGGATGTTAATGATAAAATTAGTTTTAAATATAGCATGGGTGTAACGATAGCATTAGTTTTAAGTATAGCATGGATGCTAATGATAGCTTTTATTTTATGTATAGCATGGGTGTTAATGATAGCATTAGTTTTAAGTAGTGCATGGATGTTAATGATAGCATTAGTTTAAGGTATAGCATGGATACTAATGATAGCATTAGTTTTAAGTATAGCATGGATGTTAATGATAGCATTAGTTTTAAGTATAGAATGGGTTTTAATGATAGCATTAATTTTAAGTATAGCATGGATACTAATGATAGCATTAGTTTTAAGTATATCATGGGTGTTAATGATAGCATTAGTTTTAAGTATAACATGGGTGTTAATGTTAGCATTAGTTTTAAGTATAGCATGCATGCATTAACACCCATGGGTGTTAATGATAGCATTAGTTATAAGTATAGCATGGTTTATTAATGATAGCATTACTTTTAGGTATAGCATACATTTAATGTTAGCATTAGTTTTAAGTATAGAATGGGTTTTAATGATAGCATTAGTTTTAAGTATAGCATGGGTGTTAATGATAGCATTAGTTTTAAGTATAGCATGGGTGTTAATTATATCATTAGTTTTAAGTATAGCATGGATGTTAATGATAACATTAGTTTTAAGTATAGCATGGGTGTAATGATAGCATTAGTTTTAAGTATAGCATGGGTGTTAATGATAGCATTAGTTTTAAGTAGTGCATGGATTTTAATGATAGCATTAGTTTTAAGTATAGCATGGGTGTTAATGATAGCATTAGTTTTAATTATAGCATGGGTGTTAATGATAGCATTAGTTTTAAATATAGCATGGGTGTTAATTATATCATTAGTTTTAGGTATAGCATCAATTTAATGTTAGCATTAGTTTTAAGTATAGCATGGGTATTAATGATAGCATTAGTTTTAAGTATAGCATGGGTGTAATGATAGCATTAGTTTTAAGTATAGCATGGGTGTTAATGATAGTATTAGTTTTAAGTATAGTATGGGTATTAATGATAGCATTAGTTTTAAGTATAGAATGGGTGTTAAAGATTGCATTAGTTTTAAGTATAGCATGGATGTTAATGATAGCATTAGTTTTAAGTATAGCATGGGTATTAATGATATCATTAGTTTTAAGTATAGCATGGGTGTTAATGATAGCATTAGTTTTTAGTATAGCATGGATGTTAATGATAGCATGGGTGATAAGTATAGCATGGGTGTTTATGATAAAATTAGTTATAAGTATAGCATGGGTGTTAATGATAGCATTAGTTTTAAGTATAGCATGGATGTTAATAATAGCATTAGTTTTAAGTATAGCATGGGTGTAATGATATTATTAGTTTTAAGTATAGCATGGGTGTTAATGATAGCATTAGTTTTAAGTATAGCATGGGTGTTAATTATATCATTAGTTTTAAGTATAGCATGGATGTTAATAATAGCATTAGTTTTAAGTATAGCATGGGTGTAATGATAGCATTAGTTTTAAGTATAGCATGGGTGTCAATAATAGCATTAGTTTTAAGTATAGCATGGGAATTAATGATATCATTAGTTTTAAGTATAGCATGGATGCTAATGATAGCATTAGTTTTAAGTATAGAATGGGTTTTAATGATAGCATTTATTTTAAGTATAGCATGGATACTAATGATAGCATTAGTTTTAAGTATAGCATGGATACTAATGATAGCATTAGTTTTAAGTATAGCATGGATGTTAATGATAGCATTAGTTTTAAGTATAGAATGGGTTTTAATGATAAAATTAGTTATAAGTATAGCATGGGTGTTAATGATAGCATTAGTTTTAAGTATAGCATGGATGTTAATAATAGCATTAGTTTTAAGTATAGCATGGGTGTAATGATATTATTAGTTTTAAGTATAGCATGGGTGTTAATGATAGCATTAGTTTTAAGTATAGCATGGGTGTTAATTATATCATTAGTTTTAAGTATAGCATGGATGTTAATAATAGCATTAGTTTTAAGTATAGCATGGGTGTAATGATAGCATTAGTTTTAAGTATAGCATGGGTGTCAATAATAGCATTAGTTTTAAGTATAGCATGGGAATTAATGATATCATTAGTTTTAAGTATAGCATGGATGCTAATGATAGCATTAGTTTTAAGTATAGAATGGGTTTTAATGATAGCATTTATTTTAAGTATAGCATGGATACTAATGATAGCATTAGTTTTAAGTATAGCATGGATACTAATGATAGCATTAGTTTTAAGTATAGCATGGATGTTAATGATAGCATTAGTTTTAAGTATAGAATGGGTTTTAATGATAGCATTAATTTTAAGTATAGCATGGATACTAATGATAGCATTAGTTTTAAGTATATCATGGGTGTTAATGATAGCATTAGTTTTAAGTATAGCATGGATGTTAATGATAGCATGGGTGATAAGTATAGCATGGGTGTTAATGATAACATTAGTTATAAGTATAGCATGGGTGTTAATATAGCATTAGTTTTAAGTATAGCATGGATGTTAATAATAGCATTAGTTTTAGTATAGCATGGGTGTAATGATAGCATTAGTTTTAAGTATAGCATGGGTGTCAATAATAGCATTAGTTTTAAGTATAGAATGGGAGTTAATGATATCATTAGTTTTAAGTATAGCATGGATGCTAATGATAGCATTAGTTTTAAGTATAGAATAGGTTTTAATGATAGCATTTATTTTAAGTATAGCATAGATACTAATGATAGCATTAGTTTAAGTATAGCATGGATACTAATGATAGCATTAGTTTTAAGTATATCATGGGTGTTAATGATAGCATTAGTTTTAAGTATAACATGGGTGTTAATGTTAGCATTCGTTTTAAGTATAGCATGCATGCATTAACACCCATGGGTGTTAATGATAGCATTAGTTATAAGTATAGCATGGGTATTAATGGTAGCATTACTTTTAGGTATAGAATACATTTAATGATAGCATTAGTTTTAAGTATATCATGGGTGTTAATGATAGCATTAGTTTTAAGTATAACATGGGTGTTAATGTTAGAATTCGTTTTAAGTATAGCATGGGTGTAATGATAGCATTAGTTTTAAGTATAGCATGGGTGTTAATGATAGCATTAGTTTTAGGTATATAATAAATTTAATGTTAGCATTAGTTTTAAGTATAGCATGGATGTTAATGATAGCATTAGTTTTAAGTAGTGCATGGATGTTAATGATAGCATTAGTTTTAGGTATAGCATAAATTTAATGATAGCATTAGTTTTAAGTATAGCATGGATGTTAATGATAGCATTAGTTTTAAGTATAGCATGGGTGTAATGATAGCATTAGTTTTAAGTATAGCATGGGTGTTAATGATAGCATTAGTTTTAGGTATAGCATAAATTTAATGATAGCATTAGTTTTAAGTATAGCATGGATACTAATGATAGCATTAGTTTTAAGTATAGCATGGATGTTAATGATAGCATTAGTTTTAAGTATATCATGGGTGTTAATGATAGTATTAGTTTTAAGTATAGTATGGGTATTAATGATAGCATTAGTTTTAAGTATAGAATGGGTGTTAAAGATTGCATTAGTTTTAAGTATAGCATGGATGTTAATGATAGCATTAGTTTTAAGTATAGCATGGGTATTAATGATATCATTAGTTTTAAGTATAGCATGGGTGTTAATGATAGCATTAGTTTTAAGTATAGCATGGATGTTAATGATAGCATGGGTGATAAGTATAGCATGTTTATGATAAAATTAGTTATAAGTATAGCATGGGTGTTAATGATAGCATTAGTTTTAAGTATAGCATGGATGTTAATAATAGCATTAGTTTTAAGTATAGCATGGGTGTAATGATATTATTAGTTTTAAGTATAGCATGGGTGTTAATGATAGCATTAGTTTTAAGTATAGCATGGGTGTTAATTATATCATTAGTTTTAAGTATAGCATGGATGTTAATAATAGCATTAGTTTTAAGTATAGCATGGGTGTAATGATAGCATTAGTTTTAAGTATAGCATGGGTGTCAATAATAGCATTAGTTTTAAGTATAGCATGGGAATTAATGATATCATTAGTTTTAAGTATAGCATGGATGCTAATGATAGCATTAGTTTTAAGTATAGAATGGGTTTTAATGATAGCATTTATTTTAAGTATAGCATGGATACTAATGATAGCATTAGTTTTAAGTATAGCATGGATACTAATGATAGCATTAGTTTTAAGTATAGCATGGATGTTAATGATAGCATTAGTTTTAAGTATAGAATGGGTTTTAATGATAGCATTAATTTTAAGTATAGCATGGATACTAATGATAGCATTAGTTTTAAGTATATCATGGGTGTTAATGATAGCATTAGTTTTAAGTATAACATGGGTGTTAATGTTAGCATTAGTTTTAAGTATAGCATGCATGCATTAACACCCATGGGTGTTAATGATAGCATTAGTTATAAGTATAGCATGGTTTATTAATGATAGCATTACTTTTAGGTATAGCATAAATTTAATGTTAGCATTAGTTTTAAGTATAGAATGGGTTTTAATGATAGCATTAGTTTTAAGTATAGCATGGGTGTTAATGATAGCATTAGTTTTAAGTATAGCATGGGTGTTAATTATATCATTAGTTTTAAGTATAGCATGGATGTTAATGATAACATTAGTTTTAAGTATAGAATGGGTGTAATGATAGCATTAGTTTTAAGTATAGCATGGGTGTTAATGATAGCATTAGTTTTAAGTAGTGCATGGATTTTAATGATAGAATTAGTTTTAAGTATAGCATGGGTGTTAATGATAGCATTAGTTTTAAGTATAGCATGGGTGTTAATGATAGCATTAGTTTTAAATATAGCATGGGTGTTAATTATATCATTAGTTTTAGGTATAGCATCAATTTAATGTTAGCATTAGTTTTAAGTATAGCATGGATGTTAATGATAGCATTAGTTTTAAGTAGTGCATGGATTTTAATGATAGCATTAGTTTTAAGTATAGCATGGGTGTTAATGATAGCATTAGTTTTAAGTATAGCATGGATGTTAATGATAAAATTAGTTTTAAATATAGCATGGGTGTAACGATAGCATTAGTTTTAAGTATAGCATGGATGCTAATGATAGCTTTTATTTTATGTATAGCATGGGTGTTAATGATAGCATTAGTTTTAAGTAGTGCATGGATGTTAATGATAGCATTAGTTTTAGGTATAGCATCAATTTAATGATAGCATTAGTTTTAAGTATAGTATGGATGTTAATGATAGCATTAGTTTTAAGTAGTGCATGGATGTTAATGATAGCATTAGTTTTATGTATATCATGGATTTTAATGATAGCATTAGTTTTAAGTAGATCATGGGTGTTAAATATTGCATTAGTTTTAAGTATAGCATGGGTGTAATGATATTATTAGTTTTAAGTATAGCATATGTGTTAATGATAGCATTAGTTTTAAGTATAGCATGGGTATTAATGATAGCATTAGTTTTAAGTAGTGCATGGATTTTAATGATAGCATTAGTTTTAAGTATAGCATGGGTGTTAATGATAGCATTAGTTTTAAGTATAGCATGGATGTTAATGATAAAATTAGTTTTAAATATAGCATGGGTGTAACGATAGCATTAGTTTTAAGTATAGCATGGATGCAAATGATAGCTTTTATTTTATGTATAGCATGGGTGTTAATGATAGCATTAGTTTTAAGTAGTGCATGGATGTTAATGATAGCATTAGTTTTAGGTATAGCATCAATTTAATTATAGCATTAGTTTTAAGTATAGCATGGATGTTAATGATAGCATTAGTTTTAAGTAGTGCATGGATGTTAATGATAGCATTAGTTTTAAGTATAGCATGGATGTTAATAATAGCATTAGTTTTAAGTATAGCATAGGTGTAATGATATTATTAGTTTTAAGTATAGCATATGTGTTAATGATAGCATTAGTTTTAAGTATAGCATGGGTATTAATTATATCATTAGTTTTAAGTATAGAATGGATGTTAATAATAGCATTAGTTTTAAGTATAGCATGGATGTTAATGATAGCATTAGTTTTAAGTATAGCATGGGTATTAATGATATCATTAGTTTTAAATATAGCATGGGTGTTAATGATAGCATTAGTTTTAAGTATAGCATGGATGTTAATGATAGCATGGGTGATAAGTATAGCATGGGTGTTAATTATATCATTAGTTTTAAGTATAGCATGGATGTTAATAATAGCATTAGTTTTAAGTTTAGCATGGGTGTAATGATAGCATTAGTTTTAAGTATAGCATGGATGTTAATGATAGCATTAGTTTTAAGTATAGAATGGGTTTTAATGATAGCATTAATTTTAAGTATAGCATGGATACTAATGATAGCATTAGTTTTAAGTATATCATGGGTGTTAATGATAGCATTAGTTTTAAGTATAACATGGGTGTTAATGTTAGCATTAGTTTTAAGTATAGCATGCATGCATTAACACCCATGGGTGTTAATGATAGCATTAGTTTTAAGTATAGCATGGGTGTTAATGATAGCATTAGTTTTAAGTAGTGCATGGATGCTAATGATAGCTTTAATTTTAAGTATAGCATGGGTGTTAATGATAGCATTAGTTTTAAGTAGTGCATGGATGTTAATGATAGCATTAGTTTTAGATATAGCATCAATTTAATGATAGCATTAGTTTTAAGTATAGCATGGATGTTAATGATAGCATTAGTTTTAAGTAGTGCATGGATGTTAATGATAGCATTAGTTTTAAGTATAGCATGGGTGTTAATGATAGCATTAGTTTTAAGTATAGCATGGGTGTAATGATAGCAATAGTTTTAAGTATATCATGGGTGTTAATGATAGCATTAGTTTTAGGTATAGCATCAATTTAATGATAGCATTAGTTTTAAGTATAGCATGGATGTTAATGATAACATTAGTTTTAAGTAGTGCATGGATGTTAATGATAGCATTAGTTTTAGGTATAGCATCAATTTAATGATAGCATTAGTTTTAAGTATAGCATGGATGTTAATGATATCATTAGTTTTAAGTAGTGCATGGATGTTAATGATAGCTTTAGTTTTAAGTATAGTATGGGTATTAATGATAGCATTAGTTTTAAGTATAGCATGGATGTTAATAATAGCATTAATTTTAAGTATAGCATGGTTGTAATGATATTATTAGTTTTAAGTATAGCATGGGTGTTAATGATAGCATTAGTTTTAAGTAAAGCATGGGTATTAATTATATCATTAGTTTTAAGTATAGAATGGATGTTAATAATAGCATTAGTTTTAAGTATAGCATGGGGGTTAATGATAGCATTACTTTTAGGTATAGCATAAATTTAATGTTAGCATTACTTTTAAGTATAGCATGGATACTAATGATAGCATTAGTTTTAAGTATATTATGGGTGTTAATGATAGCATTAGTTTTAAGTATAACATTGGTGTTAATGATAGCATTAGTTTTAAGTATAGCATGGGTGTAATGATAGCATTAGTTTTAAGTATAGCATGGGTGTTAATGATAGCATTAGTTTTAGGTATATCATAAATTTAATGTTAGCATTAGTTTTAAGTATAGCATGGATGTTAATGATAGCATTAGTTTTAAGTAGTGCATGGATGTTAATGATAGCATTAGTTTTAGGTATAGCATCAATTTAATGATAGCATTAGTTTTAAGTATATCATGGATGTTAATGATAGCATTAATTTTAAGTAGTGCATGGATGTTAATGATAGCATTAGTTTTAAGTATAGCATGGGTATTAATGATAGCATTAGTTTTAAGTATAGCATGGGTGTAATGATAGCATTAGTTTTAAGTATAGCATGGGTGTTAATGATAGCATTAGTTTTAGGTATATCATAAATTTAATGTTAGCATTAGTTTTAAGTATAGCATGGATGTTAATGATAGCATTATTTTTAAGTAGTGCATGGATGTTAATGATAGCATTAGTTTTAGGTATAGCATCAATTTAATGATAGCATTAGTTTTAAGTATAGCATGGGTGTTAATTATATCATTAGTTTTAAGTATAGCATGGATGTTAATGATAGCATTAGTTTTAAGTATAGCATGGGTGTAATGATAGCATTAGTTTTAAGTATAGCATGGGTGTTAATGATAGCATTAGTTTTAGGTATAGCATGGATGCTAATGATAGCTTTAGTTTTAAGTATAGCATGGGTGTCAATAATAGCATTAGTTTTAAGTATAGCATGGGGGTTAATGATAGCATTAGTTTTAATTATAGCATGGGTATTAATGATATCATTAGTTTTAGGTATAGCATAGATTTAATGATAGAATTAGTTTTAAGTAGTGCATGGATGTTAATGATAGCATTAGTTTTAGGTATAGCATCAATTTAATGACAGAATTAGTTTTAAGTATAGCATGGATGTTAATGATAGCATTAGTTTTAAGTAGTGCATGGATGTTAATGATAGCATTAGTTTTAAGTATAGCACGGGGGTTAATGATATCATTAGTTTTAAGTATAGCATGGATGCTAATGATAGCATTAGTTTTAAGTATAACATGGGTGTTAATGTTAGCATTAGTTTTAAGTATAGCATGCATGCATTAACACCCATGGATGTTAATGATAGCATTAGTTATAAGTATAGCATGGGTATTAATGATAGCATTACTTTTAGGTATAGCATAAATTTAATGTTAGCATTACTTTTAAGTATAGCATGGATACTAATGATAACATTAGTTTTAAGTAGTGCATGGATGTTAATGATAGCATTAGTTTTAAGTATAGCATGGGTATTAATGATAGTATTAGTTTTAAGTATAGCATGGGTGTAATGATAGCATTAGTTTTAAGTATAGCATGGGTGTTAATGATAGCATTAGTTTTAGGTATATAATAAATTTAATGTTAGCATTAGTTTTAAGTATAGCATGGATGTTAATGATAGCATTAGTTTTAAGTAGTGCATGGATGTTAATGATAGCATTAGTTTTAGGTATAGCATAAATTTAATGATAGCATTAGTTTTAAGTATAGCATGGATGTTAATGATAGCATTAGTTTTAAGTATAGCATGGGTGTAATGATAGCATTAGTTTTAAGTATAGCATGGGTGTTAATGATAGCATTAGTTTTAGGTATAGCATAAATTTAATGATAGCATTAGTTTTAAGTATAGCATTGATACTAATGATAGCATTAGTTTTAAGTATAGCATGGATGTTAATGATAGCATTAGTTTTAAGTATATCATGGGTGTTAATGATAGTATTAGTTTTAAGTATAGTATGGGTATTAATGATAGCATTAGTTTTAAGTATAGAATGGGTGTTAAAGATTGCATTAGTTTTAAGTATAGCATGGATGTTAATGATAGCATTAGTTTTAAGTATAGCATGGGTATTAATGATATCATTAGTTTTAAGTATAGCATGGGTGTTAATGATAGCATTAGTTTTAAGTATAGCATGGATGTTAATGATAGCATGGGTGATAAGTATAGCATGGGTGTTTATGATAAAATTAGTTATAAGTATAGCATGGGTGTTAATGATAGCATTAGTTTTAAGTATAGCATGGATGTTAATAATAGCATTAGTTTTAAGTATAGCATGGGTGTAATGATATTATTAGTTTTAAGTATAGCATGGGTGTTAATGATAGCATTAGTTTTAAGTATAGCATGGGTGTTAATTATATCATTAGTTTTAAGTATAGCATGGATGTTAATAATAGCATTAGTTTTAAGTATAGCATGGGTGTAATGATAGCATTAGTTTTAAGTATAGCATGGGTGTCAATAATAGCATTAGTTTTAAGTATAGCATGGGAATTAATGATATCATTAGTTTTAAGTATAGCATGGATGCTAATGATAGCATTAGTTTTAAGTATAGAATGGGTTTTAATGATAGAATTTATTTTAAGTATAGCATGGATACTAATGATAGCATTAGTTTTAAGTATAGCATGGATACTAATGATAGCATTAGTTTTAAGTATAGCATGGATGTTAATGATAGCATTAGTTTTAAGTATAGAATGGGCTTTAATGATAGCATTAATTTTAAGTATAGCATGGATACTAATGATAGCATTAGTTTTAAGTATATCATGGGTGTTAATGATAGCATTAGTTGTAAGTATAACATGGGTGTTAATGTTAGCATTAGTTTTAAGTATAGCATGCATGCATTAACACCCATGGGTGTTAATGATAGCATTAGTTATAAGTATAGCATGGTTTATTAATGATAGCATTACTTTTAGGTATAGCATAAATTTAATGTTAGCATTAGTTTTAAGTATAGAATGGGTTTTAATGATAGCATTAGTTTTAAGTATAGCATGGGTGTTAATGATAGCATTAGTTTTAAGTATAGCATGGGTGTTAATTATATCATTAGTTTTAAGTATAGCATGGATGTTAATGATAACATTAGATTTAAGTATAGCATGGGTGTAATGATAGCATTAGTTTTAAGTATAGCATGGGTGTTAATGATAGCATTAGTTTTAAGTATAGAATGGATGTTAATAATAGCATTAGTTTTAAGTATAGCATGGATGTTAATTATAGCATTAGTTTTAAGTATAGCATGGGTATTAATGATATCATTAGTTTTAAATATAGCATGGGTGTTAATGATAGCATTAGTTTTAAGTATAGCATGGATGTTAATGATAGCATGGGTGATAAGTATAGCATGGGTGTTAATGATAACATTAGTTATAAGTATAGCATGGGTGTTAATATAGCATTAGTTTTAAGTATAGCATGGATGTTAATAATAGCATTAGTTTTAAGTATAGCATGGGTGTAATGATATTATTAGTTTTAAGTATAGAATGGGTGTTAATGATAGCATTAGTTTTAAGTATAGCATGGGTGTTAATTATATCATTAGTTTTAAGTATAGCATGGATGTTAATAATAGCATTAGTTTTAAGTATAGCATGGGTGTAATGATAGCATTAGTTTTAAGTATAGCATGGGTGTCAATAATAGCATTAGTTTTAAGTATAGAATGGGAGTTAATGATATCATTAGTTTTAAGTATAGCATGGATGCTAATGATAGCATTAGTTTTAAGTATAGAATGGGTTTTAATGATAGCATTTATTTTAAGTATAGCATAGATACTAATGATAGCATTAGTTTAAGTATAGCATGGATACTAATGATAGCATTAGTTTTAAGTATATCATGGGTGTTAATGATAGCATTAGTTTTAAGTATAACATGGGTGTTAATGTTAGCATTCGTTTTAAGTATAGCATGCATGCATTAACACCCATGGGTGTTAATGATAGCATTAGTTATAAGTATAGCATGGGTATTAATGGTAGCATTACTTTTAGGTATAGAATACATTTAATGTTAGCATTAGTTTTAAGTATAGCATGGATACTAATGATAGCATTAGTTTTAAGTATATCATGGGTGTTAATGATAGCATTAGTTTAAGTATAATATGGGTGTTAATGTTAGCATTCGTTTTAAGTATAGCATGCATGCATTAACACCCATGGGTGTTAATGATAGCATTAGTTTTAAGTATAGCATGGGGGTTAATGATATCATTAGTTTTAAGTATAGCATGAATGCTAATGATAGCATTAGGTTTAAGTATAACATGGGTGTTAATGTTAGCATTAGTTTTAAGTATAGCATGCATGCATTAACACCCATGGGTGTTTATGATAGCATTAGTTATAAGTATAGCATGGGTATTAATGATAGCATTACTTTTAGGTATAGCATAAATTTAATGTTAGCATTACTTTTAAGTATAGCATGGATACTAATGATAACATTAGTTTTAAGTAGTGCATGGATGTTAATGATAGCATTAGTTTTAAGTATAGCATGGGTATTAATGATAGTATTAGTTTTAAGTATAGCATGGGTGTAATGATAGCATTAGTTTTAAGTATAGCATGGGTGTTAATGATAGCATTAGTTTTAGGTATATAATAAATTTAATGTTAGCATTAGTTTTAAGTATAGCATGGATGTTAATGATAGCATTAGTTTTAAGTAGTGCATGGATGTTAATGATAGCATTAGTTTTAGGTATAGCATAAATTTAATGATAGCATTAGTTTTAAGTATAGCATGGATGTTAATGATAGCATTAGTTTTAAGTATAGCATGGGTGTAATGATAGCATTAGTTTTAAGTATAGCATGGGTGTTAATGATAGCATTAGTTTTAGGTATAGCATACATTTAATGATAGCATTAGTTTTAAGTATAGCATTGATACTAATGATAGCATTAGTTTTAAGTATAGCATGGATGTTAATGATAGCATTAGTTTTAAGTATATCATGGGTGTTAATGATAGTATTAGTTTTAAGTATAGTATGGGTATTAATGATAGCATTAGTTTTAAGTATAGAATGGGTGTTAAAGATTGCATTAGTTTTAAGTATAGCATGGATGTTAATGATAGCATTAGTTTTAAGTATAGCATGGGTATTAATGATATCATTAGTTTTAAGTATAGCATGGGTGTTAATGATAGCATTAGTTTTAAGTATAGCATGGATGTTAATGATAGCATGGGTGATAAGTATAGCATGGGTGTTTATGATAAAATTAGTTATAAGTATAGCATGGGTGTTAATGATAGCATTAGTTTTAAGTATAGCATGGATGTTAATAATAGCATTAGTTTTAAGTATAGCATGGGTGTAATGATATTATTAGTTTTAAGTATAGCATGGGTGTTAATGATAGCATTAGTTTTAAGTATAGCATGGGTGTTAATTATATCATTAGTTTTAAGTATAGCATGGATGTTAATAATAGCATTAGTTTTAAGTATAGCATGGGTGTAATGATAGCATTAGTTTTAAGTATAGCATGGGTGTCAATAATAGCATTAGTTTTAAGTATAGCATGGGAATTAATGATATCATTAGTTTTAAGTATAGCATGGATGCTAATGATAGCATTAGTTTTAAGTATAGAATGGGTTTTAATGATATAATTTATTTTAAGTATAGCATGGATACTAATGATAGCATTAGTTTTAAGTATAGCATGGATACTAATGATAGCATTAGTTTTAAGTATAGCATGGATGTTAATGATAGCATTAGTTTTAAGTATAGAATGGGCTTTAATGATAGCATTAATTTTAAGTATAGCATGGATACTAATGATAGCATTAGTTTTAAGTATATCATGGGTGTTAATGATAGCATTAGTTTTAAGTATAACATGGGTGTTAATGTTAGCATTAGTTTTAAGTATAGCATGCATGCATTAACACCCATGGGTGTTAATGATAGCATTAGTTATAAGTATAGCATGGTTTATTAATGATAGCATTACTTTTAGGTATAGCATAAATTTAATGTTAGCATTAGTTTTAAGTATAGAATGGGTTTTAATCATAGCATTAGTTTTAAGTATAGCATGGGTGTTAATGATAGCATTAGTTTTAAGTATAGCATGGGTGTTAATTATATCATTAGTTTTAAGTATAGCATGGATGTTAATGATAACATTAGTTTTAAGTATAGCATGGGTGTAATGATAGCATTAGTTTTAAGTATAGCATGGGTGTTAATGATAGCATTAGTTTTAAGTATAGCATGGGTATTAATGATATCATTAGTTTTAAGTATAGCATGGGTGTTAATGATAGCATTAGTTTTAAGTATAGCATGGATGTTAATGATGGCATGGGTGATAAGTATAGCATGGGTGTTAATGATAAAATTAGTTATAAGTATAGCATGGGTATTAATGATAGAATTAGTTTTAAGTATAGCATGGATGTTAATAATAGCATTAGTTTTAAGTATAGCATGGGTGTAATGATATTATTAGTTTTAAGTATAGCATGGGTGTTAATGATAGCATTAGTTTTAAGTATAGCATGGGTGTTAATTATATCATTAGTTTTAAGTATAGCATGGATGTTAATAATAGCATTAGTTTTAAGTATAGCATGGATGTAATGATAGCATTAGTTTTAAGTATAGCATGGGTGTCAATAATAGCATTAGTTTTAAGTATAGCATGGGAGTTAATGATATCATTAGTTTTAAGTATAGCATGGATGCTAATGATAGCATTAGTTTTAAGTATAGAATGGGTTTTAATGATAGCATTTATTTTAAGTATAGCATGGATACTAATGATAGCATTAGTTTTAAATATAGCATGGATACTAATGATAGCATTAGTTTTAAGTATAGCATGGATGTTAATGATAGCATTAGTTTTAAGTATAGAATGGGTTTTAATGATAGCATTAATTTTAAGTATAGCATGGATACTAATGATAGCATTAGTTTTAAGTATATCATGGGTGTTAATGATAGCATTAGTTTTAAGTATAACATGGGTGTTAATGTTAGCATTAGTTTTAAGTATAGCATGCATGCATTAACACCCATGGGTGTTAATGATAGCATTAGTTATAAGTATAGCATGGGTATTAATGATAGCATTACTTTTAGGTATAGCATAAATTTAATGTTAGCATTAGTTTTAAGTATAGAATGGGTTTTAATGATAGCATTAGTTTTAAGTATAGTATGGGTGTTAATGATAGCATTAGTTTTAAGTATAGCATGGGTGTTAATTATATCATTAGTTTTAAGTATAGCATGGATGTTAATGATAGCATTAGTTTTAAGTATAGCATGGGTGTAATGATAGCATTAGTTTTAAGTATAGCATGGGTGTTAATGATAGCATTAGTTTTAAGTAGTGCATGGATTTTAATGATAGCATTAGTTTTAAGTATAGCATGGGTGTTAATGATAGCATTAGTTTTAAGTATAGCATGGATGTTAATGATAAAATTAGTTTTAAATATAGCATAGGTGTAACGATAGCATTAGTTTTAAATATAGCATAGGTGTTAATGATAGCATTAGTTTTAAGTATAGCATGGGTGTTAATTATATCATTAGTTTTAGGTATAGCATCAATTTAATGTTAGAATTAGTTTTAAGTATAGCATGGATGTTAATGATAGCATTAGTTTTAAGTAGTGCATGGATTTTAATGATAGCATTAGTTTTAAGTATAGCATGGGTGTTAATGATAGCATTAGTTTTAAGTATAGCATGGTTTATTAATGATAGCATTACTTTTAGGTATAGCATAAATTTAATGTTAGCATTAGTTTTAAGTATAGAATGGGTTTTAATGATAGCATTAGTTTTAAGTATAGCATGGGTGTTAATGATAGCATTAGTTTTAAGTATAGCATGGGCTTTAATGATAGCATTAATTTTAAGTATAGCATGGATACTAATGATAGCATTAGTTTTAAGTATATCATGGGTGTTAATGATAGCATTAGTTTTAAGTATAACATGGGTGTTAATGTTAGCATTAGTTTTAAGTATAGCATGCATGCATTAACACCCATGGGTGTTAATGATAGCATTAGTTATAAGTATAGCATGGTTTATTAATGATAGCATTACTTTTAGGTATAGCATAAATTTAATGTTAGCATTAGTTTTAAGTATAGAATGGGTTTTAATGATAGCATTAGTTTTAAGTATAGCATGGGTGTTAATGATAGCATTAGTTTTAAGTATAGCATGGGTGTTAATTATATCATTAGTTTTAAGTATAGCATGGATGTTAATGATAACATTAGTTTTAAGTATAGCATGGGTGTAATGATAGCATTAGTTTTAAGTATAGCATGGGTGTTAATGATAGCATTAGTTTTAAGTATAGCATGGGTATTAATGATATCATTAGTTTTAAGTATAGCATGGGTGTTAATGATAGCATTAGTTTTAAGTATAGCATGGATGTTAATGATGGCATGGGTGATAAGTATAGCATGGGTGTTAATGATAAAATTAGTTATAAGTATAGCATGGGTATTAATGATAGCATTAGTTTTAAGTATAGCATGGATGTTAATAATAGCATTAGTTTTAAGTATAGCATGGGTGTAATGATATTATTAGTTTTAAGTATAGCATGGGTGTTAATGATAGCATTAGTTTTAAGTATAGCATGGGTGTTAATTATATCATTAGTTTTAAGTATAGCATGGATGTTAATAATAGCATTAGTTTTAAGTATAGCATGGATGTAATGATAGCATTAGTTTTAAGTATAGCATGGGTGTCAATAATAGCATTAGTTTTAAGTATAGCATGGGAGTTAATGATATCATTAGTTTTAAGTATAGCATGGATGCTAATGATAGCATTAGTTTTAAGTATAGAATGGGTTTTAATGATAGCATTTATTTTAAGTATAGCATGGATACTAATGATAGCATTAGTTTTAAATATAGCATGGATACTAATGATAGCATTAGTTTTAAGTATAGCATGGATGTTAATGATAGCATTAGTTTTAAGTATAGAATGGGTTTTAATGATAGCATTAATTTTAAGTATAGCATGGATACTAATGATAGCATTAGTTTTAAGTATATCATGGGTGTTAATGATAGCATTAGTTTTAAGTATAACATGGGTGTTAATGTTAGCATTAGTTTTAAGTATAGCATGCATGCATTAACACCCATGGGTGTTAATGATAGCATTAGTTATAAGTATAGCATGGGTATTAATGATAGCATTACTTTTAGGTATAGCATAAATTTAATGTTAGCATTAGTTTTAAGTATAGAATGGGTTTTAATGATAGCATTAGTTTTAAGTATAGTATGGGTGTTAATGATAGCATTAGTTTTAAGTATAGCATGGGTGTTAATTATATCATTAGTTTTAAGTATAGCATGGATGTTAATGATAGCATTAGTTTTAAGTATAGCATGGGTGTAATGATAGCATTAGTTTTAAGTATAGCATGGGTGTTAATGATAGCATTAGTTTTAAGTAGTGCATGGATTTTAATGATAGCATTAGTTTTAAGTATAGCATGGGTGTTAATGATAGCATTAGTTTTAAGTATAGCATGGATGTTAATGATAAAATTAGTTTTAAATATAGCATAGGTGTAACGATAGCATTAGTTTTAAATATAGCATAGGTGTTAATGATAGCATTAGTTTTAATTATAGCATGGGTGTTAATTATATCATTAGTTTTAGATATAGCATCAATTTAATGTTAGAATTAGTTTTAAGTATAGCATGGATGTTAATGATAGCATTAGTTTTAAGTAGTGCATGGATTTTAATGATAGCATTAGTTTTAAGTATAGCATGGGTGTTAATGATAGCATTAGTTTTAAGTATAGCATGGATGTTAATGATACAATTAGTTTTAAATATAGCATGGGTGTAACGATAGCATTAGTTTTAAGTATAGCATGGATGCTAATGATAGCTTTAATTTTAAGTATAGCATGGGTGTTAATGATAGCATTAGTTATAAGTATAGCATGGGTGTTAATGATAGCATTAGTTTTAAGTATAGCATGGATGTTAATAATAGCATTAGTTTTAAGTATAGCATGGGTGTAATGATATTATTAGTTTTAAGTATAGCATGGGTGTTAATGATAGCATTAGTTTTAAGTATAGCATGGGTATTAATTATATCATTAGTTTTAAGTATAGCATGGGTATTAATGATATCATTAGTTTTAAATATAGCATGGGTGTTAATGATAGCATTAGTTTTAAGTATAGCATAGATGTTAATGATAGCATGGGTGATAAGTATAGCATGGGTGTTAATGATAACATTAGTTATAAGTATAGCATGGGTGTTAATATAGCATTAGTTTTAAGTATAGCATGGATGTTAATAATAGCATTAGTTTTAAGTATAGCATGGGTGTAATGATATTATTAGTTTTAAGTATAGAATGGGTGTTAATGATAGCATTAGTTTTAAGTATAGAATGGGTTTTAATGATAGCATTTATTTTAAGTATAGCATAGATACTAATGATAGCATTAGTTTAAGTATAGCATGGATACTAATGATAGCATTAGTTTTAAGTATATCATGGGTGTTAATGATAGCATTAGTTTTAAGTATAACATGGGTGTTAATGTTAGCATTCGTTTTAAGTATAGCATGCATGCATTAACACCCATGGGTGTTAATGATAGCATTAGTTATAAGTATAGCATGGGTATTAATGGTAGCATTACTTTTAGGTATAGAATACATTTAATGTTAGCATTAGTTTTAAGTATAGAATGGGTTTTAATGATAGCATTAGTTTTAAGTATAGTATGGGTGTTAATGATAGCATTAGTTTTAAGTATAGCATGGGTGTTAATTATATCATTAGTTTTAAGTATAGCATGGATGTTAATGATAGCATTAGTTTTAAGTATAGCATGGGTGTAATGATAGCATTAGTTTTAAGTATAGCATGGGTGTTAATGATAGCATTAGTTTTAAGTAGTGCATGGATTTTAATGATAGCATTAGTTTTAAGTATAGCATGGGTGTTAATGATAGCATTAGTTTTAAGTATAGCATGGATGTTAATGATAAAATTAGTTTTAAATATAGCATAGGTGTAACGATAGCATTAGTTTTAAATATAGCATAGGTGTTAATGATAGCATTAGTTTTAATTATAGCATGGGTGTTAATTATATCATTAGTTTTAGATATAGCATCAATTTAATGTTAGAATTAGTTTTAAGTATAGCATGGATGTTAATGATAGCATTAGTTTTAAGTAGTGCATGGATTTTAATGATAGCATTAGTTTTAAGTATAGCATGGGTGTTAATGATAGCATTAGTTTTAAGTATAGCATGGATGTTAATGATACAATTAGTTTTAAATATAGCATGGGTGTAACGATAGCATTAGTTTTAAGTATAGCATGGATGCTAATGATAGCTTTAATTTTAAGTATAGCATGGGTGTTAATGATAGCATTAGTTATAAGTATAGCATGGGTGTTAATGATAGCATTAGTTTTAAGTATAGCATGGATGTTAATAATAGCATTAGTTTTAAGTATAGCATGGGTGTAATGATATTATTAGTTTTAAGTATAGCATGGGTGTTAATGATAGCATTAGTTTTAAGTATAGCATGGGTATTAATTATATCATTAGTTTTAAGTATAGCATGGGTATTAATGATATCATTAGTTTTAAATATAGCATGGGTGTTAATGATAGCATTAGTTTTAAGTATAGCATGGATGTTAATGATAGCATGGGTGATAAGTATAGCATGGGTGTTAATGATAACATTAGTTATAAGTATAGCATGGGTGTTAATATAGCATTAGTTTTAAGTATAGCATGGATGTTAATAATAGCATTAGTTTTAAGTATAGCATGGGTGTAATGATATTATTAGTTTTAAGTATAGAATGGGTGTTAATGATAGCATTAGTTTTAAGTATAGAATGGGTTTTAATGATAGCATTTATTTTAAGTATAGCATAGATACTAATGATAGCATTAGTTTAAGTATAGCATGGATACTAATGATAGCATTAGTTTTAAGTATATCATGGGTGTTAATGATAGCATTAGTTTTAAGTATAACATGGGTGTTAATGTTAGCATTCGTTTTAAGTATAGCATGCATGCATTAACACCCATGGGTGTTAATGATAGCATTAGTTATAAGTATAGCATGGGTATTAATGGTAGCATTACTTTTAGGTATAGAATACATTTAATGTTAGCATTAGTTTTAAGTATAGCATGGATACTAATGATAGCATTAGTTTTAAGTATAGCATGGGGGTTAATAATATCATTAGTTTTAAGTATAGCATGGATGCTAATGATAGCATTAGGTTTAAGTATAACATGGGTGTTAATGTTAGCATTAGTTTTAAGTATAGCATGCATGCATTAACACCCATGGGTGTTTATGATAGCATTAGTTATAAGTATAGCATGGGTATTAATGATAGCATTACTTTTAGGTATAGCATAAATTTAATGTTAGCATTACTTTTAAGTATAGCATGGATACTAATGATAACATTAGTTTTAAGTAGTGCATGGATGTTAATGATAGCATTAGTTTTAAGTATAGCATGGGTATTAATGATAGTATTAGTTTTAAGTATAGCATGGGTGTAATGATAGCATTAGTTTTAAGTATAGCATGGGTGTTAATGATAGCATTAGTTTTAGGTATATAATAAATTTAATGTTAGCATTAGTTTTTAGTATAGCATGGATGTTAATGATAGCATTAGTTTTAAGTAGTGCATGGATGTTAATGATAGCATTAGTTTTAAGTATAGCATGGGTATTAATGATAGCATTAGTTTTAAGTATAGCATGGGTGTAATGATAGCATTAGTTTTAAGTATAGCATGGGTGTTAATGATAGCATTAGTTTTAGGTATATCATAAATTTAATGTTAGCATTAGTTTTAAGTATAGCATGGATGTTAATGATAGCATTATTTTTAAGTAGTGCATGGATGTTAATGATAGCATTAGTTTTAGGTGTAGCATCAATTTAATGATAGCATTAATTTTAAGTATAGCATGGGTGTTAATTATATCATTAGTTTTAAGTATAGCATGGATGTTAATGATAGCATTAGATTTAAGTATAGCATGGGTGTAATGATAGCATTAGTTTTAAGTATAGCATGGGTGTTAATGATAGCATTAGTTTTAGGTATAGCATGGATGCTAATGATAGCTTTAGTTTTAAGTATAGCATGGGTGTCAATAATAGCATTAGTTTTAAGTATAGCATGGGGGTTAATGATAGCATTAGTTTTAATTATAGCATGGGTATTAATGATATCATTAGTTTTAGGTATAGCATAGATTTAATGATATAATTAGTTTTAAGTAGTGCATGGATGTTAATGATAGCATTAGTTTTAGGTATAGCATCAATTTAATGATAGAATTAGTTTTAAGTATAGCATGGATGTTAATGATAGCATTAGTTTTAAGTAGTGCATGGATGTTAATGATAGCATTAGTTTTAAGTATAGCACGGGGGTTAATGATATCATTAGTTTTAAGTATAGCATGGATGCTAATGATAGCATTAGTTTTAAGTATAACATGGGTGTTAATGTTAGCATTAGTTTTAAGTATAGCATGCATGCATTAACACCCATGGATGTTAATGATAGCATTAGTTATAAGTATAGCATGGGTATTAATGATAGCATTACTTTTAGGTATAGCATACATTTAATGTTAGCATTACTTTTAAGTATAGCATGGATACTAATGATAGCATTAGTTTTAAGTATATTATGGGTGTTAATGATAGCATTAGTTTTAAGTATAGTATGGGTATTAATGATAGCATTAGTTTTAAGTATAGCATGGGTGTTAAAGATTGCATTAGTTTTAAGTATAGCATGGATGTTAATGATAGCATTAGTTTTAAGTATAGAATGGGTATTAATGATATCATTAGTTTTAAGTATAGCATGGGTGTTAATGATAGCATTAGTTTTAAGTATAGCATGGATGTTAATAATAGCATTAGTTTTAAGTATAGCATGGGTGTAATGATATTATTAGTTTTAAGTATAGCATGGGTGTTAATGATAGCATTAGTTTTAAGTATAGCATGGGTATTAATTATATCATTAGTTTTAAGTATAGAATGGATGTTAATAATAGCATTAGTTTTAAGTATAGCATGGATGTTAATGATAGCATTAGTTTTAAGTATAGCATGGGTATTAATGATATCATTAGTTTTAAATATAGCATGGGTGTTAATGATAGCATTAGTTTTAAGTATAGCATGGATGTTAATGATAGCATGGGTGATAAGTATAGCATGGGTGTTAATGATAACATTAGTTATAAGTATAGCATGGGTGTTAATATAGCATTAGTTTTAAGTATAGCATGGATGTTAATAATAGCATTAGTTTTAAGTATAGCATGGGTGTAATGATATTATTAGTTTTAAGTATAGAATGGGTGTTAATGATAGCATTAGTTTTAAGTATAGCATGGGTGTTAATTATATCATTAGTTTTAAGTATAGCATGGATGTTAATAATAGCATTAGTTTTAAGTATAGCATGGGTGTAATGATAGCATTAGTTTTAAGTATAGCATGGTGGTCAATAATAGCATTAGTTTTAAGTATAGAATGGGAGTTAATGATATCATTAGTTTTAAGTATAGCATGGATGCTAATGATAGCATTAGTTTTAAGTATAGAATGGGTTTTAATGATAGCATTTATTTTAAGTATAGCATAGATACTAATGATAGCATTAGTTTAAGTATAGCATGGATACTAATGATAGCATTAGTTTTAAGTATATCATGGGTGTTAATGATAGCATTAGTTTTAAGTATAACATGGGTGTTAATGTTAGCATTCGTTTTAAGTATAGCATGCATGCATTAACACCCATGGGTGTTAATGATAGCATTAGTTATAAGTATAGCATGGGTATTAATGGTAGCATTACTTTTAGGTATAGAATACATTTAATGTTAGCATTAGTTTTAAGTATAGCATGGATACTAATGATAGCATTAGTTTTAAGTATATAATGGGTGTTAATGATAGCATTAGTTTTAAGTATAACATGGGTGTTAATGTTAGCATTCGTTTTAAGTATAGCATGCATGCATTAACACCCATGGGTGTTAATGATAGCATTAGTTTTAAGTATAGCATGGGGGTTAATGATATTATTAGTTTTAAGTATAGCATGGATGCTAATGATAGCATTAGGTTTAAGTATAACATGGGTGTTAATGTTAGCATTAGTTTTAAGTATAGCATGCATGCATTAACACCCATGGGTGTTTATGATAGCATTAGTTATAAGTATAGCATGGGTATTAATGATAGCATTACTTTTAGGTATAGCATAAATTTAATGTTAGCATTACTTTTAAGTATAGCATGGATACTAATGATAACATTAGTTTTAAGTAGTGCATGGATGTTAATGATAGCATTAGTTTTAAGTATATCATGGGTATTAATGATAGTATTAGTTTTAAGTATAGCATGGGTGTAATGATAGCATTAGTTTTAAGTATAGCATGGGTGTTAATGATAGCATTAGTTTTAGGTATATAATAAATTTAATGTTAGCATTAGTTTTAAGTATAGCATGGATGTTAATGATAGCATTAGTTTTAAGTAGTGCATGGATGTTAATGATAGCATTAGTTTTAGGTATAGCATAAATTTAATGATAGCATTAGTTTTAAGTATAGCATGGATGTTAATGATAGCATTAGTTTTAAGTATAGCATGGGTGTAATGATAGCATTAGTTTTAAGTATAGCATGGGTGTTAATGATAGCATTAGTTTTAGGTATAGCATAAATTTAATGATAGCATTAGTTTTAAGTATAGCATGGATACTAATGATAGCATTAGTTTTAAGTATAGCATGGATGTTAATGATAGCATTAGTTTTAAGTATATCATGGGTGTTAATGATAGTATTAGTTTTAAGTATAGTATGGGTATTAATGATAGCATTAGTTTTAAGTATAGAATGGGTGTTAAAGATTGCATTAGTTTTAAGTATAGCATGGATGTTAATGATAGCATGGGTGATAAGTATAGCATGGGTGTTTATGATAAAATTAGTTATAAGTATAGCATGGGTGTTAATGATAGCATTAGTTTTAAGTATAGCATGGATGTTAATAATAGCATTAGTTTTAAGTATAGCATGGGTGTAATGATATTTTTAGTTTTAAGTATAGCATGGGTGTTAATGATAGCATTAGTTTTAAGTATAGCATGGGAGTTAATGATATCATTAGTTTTAAGTATAGCATGGATGTTAATAATAGCATTAGTTTTAAATATAGCATGGGTGTAATGATAGCATTAGTTTTAAGTATAGCATGGGTGTTAATGATAGCATTAGTTTTAAGTATAGCATGGGTGTTAATTATATCATTAGTTTTCAGTATAGCATGGATGTTAATGATAACATTAGTTTTAAGTATAGCATGGGTGTAATGATAGCATTAGTTTTAAGTATAGCATGGGTGTTAATGATAGCATTAGTTTTAAGTATAGCATGGGTATTAATGATATCATTAGTTTTAAGTATAGCATGGGTGTTAATGATAGCATTAGTTTTAAGTATAGCATGGGTGTCAATAATAGCATTAGTTTTAAGTATAGCATGGGAGTTAATGATATCATTAGTTTTAAGTATAGCATGGATGCTAATGATAGCATTAGTTTTAAGTATAGAATGGGTTTTAATGATAGCATTTATTTTAAGTATAGCATGGATACTAATGATAGCATTAGTTTTAAATATAGCATGGATACTAATGATAGCATTAGTTTTAAGTATAGCATGGATGTTAATGATAGCATTAGTTTTAAGTATAGAATGGGTTTTAATGATAGCATTAATTTTAAGTATAGCATGGATACTAATGATAGCATTAGTTTTAAGTATATCATGGGTGTTAATGATAGCATTAGTTTTAAGTATAACATGGGTGTTAATGTTAGCATTAGTTTTAAGTATAGCATGCATGCATTAACACCCATGGGTGTTAATGATAGCATTAGTTATAAGTATAGCATGGGTATTAATGATAGCATTACTTTTAGGTATAGCATAAATTTAATGTTAGCATTAGTTTTAAGTATAGAATGGGTTTTAATGATAGCATTAGTTTTAAGTATAGTATGGGTGTTAATGATAGCATTAGTTTTAAGTATAGCATGGGTGTTAATTATATCATTAGTTTTAAGTATAGCATGGATGTTAATGATAGCATTAGTTTTAAGTATAGCATGGGTGTAATGATAGCATTAGTTTTAAGTATAGCATGGGTGTTAATGATAGCATTAGTTTTAAGTAGTGCATGGATTTTAATGATAGCATTAGTTTTAAGTATAGCATGGGTGTTAATGATAGCATTAGTTTTAAGTATAGCATGGATGTTAATGATAAAATTAGTTTTAAATATAGCATAGGTGTAACGATAGCATTAGTTTTAAATATAGCATAGGTGTTAATGATAGCATTAGTTTTAAGTATAGCATGGGTGTTAATGATAGCATTAGTTTTAAGTATAGCATGGGTGTTAATTATATCATTAGTTTTAGGTATAGCATCAATTTAATGTTAGAATTAGTTTTAAGTATAGCATGGATGTTAATGATAGCATTAGTTTTAAGTATAGCATGGGTGTTAATTATATCATTAGTTTTAGGTATAGCATCAATTTAATGTTAGAATTAGTTTTAAGTATAGCATGGATGTTAATGATAGCATTAGTTTTAAGTAGTGCATGGATTTTAATGATAGCATTAGTTTTAAGTATAGCATGGGTGTTAATGATAGCATTAGTTTTAAGTATAGCATGGATGTTAATGATAAAATTAGTTTTAAATATAGCATGGGTGTAACGATAGCATTAGTTTTAAGTATAGCATGGATGCTAATGATAGCTTTAATTTTAAGTATAGCATGGGTGTTAATGATAGCATTAGTTTTAAGTAGTGCATGGATGTTAATGATAGCATTAGTTTTAGGTATAGCATCAATTTAATGATAGCATTAGTTTTAAGTATAGCATGGTTATTAATGATAGCATTAGTTTTAAGTAGTGCATGGATGTTAATGATAGCATTAGTTTTAAGTATAGCATGGGTGTTAATGATAGCATTAGTTTTAAGTATAGAATGGGTTTTAATGATAGCATTAATTTTAAGTATAGCATGGATACTAATGATAGCATTAGTTTTAAGTATATCATGGGTGTTAATGATAGCATTAGTTTTAAGTATAACATGGGTGTTAATGTTAGCATTAGTTTTAAGTATAGCATGCATGCATTAACACCCATGGGTGTTAATGATATTATTAGTTTTAAGTATAGCATGGGTGTTAATGATAGCATGGGTGATAAGTATAGCATGGGTGTTAATGATAACATTAGTTATAAGTATAGCATGGGTGTTAATGATAGCATTAGTTTTAAGTATAGCATGGATGTTAATGATGGCATGGGTGATAAGTATAGCATGGGTGTTAATGATATTATTAGTTTTAAGTATAGAATGGGTGTTAATGATAGTATTAGTTTTAAGTATAGTATGGGTATTAATTATAGCATTAGTTTTAAGTATAGCATGGGTGTTAAAGATTGCATTAGTTTTAAGTATAGCATGGATGTTAATGATAGCATTAGTTTTAAGTATAGCATGGGTATTAATGATATCATTAGTTTTAAGTATAGCATGGGTGTTAATGATAGCATTAGTTTTAAGTATAGCATGGATGTTAATGATGGCATGGGTGATAAGTATAGCATGGGTGTTAATGATAAAATTAGTTATAAGTATAGCATGGGTATTAATGATAGCATTAGTTTTAAGTATAGCATGGATGTTAATAATAGCATTAGTTTTAAGTATAGCATGGGTGTAATGATATTATTAGTTTTAAGTATAGCATGGGTGTTAATGATAGCATTAGTTTTAAGTATAGCATGGGTGTTAATTATATCATTAGTTTTAAGTATAGCATGGATGTTAATAATAGCATTAGTTTTAAGTATAGCATGGATGTAATGATAGCATTAGTTTTAAGTATAGCATGGGTGTCAATAATAGCATTAGTTTTAAGTATAGCATGGGAGTTAATGATATCATTAGTTTTAAGTATAGCATGGATGCTAATGATAGTATTAGTTTTAAGTATAGAATGGGTTTTAATGATAGCATTTATTTTAAGTATAGCATGGATACTAATGATAGCATTAGTTTTAAGTATAGCATGGATACTAATGATAGCATTAGTTTTAAGTATATCATGGGTGTTAATGATAGCATTAGTTTTAAGTATAACATGGGTGTTAATGTTAGCATTAGTTTTAAGTATAGCATGCATGCATTAACACCCATGGGTGTTAATGATAGCATTAGTTATAAGTATAGCATGGGTATTAATGATAGCATTACTTTTAGGTATAGCATACATTTAATGTTAGCATTAGTTTTAAGTATAGAATGGGTTTTAATGATAGCATTAGTTTTAAGTATAGTATGGGTGTTAATGATAGCATTAGTTTTAAGTATAGCATGGGTGTTAATTATATCATTAGTTTTAAGTATAGCATGGATGTTAATGATAGCATTAGTTTTAAGTATAGCATGGGTGTAATGATAGCATTAGTTTTAAGTATAGCATGGGTGTTAATGATAGCATTAGTTTTAAGTAGTGCATGGATTTTAATGATAGCATTAGTTTTAAGTATAGCATGGGTGTTAATGATAGCATTAGTTTTAAGTATAGCATGGATGTTAATGATAAAATTAGTTTTAAATATAGCATAGGTGTAACGATAGCATTAGTTTTAAATATAGCATAGGTGTTAATGATAGCATTAGTTTTAAGTATAGCATGGGTGTTAATTATATCATTAGTTTTAGGTATAGCATCAATTTAATGTTAGAATTAGTTTTAAGTATAGCATGGATGTTAATGATAGCATTAGTTTTAAGTAATGCATGGATTTTAATGATAGCATTAGTTTTAAGTATAGCATGGGTGTTAATGATAGCATTAGTTTTAAGTATAGCATGGATGTTAATGATAAAATTAGTTTTAAATATAGCATGGGTGTAACGATAGCATTAGTTTTAAGTATAGCATGGATGCTAATGATAGCTTTAATTTTAAGTATAGCATGGGTGTTAATGATAGCATTAGTTTTAAGTAGTGCATGGATGTTAATGATAGCATTAGTTTTAGGTATAGCATCAATTTAATGATAGCATTAGTTTTAAGTATAGCATGGTTATTAATGATAGCATTAGTTTTAAGTAGTGCATGGATGTTAATGATAGCATTAGTTTTAAGTATAGCATGGGTGTTAATGATAGCATTAGTTTTAAGTATAGAATGGGTTTTAATGATAGCATTAATTTTAAGTATAGCATGGATACTAATGATAGCATTAGTTTTAAGTATATCATGGGTGTTAATGTTAGCATTAGTTTTAAGTATAGCATGCATGCATTAACACCCATGGGTGTTAATGATATTATTAGTTTTAAGTATAGCATGGGTGTTAATGATAGCATGGGTGATAAGTATAGCATGGGTGTTAATGATAACATTAGTTATAAGTATAGCATGGGTGTTAATATAGCATTAGTTTTAAGTATAGCATGGATGTTAATAATAGCATTAGTTTTAAGTAGTGCATGGATGTTAATGATAGCATTAGTTTTAGGTATAGCATAAATTTAATGATAGCATTAGTTTTAAGTATAGCATGGATGTTAATGATAGCATTAGTTTTAAGTATAGCATGGGTGTAATGATAGCATTAGTTTTAAGTATAGCATGGGTGTTAATGATAGCATTAGTTTTAGGTATAGCATAAATTTAATGATAGCATTAGTTTTAAGTATAGCATGGATACTAATGATAGCATTAGTTTTAAGTATAGCATGGATGTTAATGATAGCATTAGTTTTAAGTATATCATGGGTGTTAATGATAGTATTAGTTTTAAGTATAGTATGGGTATTAATGATAGCATTAGTTTTAAGTATAGAATGGGTGTTAAAGATTGCATTAGTTTTAAGTATAGCATGGATGTTAATGATAGCATTAGTTTTAAGTATAGCATGGGTATTAATGATATTATTAGTTTTAAGTATAGCATGGGTGTTAATGATAGCATTAGTTTTAAGTATAGCATGGATGTTAATGATAGCATGGGTGATAAGTATAGCATGGGTGTTTATGATAAAATTAGTTATAAGTATAGCATGGGTGTTAATGATAGCATTAGTTTTAAGTATAGCATGGATGTTAATAATAGCATTAGTTTTAAGTATAGCATGGGTGTAATGATATTTTTAGTTTTAAGTATAGCATGGGTGTTAATGATAGCATTAGTTTTAAGTATAGCATGGGTGTTAATTATATCATTAGTTTTAAGTATAGCATGGATGTTAATAATAGCATTAGTTTTAAATATAGCATGGGTGTAATGATAGCATTAGTTTTAAGTATAGCATGGGTGTTAATGATAGCATTAGTTTTAAGTATAGCATGGGTGTTAATTATATCATTAGTTTTCAGTATAGCATGGATGTTAATGATAACATTAGTTTTAAGTATAGCATGGGTGTAATGATAGAATTAGTTTTAAGTATAGCATGGGTGTTAATGATAGCATTAGTTTTAAGTATAGCATGGGTATTAATGATATCATTAGTTTTAAGTATAGCATGGGTGTTAATGATAGCATTAGTTTTAAGTATAGCATGGGTGTCAATAATAGCATTAGTTTTAAGTATAGCATGGGAGTTAATGATATCATTAGTTTTAAGTATAGCATGGATGCTAATGATAGCATTAGTTTTAAGTATAGAATGGGTTTTAATGATAGCATTTATTTTAAGTATAGCATGGATACTAATGATAGCATTAGTTTTAAATATAGCATGGATACTAATGATAGCATTAGTTTTAAGTATAGCATGGATGTTAATGATAGCATTAGTTTTAAGTATAGAATGGGTTTTAATGATAGCATTAATTTTAAGTATAGCATGGATACTAATGATAGCATTAGTTTTAAGTATATCATGGGTGTTAATGATAGCATTAGTTTTAAGTATAACATGGGTGTTAATGTTAGCATTAGTTTTAAGTATAGCATGCATGCATTAACACCCATGGGTGTTAATGATAGCATTAGTTATAAGTATAGCATGGGTATTAATGATAGCATTACTTTTAGGTATAGCATAAATTTAATGTTAGCATTAGTTTTAAGTATAGAATGGGTTTTAATGATAGCATTAGTTTTAAGTATAGTATGGGTGTTAATGATAGCATTAGTTTTAAGTATAGCATGGGTGTTAATTATATCATTAGTTTTAAGTATAGCATGGATGTTAATGATAGCATTAGTTTTAAGTATAGCATGGGTGTAATGATAGCATTAGTTTTAAGTATAGCATGGGTGTTAATGATAGCATTAGTTTTAAGTAGTGCATGGATTTTAATGATAGCATTAGTTTTAAGTATAGCATGGATGTTAATGATAAAATTAGTTTTAAATATAGCATAGGTGTAACGATAGCATTAGTTTTAAATATAGCATAGGTGTTAATGATAGCATTAGTTTTAAGTATAGCATGGGTGTTAATTATATCATTAGTTTTAGGTATAGCATCAATTTAATGTTAGAATTAGTTTTAAGTATAGCATGGATGTTAATGATAGCATTAGTTTTAAGTAGTGCATGGATTTTAATGATAGCATTAGTTTTAAGTATAGCATGGGTGTTAATGATAGCATTAGTTTTAAGTATAGCATGGATGTTAATGATAAAATTAGTTTTAAATATAGCATGGGTGTAACGATAGCATTAGTTTTAAGTATAGCATGGATGCTAATGATAGCTTTAATTTTAAGTATAGCATGGGTGTTAATGATAGCATTAGTTTTAAGTAGTGCATGGATGTTAATGATAGCATTAGTTTTAGGTATAGCATCAATTTAATGATAGCATTAGTTTTAAGTATAGCATGGTTATTAATGATAGCATTAGTTTTAAGTAGTGCATGGATGTTAATGATAGCATTAGTTTTAAGTATAGCATGGGTGTTAATGATAGCATTAGTTTTAAGTATAGAATGGGTTTTAATGATAGCATTAATTTTAAGTATAGCATGGATACTAATGATAGCATTAGTTTTAAGTATATCATGGGTGTTAATGATAGCATTAGTTTTAAGTATAACATGGGTGTTAATGTTAGCATTAGTTTTAAGTATAGCATGCATGCATTAACACCCATGGGTGTTAATGATATTATTAGTTTTAAGTATAGCATGGGTGTTAATGATAGCATGGGTGATAAGTATAGCATGGGTGTTAATGATAACATTAGTTATAAGTATAGCATGGGTGTTAATGATAGCATTAGTTTTAAGTATAGCATGGATGTTAATGATGGCATGGGTGATAAGTATAGCATGGGTGTTAATGATATTATTAGTTTTAAGTATAGAATGGGTGTTAATGATAGTATTAGTTTTAAGTATAGCATGGATGCTAATGATAGCATTAGTTTTAAGTATAGAATGGGTTTTAATGATAGCATTTATTTTAAGTATAGCATGGATACTAATGATAGCATTAGTTTTAAGTATAGCATGGATACTAATGATAGCATTAGTTTTAAGTATATCATGGGTGTTAATGATAGCATTAGTTTTAAGTATAACATGGGTGTTAATGTTAGCATTAGTTTTAAGTATAGCATGCATGCATTAACACCCATGGGTGTTAATGATAGCATTAGTTATAAGTATAGCATGGGTATTAATGATAGCATTACTTTTAGGTATAGCATACATTTAATGTTAGCATTAGTTTTAAGTATAGAATGGGTTTTAATGATAGCATTAGTTTTAAGTATAGTATGGGTGTTAATGATAGCATTAGTTTTAAGTATAGCATGGGTGTTAATTATATCATTAGTTTTAAGTATAGCATGGATGTTAATGATAGCATTAGTTTTAAGTATAGCATGGGTGTAATGATAGCATTAGTTTTAAGTATAGCATGGGTGTTAATGATAGCATTAGTTTTAAGTAGTGCATGGATTTTAATGATAGCATTAGTTTTAAGTATAGCATGGGTGTTAATGATAGCATTAGTTTTAAGTATAGCATGGATGTTAATGATAAAATTAGTTTTAAATATAGCATAGGTGTAACGATAGCATTAGTTTTAAATATAGCATAGGTGTTAATGATAGCATTAGTTTTAAGTATAGCATGGGTGTTAATTATATCATTAGTTTTAGGTATAGCATCAATTTAATGTTAGAATTAGTTTTAAGTATAGCATGGATGTTAATGATAGCATTAGTTTTAAGTAGTGCATGGATTTTAATGATAACATTAGTTTTAAGTATAGCATGGGTGTTAATGATAGCATTAGTTTTAAGTATAGCATGGATGTTAATGATAAAATTAGTTTTAAATATAGCATGGGTGTAACGATAGCATTAGTTTTAAGTATAGCATGGATGCTAATGATAGCTTTAATTTTAAGTATAGCATGGGTGTTAATGATAGCATTAGTTTTAAGTAGTGCATGGATGTTAATGATAGCATTAGTTTTAGGTATAGCATCAATTTAATGATAGCATTAGTTTTAAGTATAGCATGGTTATTAATGATAGCATTAGTTTTAAGTAGTGCATGGATGTTAATGATAGCATTAGTTTTAAGTATAGCATGGGTGTTAATGATAGCATTAGTTTTAAGTATAGAATGGGTTTTAATGATAGCATTAATTTTAAGTATAGCATGGATACTAATGATAGCATTAGTTTTAAGTATATCATGGGTGTTAATGATAGCATTAGTTTTAAGTATAACATGGGTGTTAATGTTAGCATTAGTTTTAAGTATAGCATGCATGCATTAACACCCATGGGTGTTAATGATATTATTAGTTTTAAGTATAGCATGGGTGTTAATGATAGCATGGGTGATAAGTATAGCATGGGTGTTAATGATAACATTAGTTATAAGTATAGCATGGGTGTTAATATAGCATTAGTTTTAAGTATAGCATGGATGTTAATAATAGCATTAGTTTTAAGTATAGCATGGGTGTAATGATATTATTAGTTTTAAGTATAGAATGGGTGTTAATGATAGCATTAGTTTTAAGTATAGCATGGGTGTTAATTATATCATTAGTTTTAAGTATAGCATGGATGTTAATAATAGCATTAGTTTTAAGTATAGCATGGGTGTAATGATAGCATTAGTTTTAAGTATAGTATTGGTGTCAATAATAGCATTAGTTTTAAGTATAGAATGGGAGTTAATGATATCATTAGTTTTAAGTATAGCATGGATGCTAATGATAGCATTAGTTTTAAGTATAGAATGGGTTTTAATGATAGCATTTATTTTAAGTATAGCATAGATACTAATGATAGCATTAGTTTAAGTATAGCATGGATATTAATGATAGCATTAGTTTTAAGTATAGCATGGATGTTAATGATAGCATTAGTTTTAAGTATAGAATGGGTTTTAATGATAGCATTAATTTTAAGTATAGCATGGATACTAATGATAGCATTAGTTTTAAGTATATCATGGGTGTTAATGATAGCATTAGTTTTAAGTATAACATGGGTGTTAATGTTAGCATTCGTTTTAAGTATAGCATGCATGCATTAACACCCATGGGTGTTAATGATAGCATTAGTTATAAGTATAGCATGGGTATTAATGATAGCATTACTTTTAGGTATAGCATACATTTAATGTTAGCATTAGTTTTAAGTATAGCATGGATACTAATGATAGCATTAGTTTTAAGTATATCATGGGTGTTAATGATAGCATTAGTTTTAAGTATAACATGGGTGTTAATGTTAGCATTCGTTTTAAGTATAGCATGCATGCATTAACACCCATGGGTGTTAATGATAGCATTAGTTATAAGTATAGCATGGGTATTAATGATAGCATTAGTTTTAGGTATATAATAAATTTAATGTTAGCATTAGTTTTAAGTATAGCATGGATGTTAATGATAGCAGTAGTTTTAAGTAGTGCATGGATGTTAATGATAGCATTAGTTTTAGGTATAGCATACATTTAATGATAGCATTAGTTTTAAGTATAGCATGGATGTTAATGATAGCATTAGTTTTAAGTATAGCATGGGTGTAATGATAGCATTAGTTTTAAGTATAGCATGGGTGTTAATGATAGCATTAGTTTTAGGTATAGCATCAATTTAATGATAGCATTAGTTTTAAGTATAGCATGGATACTAATGATAGCATTAGTTTTAAGTATAGCATGGATGTTAATGATAGCATTAGTTTTAAGTATATCATGGGTGTTAATGATAGTATTAGTTTTAAGTATAGTATGGGTATTAATGATAGCATTAGTTTTAAGTATAGAATGGGTGTTAAAGATTGCATTAGTTTTAGTATAGCATGGATGTTAATGATAGCATTAGTTTTAAGTATAGCATGGGTATTAATGATATTATTAGTTTTAAGTATAGCATGGGTGTTAATGATAGCTTTAGTATTAAGTATAGCATGTATGTTAATGATAGCATGGGTGATAAGTATAGCATGGGTGTTTATGATAAAATAAGTTATAAGTATAGCATGGGTGTTAATGATAGCATTAGTTTTAAGTATAGCATGGATGTTAATAATAGCATTAGTTTTAAGTATAGCATGGGTGTAATGATATTATTAGTTTTAAGTATAGCATGGGTGTTAATGATAGCATTAGTTTTAAGTATAGCATGGGTGTTAATTATATCATTAGTTTTAAGTATAGCATGGATGTTAATAATAGCATTAGTTTTAAGTATAGCATGGGTGTAATGATAGCATTAGTTTTAAGTATAGCATGGGTGTCAATAATAGCATTAGTTTTAAGTATAGCATGGGAGTTAATGATATCATTAGTTTAAGTATAGCATGGATGCTAATGATAGCATTAGTTTTAAGTATAGAATGGGTTTTAATGATAGCATTTATTTTAAGTATAGCATGGATACTAATGATAGCATTAGTTTTAAGTATAGCATGGATACTAATGATAGCATTAGTTTTAAGTATAGCATGGATGTTAATGATAGCATTAGTTTTAAGTATAGAATGGGTTTTAATGATAGCATTAATTTTAAGTATAGCATGGATACTAATGATAGCATTAGTTTTAAGTATATCATGGGTGTTAATGATAGCATTAGTTTTAAGTATAACATGGGTGTTAATGTTAGCATTAGTTTTAAGTATAGCATCAATTTAATGATAGCATTAGTTTTAAGTATAGCATGGATACTAATGATAGCATTAGTTTTAAGTATATCATGGGTGTTAATGATAGCATTAGTTTTAAGTATAGAATGGGTGTTAATGATAGCATTAGTTTTAAGTATAGCATGGTGTTAATTATATCATTAGTTTTAAGTATAGCATGGATGTTAATAATAGCATTAGTTTTAAGTATAGCATGGGAGTAATGATAGCATTAGTTTTAAGTATAGCATGGGTGTCAATAATAGCATTAGTTTTAAGTATAGCATGGATGTTAATGATAGCATTAGTTTTAAGTATAGAATGGGTTTTAATGATAGCATTAATTATAAGTATAGCATGGTTTATTAATGATAGCATTACTTTTAGGTATAGCATAAATTTAATGTTAGCATTAGTTTTAAGTATAGAATGGGTTTTAATGATAGCATTAGTTTTAAGTATAGCATGGGTGTTAATGATAGCATTAGTTTTAAGTATAGCATGGGTGTTAATTATATCATTAGTTTTAAGTATAGCATGGATGTTAATGATAACATTAGTTTTAAGTATAGCATGGGTGTAATGATAGCATTAGTTTTAAGTATAGCATGGGTGTTAATGATAGCATTAGTTTTAAGTAGTGCATGGATTTTAATGATAGCATTAGTTTTAAGTATAGCATGGGTGTTAATGATAGCATTAGTTTTAAGTATAGCATGGATGTTAATGATAAAATTAGTTTTAAATATAGCATAGGTGTAACGATAGCATTAGTTTTAAGTATAGCATGGGTGTTAATGATATCATTAGTTTTAAATATAGCATGGGTGTTAATTATATCATTAGTTTTAGGTATACCATCAATTTAATGTTAGCATTAGTTTTAAGTATAGCATGGATGTTAATGATAGCATTAGTTTTAAGTAGTGCATGGATTTTAATGATAGCATTAGTTTTAAGTATAGCATGGGTGTTAATGATAGCATTAGTTTTAAGTATAGCATGGATGTTAATGATAAAATTAGTTTTAAATATAGCATGGGTGTAACGATAGCATTAGTTTTAAGTATAGCATGGATGCTAATGATAGCTTTTATTTTATGTATAGCATGGGTGTTAATGATAGAATTAGTTTTAAGTAGTGCATGGATGTTAATGATAGCATTAGTTTTAGGTATAGCATCAATTTAATGATAGCATTAGTTTTAAGTATAGCATGGATGTTAATGATAGCATTAGTTTTAAGTAGTGCATGGATGTTAATGATAGCATTAGTTTTATGTATAGCATGGATGTTAATGATAGCATTAGTTTTAAGTAGTGCATGGATGTTAATGATAGCTTTAGTTTTAAGTATAGTATGGGTATTAATGATAGCATTAGTTTTAAGTATAGCATGGGTGTTAAAGATTGCATTAGTTTTAAGTATGGCATGGATGTTAATGATAGCATTAGTTTTAAGTATAGCATGGGTGTTAATGATAGCATTAGTTTTAAGTATAGCATGGATGTTAATAATAGCATTAGTTTTAAGTATAGCATGGGTGTAATGATATTATTAGTTTTAAGTATAGCATATGTGTTAATGATAGAATTAGTTTTAAGTATAGCATGGGTATTAATTATATCATTAGTTTTAAGTATAGAATGGATGTTAATAATAGCATTAGTTTTAAGTATAGCATGGATGTTAATGATAGCATTAGTTTTAAGTATAGCATGGGTATTAATGATATCATTAGTTTTAAATATAGCATGGGTGTTAATGATAGCATTAGTTTTAAGTATAGCATGGATGTTAATGATAGCATGGATGATAAGTATAGCATGGGTGTTAATGATAACATTAGTTATACGTATAGCATGGGTGTTAATATAGCATTAGTTTTAAGTATAGCATGGATGTTAATAATAGCATTAGTTTTAAGTATAGCATGGGTGTAATGATATTATTAGTTTTAAGTATAGAATGGGTGTTAATGATAGCATTAGTTTTAAGTATAGCATGGGTGTTAATTATATCATTAGTTTTAAGTATAGCATGGATGTTAATAATAGCATTAGTTTTAAGTTTAGCATGGGTGTAATGATAGCATTAGTTTTAAGTATAGCATGGATGTTAATGATAGCATTAGTTTTAAGTATAGAATGGGTTTTAATGATAGCATTAATTTTAAGTATAGCATGGATACTAATGATAGCATTAGTTTTAAGTATATCATGGGTGTTAATGATAGCATTAGTTTTAAGTATAACATGGGTGTTAATGTTAGCATTAGTTTTAAGTATAGCATGCATGCATTAACACCCATGGGTGTTAATGATAGCATTAGTTTTAAGTATAGCATGGGTGTTAATGATAGCATTAGTTTTAAGTAGTGCATGGATGTTAATGATAACATTAGTTTTAGGTATAGCATCAATTTAATGATAGCATTAGTTTTAAGTATAGCATGGATGTTAATGATAGAATTAGTTTTAAGTAGTGCATGGATGTTAATGATAGAATTAGTTTTAAGTATAGCATGGGTGTTAATGATAGCATTAGTTTTAAGTATAGCATGGGTGTAATGATAGCAATAGTTTTAAGTATATCATGGGTGTTAATGATAGCATTAGTTTAGGTATAGCATCAATTTAATGATAGCATTAGTTTTAAGTATAGCATGGATGTTAATAATAGCATTAGTTTTAAGTAGTGCATGGATGTTAATGATAGCATTAGTTTTAGGTATAGCATCAATTTAATGATAGCATTAGTTTTAAGTATAGCATGGATGTTAATGATAGCATTAGTTTTAAGTAGTGCATGGATGTTAATGATAGCTTTAGTTTTAAGTATAGTATGGGTATTAATGATAGCATTAGTTTTAAGTATAGCATGGGTGTTAAAGATTGCATTAGTTTTAAGTATAGCATGGATGTTAATGATAGCATTAGTTTTAAGTATAGCATGGGTGTTAATGATAGCATTAGTTTTAAGTATAGCATGGATGTTAATAATAGCATTAGTTTTAAGTATAGCATGGTTGTAATGATATTATTAGTTTTAAGTATAGCATGGGTGTTAATGATAGCATTAGTTTTAAGTAAAGCATGGGTATTAATTATATCATTAGTTTTAAGTATAGAATGGATGTTAATAATAGCATTAATTTTAAGTATAGCATGGATGTTAATGATAGCATTAGTTTTAAGTATAACATGGGTATTAATGATATCATTAGTTTTAAATATAGCATGGGTGTTAATGATAGCATTAGTTTTAAGTATAGCATGGATGTTAATGATAGCATGGGTGATAAGTATAGCATGGGTGTTAATGATAACATTAGTTATAAGTATAGCATGGGTGTTAATATAGCATTAGTTTTAAGTATAGCATGGATGTTAATAATAGCATTAGTTTTAAGTATAGCATGGGTGTAATGATATTATTAGTTTTAAGTATAGAATGGGTGTTAATGATAGCATTAGTTTTAAGTATAGCATGGTGTTAATTATATCATTAGTTTTAAGTATAGCATGGATGTTAATAATAGCATTAGTTTTAAGTATAGCATGGGAGTAATGATAGCATTAGTTTTAAGTATAGCATGGGTGTCAATAATAGCATTAGTTTTAAGTATAGAATGGGAGTTAATGATATCATTAGTTTTAAGTATAGCATGGATGCTAATGATAGCATTAGTTTTAAGTATAGAATGGGTTTTAATGATAGCATTTATTTTAAGTATAGCATGGATACTAATGATAGCATTAGTTTTAAGTATAGCATGGATACTAATGATAGCATTAGTTTTAAGTATAACATGGGTGTTAATGTTAGCATTAGTTTTAAGTATAGCATGCATGCATTAACACCCATGGGTGTTAATGATAGCATTAGTTATAAGTATAGCATGGGTATTAATGATAGCATTACTTTTAGGTATAGCATACATTTAATGTTAGCATTAGTTTTAAGTATAGAATGGGTTTTAATGATAGCATTAGTTTTAAGTAAAGCATGGGTATTAATTATATCATTAGTTTTAAGTATAGAATGGATGTTAATAATAGCATTAATTTTAAGTATAGCATGGATGTTAATGATAGCATTAGTTTTAAGTATAACATGGGTATTAATGATATCATTAGTTTTAAATATAGCATGGGTGTTAATGATAGCATTAGTTTTAAGTATAGCATGGATGTTAATGATAGCATGGGTGATAAGTATAGCATGGGTGTTAATGATAACATTAGTTATAAGTATAGCATGGGTGTTAATATAGCATTAGTTTTAAGTATAGCATGGATGTTAATAATAGCATTAGTTTTAAGTATAGCATGGGTGTAATGATATTATTAGTTTTAAGTATAGAATGGGTGTTAATGATAGCATTAGTTTTAAGTATAGCATGGTGTTAATTATATCATTAGTTTTAAGTATAGCATGGATGTTAATAATAGCATTAGTTTTAAGTATAGCATGGGAGTAATGATAGCATTAGTTTTAAGTATAGCATGGGTGTCAATAATAGCATTAGTTTTAAGTATAGAATGGGAGTTAATGATATCATTAGTTTTAAGTATAGCATGGATGCTAATGATAGCATTAGTTTTAAGTATAGAATGGGTTTTAATGATAGCATTTATTTTAAGTATAGCATGGATACTAATGATAGCATTAGTTTTAAGTATAGCATGGATACTAATGATAGCATTAGTTTTAAGTATAACATGGGTGTTAATGTTAGCATTAGTTTTAAGTATAGCATGCATGCATTAACACCCATGGGTGTTAATGATAGCATTAGTTATAAGTATAGCATGGGTATTAATGATAGCATTACTTTTAGGTATAGCATACATTTAATGTTAGCATTAGTTTTAAGTATAGAATGGGTTTTAATGATAGCATTAGTTTTAAGTATAGCATGGGTGTCAATAATAGTATTAGTTTTAAGTATAGCATGGGGGTTAATGATATCATTAGTTTTAAGTATAGCATGGATGCTAATGATAGCATTAGGTTTAAGTATAACATGGGTGTTAATGTTAGCATTAGTTTTAAGTATAGCATGCATGCATTAACACCCATGGGTGTTTATGATAGCATTAGTTATAAGTATAGCATGGGTATTAATGATAGCATTACTTTTAGGTATAGCATAAATTTAATGTTAGCATTACTTTTAAGTATAGCATGGATACTAATGATAACATTAGTTTTAAGTAGTGCATGGATGTTAATGATAGCTTTAGTTTTAAGTATAGTATGGGTATTAATGATAGCATTAGTTTTAAGTATAGCATGGGTGTTAAAGATTGCATTAGTTTTAAGTATAGCATGGATGTTAATGATAGCATTAGTTTTAAGTATAGCATGGGTGTTAATGATAGCATTAGTTTTAAGTATAGCATGGATGTTAATAATAGCATTAGTTTTAAGTATAGCATGGTTGTAATGATATTATTAGTTTTAAGTATAGCATGGGTGTTAATGATAGCATTAGTTTTAAGTAAAGCATGGGTATTAATTATATCATTAGTTTTAAGTATAGAATGGATGTTAATAATAGCATTAATTTTAAGTATAGCATGGATGTTAATGATAGCATTAGTTTTAAGTATAACATGGGTGTTAATGATAACATTAGTTATAAGTATAGCATGGGTGTTAATATAGCATTAGTTTTAAGTATAGAATGGATGTTAATAATAGCATTAGTTTTAAGTATAGCATGGGTGTAATGATATTATTAGTTTTAAGTATAGAATGGGTGTTAATGATAGCATTAGTTTTAAGTATAGCATGGTGTTAATTATATCATTAGTTTTAAGTATAGCATGGATGTTAATAATAGCATTAGTTTTAAGTATAGCATGGGAGTAATGATAGCATTAGTTTTAAGTATAGCATGGGTGTCAATAATAGCATTAGTTTTAAGTATAGAATGGGAGTTAATGATATCATTAGTTTTAAGTATAGCATGGATGCTAATGATAGCATTAGTTTTAAGTATAGAATGGGTTTTAATGATAGCATTTATTTTAAGTATAGCATGGATACTAATGATAGCATTAGTTTTAAGTATAGCATGGATACTAATGATAGCATTAGTTTTAAGTATAACATGGGTGTTAATGTTAGCATTAGTTTTAAGTATAGCATGCATGCATTAACACCCATGGGTGTTAATGATAGCATTAGTTATAAGTATAGCATGGGTATTAATGATAGCATTACTTTTAGGTATAGCATAAATTTAATGTTAGCATTAGTTTTAAGTATAGAATGGGTTTTAATGATAGCATTAGTTTTAAGTATAGCATGGGTGTCAATAATAGTATTAGTTTTAAGTATAGCATGGGGGTTAATGATATCATTAGTTTTAAGTATAGCATGGATGCTAATGATAGCATTAGGTTTAAGTATAACATGGGTGTTAATGTTAGCATTAGTTTTAAGTATAGCATGCATGCATTAACACCCATGGGTGTTTATGATAGCATTAGTTATAAGTATAGCATGGGTATTAATGATAGCATTACTTTTAGGTATAGCATAAATTTAATGTTAGCATTACTTTTAAGTATAGCATGGATACTAATGATAACATTAGTTTTAAGTAGTGCATGGATGTTAATGATAGCATTAGTTTTAAGTATAGCATGGGTATTAATGATAGCATTAGTTTTAAGTATAGCATGGGTGTAATGATAGCATTAGTTTTAAGTATAGCATGGGTGTTAATGATAGCATTAGTTTTAGGTATATCATAAATTTAATGTTAGCATTAGTTTTAAGTATAGCATGGATGTTAATGATAGCATTAGTTTTAGGTATAGCATAAATTTAATGATAGCATTAGTTTTAAGTATAGCATGGATGTTAATGATAGCATTAGTTTTAAGTATAGCATGGGTGTAATTATAGCATTAGTTTTAAGTATAGCATGGGTGTTAATGATAGCATTAGTTTTAGGTATAGCATCAATTTAATGATAGCATTAGTTTTAAGTATAGAATGGGAGTTAATGATATCATTAGTTTTAAGTATAGCATGGATGCTAATGATAGCATTAGTTTTAAGTATAGAATGGGTTTTAATGATAGCATTTATTTTAAGTATATCATGGGTGTAATGATATTATTAGTTTTAAGTATAGAATGGGTGTTAATGATAGCATTGTTTTAAGTATAGCATGGGTGTTAAGTATATCATTAGTTTTAAGTATAGCATGGATGTTAATAATAGCATTAGTTTTAAGTATAGCATGGGTGTTAATGATAGCATTAGTTTTAGGTATAGCATCAATTTAATGATAGCATTAGTTTTAAGTATAGAATGGGAGTTAATGATATCATTAGTTTTAAGTATAGCATGGATGCTAATGATAGCATTAGTTTTAAGTATAGAATGGGTTTTAATGATAGCATTTATTTTAAGTATAGCATGGATACTAATGATAGCATTAGTTTTAAGTATAGCATGGATACTAATGATAGCATTAGTTTTAAGTATAGCATGGATGTTAATGTTAGCATTAGTTTTAAGTATAGCATGGATGTTAATGATAGCATTAGTTTTAAGTAGTGCATGGATGTTAATGATAGCATTAGTTTTAGGTATAGCATAAATTTAATGATAGCATTAGTTTTAAGTATAGCATGGATGTTAATGATAGCATTAGTTTTAAGTATAGCATGGGTGTTAATGATAGCATTAGTTTTAAGTAAAGCATGGGAGTTAATGATATCATTAGTTTTAAGTATAGCATGGATGCTAATGATAGCATTAGTTTTAAGTATAGAATGGGTTTTAATGATAGCATTTATTTTAAGTATAGCATGGATACTAATGATAGCATTAGTTTTAAGTATAGCATGGATACTAATGATAGCATTAGTTTTAAGTATAGCATGGATGTTAATGTTAGCATTAGTTTTAAGTATAGCATGGATGTTAATGATAGCATTAGTTTTAAGTAGTGCATGGATGTTAATGATAGCATTAGTTTTAGGTATAGCATAAATTTAATGATAGCATTAGTTTTAAGTATAGCATGGATGTTAATGATAGCATTAGTTTTAAGTATAGCATGGATGTTAATAATAGCATTAGTTTTAAGTATAGCATGGGTGTAATGATAGCATTAGTTTTAAGTATAGCATGGGTGTCAATAATAGCATTAGTTTTAAGTATAGAATGGGAGTTAATGATATCATTAGTTTTAAGTATAGCATGGATGTTAATGATAGCATTAGTTTTAAGTATAGCATGGGTGTTAATGATAGCATTAGTTTTAAATATAGCATGGGTGTTAATGATAGCATTAGTTTTAAGTATAGCATGGATGTTAATGATAGCATGGGTGATAAGTATAGCATGGGTGTTAATGATAACATTAGTTATAAGTATAGCATGGGTGTTAATATAGCATTAGTTTTAAGTATAGCATGGATGTTAATAATAGCATTAGTTTTAAGTATATCATGGGTGTAATGATATTATTAGTTTTAAGTATAGAATGGGTGTTAATGATAGCATTGTTTTAAGTATAGCATGGGTGTTAAGTATATCATTAGTTTTAAGTATAGCATGGATGTTAATAATAGCATTAGTTTTAAGTATAGCATGGGTTTAATGATAGCATTAGTTTTAAGTATAGCATGGGTGTCAATAATAGCATTAGTTTTAAGTATAGAATGGGAGTTAATGATATCATTAGTTTTAAGTATAGAATGGATGCTAATGATAGCATTAGTTTTAAGTATAGAATGGGTTTTAATGATAGCATTTATTTTAAGTATAGCATGGATACTAATGATAGCATTAGTTTTAAGTATAGCATGGATACTAATGATAGCATTAGTTTTAAGTATAAGATGGGTGTTAATGTTAGCATTAGTTTTAAGTATAGCATGCATGCATTAACACCCATGGGTGTTAATGATAGCATTAGTTTTAAGTATAGCATGGATGCTAATGATAGCATTAGGTTTAAGTATAACATGGGTGTTAATATTAGCATTAGTTTTAAGTATAGCATGGATACTAATGATAACATTAGTTTTAAGTAGTGCATGGATGTTAATGATAGCATTAGTTTTAAGTATAGCATGGGTATTAATGATAGCATTAGTTTTAAGTATAGCATGGGTGTAATGATAGCATTAGTTTTAAGTATAGCATGGGTGTTAATGATAGTATTAGTTTTAGGTATATCATAAATTTAATGTTAGCATTAGTTTTAAGTATAGCATGGATGTTAATGATAGCATTAGTTTTAAGTAGTGCATGGATGTTAATGATAGCATTAGTTTTAGGTATAGCATAAATTTAATGATAGCATTAGTTTTAAGTATAGCATGGATGTTAATGATAGCATTATTTTAAGTATAGCATGGGTGTAATGATAGCATTAGTTTTAAGTATAGCATGGGTGTCAATAATAGCATTAGTTTTAAGTATAGAATGGGAGTTAATGATATCATTAGTTTTAAGTATAGCATGGATGTTAATGATAGCATTAGTTTTAAGTATAGCATGGGTGTTAATGATAGTATTAGTTTTAAGTATAGCATGGATGTTAATAATAGCATTAGTTTTAAGTATAGCATAAATTTAATGTTAGTATTAGTTTTAAGTATAGAATGGGTTTTAATGATAGCATTAGTTTTAAGTATAGCATGGGTGTCAATAATAGCATTAGTTTTAAGTATAGCATGGGGGTTAATGATATTATTAGTTTTAAGTATAGCATGGATGCTAATGATAGCATTAGGTTTAAGTATAACATGGGTGTTAATGTTAGCATTAGTTTTAAGTATAGCATGGATACTAATGATAACATTAGTTTTAAGTAGTGCATGGATGTTAATGATAGCATTAGTTATAAGTATAGCATGGGTATTAATGATAGCATTAGTTTTAAGTATAGCATAGGTGTAATGATAGCATTAGTTTTAAGTATAGCATGGGTGTTAATGATAGCATTAGTTTTAGGTATATCATAAATTTAATGTTAGCATTAGTTTTAAGTATAGCATGGATGTTAATGATAGCATTAGTTTTAAGTAGTGCATGGATGTTAATGATAGCATTAGTTTTAGGTATAGCATAAATTTAATGATAGCATTAGTTTTAAGTATAGCATGGATGTTAATGATAGCATTAGTTTTAAGTATAGCATGGGTGTAATGATAGCATTAGTTTTAAGTATAGCATGGGTGTTAATGATAGCATTAGTTTTAGGTATAGGATCAATTTAATGATAGCATTAGTTTTAAGTATAGAATGGGAGTTAATGATATCATTAGTTTTAAGTATAGCATGGATGCTAATGATAGCATTAGTTTTAAGTATAGAATGGGTTTTAATGATAGCATTTATTTTAAGTATAGCATGGATACTAATGATAGCATTAGTTTTAAGTATAGCATGGATACTAATGATAGCATTAGTTTTAAGTATAGCATGGATGTTAATGTTAGCATTAGTTTTAAGTATAGCATGGATGTTAATGATAGCATTAGTTTTAAGTAGTGCTTGGATGTTAATGATAGCATTAGTTTTAGGTATAGCATACATTTAATGATAGCATTAGTTTTAAGTATAGCATGGATGTTAATGATAGTATTAGTTTTAAGTATAGCATGGATGTTAATAATAGCATTAGTTTTAAGTATAGCATGGGTGTAATGATAGCATTAGTTTTAAGTATAGAATGGGTGTTAATGATAGCATTAGTTTTAAGTAAAGCATGGGTATTAATTATATCATTAGTTTTAAGTATAGAATGGATGTTAATAATAGCATTAATTTTAAGTATAGCATGGATGTTAATGATAGCATTAGTTTTAAGTATAACATGGGTATTAATGATATCATTAGTTTTAAATATAGCATGGGTGTTAATGATAGCATTAGTTTTAAGTATAGCATGGATGTTAATGATAGCATGGGTGATAAGTATAGCATGGGTGTTAATGATAACATTAGTTATAAGTATAGCATGGGTGTTAATATAGCATTAGTTTTAAGTATAGCATGGATGTTAATAATAGCATTAGTTTTAAGTATATCATGGGTGTAATGATATTATTAGTTTTAAGTATAGCATGGATGTTAATGATAGCATTAGTTTTAAGTATAGCATGGATGTTAATAATAGCATTAGTTTTAAGTATAGCATGGGTGTAATGATAGCATTAGTTTTAAGTATAGCATGGGTGTCAATAATAGCATTAGTTTTAAGTATATAATGGGAGTTAATGATATCATTAGTTTTAAGTATAGCATGGATGTTAATGATAGCATTAGTTTTAAGTATAGCATGGGTGTTAATGATAGCATTAGTTTTAAGTATAGCATGGATGTTAATAATAGCATTAGTTTTAAGTATAGCATGGTTGTAATGATATTATTAGTTTTAAGTATAGCATGGGTGTTAATGATAGCATTAGTTTTAAGTAAAGCATGGGTATTAATTATATCATTAGTTTTAAGTATAGAATGGATGTTAATAATAGCATTAATTTTAAGTATAGCATGGATGTTAATGATAGCATTAGTTTAAGTATAACATGGGTATTAATGATATCATTAGTTTTAAATATAGCATGGGTGTTAATAATAGCATTAGTTTTAAGTATAGCATGGGTGTTAATGATAGCATTAGTTTTAAGTATAGCATGGATGTTAATAATAGCATTAGTTTTAAGTATAGCATGGTTGTAATGATATTATTAGTTTTAAGTATAGCATGGGTGTTAATGATAGCATTAGTTTTAAGTAAAGCATGGGTATTAATTATATCATTAGTTTTAAGTATAGAATGGATGTTAATAATAGCATTAATTTTAAGTATAGCATGGATGTTAATGATAGCATTAGTTTAAGTATAACATGGGTATTAATGATATCATTAGTTTTAAATATAGCATGGGTGTTAATGATAGCATTAGTTTTAAGTATAGCATGGATGTTAATGTTAGCATTAGTTTTAAGTATAGCATGGATGTTAATGATAGCATTAGTTTTAAGTAGTGCTTGGATGTTAATGATAGCATTAGTTTTAGGTATAGCATAAATTTAATGATAGCATTAGTTTTAAGTATAGCATGGATGTTAATGATAGTATTAGTTTTAAGTATAGCATGGATGTTAATAATAGCATTAGTTTTAAGTATAGCATGGGTGTAATGATAGCATTAGTTTTAAGTATAGCATGGGTGTCAATAATAGCATTAGTTTTAAGTATAGAATGGGAGTTAATGATATCATTAGTTTTAAGTATAGCATGGATGTTAATGATAGCATTAGTTTTAAGTATAACATGGGTGTTAATGATAGCATTAGTTTTAAGTATAGCATGGATGTTAATAATAGCATTAGTTTTAAGTATAGCATGGTTGTAATGATATTATTAGTTTTAAGTATAGCATGGGTGTTAATGATAGCATTAGTTTTAAGTAAAGCATGGGTATTAATTATATCATTAGTTTTAAGTATAGAATGGATGTTAATAATAGCATTAATTTTAAGTATAGCATGGATGTTAATGATAGCATTAGTTTTAAGTATAACATGGGTATTAATGATATCATTAGTTTTAAATATAGCATGGGTGTTAATGATAGCATTAGTTTTAAGTATAGCATGGATGTTAATGATAGCATGGGTGATAAGTATAGCATGGGTGTTAATGATAACATTAGTTATAAGTATAGCATGGGTGTTAATATAGCATTAGTTTTAAGTATAGCATGGATGTTAATAATAGCATTAGTTTTAAGTATATCATGGGTGTAATGATATTATTAGTTTTAAGTATAGCATGGATGTTAATGATAGCATTAGTTTTAAGTATAGCATGGATGTTAATAATAGCATTAGTTTTAAGTATAGCATGGGTGTAATGATAGCATTAGTTTTAAGTATAGCATGGGTGTCAATAATAGCATTAGTTTTAAGTATATAATGGGAGTTAATGATATCATTAGTTTTAAGTATAGCATGGATGTTAATGATAGCATTAGTTTTAAGTATAGCATGGGTGTTAATGATAGCATTAGTTTTAAGTATAGCATGGATGTTAATAATAGCATTAGTTTTAAGTATAGCATGGTTGTAATGATATTATTAGTTTTAAGTATAGCATGGGTGTTAATGATAGCATTAGTTTTAAGTAAAGCATGGGTATTAATTATATCATTAGTTTTAAGTATAGAATGGATGTTAATAATAGCATTAATTTTAAGTATAGCATGGATGTTAATGATAGCATTAGTTTAAGTATAACATGGGTATTAATGATATCATTAGTTTTAAATATAGCATGGGTGTTAATGATAGCATTAGTTTTAAGTATAGCATGGATGTTAATGATAGCATGGGTGATAAGTATAGCATGGGTGTTAATGATAACATTAGTTATAAGTATAGCATGGGTGTTAATATAGCATTAGTTTTAAGTATAGCATGGATGTTAATAATAGCATTAGTTTTAAGTATAGCATGGGTGTAATGATATTATTAGTTTTAAGTATAGAATGGGTGTTAATGATAGCATTAGTTTTAGGTATAGCATAAATTTAATGATAGCATTAGTTTTAAGTATAGCATGGATGTTAATGATAGCATTAGTTTTAAGTATAGCATGGGTGTAATGATAGCATTAGTTTTAAGTATAGCATGGGTGTTAATGATAGCATTAGTTTTAGGTATAGCATCAATTTAATGATAGCATTAGTTTTAAGTATAGAATGGGAGTTAATGATATCATTAGTTTTAAGTATAGCATGGATGCTAATGATAGCATTAGTTTTAAGTATAGAATGGGTTTTAATGATAGCATTTATTTTAAGTATAGCATGGATACTAATGATAGCATTAGTTTTAAGTATAGCATGGATACTAATGATAGCATTAGTTTTAAGTATAGCATGGATGTTAATGTTAGCATTAGTTTTAAGTATAGCATGGATGTTAATGATAGCATTAGTTTTAAGTAGTGCTTGGATGTTAATGATAGCATTAGTTTTAGGTATAGCATAAATTTAATGATAGCATTAGTTTTAAGTATAGCATGGATGTTAATGATAGCATTAGTTTTAAGTATAGCATGGATGTTAATAATAGCATTAGTTTTAAGTATAGCATGGGTGTAATGATAGCATTAGTTTTAAGTATAGCATGGGTGTCAATAATAGCATTAGTTTTAAGTATAGAATGGGAGTTAATGATATCATTAGTTTTAAGTATAGCATGGATGTTAATGATAGCATTAGTTTTAAGTATAGCATGGGTGTTAATGATAGCATTAGTTTTAAGTATAGCATGGATGTTAATAATAACATTAGTTTTAAGTATAGCATGGTTGTAATGATATTATTAGTTTTAAGTATAGCATGGGTGTTAATGATAGCATTAGTTTTAAGTAAAGCATGGGTATTAATTATATCATTAGTTTTAAGTATAGAATGGATGTTAATAATAGCATTAATTTTAAGTATAGCATGGATGTTAATGATAGCATTAGTTTTAAGTATAACATGGGTATTAATGATATCATTAGTTTTAAATATAGCATGGGTGTTAATGATAGCATTAGTTTTAAGTATAGCATGGATGTTAATGATAGCATGGGTGATAAGTATAGCATGGGTGTTAATGATAACATTAGTTATAAGTATAGCATGGGTGTTAATATAGCATTAGTTTTAAGTATAGCATGGATGTTAATAATAGCATTAGTTTTAAGTATATCATGGGTGTAATGATATTATTAGTTTTAAGTATAGCATGGATGTTAATGATAGCATTAGTTTTAAGTATAGCATTGATGTTAATAATAGCATTAGTTTTAAGTATAGCATGGGTGTAATGATAGCATTAGTTTTAAGTATAGCATGGGTGTCAATAATAGCATTAGTTTTAAGTATATAATGGGAGTTAATGATATCATTAGTTTTAAGTATAGCATGGATGTTAATGATAGCATTAGTTTTAAGTATAGCATGGGTGTTAATGATAGCATTAGTTTTAAGTATAGCATGGATGTTAATAATAGCATTAGTTTTAAGTATAGCATGGTTGTAATGATATTATTAGTTTTAAGTATAGCATGGGTGTTAATGATAGCATTAGTTTTAAGTAAAGCATGGGTATTAATTATATCATTAGTTTTAAGTATAGAATGGATGTTAATAATAGCATTAATTTTAAGTATAGCATGGATGTTAATGATAGCATTAGTTTAAGTATAACATGGGTATTAATGATATCATTAGTTTTAAATATAGCATGGGTGTTAATGATAGCATTAGTTTTAAGTATAGCATGGATGTTAATGATAGCATGGGTGATAAGTATAGCATGGGTGTTAATGATAACATTAGTTATAAGTATAGCATGGGTGTTAATATAGCATTAGTTTTAAGTATAGCATGGATGTTAATAATAGCATTAGTTTTAAGTATAGCATGGGTGTAATGATATTATTAGTTTTAAGTATAGAATGGGTGTTAATGATAGCATTAGTTTTAAGTATAGCATGGGTGTTAATTATATCATTAGTTTTAAGTATAGCATGGATGTTAATAATAGCATTAGTTTTAAGTATAGCATGGGTGTAATGATAGCATTAGTTTTAAGTATAGCATGGGTGTCAATAATAGCATTAGTTTTAAGTATAGCATGGATGCTAATGATAGCATTAGGTTTAAGTATAACATGGGTGTTAATGTTAGCATTAGTTTTAAGTATAGCATGCATGCATTAACACCCATGGGTGTTTATGATAGCATTAGTTATAAGTATAGCATGGGTATTAATGATAGCATTACTTTTAGGTATAGCATAAATTTAATGATATCATTAGTTTTAAGTATAGCATGGATGCTAATGATAGCATTAGTTTTAAGTATAGAATGGGTTTTAATGATAGCATTTATTTTAAGTATAGCATGGATACTAATGATAGCATTAGTTTTAAGTATAGCATGGATACTAATGATAGCATTAGTTTTAAGTATAACATGGGTGTTAATGTTAGCATTAGTTTTAAGTATAGCATGCATGCATTAACACCCATGGGTGTTAATGATAGCATTAGTTATAAGTATAGCATGGGTATTAATGATAGCATTACTTTTAGGTATAGCATAAATTTAATGTTAGCATTAGTTTTAAGTATAGAATGGGTTTTAATGATAGCATTAGTTTTAAGTATAGCATGGGTGTCAATAATAGCATTAGTTTTAAGTATAGCATGGGGGTTAATGATATCATTAGTTTTAAGTATAGCATGGATGCTAATGATAGCATTAGGTTTAAGTATAACATGGGTGTTAATGTTAGCATTAGTTTTAAGTATAGCATGCATGCATTAACACCCATGGGTGTTTATGATAGCATTAGTTATAAGTATAGCATGGGTATTAATGATAGCATTACTTTTAGGTATAGCATAAATTTAATGTTAGCATTACTTTTAAGTATAGCATGGATACTAATGATAACATTAGTTTTAAGTAGTGCATGGATGTTAATGATAGCATTAGTTTTAAGTATAGCATGGGTATTAATGATAGCATTAGTTTTAAGTATAGCATGGGTGTAATGATAGCATTAGTTTTAAGTATAGCATGGGTGTTAATGATAGCATTAGTTTTAGGTATATCATAAATTTAATGTTAGCATTAGTTTTAAGTATAGCATGGATGTTAATGATAGCATTAGTTTTAAGTAGTGCATGGATGTTAATGATAGCATTAGTTTTAGGTATAGCATGGATACTAATGATAACATTAGTTTTAAGTAGTGCATTGATGTTAATGATAGAATTAGTTTTAAGTATAGCATGGGTATTAATGATAGCATTAGTTTTAAGTATAGCATGGGTGTAATGATAGCATTAGTTTTAAGTATAGCATGGATGTTAATGATAGCATTAGTTTTAAGTATAGCATGGGTGTAATGATAGCATTAGTTTTAAGTATAGCATGGGTGTTAATGATAGCATTAGTTTTAGGTATAGCATCAATTTAATGATAGCATTAGTTTTAAGTATAGAATGGGAGTTAATGATAGCATTAGTTTTAAGTATAGCATGGATACTAATGATAGCATTAGTTTTAAGTATAGCATGGATGTTAATGTTAGCATTAGTTTTAAGTATAGCATGGATACTAATGATAACATTAGTTTTAAGTAGTGCATTGATGTTAATGATAGAATTAGTTTTAAGTATAGCATGGGTATTAATGATAGCATTAGTTTTAAGTATAGCATGGGTGTAATGATAGCATTAGTTTTAAGTATAGCATGGGTGTTAATGATAGCATTAGTTTTAGGTATATCATAAATTTAATGTTAGCATTAGTTTTAAGTATAGCATGGATGTTAATGATAGCATTAGTTTTAAGTAGTGCATGGATGTTAATGATAGCATTAGTTTTAGGTATAGCATAAATTTAATGATAGCATTAGTTTTAAGTATAGCATGGATGTTAATGATAGCATTAGTTTTAAGTATAGCATGGGTGTAATGATAGCATTAGTTTTAAGTATAGCATGGATACTAATGATAGCATTAGTTTTAAGTATAGCATGGATGTTAATGTTAGCATTAGTTTTAAGTATAGCATGGATGTTAATGATAGCATTAGTTTTAAGTATAGCATGGGTGTAATGATAGCATTAGTTTTAAGTATAGCATGGGTGTTAATGATAGCATTAGTTCTAGGTATAGCATCAATTTAATGATAACATTAGTTTTAAGTATAGAATGGGAGTTAATGATATCATTAGTTTTAAGTATAGCATGGATGTTAATGATAGCATGGGTGATAAGTATAGCATGGGTGTTAATGATAACATTAGTTATAAGTATAGCATGGGTGTTAATATAGCATTAGTTTTAAGTATAGCATGGATGTTAATAATAGCATTAGTTTTAAGTATATCATGGGTGTAATGATATTATTAGTTTTAAGTATAGAATGGGTGTTAATGATAGCATTAGTTTTAAGTATAGCATGGGTGTTAATGATAGCATTAGTTTTAGGTATAGCATAAATTTAATGATAGCATTAGTTTTAAGTAAAGCATGGGTATTAATTATATCATTAGTTTTAAGTATAGAATGGATGTTAATAATAGCATTAATTTTAAGTATAGCATGGATGTTAATGATAGCATTAGTTTTAAGTATAACATGGGTATTAATGATATCATTAGTTTTAAATATAGCATGGGTGTTAATGATAGCATTAGTTTTAAGTATAGCATGGATGTTAATGATAGCATGGGTGATAAGTATAGCATGGGTGTTAATGATAACATTAGTTATAAGTATAGCATGGGTGTTAATATAGCATTAGTTTTAAGTATAGCATGGATGTTAATAATAGCATTAGTTTTAAGTATATCATGGGTGTAATGATATTATTAGTTTTAAGTATAGAATGGGTGTTAATGATAGCATTAGTTTTAAGTATAGCATGGGTGTTAATTATATCATTAGTTTTAAGTATAGCATGGATGTTAATAATAGCATTAGTTTTAAGTATAGCATGGGTGTAATGATAGCATTAGTTTTAAGTATAGCATGGGTGTCAATAATAGCATTAGTTTTAAGTATAGAATGGGAGTTAATGATATCATTAGTTTTAAGTATAGCATGGATGCTAATGATAGCATTAGTTTTAAGTATAGAATGGGTTTTAATGATAGTATTTATTTTAAGTATAGCATGGATACTAATGATAGCATTAGTTTTAAGTATAGCATGGATGTTAATGTTAGCATTAGTTTTAAGTATAGCATGGATGTTAATGATAGCATTAGTTTTAAGTAGTGCATGGATGTTAATGATAGCATTAGTTTTAGGTATAGCATAAATTTAATGATAGCATTAGTTTTAAGTATAGCATGGATGTTAATGATAGCATTAGTTTTAAGTATAGCATGGATGTTAATAATAGCATTAGTTTTAAGTATAGCATGGATGTTAATGTTAGCATTAGTTTTAAGTATAGCATGGATGTTAATGATAGCATTAGTTTTAAGTATAGCATGGGTGTTAATGATAGCATTAGTTTTAAGTATAGCATGGATGTTAATAATAGCATTAGTTTTAAGTATAGCATGGTTGTAATGATAGCATTAGTTTTAAGTAGTGCATGGATGTTAATGATAGCATTAGTTTTAGGTATAGCATAAATTTAATGATAGCATTAGTTTTAAGTATAGCATGGATGTTAATGATAGCATTAGTTTTAAGTATAGCATGGATGTTAATAATAGCATTAGTTTTAAGTATAGCATGGATGTTAATGTTAGCATTAGTTTTAAGTATAGCATGGATGTTAATGATAGCATTAGTTTTAAGTATAGCATGGGTGTTAATGATAGCATTAGTTTTAAGTATAGCATGGGTGTTAATGATAGCATTAGTTTTAGGTATATCATAAATTTAATGTTAGCATTAGTTTTAAGTATAGCATGGATGTTAATGATAGCATTAGTTTTAAGTAGTGCATGGATGTTAATGATAGCATTAGTTTTAGGTATAGCATGGATACTAATGATAACATTAGTTTTAAGTAGTGCATTGATGTTAATGATAGAATTAGTTTTAAGTATAGCATGGGTATTAATGATAGCATTAGTTTTAAGTATAGCATGGGTGTAATGATAGCATTAGTTTTAAGTATAGCATGGATGTTAATGATAGCATTAGTTTTAAGTATAGCATGGGTGTAATGATAGCATTAGTTTTAAGTATAGCATGGGTGTTAATGATAGCATTAGTTTTAGGTATAGCATCAATTTAATGATAGCATTAGTTTTAAGTATAGAATGGGAGTTAATGATAGCATTAGTTTTAAGTATAGCATGGATACTAATGATAGCATTAGTTTTAAGTATAGCATGGATGTTAATGTTAGCATTAGTTTTAAGTATAGCATGGATACTAATGATAACATTAGTTTTAAGTAGTGCATTGATGTTAATGATAGAATTAGTTTTAAGTATAGCATGGGTATTAATGATAGCATTAGTTTTAAGTATAGCATGGGTGTAATGATAGCATTAGTTTTAAGTATAGCATGGGTGTTAATGATAGCATTAGTTTTAGGTATATCATAAATTTAATGTTAGCATTAGTTTTAAGTATAGCATGGATGTTAATGATAGCATTAGTTTTAAGTAGTGCATGGATGTTAATGATAGCATTAGTTTTAGGTATAGCATAAATTTAATGATAGCATTAGTTTTAAGTATAGCATGGGTGTAATGATAGCATTAGTTTTAAGTATAGCATGGATACTAATGATAGCATTAGTTTTAAGTATAGCATGGATGTTAATGTTAGCATTAGTTTTAAGTATAGCATGGATGTTAATGATAGCATTAGTTTTAAGTATAGCATGGGTGTAATGATAGCATTAGTTTTAAGTATAGCATGGGTGTTAATGATAGCATTAGTTCTAGGTATAGCATCAATTTAATGATAACATTAGTTTTAAGTATAGAATGGGAGTTAATGATATCATTAGTTTTAAGTATAGCATGGATGTTAATGATAGCATGGGTGATAAGTATAGCATGGGTGTTAATGATAACATTAGTTATAAGTATAGCATGGGTGTTAATATAGCATTAGTTTTAAGTATAGCATGGATGTTAATAATAGCATTAGTTTTAAGTATATCATGGGTGTAATGATATTATTAGTTTTAAGTATAGAATGGGTGTTAATGATAGCATTAGTTTTAAGTATAGCATGGGTGTTAATGATAGCATTAGTTTTAGGTATAGCATAAATTTAATGATAGCATTAGTTTTAAGTAAAGCATGGGTATTAATTATATCATTAGTTTTAAGTATAGAATGGATGTTAATAATAGCATTAATTTTAAGTATAGCATGGATGTTAATGATAGCATTAGTTTTAAGTATAACATGGGTATTAATGATATCATTAGTTTTAAATATAGCATGGGTGTTAATGATAGCATTAGTTTTAAGTATAGCATGGATGTTAATGATAGCATGGGTGATAAGTATAGCATGGGTGTTAATGATAACATTAGTTATAAGTATAGCATGGGTGTTAATATAGCATTAGTTTTAAGTATAGCATGGATGTTAATAATAGCATTAGTTTTAAGTATATCATGGGTGTAATGATATTATTAGTTTTAAGTATAGAATGGGTGTTAATGATAGCATTAGTTTTAAGTATAGCATGGGTGTTAATTATATCATTAGTTTTAAGTATAGCATGGATGTTAATAATAGCATTAGTTTTAAGTATAGCATGGGTGTAATGATAGCATTAGTTTTAAGTATAGCATGGGTGTCAATAATAGCATTAGTTTTAAGTATAGAATGGGAGTTAATGATATCATTAGTTTTAAGTATAGCATGGATGCTAATGATAGCATTAGTTTTAAGTATAGAATGGGTTTTAATGATAGTATTTATTTTAAGTATAGCATGGATACTAATGATAGCATTAGTTTTAAGTATAGCATGGATGTTAATGTTAGCATTAGTTTTAAGTATAGCATGGATGTTAATGATAGCATTAGTTTTAAGTAGTGCATGGATGTTAATGATAGAATTAGTTTTAGGTATAGCATAAATTTAATGATAGCATTAGTTTTAAGTATAGCATGGATGTTAATGATAGCATTAGTTTTAAGTATAGCATGGATGTTAATAATAGCATTAGTTTTAAGTATAGCATGGATGTTAATGTTAGCATTAGTTTTAAGTATAGCATGGATGTTAATGATAGCATTAGTTTTAAGTATAGCATGGGTGTTAATGATAGCATTAGTTTTAAGTATAGCATGGATGTTAATAATAGCATTAGTTTTAAGTATAGCATGGTTGTAATGATATTATTAGTTTTAAGTATAGCATGGGTGTTAATGATAGCATTAGTTTTAAGTAAAGCATGGGTATTAATTATATCATTAGTTTTAAGTATAGAATGGATGTTAATAATAGCATTAATTTTAAGTATAGCATGGATGTTAATGATAGCATTAGTTTAAGTATAACATGGGTATTAATGATATCATTAGTTTTAAATATAGCATGGGTATTAATGATAGCATTAGTTTTAAGTATAGCATGGATGTTAATGATAGCATGGGTGATAAGTATAGCATGGGTGTTAATGATAACATTAGTTATAAGTATAGCATGGGTGTTAATATAGCATTAGTTTTAAGTATAGCATGGATGTTAATAATAGCATTAGTTTTAAGTATAGCATGGGTGTAATGATATTATTAGTTTTAAGTATAGAATGGGTGTTAATGATAGCATTAGTTTTAAGTATAGCATGGGTGTTAATTATATCATTAGTTTTAAGTATAGCATGGATGTTAATGATAGCATTAGTTTTAAGTATAGCATGGGTGTAATGATAGCATTAGTTTTAGGTATAGCATGGGTGTTAATGATAGCATTAGTTTTAAGTAGTGCATGGATTTTAATGATAGCATTAGTTTTAAGTATAGCATGGGTGTTAATGATAGCATTAGTTTTAAGTATAGCATGGGTGTTAATGATAGCATTAGTTTTAAGTATAGCATGGGTGTAATGATAGCATTAGTTTTAAGTATAGCATGGGTGTTAATGATAGCATTAGTTTTAAGTAGTGCATGGATTTTAATGATAGAATTAGTTTTAAGTAGTGCATGGATTTTAATGATAGCATTAGTTTTAAGTATAGCATGGGTGTTAATGATAGCATTAGTTTTAAGTATAGCATGGATGTCAATGATAAAATTAATTTAAATATAGCATGGGTGTAACGATAGCATTAGTTTTAAGTATAGCATGGATGCTAATGATAGCTTTAGTTTTAAGTATAGCATGGGTGTCAATAATAGCATTAGTTTTAAGTATAGCATGGGGGTTAATGATAGCATTAGTTTTAATTATAGCATGGGTATTAATGATATCATTAGTTTTAGATATAGCATAGATTTAATGTTAGCATTAGTTTTAAGTATAGCATGGATGTTAATGATAGCATTAGTTTTAAGTAGTGCATGGATGTTAATGATAGCATTAGTTTTAAATATAGCATGGGTGTTAATGATAGCATTAGTTTTAAGTATAGCATGGGTGTAATGATAGCATTAGTTTTAAGTATAGCATGGGTGTTAATGATAGCATTAGTTTTAGGTATAGCATCAATTTAATGATATCATTAGTTTTAAGTATAGCATGGATGTTAATGATAGCATTAGTTTTAAGTAGTGCATGGATGTTAATGATAGCATTAGTTTTAAGTATAGCATGGATGTTAATGATAATATTAGTTTTAAGTATAGCATGGGTGTTAATGATAGAATTAGTTTTAAGTATAGCATGGGTGTAATGATAGCATTAGTTTTAAGTATAGCATGGATGTTAATGATAACATTAGTTTTAAGTATTGTATGGGTATTAATGATAGCATTAGTTTTAAGTATAGCATGGGTGTTAAAGATTGCATTAGTTTTACGTATAGCATGGATGTTAATTATATCATTAGTTTTAAGTATAGCATGGGTGTTAATGATAGAATTAGTTTTAAGTATAGCATGGGTGTAATGATAGCATTAGTTTTAAGTATAGCATGGATGTTAATGATAGCATTAGTTTTAAGTAGTGCATGGATGTTAATGATAGCATTAGTTTTAGGTATAGCATAAATTTAATGATAGCATTAGTTTTAAGTATAGCATGGATGTTAATGATAGCATTAGTTTTAAGTATAGCATGGGTGTAATGATAGCATTAGTTTTAAGTATAGCATGGATGTTAATGTTAGCATTAGTTTTAAGTATAGCATGGATGTTAATGATAGCATTAGTTTTAAGTAGTGCATGGATGTTAATGATAGCATTAGTTTTAAGTATAGAATGGGTTTTAATGATAGCATTTATTTTAAGTATAGCATGGATGTTAATGATAGCATTAGTTTAAAGTATAGCATGGATGTTAATAATAGCATTAGTTTTAAGTATAGCATGGGTGTAATGATAGCATTAGTTTTAAGTATAGCATGGGTGTCAATAATAGCATTAGTTTTAAGTATAGAATGGGAGTTAATGATATCATTAGTTTTAAGTATAGCATGGATGTTAATGATAGCATTAGTTTTAAGTATAGCATGGGTGTTAATGATAGCATTAGTTTTAAATATAGCATGGATGTTAATAATAGCATTAGTTTTAAGTATAGCATGGTTGTAATGATATTATTAGTTTTAAGTATAGCATGGGTGTTAATGATAGCATTAGTTTTAAGTAAATCATGGGTATTAATTATATCATTAGTTTTAAGTATAGAATGGATGTTAATAATAGCATTAATTTTAAGTATAGCATGGATGTTAATGATAGCATTAGTTTTAAGTATAACATGGGTATTAATGATATCATTAGTTTTAAATATAGCATGGGTGTTAATGATAGCATTAGTTTTAAGTATAGCATGGATGTTAATGATAGCATGGGTGATAAGTATAGCATGGGAGTTAATGATAACATTAGTTATAAGTATAGCATGGGTGTTAATATAGCATTAGTTTTAAGTATAGCATGGATGTTAATAATAGCATTAGTTTTAAGTATATCATGGGTGTAATGATATTATTAGTTTTAAGTATAGAATGGGTGTTAATGATAGCATTAGTTTTAAGTATAGCATGGGTGTTAATTATATCATTAGTTTTAAGTATAGCATGGATGTTAATAATAGCATTAGTTTTAAGTATAGCATGGGTGTAATGATAGCATTAGTTTTAAGTATAGCATGGGTGTCAATAATAGCATTAGTTTTAAGTATAGAATGGGAGTTAATGATATCATTAGTTTTAAGTATAGCATGGATGCTAATGATAGCATTAGTTTTAAGTATAGAATGGGTTTTAATGATAGCATTTATTTTAAGTATAGCATGGATACTAATGATAGCATTAGTTTTAAGTATAGCATGGATACTAATGATAGCATTAGTTTTAAGTATAAGATGGATGTTAATGTTAGCATTAGTTTTAAGTATAGCATGCATGCATTAACACCCATGGGTGTTAATGATAGCATTAGTTATAAGTATAGCATGGGTATTAATGATAGCATTACTTTTAGGTATAGCATAAATTTAATGTTAGCATTAGTTTTAAGTATAGAATGGGTTTTAATGATAGCATTAGTTTTAAGTATAGCATGGGTGTCAATAATAGCATTAGTTTTAAGTTTAGCATGGGGGTTAATGATATCATTAGTTTTAGGTATAGCATCAATTTAATGATATCATTAGTTTTAAGTATAGCATGGATGTTAATGATAGCATTAGTTTTAAGTAGTGCATGGATGTTAATGATAGCATTAGTTTTAAGTATAGCATGGATGTTAATGATAATATTAGTTTTAAGTATAGCATGGGTGTTAATGATAGAATTAGTTTTAAGTATAGCATGGGTGTAATGATAGCATTAGTTTTAAGTATAGCATGGATGTTAATGATAACATTAGTTTTAAGTATTGTATGGGTATTAATGATAGCATTAGTTTTAAGTATAGCATGGGTGTTAAAGATTGCATTAGTTTTACGTATAGCATGGATGTTAATTATATCATTAGTTTTAAGTATAGCATGGGTGTTAATGATAGAATTAGTTTTAAGTTTAGCATGGGTGTAATGATAGCATTAGTTTTAAGTATAGCATGGATGTTAATGATAGCATTAGTTTTAAGTAGTGCATGGATGTTAATGATAGCATTAGTTTTAGGTATAGCATAAATTTAATGATAGCATTAGTTTTAAGTATAGCATGGATGTTAATGATAGCATTAGTTTTAAGTATAGCATGGGTGTAATGATAGCATTAGTTTTAAGTATAGCATGGATGTTAATGTTAGCATTAGTTTTAAGTATAGCATGGATGTTAATGATAGCATTAGTTTTAAGTAGTGCATGGATGTTAATGATAGCATTAGTTTTAAGTATAGAATGGGTTTTAATGATAGCATTTATTTTAAGTATAGCATGGATGTTAATGATAGCATTAGTTTAAAGTATAGCATGGATGTTAATAATAGCATTAGTTTTAAGTATAGCATGGGTGTAATGATAGCATTAGTTTTAAGTATAGCATGGGTGTCAATAATAGCATTAGTTTTAAGTATAGAATGGGAGTTAATGATATCATTAGTTTTAAGTATAGCATGGATGTTAATGATAGCATTAGTTTTAAGTATAGCATGGGTGTTAATGATAGCATTAGTTTTAAATATAGCATGGATGTTAATAATAGCATTAGTTTTAAGTATAGCATGGTTGTAATGATATTATTAGTTTTAAGTATAGCATGGGTGTTAATGATAGCATTAGTTTTAAGTAAATCATGGGTATTAATTATATCATTAGTTTTAAGTATAGAATGGATGTTAATAATAGCATTAATTTTAAGTATAGCATGGATGTTAATGATAGCATTAGTTTTAAGTATAACATGGGTATTAATGATATCATTAGTTTTAAATATAGCATGGGTGTTAATGATAGCATTAGTTTTAAGTATAGCATGGATGTTAATGATAGCATGGGTGATAAGTATAGCATGGGAGTTAATGATAACATTAGTTATAAGTATAGCATGGGTGTTAATATAGCATTAGTTTTAAGTATAGCATGGATGTTAATAATAGCATTAGTTTTAAGTATATCATGGGTGTAATGATATTATTAGTTTTAAGTATAGAATGGGTGTTAATGATAGCATTAGTTTTAAGTATAGCATGGGTGTTAATTATATCATTAGTTTTAAGTATAGCATGGATGTTAATAATAGCATTAGTTTTAAGTATAGCATGGGTGTAATGATAGCATTAGTTTTAAGTATAGCATGGGTGTCAATAATAGCATTAGTTTTAAGTATAGAATGGGAGTTAATGATATCATTAGTTTTAAGTATAGCATGGATGCTAATGATAGCATTAGTTTTAAGTATAGAATGGGTTTTAATGATAGCATTTATTTTAAGTATAGCATGGATACTAATGATAGCATTAGTTTTAAGTATAGCATGGATACTAATGATAGCATTAGTTTTAAGTATAAGATGGATGTTAATGTTAGCATTAGTTTTAAGTATAGCATGCATGCATTAACACCCATGGGTGTTAATGATAGCATTAGTTATAAGTATAGCATGGGTATTAATGATAGCATTACTTTTAGGTATAGCATAAATTTAATGTTAGCATTAGTTTTAAGTATAGAATGGGTTTTAATGATAGCATTAGTTTTAAGTATAGCATGGGTGTCAATAATAGCATTAGTTTTAAGTTTAGCATGGGGGTTAATGATATCATTAGTTTTAAGTATAGCATGGATGCTAATGATAGCATTAGGTTTAAGTATAACATGGGTGTTAATGTTAGCATTAGTTTTAAGTATAGCATGCATGCATTAACACCCATGGGTGTTTATGATAGCATTAGTTATAAGTATAGCATGGGTATTAATGATAGCATTACTTTTAGGTATAGCATAAATTTAATGTTAGCATTACTTTTAAGTATAGCATGGATACTAATGATAACATTAGTTTTAAGTAGTGCATGGATGTTAATGATAGCATTAGTTTTAAGTATAGCATGGGTATTAATGATAGCATTAGTTTTAAGTATAGCATGGGTGTAATGATAGCATTAGTTTTAAGTATAGCATGGGTATTAATGATAGCATTACTTTTAGGTATAGCATAAATATAATGTTAGCATTAGTTTTAAGTATAGCATGGATGTTAATGATAGCATTAGTTTTAAGTAGTGCATGGATGTTAATGATAGCATTAGTTTTAGGTATAGCATAAATTTAATGATAGCATTAGTTTTAAGTATAGCATGGATGTTAATGATAGCATTAGTTTTAAGTATAGCATGGGTGTAATGATAGCATTAGTTTTAAGTATAGCATGGCTGTTAATGATAGCATTAGTTTTAGGTATAGCATCAATTTAATGATAACATTAGTTTTAAGTATAGAATGGGAGTTAATGATATCATTAGTTTTAAGTATAGCATGGATGTTAATGATAGCATGGGTGATAAGTATAGCATGGGTGTTAATGATAACATTAGTTATAAGTATAGCATGGGTGTTAATATAGCATTAGTTTTAAGTATAGCATGGATGTTAATAATAGCATTAGTTTTAAGTATATCATGGGTGTAATGATATTATTAGTTTTAAGTATAGAATGGGTGTTAATGATAGCATTAGTTTTAAGTATAGCATGGGTGTTAATGATAGCATTAGTTTTAGGTATAGCATAAATTTAATGATAGCATTAGTTTTAAGTAAAGCATGGGTATTAATTATATCATTAGTTTTAAGTATAGAATGGATGTTAATAATAGCATTAATTTTAAGTATAGCATGGATGTTAATGATAGCATTAGTTTTAAGTATAACATGGGTATTAATGATATCATTAGTTTTAAATATAGCATGGGTGTTAATGATAGCATTAGTTTTAAGTATAGCATGGATGTTAATGATAGCATGGGTGATAAGTATAGCATGGGTGTTAATGATAACATTAGTTATAAGTATAGCATGGGTGTTAATATAGCATTAGTTTTAAGTATAGGATGGATGTTAATAATAGCATTAGTTTTAAGTATATCATGGGTGTAATGATATTATTAGTTTTAAGTATAGAATGGGTGTTAATGATAGCATTAGTTTTAAGTATAGCATGGGTGTTAATTATATCATTAGTTTTAAGTATAGCATGGATGTTAATAATAGCATTAGTTTTAAGTATAGCATGGGTGTAATGATAGCATTAGTTTTAAGTATAGCATGGGTGTCAATAATAGCATTAGTTTTAAGTATAGAATGGGAGTTAATGATATCATTAGTTTTAAGTATAGCATGGATGCTAATGATAGCATTAGTTTTAAGTATAGAATGGGTTTTAATGATAGTATTTATTTTAAGTATAGCATGGATACTAATGATAGCATTAGTTTTAAGTATAGCATGGATGTTAATGTTAGCATTAGTTTTAAGTATAGCATGGATGTTAATGATAGCATTAGTTTTAAGTAGTGCATGGATGTTAATGATAGCATTAGTTTTAGGTATAGCATAAATGTAATGATAGCATTAGTTTTAAGTATAGCATGGATGTTAATGATAGCATTAGTTTTAAGTATAGCATGGATGTTAATAATAGCATTAGTTTTAAGTATAGCATGGATGTTAATGTTAGCATTAGTTTTAAGTATAGCATGGATGTTAATGATAGCATTAGTTTTAAGTATAGCATGGGTGTTAATGATAGCATTAGTTTTAAGTATAGCATGGATGTTAATAATAGCATTAGTTTTAAGTATAGCATGGTTGTAATGATATTATTAGTTTTAAGTATAGCATGGGTGTTAATGATAGCATTAGTTTTAAGTAAAGCATGGGTATTAATTATATCATTAGTTTTAAGTATAGAATGGATGTTAATAATAGCATTAATTTTAAGTATAGCATGGATGTTAATGATAGCATTAGTTTAAGTATAACATGGGTATTAATGATATCATTAGTTTTAAATATAGCATGGGTATTAATGATAGCATTAGTTTTAAGTATAGCATGGATGTTAATGATAGCATGGGTGATAAGTATAGCATGGGTGTTAATGATAACATTAGTTATAAGTATAGCATGGGTGTTAATATAGCATTAGTTTTAAGTATAGCATGGATGTTAATAATAGCATTAGTTTTAAGTATAGCATGGGTGTAATGATATTATTAGTTTTAAGTATAGAATGGGTGTTAATGATAGCATTAGTTTTAAGTATAGCATGGGTGTTAATTATATCATTAGTTTTAAGTATAGCATGGATGTTAATGATAGCATTAGTTTTAAGTATAGCATGGGTGTAATGATAGCATTAGTTTTAGGTATAGCATGGGTGTTAATGATAGCATTAGTTTTAAGTAGTGCATGGATTTTAATGATAGCATTAGTTTTAAGTATAGCATGGGTGTTAATGATAGCATTAGTTTTAAGTATAGCATGGGTGTTAATGATAGCATTAGTTTTAAGTATAGCATGGGTGTAATGATAGCATTAGTTTTAAGTATAGCATGGGTGTTAATGATAGCATTAGTTTTAAGTAGTGCATGGATTTTAATGATAGAATTAGTTTTAAGTAGTGCATGGATTTTAATGATAGCATTAGTTTTAAGTATAGCATGGGTGTTAATGATAGCATTAGTTTTAAGTATAGCATGGATGTTAATGATAAAATTAATTTAAATATAGCATGGGTGTAACGATAGCATTAGTTTTAAGTATAGCATGGATGCTAATGATAGCTTTAGTTTTAAGTATAGCATGGGTGTCAATAATAGCATTAGTTTTAAGTATAGCATGGGGGTTAATGATAGCATTAGTTTTAATTATAGCATGGGTATTAATGATATCATTAGTTTTAGATATAGCATAGATTTAATGTTAGAATTAGTTTTAAGTATAGCATGGATGTTAATGATAGCATTAGTTTTAAGTAGTGCATGGATGTTAATGATAGCATTAGTTTTAAATATAGCATGGGTGTAAATGATAGCATTAGTTTTAAGTATAGCATGGGTGTAATGATAGCATTAGTTTTAAGTATAGCATGGGTGTTAATGATAGCATTAGTTTTAGGTATAGCATCAATTTAATGATATCATTAGTTTTAAGTATAGCATGGATGTTAATGATAGCATTAGTTTTAAGTAGTGCATGGATGTTAATGATAGCATTAGTTTTAAGTATAGCATGGATGTTAATGATAATATTAGTTTTAAGTATAGCATGGGTGTTAATGATAGAATTAGTTTTAAGTATAGCATGGGTGTAATGATAGCATTAGTTTTAAGTATAGCATGGATGTTAATGATAACATTAGTTTTAAGTATTGTATGGGTATTAATGATAGCATTAGTTTTAAGTATAGCATGGGTGTTAAAGATTGCATTAGTTTTACGTATAGCATGGATGTTAATTATATCATTAGTTTTAAGTATAGCATGGATGTTAATGATAGCATTAGTTTTAAGTATAGCATAGGTGTAATGATAGCATTAGTTTTAAGTATAGCATGGGTGTTAATGAAAGCTTTAGTTTTAGGTATAGCATCAATTTAATGTTAGCATTAGTTTTAAGTTTAGCATGGATGTTAATGATAGCATTAGTTTTAAGTAGTGCATGGATTTTAATGATAGCATTAGTTTTAAGTATAGCATGGGTGTTAATGATAGCATTAGTTTTAAGTATAGCATGGATGTTAATGATACAATTAGTTTTAAATATAGCATGGGTGTAACGATAGCATTAGTTTTAAGTATAGCATGGGTGTTAATGATAGCATTAGTTTTAAGTATAGCATGGGTGTTAATTATATCATTAGTTTTAGGTATAGCATCAATTTAATGTTAGCATAAGTTTTAAGTATAGCATGGATGTTAATGATAGCATTAGTTTTAAGTAGTGCATGGATTTTAATGATAGCATTAGTTTTAAGTATAGCATGGGTGTTAATGATAGCATGAGATTTAAGTATAGCATGGATGTTAATGATAAAATTAGTTTTAAATATAGCATGGGTGTAACGATAGCATTAGTTTTAAGTATAGCATGGGTGTTAATGATAGCATTAGTTTTAAGTATAGCATGGGTGTTAATTATATCATTAGTTTTAGGTATAGCATCAATTTAATGTTAGCATTAGTTTTAAGTATAGCATGGGTGTAATGATAGCATTAGTTTTAAGTATAGCATGGGTGTTAATGATAGTATTAGTTTTAGGTATAGCATGGGTGTTAATGATAGCATTAGTTTTAAGTAGTGCATGGATTTTAATGATAGCATTAGTTTTAAGTATAGCATGGGTGTTAATGATAGCATTAGTTTTAAGTATAGCATGGATGTTAATTATATCATTAGTTTTAAGTATAGCATGGATGTTAATGATAGCATTAGTTTTAAGTATAGCATGGGTGTAATGATAGCATTAGTTTTAAGTATAGCATGGGTGTTAATGATAGCATTAGTTTTAGGTATAGCATGGGTGTTAATGATAGCATTAGTTTTAAGTAGTGCATGGATTTTAATGATAGCATTAGTTTTAAGTATAGCATGGGTGTTAATGATAGCATTAGTTTTAAGTATAACATGGGTGTTAATGTTAGCATTAGTTTTAAGTATAGCATGCATGCATTAACACCAATGTGTGTTAATGATATCATTAGTTATAAGTATAGTATGGGTATTAATGATAGCATTAGTTTTAAATATAACATGGGTGTTAATGTTAGCATTAGTTTTAAGTATAGCATGGATGTTAATGATAGCATTAGTTTTAAGTATAGAATGGGTTTTAATGATGTCATTAATTTTAAGTATAGCATGGATACTAATGATAGCATTAGTTTTAAGTATATCATGGGTGTTAATGATAGCATTAGTTTTAGGTATAGCATTAATTTAATGTTAGCATTAGTTTTAAGTATAGCATGGGTGTTAATGATAGCATTAGTTTTAAGTATAGCATGGGTGCAATATGCATGCATTAACACCCATGGGTGTTAATGATAGCATTAGTTATAAGTATAGCATGGGTATTAATGATAGCATTACTTTTAGGTATAGCATTAATTTAATGTTAGCATTAGTTTTAAGTATAGCATGGGTGTTAATGATAGCATTAGTTTTAGGTATAGCATGGGTGTTAATGATAGCATTAGTTTTAAGTAGTGCATGGATTTTAATGATAGCATTAGTTTTAAGTATAGCATGGGTGTTAATGATAGCATTAGTTTTAAGTATAGCATGGATGTTAATGATACAATTAGTTTTAAATATAGCATGGGTGTAACGATAGCATTAGTTTTAAGTATAGCATGGGTGTTAATGAAAGCATTAGTTTTAGGTATAGCATCAATTTAATGTTAGCATTAGTTTTAAGTTTAGCATGGATGTTAATGATAGCATTAGTTTTAAGTATAGCATGGGTATTAATGATATCATTAGTTTTAAGTATAGCATGGGTGTTAATGATAGCATTAGTTTTAAGTATAGCATGGATGTTAATGATAGCATGGGTGATAAGTATAGCATGGGTATTAATGATATCATTAGTTTTAAGTATAGCATGGGTGTTAATGATAGCATTAGTTTTAAGTATAGCATGGTTGTTAATGATAGCATGGGTGATAAGTATAGCATGGGTGTTAATGATAACATTAGTTATAAGTATAGCATAGGTGTTAATGATAGCATTAGTTTTAAGTATAGCATGGGTATTAATGATATCATTAGTTTTAGGTATAGCATGGATGTTAATGATAACATTAGTTTTAAGTATAGTATTGGTATTAATGATAGCATTAGTTTTAAGTATAGCATGGATGTTAATGATAGCATTAGTTTTAAGTATAACATGGGTGTTAATGTTAGCATTAGTTTTAAGTATAGCATGCATGCATTAACACCAATGTGTGTTAATGATATCATTAGTTATAAGTATAGTATGGGTATTAATGATAGCATTAGTTTTAAATATAACATGGGTGTTAATGTTAGCATTAGTTTTAAGTATAGCATGGATGTTAATGATAGCATTAGTTTTAAGTATAGAATGGGTTTTAATGATGTCATTAATTTTAAGTATAGCATGGATACTAATGATAGCATTAGTTTTAAGTATATCATGGGTGTTAATGATAGCATTAGTTTTAGGTATAGCATTAATTTAATGTTAGCATTAGTTTTAAGTATAGCATGGGTGTTAATGATAGCATTAGTTTTAAGAATAGCATGGGTGTTAATTATATCATTAGTTTTAAGTATAGCATGGATGTTAATGATAGCATTAGTTTTAAGTATAGCATGGGTGTAATGATAGCATTAGTTTTAAGTATAGCATGGGTGCAATATGCATGCATTAACACCCATGGGTGTTAATGATAGCATTAGTTATAAGTATAGCATGGGTATTAATGATAGCATTACTTTTAGGTATAGCATTAATTTAATGTTAGCATTAGTTTTAAGTATAGAATGGGTTTTAATGATAGCATTAGTTTTAAGTATAGCATGGGTGTTAATGATAGCATTAGTTTTAAGAATAGCATGGGTGTTAATTATATCATTAGTTTTAAGTATAGCATGGATGTTAATGATAGCATTAGTTTTAAGTATAGCATGGGTGTAATGATAGCATTAGTTTTAAGTATAGCATGGGTGTTAATGATAGCATTAGTTTTAGGTATAGCATGGGTGTTAATGATAGCATTAGTTTTAAGTAGTGCATGGATTTTAATGATAGCATTAGTTTTAAGTATAGCATGGGTGTTAATGATAGCATTAGTTTTAAGTATAGCATGGGTGTTAATGATAGTATTAGTTTTAAGTATAGCATGGGTGTTAATTATATCATTAGTTTTAAGTATAGCATGGATGTTAATGATAGCATTAGTTTTAAGTATAGCATGGGTGTAATGATAGCATTAGTTTTAAGTATAGCATGGGTGTTATTGATAGCATTAGTTTTAAGTAGTGCATGGATTTTAATGATAGAATTAGTTTTAAGTAGTGCATGGATTTTAATGATAGCATTAGTTTTAAGTATAGCATGGGTGTTAATGATAGCATTAGTTTTAAGTATAGCATGGATGTTAATGATAAAATTAGTTTTAAATATAGCATGGGTGTAACGATAGCATTAGTTTTAAGTATAGCATGGATGCTAATGATAGCTTTAGTTTTAAGTATAGCATGGGTGTAATGATAGCATTAGTTTTAAGTATAGCATGGGTGTTAATGATAGCATTAGTTTTAGGTATAGCATGGGTGTTAATGATAGCATTAGTTTTAAGTAGTGCATGGATTTTAATGATAGCATTAGTTTTAAGTATAGCATGGGTGTTAATGATAGCATTAGTTTTAAGTATAGCATGGATGTTAATTATATCATTAGTTTTAAGTATAGCATGGATGTTAATGATAGCATTAGTTTTAGGTATAGCATCAATTTAATGATAGCATTAGTTTTAAGTATAGCATGGGTGTTAATGATAGTATTAGTTTTAAGTATAGCATGGGTGTTAATTATATCATTAGTTTTAAGTATAGCATGGATGTTAATGATAGCATTAGTTTTAAGTATAGCATGGGTGTAATGATAGCATTAGTTTTAAGTATAGCATGGGTGTTATTGATAGCATTAGTTTTAAGTAGTGCATGGATTTTAATGATAGAATTAGTTTTAAGTAATGCATGGATTTTAATGATAGCATTAGTTTTAAGTATAGCATGGGTGTTAATGATAGCATTAGTTTTAAGTATAGCATGGATGTTAATGATAAAATTAGTTTTAAATATAGCATGGGTGTAACGATAGCATTAGTTTTAAGTATAGCATGGATGCTAATGATAGCTTTAGTTTTAAGTATAGCATGGGTGTAATGATAGCATTAGTTTTAAGTATAGCATGGGTGTTAATGATAGCATTAGTTTTAGGTATAGCATGGGTGTTAATGATAGCATTAGTTTTAAGTAGTGCATGGATTTTAATGATAGCATTAGTTTTAAGTATAGCATGGGTGTTAATGATAGCATTAGTTTTAAGTATAGCATGGATGTTAATTATATCATTAGTTTTAAGTATAGCATGGATGTTAATGATAGCATTAGTTTTAAGTATAGCATGGGTGTAATGATAGCATTAGTTTTAAGTATAGCATGGGTGTTAATGATAGCATTAGTTTTAGGTATAGCATGGGTGTTAATGATAGCATTAGTTTTAAGTAGTGCATGGATTTTAATGATAGCATTAGTTTTAAGTATAGCATGGGTGTTAATGATAGCATTAGTTTTAAGTATAACATGGGTGTTAATGTTAGCATTAGTTTTAAGTATAGCATGCATGCATTAACACCAATGTGTGTTAATGATATCATTAGTTATAAGTATAGTATGGGTATTAATGATAGCATTAGTTTTAAATATAACATGGGTGTTAATGTTAGCATTAGTTTTAAGTATAGCATGGATGTTAATGATAGCATTAGTTTTAAGTATAGAATGGGTTTTAATGATGTCATTAATTTTAAGTATAGCATGGATACTAATGATAGCATTAGTTTTAAGTATATCATGGGTGTTAATGATAGCATTAGTTTTAGGTATAGCATTAATTTAATGTTAGCATTAGTTTTAAGTATAGCATGGGTGTTAATGATAGCATTAGTTTTAAGTATAGCATGGGTGCAATATGCATGCATTAACACCCATGGGTGTTAATGATAGCATTAGTTATAAGTATAGCATGGGTATTAATGATAGCATTACTTTTAGGTATAGCATTAATTTAATGTTAGCATTAGTTTTAAGTATAGCATGGGTGTTAATGATAGCATTAGTTTTAGGTATAGCATGGGTGTTAATGATAGCATTAGTTTTAAGTAGTGCATGGATTTTAATGATAGCATTAGTTTTAAGTATAGCATGGGTGTTAATGATAGCATTAGTTTTAAGTATAGCATGGATGTTAATGATACAATTAGTTTTAAATATAGCATGGGTGTAACGATAGCATTAGTTTTAAGTATAGCATGGGTGTTAATGAAAGCATTAGTTTTAGGTATAGCATCAATTTAATGTTAGCATTAGTTTTAAGTTTAGCATGGATGTTAATGATAGCATTAGTTTTAAGTATAGCATGGGTATTAATGATATCATTAGTTTTAAGTATAGCATGGGTGTTAATGATAGCATTAGTTTTAAGTATAGCATGGATGTTAATGATAGCATGGGTGATAAGTATAGCATGGGTATTAATGATATCATTAGTTTTAAGTATAGCATGGGTGTTAATGATAGCATTAGTTTTAAGTATAGCATGGTTGTTAATGATAGCATGGGTGATAAGTATAGCATGGGTGTTAATGATAACATTAGTTATAAGTATAGCATAGGTGTTAATGATAGCATTAGTTTTAAGTATAGCATGGGTATTAATGATATCATTAGTTTTAGGTATAGCATGGATGTTAATGATAACATTAGTTTTAAGTATAGTATTGGTATTAATGATAGCATTAGTTTTAAGTATAGCATGGATGTTAATGATAGCATTAGTTTTAAGTATAACATGGGTGTTAATGTTAGCATTAGTTTTAAGTATAGCATGCATGCATTAACACCAATGTGTGTTAATGATATCATTAGTTATAAGTATAGTATGGGTATTAATGATAGCATTAGTTTTAAATATAACATGGGTGTTAATGTTAGCATTAGTTTTAAGTATAGCATGGATGTTAATGATAGCATTAGTTTTAAGTATAGAATGGGTTTTAATGATGTCATTAATTTTAAGTATAGCATGGATACTAATGATAGCATTAGTTTTAAGTATATCATGGGTGTTAATGATAGCATTAGTTTTAGGTATAGCATTAATTTAATGTTAGCATTAGTTTTAAGTATAGCATGGGTGTTAATGATAGCATTAGTTTTAAGAATAGCATGGGTGTTAATTATATCATTAGTTTTAAGTATAGCATGGATGTTAATGATAGCATTAGTTTTAAGTATAGCATGGGTGTAATGATAGCATTAGTTTTAAGTATAGCATGGGTGCAATATGCATGCATTAACACCCATGGGTGTTAATGATAGCATTAGTTATAAGTATAGCATGGGTATTAATGATAGCATTACTTTTAGGTATAGCATTAATTTAATGTTAGCATTAGTTTTAAGTATAGAATGGGTTTTAATGATAGCATTAGTTTTAAGTATAGCATGGGTGTTAATGATAGCATTAGTTTTAAGAATAGCATGGGTGTTAATTATATCATTAGTTTTAAGTATAGCATGGATGTTAATGATAGCATTAGTTTTAAGTATAGCATGGGTGTAATGATAGCATTAGTTTTAAGTATAGCATGGGTGTTAATGATAGCATTAGTTTTAGGTATAGCATGGGTGTTAATGATAGCATTAGTTTTAAGTAGTGCATGGATTTTAATGATAGCATTAGTTTTAAGTATAGCATGGGTGTTAATGATAGCATTAGTTTTAAGTATAGCATGGGTGTTAATGATAGTATTAGTTTTAAGTATAGCATGGGTGTTAATTATATCATTAGTTTTAAGTATAGCATGGATGTTAATGATAGCATTAGTTTTAAGTATAGCATGGGTGTAATGATAGCATTAGTTTTAAGTATAGCATGGGTGTTATTGATAGCATTAGTTTTAAGTAGTGCATGGATTTTAATGATAGAATTAGTTTTAAGTAGTGCATGGATTTTAATGATAGCATTAGTTTTAAGTATAGCATGGGTGTTAATGATAGCATTAGTTTTAAGTATAGCATGGATGTTAATGATAAAATTAGTTTTAAATATAGCATGGGTGTAACGATAGCATTAGTTTTAAGTATAGCATGGATGCTAATGATAGCTTTAGTTTTAAGTATAGCATGGGTGTAATGATAGCATTAGTTTTAAGTATAGCATGGGTGTTAATGATAGCATTAGTTTTAGGTATAGCATGGGTGTTAATGATAGCATTAGTTTTAAGTAGTGCATGGATTTTAATGATAGCATTAGTTTTAAGTATAGCATGGGTGTTAATGATAGCATTAGTTTTAAGTATAGCATGGATGTTAATTATATCATTAGTTTTAAGTATAGCATGGATGTTAATGATAGCATTAGTTTTAAGTATAGCATGGATGTTAATTATATCATTAGTTTTAAGTATAGCATGGATGTTAATGATAGCATTAGTTTTAAGTATAGCATGGGTGTAATGATAGTATTAGTTTTAAGTATAGCATGGGTGTTAATGATAGCATTAGTTTTAGGTATAGCATGGGTGTTAATGATAGCATTAGTTTTAAGTAGTGCATGGATTTTAATGATAGCATTAGTTTTAAGTATAGCATGGGTGTTAATGATAGCATTAGTTTTAAGTATAGCATGGATGTTAATGATACAATTAGTTTTAAATATAGCATGGGTGTAACGATAGCATTAGTTTTAAGTATAGCATGGGTGTTAATGAAAGCATTAGTTTTAGGTATAGCATCAATTTAATGTTAGCATTAGTTTTAAGTTTAGCATGGATGTTAATGATAGCATTAGTTTTAAGTATAGCATGGGTATTAATGATATCATTAGTTTTAAGTATAGCATGGGTGTTAATGATAGCATTAGTTTTAAGTATAGCATGGATGTTAATGATAGCATGGGTGATAAGTATAGCATGGGTATTAATGATATCATTAGTTTTAAGTATAGCATGGGTGTTAATGATAGCATTAGTTTTAAGTATAGCATGGTTGTTAATGATAGCATGGGTGATAAGTATAGCATGGGTGTTAATGATAACATTAGTTATAAGTATAGCATAGGTGTTAATGATAGCATTAGTTTTAAGTATAGCATGGGTATTAATGATATCATTAGTTTTAGGTATAGCATGGATGTTAATGATAACATTAGTTTTAAGTATAGTATTGGTATTAATGATAGCATTAGTTTTAAGTATAGCATGGATGTTAATGATAGCATTAGTTTTAAGTATAACATGGGTGTTAATGTTAGCATTAGTTTTAAGTATAGCATGCATGCATTAACACCAATGTGTGTTAATGATATCATTAGTTATAAGTATAGTATGGGTATTAATGATAGCATTAGTTTTAAATATAACATGGGTGTTAATGTTAGCATTAGTTTTAAGTATAGCATGGATGTTAATGATAGCATTAGTTTTAAGTATAGAATGGGTTTTAATGATGTCATTAATTTTAAGTATAGCATGGATACTAATGATAGCATTAGTTTTAAGTATATCATGGGTGTTAATGATAGCATTAGTTTTAGGTATAGCATTAATTTAATGTTAGCATTAGTTTTAAGTATAGCATGGGTGTTAATGATAGCATTAGTTTTAAGAATAGCATGGGTGTTAATTATATCATTAGTTTTAAGTATAGCATGGATGTTAATGATAGCATTAGTTTTAAGTATAGCATGGGTGTAATGATAGCATTAGTTTTAAGTATAGCATGGGTGCAATATGCATGCATTAACACCCATGGGTGTTAATGATAGCATTAGTTATAAGTATAGCATGGGTATTAATGATAGCATTACTTTTAGGTATAGCATTAATTTAATGTTAGCATTAGTTTTAAGTATAGAATGGGTTTTAATGATAGCATTAGTTTTAAGTATAGCATGGGTGTTAATGATAGCATTAGTTTTAAGAATAGCATGGGTGTTAATTATATCATTAGTTTTAAGTATAGCATGGATGTTAATGATAGCATTAGTTTTAAGTATAGCATGGGTGTAATGATAGCATTAGTTTTAAGTATAGCATGGGTGTTAATGATAGCATTAGTTTTAGGTATAGCATGGGTGTTAATGATAGCATTAGTTTTAAGTAGTGCATGGATTTTAATGATAGCATTAGTTTTAAGTATAGCATGGGTGTTAATGATAGCATTAGTTTTAAGTATAGCATGGGTGTTAATGATAGTATTAGTTTTAAGTATAGCATGGGTGTTAATTATATCATTAGTTTTAAGTATAGCATGGATGTTAATGATAGCATTAGTTTTAAGTATAGCATGGGTGTAATGATAGCATTAGTTTTAAGTATAGCATGGGTGTTATTGATAGCATTAGTTTTAAGTAGTGCATGGATTTTAATGATAGAATTAGTTTTAAGTAGTGCATGGATTTTAATGATAGCATTAGTTTTAAGTATAGCATGGGTGTTAATGATAGCATTAGTTTTAAGTATAGCATGGATGTTAATGATAAAATTAGTTTTAAATATAGCATGGGTGTAACGATAGCATTAGTTTTAAGTATAGCATGGATGCTAATGATAGCTTTAGTTTTAAGTATAGCATGGGTGTAATGATAGCATTAGTTTTAAGTATAGCATGGGTGTTAATGATAGCATTAGTTTTAGGTATAGCATGGGTGTTAATGATAGCATTAGTTTTAAGTAGTGCATGGATTTTAATGATAGCATTAGTTTTAAGTATAGCATGGGTGTTAATGATAGCATTAGTTTTAAGTATAGCATGGATGTTAATTATATCATTAGTTTTAAGTATAGCATGGATGTTAATGATAGCATTAGTTTTAAGTATAGCATGGATGTTAATTATATCATTAGTTTTAAGTATAGCATGGATGTTAATGATAGCATTAGTTTTAAGTATAGCATGGGTGTAATGATAGTATTAGTTTTAAGTATAGCATGGGTGTTAATGATAGCATTAGTTTTAAGTATAGCATGGATGTTAATGATAGCATTAGTTTTAAGTATAGAATGGGTTTTAATGATGTCATTAATTTTAAGTATAGCATGGATACTAATGATAGCATTAGTTTTAAGTATATCATGGGTGTTAATGATAGCATTAGTTTTAGGTATAGCATTAATTTAATGTTAGCATTAGTTTTAAGTATAGCATGGGTGTTAATGATAGCATTAGTTTTAAGTATAGCATGGGTGCAATATGCATGCATTAACACCCATGGGTGTTAATGATAGCATTAGTTATAAGTATAGCATGGGTATTAATGATAGCATTACTTTTAGGTATAGCATTAATTTAATGTTAGCATTAGTTTTAAGTATAGCATGGGTGTTAATGATAGCATTAGTTTTAGGTATAGCATGGGTGTTAATGATAGCATTAGTTTTAAGTAGTGCATGGATTTTAATGATAGCATTAGTTTTAAGTATAGCATGGGTGTTAATGATAGCATTAGTTTTAAGTATAGCATGGATGTTAATGATACAATTAGTTTTAAATATAGCATGGGTGTAACGATAGCATTAGTTTTAAGTATAGCATGGGTGTTAATGAAAGCATTAGTTTTAGGTATAGCATCAATTTAATGTTAGCATTAGTTTTAAGTTTAGCATGGATGTTAATGATAGCATTAGTTTTAAGTATAGCATGGGTATTAATGATATCATTAGTTTTAAGTATAGCATGGGTGTTAATGATAGCATTAGTTTTAAGTATAGCATGGATGTTAATGATAGCATGGGTGATAAGTATAGCATGGGTATTAATGATATCATTAGTTTTAAGTATAGCATGGGTGTTAATGATAGCATTAGTTTTAAGTATAGCATGGTTGTTAATGATAGCATGGGTGATAAGTATAGCATGGGTGTTAATGATAACATTAGTTATAAGTATAGCATAGGTGTTAATGATAGCATTAGTTTTAAGTATAGCATGGGTATTAATGATATCATTAGTTTTAGGTATAGCATGGATGTTAATGATAACATTAGTTTTAAGTATAGTATTGGTATTAATGATAGCATTAGTTTTAAGTATAGCATGGATGTTAATGATAGCATTAGTTTTAAGTATAACATGGGTGTTAATGTTAGCATTAGTTTTAAGTATAGCATGCATGCATTAACACCAATGTGTGTTAATGATATCATTAGTTATAAGTATAGTATGGGTATTAATGATAGCATTAGTTTTAAATATAACATGGGTGTTAATGTTAGCATTAGTTTTAAGTATAGCATGGATGTTAATGATAGCATTAGTTTTAAGTATAGAATGGGTTTTAATGATGTCATTAATTTTAAGTATAGCATGGATACTAATGATAGCATTAGTTTTAAGTATATCATGGGTGTTAATGATAGCATTAGTTTTAGGTATAGCATTAATTTAATGTTAGCATTAGTTTTAAGTATAGCATGGGTGTTAATGATAGCATTAGTTTTAAGAATAGCATGGGTGTTAATTATATCATTAGTTTTAAGTATAGCATGGATGTTAATGATAGCATTAGTTTTAAGTATAGCATGGGTGTAATGATAGCATTAGTTTTAAGTATAGCATGGGTGCAATATGCATGCATTAACACCCATGGGTGTTAATGATAGCATTAGTTATAAGTATAGCATGGGTATTAATGATAGCATTACTTTTAGGTATAGCATTAATTTAATGTTAGCATTAGTTTTAAGTATAGAATGGGTTTTAATGATAGCATTAGTTTTAAGTATAGCATGGGTGTTAATGATAGCATTAGTTTTAAGAATAGCATGGGTGTTAATTATATCATTAGTTTTAAGTATAGCATGGATGTTAATGATAGCATTAGTTTTAAGTATAGCATGGGTGTAATGATAGCATTAGTTTTAAGTATAGCATGGGTGTTAATGATAGCATTAGTTTTAGGTATAGCATGGGTGTTAATGATAGCATTAGTTTTAAGTAGTGCATGGATTTTAATGATAGCATTAGTTTTAAGTATAGCATGGGTGTTAATGATAGCATTAGTTTTAAGTATAGCATGGGTGTTAATGATAGTATTAGTTTTAAGTATAGCATGGGTGTTAATTATATCATTAGTTTTAAGTATAGCATGGATGTTAATGATAGCATTAGTTTTAAGTATAGCATGGGTGTAATGATAGCATTAGTTTTAAGTATAGCATGGGTGTTATTGATAGCATTAGTTTTAAGTAGTGCATGGATTTTAATGATAGAATTAGTTTTAAGTAGTGCATGGATTTTAATGATAGCATTAGTTTTAAGTATAGCATGGGTGTTAATGATAGCATTAGTTTTAAGTATAGCATGGATGTTAATGATAAAATTAGTTTTAAATATAGCATGGGTGTAACGATAGCATTAGTTTTAAGTATAGCATGGATGCTAATGATAGCTTTAGTTTTAAGTATAGCATGGGTGTAATGATAGCATTAGTTTTAAGTATAGCATGGGTGTTAATGATAGCATTAGTTTTAGGTATAGCATGGGTGTTAATGATAGCATTAGTTTTAAGTAGTGCATGGATTTTAATGATAGCATTAGTTTTAAGTATAGCATGGGTGTTAATGATAGCATTAGTTTTAAGTATAGCATGGATGTTAATTATATCATTAGTTTTAAGTATAGCATGGATGTTAATGATAGCATTAGTTTTAAGTATAGCATGGATGTTAATTATATCATTAGTTTTAAGTATAGCATGGATGTTAATGATAGCATTAGTTTTAAGTATAGCATGGGTGTAATGATAGTATTAGTTTTAAGTATAGCATGGGTGTTAATGATAGCATTAGTTTTAGGTATAGCATGGGTGTTAATGATAGCATTAGTTTTAAGTAGTGCATGGATTTTAATGATAGCATTAGTTTTAAGTATAGCATGGGTGTTAATGATAGCATTAGTTTTAAGTATAGCATGGATGTTAATGATACAATTAGTTTTAAATATAGCATGGGTGTAACGATAGCATTAGTTTTAAGTATAGCATGGGTGTTAATGAAAGCATTAGTTTTAGGTATAGCATCAATTTAATGTTAGCATTAGTTTTAAGTTTAGCATGGATGTTAATGATAGCATTAGTTTTAAGTATAGCATGGGTATTAATGATATCATTAGTTTTAAGTATAGCATGGGTGTTAATGATAGCATTAGTTTTAAGTATAGCATGGATGTTAATGATAGCATGGGTGATAAGTATAGCATGGGTATTAATGATATCATTAGTTTTAAGTATAGCATGGGTGTTAATGATAGCATTAGTTTTAAGTATAGCATGGTTGTTAATGATAGCATGGGTGATAAGTATAGCATGGGTGTTAATGATAACATTAGTTATAAGTATAGCATAGGTGTTAATGATAGCATTAGTTTTAAGTATAGCATGGGTATTAATGATATCATTAGTTTTAGGTATAGCATGGATGTTAATGATAACATTAGTTTTAAGTATAGTATTGGTATTAATGATAGCATTAGTTTTAAGTATAGCATGGATGTTAATGATAGCATTAGTTTTAAGTATAACATGGGTGTTAATGTTAGCATTAGTTTTAAGTATAGCATGCATGCATTAACACCAATGTGTGTTAATGATATCATTAGTTATAAGTATAGTATGGGTATTAATGATAGCATTAGTTTTAAATATAACATGGGTGTTAATGTTAGCATTAGTTTTAAGTATAGCATGGATGTTAATGATAGCATTAGTTTTAAGTATAGAATGGGTTTTAATGATGTCATTAATTTTAAGTATAGCATGGATACTAATGATAGCATTAGTTTTAAGTATATCATGGGTGTTAATGATAGCATTAGTTTTAGGTATAGCATTAATTTAATGTTAGCATTAGTTTTAAGTATAGCATGGGTGTTAATGATAGCATTAGTTTTAAGAATAGCATGGGTGTTAATTATATCATTAGTTTTAAGTATAGCATGGATGTTAATGATAGCATTAGTTTTAAGTATAGCATGGGTGTAATGATAGCATTAGTTTTAAGTATAGCATGGGTGCAATATGCATGCATTAACACCCATGGGTGTTAATGATAGCATTAGTTATAAGTATAGCATGGGTATTAATGATAGCATTACTTTTAGGTATAGCATTAATTTAATGTTAGCATTAGTTTTAAGTATAGAATGGGTTTTAATGATAGCATTAGTTTTAAGTATAGCATGGGTGTTAATGATAGCATTAGTTTTAAGAATAGCATGGGTGTTAATTATATCATTAGTTTTAAGTATAGCATGGATGTTAATGATAGCATTAGTTTTAAGTATAGCATGGGTGTAATGATAGCATTAGTTTTAAGTATAGCATGGGTGTTAATGATAGCATTAGTTTTAGGTATAGCATGGGTGTTAATGATAGCATTAGTTTTAAGTAGTGCATGGATTTTAATGATAGCATTAGTTTTAAGTATAGCATGGGTGTTAATGATAGCATTAGTTTTAAGTATAGCATGGGTGTTAATGATAGTATTAGTTTTAAGTATAGCATGGGTGTTAATTATATCATTAGTTTTAAGTATAGCATGGATGTTAATGATAGCATTAGTTTTAAGTATAGCATGGGTGTAATGATAGCATTAGTTTTAAGTATAGCATGGGTGTTATTGATAGCATTAGTTTTAAGTAGTGCATGGATTTTAATGATAGAATTAGTTTTAAGTAGTGCATGGATTTTAATGATAGCATTAGTTTTAAGTATAGCATGGGTGTTAATGATAGCATTAGTTTTAAGTATAGCATGGATGTTAATGATAAAATTAGTTTTAAATATAGCATGGGTGTAACGATAGCATTAGTTTTAAGTATAGCATGGATGCTAATGATAGCTTTAGTTTTAAGTATAGCATGGGTGTAATGATAGCATTAGTTTTAAGTATAGCATGGGTGTTAATGATAGCATTAGTTTTAGGTATAGCATGGGTGTTAATGATAGCATTAGTTTTAAGTAGTGCATGGATTTTAATGATAGCATTAGTTTTAAGTATAGCATGGGTGTTAATGATAGCATTAGTTTTAAGTATAGCATGGATGTTAATTATATCATTAGTTTTAAGTATAGCATGGATGTTAATGATAGCATTAGTTTTAAGTATAGCATGGATGTTAATTATATCATTAGTTTTAAGTATAGCATGGATGTTAATGATAGCATTAGTTTTAAGTATAGCATGGGTGTAATGATAGTATTAGTTTTAAGTATAGCATGGGTGTTAATGATAGCATTAGTTTTAGGTATAGCATGGGTGTTAATGATAGCATTAGTTTTAAGTAGTGCATGGATTTTAATGATAGCATTAGTTTTAAGTATATCATGGGTGTTAATGATAGCATTAGTTTTAGGTATAGCATTAATTTAATGTTAGCATTAGTTTTAAGTATAGCATGGGTGTTAATGATAGCATTAGTTTTAAGAATAGCATGGGTGTTAATTATATCATTAGTTTTAAGTATAGCATGGATGTTAATGATAGCATTAGTTTTAAGTATAGCATGGGTGTAATGATAGCATTAGTTTTAAGTATAGCATGGGTGCAATATGCATGCATTAACACCCATGGGTGTTAATGATAGCATTAGTTATAAGTATAGCATGGGTATTAATGATAGCATTACTTTTAGGTATAGCATTAATTTAATGTTAGCATTAGTTTTAAGTATAGAATGGGTTTTAATGATAGCATTAGTTTTAAGTATAGCATGGGTGTTAATGATAGCATTAGTTTTAAGAATAGCATGGGTGTTAATTATATCATTAGTTTTAAGTATAGCATGGATGTTAATGATAGCATTAGTTTTAAGTATAGCATGGGTGTAATGATAGCATTAGTTTTAAGTATAGCATGGGTGTTAATGATAGCATTAGTTTTAGGTATAGCATGGGTGTTAATGATAGCATTAGTTTTAAGTAGTGCATGGATTTTAATGATAGCATTAGTTTTAAGTATAGCATGGGTGTTAATGATAGCATTAGTTTTAAGTATAGAATGGGTATTAATGATAGCATTAGTTTTAAGTATAGCATGGGTATTAATGATATCATTAGTTTTAGGTATAGCATGGATGTTAATGATAACATTAGTTTTAAGTATAGTATGGGTATTAATGATAGCATTAGTTTTAAGTATAGCATGGATGTTAATGATAGCATTAGTTTTAAGTATAACATGGATGTTAATGTTAGCATTAGTTTTAAGTATAGCATGCATGCATTAACACCAATGTGTGTTAATGATATCATTAGTTATAAGTATAGTATGGGTATTAATGATAGCATTAGTTTTAAATATAACATGGGTGTTAATGTTAGCATTAGTTTTAAGTATAGCATGGATGTTAATGATAGCATTAGTTTTAAGTATAGAATGGGTTTTAATGATGTCATTAATTTTAAGTATAGCATGGATACTAATGATAGCATTAGTTTTAAGTATATCATGGGTGTTAATGATAGCATTAGTTTTAGGTATAGCATTAATTTAATGTTAGCATTAGTTTTAAGTATAGAATGGGTTTTAATGATAGCATTAGTTTTAAGTATAGCATGGGTGTTAATGATAGCATTAGTTTTAAGTATAGCATGGGTGCAATATGCATGCATTAACACCCATGGGTGTTAATGATAGCATTAGTTATAAGTATAGCATGGGTATTAATGATAGCATTACTTTTAGGTATAGCATTAATTTAATGTTAGCATTAGTTTTAAGTATAGAATGGGTTTTAATGATAGCATTAGTTTTAAGTATAGCATGGGTGTTAATGATAGCATTAGTTTTAAGAATAGCATGGGTGTTAATTATATCATTAGTTTTAAGTATAGCATGGATGTTAATGATAGCATTAGTTTTAAGTATAGCATGGGTGTAATGATAGCATTAGTTTTAAGTATAGCATGGGTGTTAATGATAGCATTAGTTTTAGGTATAGCATGGGTGTTAATGATAGCATTAGTTTTAAGTAGTGCATGGATTTTAATGATAGCATTAGTTTTAAGTATAGCATGGGTGTTAATGATAGCATTAGTTTTAAGTATAGCATGGGTGTTAATGATAGTATTAGTTTTAAGTATAGCATGGGTGTTAATTATATCATTAGTTTTAAGTATAGCATGGATGTTAATGATAGCATTAGTTTTAAGTATAGCATGGGTGTAATGATAGCATTAGTTTTAAGTATAGCATGGGTGTTATTGATAGCATTAGTTTTAAGTAGTGCATGGATTTTAATGATAGAATTAGTTTTAAGTAGTGCATGGATTTTAATGATAGCATTAGTTTTAAGTATAGCATGGGTGTTAATGATAGCATTAGTTTTAAGTATAGCATGGATGTTAATGATAAAATTAGTTTTAAATATAGCATGGGTGTAACGATAGCATTAGTTTTAAGTATAGCATGGATGCTAATGATAGCTTTAGTTTTAAGTATAGCATGGGTGTAATGATAGCATTAGTTTTAAGTATAGCATGGGTGTTAATGATAGCATTAGTTTTAGGTATAGCATGGGTGTTAATGATAGCATTAGTTTTAAGTAGTGCATGGATTTTAATGATAGCATTAGTTTTAAGTATAGCATGGGTGTTAATGATAGCATTATTTTTAAGTATAGCATGGATGTTAATGATACAATTAGTTTTAAATATAGCATGGGTGTAACGGTAGCATTAGTTTTAAGTATAGCATGGGTGTTAATGAAAGCATTAGTTTTAGGTATAGCATCAATTTAATGTTAGCATTAGTTTTAAGTTTAGCATGGATGTTAATGATAGCATTAGTTTTAAGTAGTGCATGGATTTTAATGATAGCATTAGTTTTAAGTATAGCATGGGTGTTAATGATAGCATTAGTTTTAAGTATAGCATGGATGTTAATGATACAAATAGTTTTAAATATAGCATGGGTGTAACGATAGCATTAGTTTTAAGTATAGCATGGGTGTTAATGATAGCATTAGTTTTAAGTATAGCATGGGTGTTAATTATATCATTAGTTTTAGGTATAGCATCAATTTAATGTTAGCATAAGTTTTAAGTATAGCATGGATGTTAATGATAGCATTAGTTTTAAGTAGTGCATGGATTTTAATGATAGAATTAGTTTTAAGTATAGCATGGGTGTTAATGATAGCATTAGATTTAAGTATAGCATGGATATTAATGATAAAATTAGTTTTAAATATAGCATGGGTGTAACGATAGCATTAGTTTTAAGTATAGCATGGGTTTTAATGATAGCATTAGTTTTAAGTATAGCATGGGTGTTAATTATATCATTAGTTTTAGGTATAGCATCAATTTAATGTTAGCATTAGTTTTAAGTATAGCATGGATGTTAATGATAGCATTAGTTTTAAGTAGTGCATGGATTTTAATGATAGTTTTAAGTATAGCATGGGTGTTAATGATAGCATTAGTTTTAAGTATAGCATGGGTATTAATGATATCATTAGTTTTAGGTATAGCATGGATGTTAATGATAACATTAGTTTTAAGTATAGTATGGGTATTAATGATAGCATTAGTTTTAAGTATAGCATGGATGTTAATGATAGCATTAGTTTTAAGTATAACATGGGTGTTAATGTTAGCATTAGTTTTAAGTATAGCATGCATGCATTAACACCAATGTGTGTTAATGATATCATTAGTTATAAGTATAGTATGGGTATTAATGATAGCATTAGTTTTAAATATAACATGGGTGTTAATGTTAGCATTAGTTTTAAGTATAGCATGGATGTTAATGATAGCATTAGTTTTAAGTATAGAATGGGTTTTAATGATGTCATTAATTTTAAGTATAGCATGGATACTAATGATAGCATTAGTTTTAAATATATCATGGGTGTTAATGATAGCATTAGTTTTAGGTATAGCATTAATTTAATGTTAGCATTAGTTTTAAGTATAGAATGGGTTTTAATGATAGCATTAGTTTTAAGTATAGCATGGGTGTTAATGATAGCATTAGTTTTAAGTATAGCATGGGTGCAATATGCATGCATTAACACCCATGGGTGTTAATGATAGCATTAGTTATAAGTATAGCATGGGTATTAATGATAGCATTACTTTTAGGTATAGCATTAATTTAATGTTAGCATTAGTTTTAAGTATAGAATGGGTTTTAATGATAGCATTAGTTTTAAGTATAGCATGGGTGTTAATGATAGCATTAGTTTTAAGAATAGCATGGGTGTTAATTATATCATTAGTTTTAAGTATAGCATGGATGTTAATGATAGCATTAGTTTTAAGTATAGCATGGGTGTAATGATAGCATTAGTTTTAAGTATAGCATGGGTGTTAATGATAGCATTAGTTTTAGGTATAGCATGGGTGTTAATGATAGCATTAGTTTTAAGTAGTGCATGGATTTTAATGATAGCATTAGTTTTAAGTATAGCATGGGTATTAATGATATCATTAGTTTTAAGTATAGCATGGGTGTTAATGATAGCATTAGTTTTAAGTATAGCATGGATGTTAATGATAGCATGGGTGATAAGTATAGCATGGGTATTAATGATATCATTAGTTTTAAGTATAGCATGGGTGTTAATGATAGCATTAGTTTTAAGTATAGCATGGATGTTAATGATAGCATGGGTGATAAGTATAGCATTGGTGTTAATGATAACATTAGTTATAAGTATAGCATAGGTGTTAATGATAGCATTAGTTTTAAGTATAGCATGGGTATTAATGATATCATTAGTTTTAGGTATAGCATGGATGTTAATGATAACATTAGTTTTAAGTATAGTATTGGTATTAATGATAGCATTAGTTTTAAGTATAGCATGGATGTTAATGATAGCATTAGTTTTAAGTATAACATGGGTGTTAATGTTAGCATTAGTTTTAAGTATAGCATGCATGCATTAACACCAATGTGTGTTAATGATATCATTAGTTATAAGTATAGTATGGGTATTAATGATAGCATTAGTTTTAAATATAACATGGGTGTTAATGTTAGCATTAGTTTTAAGTATAGCATGGATGTTAATGATAGCATTAGTTTTAAGTATAGAATGGGTTTTAATGATGTCATTAATTTTAAGTATAGCATGGATACTAATGATAGCATTAGTTTTAAGTATATCATGGGTGTTAATGATAGCATTAGTTTTAGGTATAGCATTAATTTAATGTTAGCATTAGTTTTAAGTATAGCATGGGTGTTAATGATAGCATTAGTTTTAAGAATAGAATGGGTGTTAATTATATCATTAGTTTTAAGTATAGCATGGATGTTAATGATAGCATTAGTTTTAAGTATAGCATGGGTGTAATGATAGCATTAGTTTTAAGTATAGCATGGGTGCAATATGCATGCATTAACACCCATGGGTGTTAATGATAGCATTAGTTATAAGTATAGCATGGGTATTAATGATAGCATTACTTTTAGGTATAGCATTAATTTAATGTTAGCATTAGTTTTAAGTATAGAATGGGTTTTAATGATAGCATTAGTTTTAAGTATAGCATGGGTGTTAATGATAGCATTAGTTTTAAGAATAGCATGGGTGTTAATTATATCATTAGTTTTAAGTATAGCATGGATGTTAATGATAGCATTAGTTTTAAGTATAGCATGGGTGTAATGATAGCATTAGTTTTAAGTATAGCATGGGTGTTAATGATAGCATTAGTTTTAGGTATAGCATGGGTGTTAATGATAGCATTAGTTTTAAGTAGTGCATGGATTTTAATGATAGCATTAGTTTTAAGTATAGCATGGGTGTTAATGATAGCATTAGTTTTAAGTATAGCATGGGTGTTAATGATAGTATTAGTTTTAAGTATAGCATGGGTGTTAATTATATCATTAGTTTTAAGTATAGCATGGATGTTAATGATAGCATTAGTTTTAAGTATAGCATGGGTGTAATGATAGCATTAGTTTTAAGTATAGCATGGGTGTTATTGATAGCATTAGTTTTAAGTAGTGCATGGATTTTAATGATAGAATTAGTTTTAAGTAGTGCATGGATTTTAATGATAGCATTAGTTTTAAGTATAGCATGGGTGTTAATGATAGCATTAGTTTTAAGTATAGCATGGATGTTAATGATAAAATTAGTTTTAAATATAGCATGGGTGTAACGATAGCATTAGTTTTAAGTATAGCATGGATGCTAATGATAGCTTTAGTTTTAAGTATAGCATGGGTGTAATGATAGCATTAGTTTTAAGTATAGCATGGGTGTTAATGATAGCATTAGTTTTAAGTAGTGCATGGATTTTAATGATAGCATTAGTTTTAAGTATAGCATGGGTGTTAATGATAGCATTAGTTTTAAGTATAGCATGGATGTTAATTATATCATTAGTTTTAAGTATAGCATGGATGTTAATGATAGCATTAGTTTTAAGTATAGCATGGGTGTAATGATAGCATTAGTTTTAAGTATAGCATGGGTGTTAATGATAGCATTAGTTTTAGGTATAGCATGGGTGTTAATGATAGCATTAGTTTTAAGTAGTGCATGGATTTTAATGATAGCATTAGTTTTAAGTATATCATGGGTGTTAATGATAGCATTAGTTTTAGGTATAGCATTAATTTAATGTTAGCATTAGTTTTAAGTATAGCATGGGTGTTAATGATAGCATTAGTTTTAAGAATAGCATGGGTGTTAATTATATCATTAGTTTTAAGTATAGCATGGATGTTAATGATAGCATTAGTTTTAAGTATAGCATGGGTGTAATGATAGCATTAGTTTTAAGTATAGCATGGGTGCAATATGCATGCATTAACACCCATGGGTGTTAATGATAGCATTAGTTATAAGTATAGCATGGGTATTAATGATAGCATTACTTTTAGGTATAGCATTAATTTAATGTTAGCATTAGTTTTAAGTATAGAATGGGTTTTAATGATAGCATTAGTTTTAAGTATAGCATGGGTATTAATGATAGCATTAGTTTTAAGAATAGCATGGGTGTTAATTATATCATTAGTTTTAAGTATAGCATGGATGTTAATGATAGCATTAGTTTTAAGTATAGCATGGGTGTAATGATAGCATTAGTTTTAAGTATAGCATGGGTGTTAATGATAGCATTAGTTTTAGGTATAGCATGGGTGTTAATGATAGCATTAGTTTTAAGTAGTGCATGGATTTTAATGATAGCATTAGTTTTAAGTATAGCATGGGTGTTAATGATAGCATTAGTTTTAAGTATAGCATGGGTGTTAATGATAGTATTAGTTTTAAGTATAGCATGGGTGTTAATTATATCATTAGTTTTAAGTATAGCATGGGTGTTAATGATAGCATTAGTTTTAAGTATAGCATGGGTGTAATGATAGCATTAGTTTTAAGTATAGCATGGGTGTTATTGATAGCATTAGTTTTAAGTAGTGCATGGATTTTAATGATAGAATTAGTTTTAAGTAGTGCATGGATTTTAATGATAGCATTAGTTTTAAGTATAGCATGGGTGTTAATGATAGCATTAGTTTTAAGTATAGCATGGATGTTAATGATAAAATTAGTTTTAAATATAGCATGGGTGTAACGATAGCATTAGTTTTAAGTATAGCATGGATGCTAATGATAGCTTTAGTTTTAAGTATAGCATGGGTGTAATGATAGCATTAGTTTTAAGTATAGCATGGGTGTTAATGATAGCATTAGTTTTAGGTATAGCATGGGTGTTAATGATAGCATTAGTTTTAAGTAGTGCATGGATTTTAATGATAGCATTAGTTTTAAGTATAGCATGGATGTTAATGATAGCATTAGTTTTAAGTATAGCATGGATGTTAATGATACAATTAGTTTTAAATATAGCATGGGTGTAACGGTAGCATTAGTTTTAAGTATAGCATGGGTGTTAATGAAAGCATTAGTTTTAGGTATAGCATCAATTTAATGTTAGCATTAGTTTTAAGTTTAGCATGGATGTTAATGATAGCATTAGTTTTAAGTAGTGCATGGATTTTAATGATAGCATTAGTTTTAAGTATAGCATGGGTGTTAATGATAGCATTAGTTTTAAGTATAGCATGGATGTTAATGATACAAATAGTTTTAAATATAGCATGGGTGTAACGATAGCATTAGTTTTAAGTATAGCATGGGTGTTAATGATAGCATTAGTTTTAAGTATAGCATGGGTGTTAATTATATCATTAGTTTTAGGTATAGCATCAATTTAATGTTAGCATAAGTTTTAAGTATAGCATGGATGTTAATGATAGCATTAGTTTTAAGTAGTGCATGGATTTTAATGATAGAATTAGTTTTAAGTATAGCATGGGTGTTAATGATAGCATTAGATTTAAGTATAGCATGGATATTAATGATAAAATTAGTTTTAAATATAGCATGGGTGTAACGATAGCATTAGTTTTAAGTATAGCATGGGTTTTAATGATAGCATTAGTTTTAAGTATAGCATGGGTGTTAATTATATCATTAGTTTTAGGTATAGCATCAATTTAATGTTAGCATTAGTTTTAAGTATAGCATGGATGTTAATGATAGCATTAGTTTTAAGTAGTGCATGGATTTTAATGATAGTTTTAAGTATAGCATGGGTGTTAATGATAGCATTAGTTTTAAGTATAGCATGGGGGTTAATGATAGCATTAGTTTTAATTATAGCATGGGTATTAATGATATCATTAGTTTTAGGTATAGTATAGATTTAATGTTAGCATTAGTTTTAAGTATAGCATGGATGTTAAAGATTGCATTAGTTTTAAGTATAGCATGGATGTTAATGATAGCATTAGTTTTAAGTATAACATGGGTGTTAATGTTAGCATTAGTTTTAAGTATAGCATGCATGCATTAACACCCATGGGTGTTAATGATAGCATTAGTTTTAAGTATAGCATGGGTGTTAATGATAGCATTAGTTTTAGGTATAGCATGGGTGTTAATGATAGCATTAGTTTTAAGTAGTGCATGGATTTTAATGATAGCATTAGTTTTAAGTATAGCATGGGTGTTAATGATAGCATTAGTTTTAAGTATAGCATGGGTGTAATGATAGCATTAGTTTTAAGTATAGCATGGGTGTTATTGATAGCATTAGTTTTAAGTAGTGCATGGATTTTAATGATAGAATTAGTTTTAAGTAGTGCATGGATTTTAATGATAGCATTAGTTTTAAGTATAGCATGGGTGTTAATGATAGCATTAGTTTTAAGTATAGCATGGATGTTAATGATAAAATTAGTTTTAAATATAGCATGGGTGTAACGATAGCATTAGTTTTAAGTATAGCATGGATGCTAATGATAGCTTTAGTTTTAAGTATAGCATGGGTGTAATGATAGCATTAGTTTTAAGTATAGCATGGGTGTTAATGATAGCATTAGTTTTAGGTATAGCATGGGTGTTAATGATAGCATTAGTTTTAAGTAGTGCATGGATTTTAATGATAGCATTAGTTTTAAGTATAGCATGGATGTTAATGATAGCATTAGTTTTAAGTATAGCATGGATGTTAATGATACAATTAGTTTTAAATATAGCATGGGTGTAACGGTAGCATTAGTTTTAAGTATAGCATGGGTGTTAATGAAAGCATTAGTTTTAGGTATAGCATCAATTTAATGTTAGCATTAGTTTTAAGTTTAGCATGGATGTTAATGATAGCATTAGTTTTAAGTAGTGCATGGATTTTAATGATAGCATTAGTTTTAAGTATAGCATGGGTGTTAATGATAGCATTAGTTTTAAGTATAGCATGGATGTTAATGATACAAATAGTTTTAAATATAGCATGGGTGTAACGATAGCATTAGTTTTAAGTATACATGGGTGTTAATGATAGCATTAGTTTTAAGTATAGCATGGGTGTTAATTATATCATTAGTTTTAGGTATAGCATCAATTTAATGTTAGCATAAGTTTTAAGTATAGCATGGATGTTAATGATAGCATTAGTTTTAAGTAGTGCATGGATTTTAATGATAGAATTAGTTTTAAGTATAGCATGGGTGTTAATGATAGCATTAGATTTAAGTATAGCATGGATATTAATGATAAAATTAGTTTTAAATATAGCATGGGTGTAACGATAGCATTAGTTTTAAGTATAGCATGGGTTTTAATGATAGCATTAGTTTTAAGTATAGCATGGGTGTTAATTATATCATTAGTTTTAGGTATAGCATCAATTTAATGTTAGAATTAGTTTTAAGTATAGCATGGATGTTAATGATAGCATTAGTTTTAAGTAGTGCATGGATTTTAATGATAGTTTTAAGTATAGCATGGGTGTTAATGATAGCATTAGTTTTAAGTATAGCATGGATGTTAATGATAAAATTAGTTTTAAGTATAGCATGGGGGTTAATGATAGCATTAGTTTTAATTATAGCATGGGTATTAATGATATCATTAGTTTTAGGTATAGTATAGATTTAATGTTAGCATTAGTTTTAAGTATAGCATGGATGTTAAAGATTGCATTAGTTTTAAGTATAGCATGGATGTTAATGATAGCATTAGTTTTAAGTATAACATGGGTGTTAATGTTAGCATTAGTTTTAAGTATAGCATGCATGCATTAACACCCATGGGTGTTAATGATATCATTAGTTATAAGTATAGTATGGGTATTAATGATAGCATTAGTTTTAAATATAACATGGGTGTTAATGTTAGCATTAGTTTTATGTATAGCATGGATGTTAATGATAGCATTAGTTTTAAGTATAGAATGGGTTTTAATGATAGCATTAATTTTAAGTATAGCATGGATACTAATGATAGCATTAGTTTTAAGTATATCATGGGTGTTAATGATAGCATTAGTTTTAAGTATAACATGGGTGTTAATGTTAGCATTAGTTTTAAGTATAGCATGCATGCATTAACACCCATGGGTGTTAATGATAGCATTAGTTATAAGTATAGCATGGGTATTAATGATAGCTTTACTTTTAGGTATAGCATAAATTTAATGTTAGCATTAGTTTTAAGTAGTGCATGGATTTTAATGATAGCATTAGTTTTAAGTATAGCATGGGTGTTAATGATAGCATTAGTTTTAAGTATAGCATGGATGTTAATGATAAAATTAGTTTTAAATATAACATGGGTGTAACGATAGCATTAGTTTTAAGTATAGCATGGATGCTAATGATAGCTTTAATTTTAAGTATAGCATGGGTGTTAATGATAGCATTAGTTTTAAGTAGTGCATGGATGTTAATGATAGCATTAGTTTTAAGTAGTGCATGGATGTTAATGATAGCATTAGTTTTAAGTATAGCATGGGTGTTAATGATAGCATTAGTTTTAAGTATAGCATGGGTGTAATGATAGCAATTGTTTTTGGTATAGCATGGGTGTTAATGATAGCATTAGTTTTAGGTATAGCATCAATTTAATGATAGCATTAGTTTTAAGTATAGCATGGATGTTAATGATAGCATTAGTTTTAAGTAGTGCATGGATGTTAATGATAGCTTTAGTTTTAAGAATAGCATGGTTGATAATGATAGTATTAGTTTTAAGTATAGCATGGGTATTAATGATATCATTAGTTTTAAGTATAGCATGGTTGTTAATGATAACATTAGTTTTAAGTATAGTATGGGTATTAATGATAGCATTAGTTTTAAGTATAGCATGGGTATTAATGATATCATTAGTTTTAAGTATAGCATGGGTATTAATGATAGCATTAGTTTTAAGTATAGCATGGATGTTAATGATAGCATGGGTGATAAGTATAGCATGGGTGTTAATGATAACATTAGTTATAAGTATAGCATGGGTGTTAATGATAGCATTAGTTTTAAGTATAGCATGGGTATTAATGATATCATTAGTTTTAGGTATAGCATGGATGTTAATGATAACATTAGTTTTAAGTATAGTATGGGTATTAATGATAGCATTAGTTTTAAGTATAGCATGGATGTTAATGATAGCATTAGTTTTAAGTATAACATGGGTGTTAATGTTAGCATTAGTTTTAAGTATAGCATGCATACATTAACACCAATGTGTGTTAATGATATCATTAGTTATAAGTATAGTATGGGTATTAATGATAGCATTAGTTTTAAATATAACATGGGTGTTAATGTTAGCATTAGTTTTAAGTATAGCATGGATGTTAATGATAGCATTAGTTTTAAGTATAGAATGGGTTTTAATGATGTCATTAATTTTAAGTATAGCATGGATACTAATGATAGCATTAGTTTTAAGTATATCATGGGTGTTAATGATAGCATTAGTTTTAGGTATAGCATTAATTTAATGTTAGCATTAGTTTTAAGTATAGAATGGGTTTTAATGATAGCATTAGTTTTAAGTATAGCATGGGTGTTAATGATAGCATTAGTTTTAAGTATAGCATGGGTGTTAATTATATTATTAGTTTTAAGTATAGCATGGATGTTAATGATAGCATTAGTTTTAAGTATAGCATGGGTGTAATGATAGCATTAGTTTTAAGTATAGCATGGGTGTTAATGATAGTATTAGTTTTAAGTATAGCATGGGTGTTAATTATATCATTAGTTTTAAGTATAGCATGGATGTTAATGATAGCATTAGTTTTAAGTATAGCATGGGTGTAATGATAGCATTAGTTTTAAGTATAGCATGGGTGTTAATGATAGCATTAGATTTAAGTAGTGCATGGATTTTAATGATAGCATTAGTTTTAAGTATAGCATGGGTGTTAATGATAGCATTAGTTTTAAGTATAGCATGGATGTTAATGATAAAATTAGTTTTAAATATAGCAAGGGTGTAACGATAGCATTAGTTTTAAGTATAGCATGGATGCTAATGATAGCTTTAGTTTTAAGTATAGCATGGGTGTAATGATAGCATTAGTTTTAAGTATAGCATGGGTGTTAATGATAGCATTAGTTTTAGGTATAGCATGGGTGTTAATGATAGCATTAGTTTTAAGTAGTGCATGGATTTTAATGATAGCATTAGTTTTAAGTATAGCATGGGTGTTAATGATAGCATTAGTTTTAAGTATAGCATGGATGTTAATGATACAATTAGTTTTAAATATAGCATGGGTGTAACGATAGCATTAGTTTTAAGTATAGCATGGGTGTTAATGAAAGCATTAGTTTTAGGTATAGCATCAATTTAATGTTAGCATTAGTTTTAATTTAGCATGGATGTTAATGATAGCATTAGTTTTAAGTAGTGCATGGATTTTAATGATAGCATTAATTTTAAGTATAGCATGGATACTAATGATAGCATTAGTTTTAAGTATATCATGGGTGTTAATAATAGCATTAGTTTTAAGTATAACATGGGTGTTAATGTTAGCATTAGTTTTAAGTATAGCATGCATGCATTAACACCCATGGGTGTTAATGATAGCATTAGTTATAAGTATAGCATGGGTATTAATGATAGCTTTACTTTTAGGTATAGCATAAATTTAATGTTAGCATTAGTTTTAAGTAGTGCATGGATTTTAATGATAGCATTAGTTTTAAGTATAGCATGGGTGTTAATGATAGCATTAGTTTTAAGTATAGCATGGATGTTAATGATAAAATTAGTTTTAAATATAACATGGGTGTAACGATAGCATTAGTTTTAAGTATAGCATGGATGCTAATGATAGCTTTAATTTTAAGTATAGCATGGGTGTTAATGATAGCATTAGTTTTAAGTAGTGCATGGATGTTAATGATAGCATTAGTTTTAGGTATAGCATCAATTTATTGATAGCATTAGTTTTAAGTATAGCATGGATGTTAATGATAGCATTAGTTTTAAGTAGTGCATGGATGTTAATGATAGCATTAGTTTTAAGTATAGCATGGGTGTTAATGATAGCATTAGTTTTAAGTATAGCATGGGTGTAATGATAGCAATTGTTTTTGGTATAGCATGGGTGTTAATGATAGCATTAGTTTTAGGTATAGCATCAATTTAATGATAGCATTAGTTTTAAGTATAGCATGGATGTTAATGATAGCATTAGTTTTAAGTAGTGCATGGATGTTAATGATAGCTTTAGTTTTAAGAATAGCATGGTTGATAATGATAGTATTAGTTTTAAGTATAGCATGGGTATTAATGATATCATTAGTTTTAAGTATAGCATGGTTGTTAATGATAACATTAGTTTTAAGTATAGTATGGGTATTAATGATAGCATTAGTTTTAAGTATAGCATGGGTATTAATGATATCATTAGTTTTAAGTATAGCATGGGTATTAATGATAGCATTAGTTTTAAGTATAGCATGGATGTTAATGATAGCATGGGTGATAAGTATAGCATGGGTGTTAATGATAACATTAGTTATAAGTATAGCATGGGTGTTAATGATAGCATTAGTTTTAAGTATAGCATGGGTATTAATGATATCATTAGTTTTAGGTATAGCATGGATGTTAATGATAACATTAGTTTTAAGTATAGTATGGGTATTAATGATAGCATTAGTTTTAAGTATAGCATGGATGTTAATGATAGCATTAGTTTTAAGTATAACATGGGTGTTAATGTTAGCATTAGTTTTAAGTATAGCATGCATGCATTAACACCAATGTGTGTTAATGATATCATTAGTTATAAGTATAGTATGGGTATTAATGATAGCATTAGTTTTAAATATAACATGGGTGTTAATGTTAGCATTAGTTTTAAGTATAGCATGGATGTTAATGATAGCATTAGTTTTAAGTATAGAATGGGTTTTAATGATGTCATTAATTTTAAGTATAGCATGGATACTAATGATAGCATTAGTTTTAAGTATATCATGGGTGTTAATGATAGCATTAGTTTTAGGTATAGCATTACTTTAATGTTAGCATTAGTTTTAAGTATAGAATGGGTTTTAATGATAGCATTAGTTTTAAGTATAGCATGGGTGTTAATGATAGCATTAGTTTTAAGTATAGCATGGGTGTTAATTATATTATTAGTTTTAAGTATAGCATGGATGTTAATGATAGCATTAGTTTTAAGTATAGCATGGGTGTAATGATAGCATTAGTTTTAAGTATAGCATGGGTGTTAATGATAGTATTAGTTTTAAGTATAGCATGGGTGTTAATTATATCATTAGTTTTAAGTATAGCATGGATGTTAATGATAGCATTAGTTTTAAGTATAGCATGGGTGTAATGATAGCATTAGTTTTAAGTATACCATGGGTGTTATTGATAGCATTAGTTTTAAGTAGTGCATGGATTTTAATGATAGAATTAGTTTTAAGTAGTGCATGGATTTTAATGATAGCATTAGTTTTAAGTATAGCATGGGTGTTAATGATAGCATTAGTTTTAAGTATAGCATGGATGTTAATGATAAAATTAGTTTTAAATATAGCATGGGTGTAACGATAGCATTAGTTTTAAGTATAGCATGGATGCTAATGATAGCTTTAGTTTTAAGTATAGCATGGGTGTAATGATAGCATTAGTTTTAAGTATAGCATGGATGTTAATGATAGCATTAGTTTTAGGTATAGCATGGGTGTTAATGATAGCATTAGTTTTAAGTAGTGCATGGATTTTAATGATAGCATTAGTTTTAAGTATAGCATGGGTGTTAATGATAGCATTAGTTTTAAGTATAGCATGGATGTTAATGATACAATTAGTTTTAAATATAGCATGGGTGTAACGATAGCATTAGTTTTAAGTATAGCATGGGTGTTAATGAAAGCATTAGTTTTAGGTATAGCATCAATTTAATGTTAGCATTAGTTTTAAGTTTAGCATGGATGTTAATGATAGCATTAGTTTTAAGTAGTGCATGGATTTTAATGATAGCATTAGTTTTAAGTATAGCATGGGTGTTAATGATAGCATTAGTTTTAAGTATAGCATGGATGTTAATGATACAATTAGTTTTAAATATAGCATGGGTGTAACGATAGCATTAGTTTTAAGTATAGCATGGGTGTTAATGATAGCATTAGTTTTAAGTATAGCATGGGTGTTAATTATATCATTAGTTTTAGGTATAGCATCAATTTAATGTTAGCATAAGTTTTAAGTATAGCATGGATGTTAATGATAGCATTAGTTTTAAGTAGTGCATATATTTTAACGATAGCATTAGTTTTAAGTATAGCATGGGTGTTAATGATAGCATTAGTTTTAAGTATAGCATGGGTGTTAATTATATCATTAGTTTTAGGTATAGCATCAATTTAATGTTAGCATTAGTTTTAAGTATAGCATGGATGTTAATGATAGCATTAGTTTTAAGTAGTGCATGGATTTTAATGATAGTTTTAAGTATAGCATGGGTGTTAATGATAGCATTAGTTTTAAATATAACATGGGTGTTAATGATAGCATTAGTTTTAAGTATAGCATGGATGTTAATAATAGCATTAGTTTTATGTATAGCATGGGTGTAATGATAGCATTAGTTTTAAGTATAGCATGGGTGTTATTGATAGCATTAGTTTTAAGTAGTGCATGGATTTTAATGATAGAATTAGTTTTAAGTAGTGCATGGATTTTAATGATAGCATTAGTTTTAAGTATAGCATGGGTGTTAATGATAGCATTAGTTTTAAGTATAGCATGGATGTTAATAATAGCATTAGTTTTAAGTATATCATGGGTGTAATGATATTATTAGTTTTAAGTATAGAATGGGTGTTAATGATAGCATTAGTTTTAAGTATAGCATGGGTGTTAATTATATCATTAGTTTTAAGTATAGCATGGATGTTAATAATAGCATTAGTTTTAAGTATAGCATGGGTGTAATGATAGCATTAGTTTTAAGTATAGCATGGGTGTCAATAATAGCATTAGTTTTAAGTATAGAATGGGAGTTAATGATATCATTAGTTTTAAGTATAGCATGGATGCTAATGATTGCATTAGTTTTAAGTATAGAATGGGTTTTAATGATAGCATTTATTTTAAGTATAGCATGGATACTAATGATAGCATTAGTTTTAAGTATAGCATGGATACTAATGATAGCATTAGTTTTAAGTATAAGATGGATGTTAATGTTAGCATTAGTTTTAAGTATAGCATGCATGCATTAACACCCATGGGTGTTAATGATAGCATTAGTTATAAGTATAGCATGGGTATTAATGATAGCATTACTTTTAGGTATAGCATACATTTAATGTTAGCATTAGTTTTAAGTATAGAATGGGTTTTAATGATATCTTTAGTTTTAAGTATAGCATGCATGCATTAAAACCCATGGGTGTTAATGATATCATTAGTTATAAGTATAGTATGGGTATTAATGATAGCATTAGTTTTAAATATAACATGGGTGTTAATGTTAGCATTAGTTTTATGTATAGCATGGATGTTAATGATAGCATTAGTTTTAAGTATAGAATGGGTGTAATGATAGCAATAGTTTTAAGTATAGCATGGGTGTTAATGATAGCATTACTTTTAGGTATAGCATTAATTTAATGTTAGCATTAGTTTTAAGTATAGAATAGGTTTTAATGATAGCATTAGTTTTAAGTATAGCATGGATGCTAATGATAGCTTTAGTTTTAAGTATAGCATGGGTGTCAATAATAGCATTAGTTTTAAGTATAGCATGGGGGTTAATGATAGCATTAGTTTTAATTATAGCATGGGTATTAATGATATCATTAGTTTTAGGTATAGCATAGATTTAATGATAGAATTAGTTTTAAGTATAGCATGGATACTAATGATAGCATTAGTTTTAAGTATATCATGGGTGTTAATGATAGCATTAGTTTTAAGTATAACATGGGTGTTAATGTTAGCATTAGTTTTAAGTATAGCATGCATGCATTAAAACCCATGGGTGTTAATGATATCATTAGTTATAAGTATAGTATGGGTATTAATGATAGCATTAGTTTTAAATATAACATGGGTGTTAATGTTAGCATTAGTTTTATGTATAGCATGGATGTTAATGATAGCATTAGTTTTAAGTATAGAATGGGTGTAATGATAGCAATAGTTTTAAGTATAGCATGGGTGTTAATGATAGCATTACTTTTAGGTATAGCATTAATTTAATGTTAGCATTAGTTTTAAGTATAGAATAGGTTTTAATGATAGCATTAGTTTTAAGTATAGCATGGGTGTTAATGATAGCATTAGTTTTAAGTATAGAATGGGTTTTAATGATAGCATTAGTTTTAAGTATAGCATGGGTGTTAATGATAGCATTAGTTTTAAGTATAGCATGGGTGTTAATTATATCATTAGTTTTAAGTATAGCATGGATGTTAATGATAGCATTAGTTTTAAGTATAGCATGGGTGTAATGATAGCATTAGTTTTAAGTATAGCATGGGTGTTAATGATAGCATTAGTTTTAGGTATAGCATGGGTGTTAATGATAGCATTAGTTTTAAGTAGTGCATGGATTTTAATGATAGCATTAGTTTTAAGTATAGCATGGGTGTTAATGATAGCATTAGTTTTAAGTATAGCATGGGTGTTAATGATAGCATTAGTTTTAAGTATAGCATGGGTGTAATGATAGCATTAGTTTTAAGTATAGCATGGGTGTTAATGATAGCATTAGTTTTAAGTAGTGCATGGATTTTAATGATAGAATTAGTTTTAAGTAGTGCATGGATTTTAATGATAGCATTAGTTTTAAGTATAGCATGGGTGTTAATGATAGCATTAGTTTTAAGTATAGCATGGATGTTAATGATAAAATTAATTTAAATATAGCATGGGTGTAACGATAGCATTAGTTTTAAGTATAGCATGGATGTTAATGATAGCATTAGTTTTAAATATAGCATGGGTGTTAATGATAGCATTAGTTTTAAGTATAGCATGGGTGTAATGATAGCATTAGTTTTAAGTATAGCATGGGTGTTAATGATAGCATTAGTTTTAGGTATAGCATCAATTTAATGATATCATTAGTTTTAAGTATAGCATGGATGTTAATGATAGCATTAGTTTTAAGTAGTGCATGGATGTTAATGATAGCATTAGTTTTAAGTATAGCATGGATGTTAATGATAATATTAGTTTTAAGTATAGCATGGGTGTTAATGATAGAATTAGTTTTAAGTATAGCATGGGTGTAATGATAGCATTAGTTTTAAGTATAGCATGGATGTTAATGATAACATTAGTTTTAAGTATTGTATGGGTATTAATGATAGCATTAGTTTTAAGTATAGCATGGGTGTTAAAGATTGCATTAGTTTTACGTATAGCATGGATGTTAATTATATCATTAGTTTTAAGTATAGAATGGATGTTAATGATAGCATTAGTTTTAAGTATAGCATAGGTGTAATGATAGCATTAGTTTTAAGTATAGCATGGGTGTTAATGAAAGCTTTAGTTTTAGGTATAGCATCAATTTAATGTTAGCATTAGTTTTAAGTTTAGCATGGATGTTAATGATAGCATTAGTTTTAAGTAGTGAATGGATTTTAATGATAGCATTAGTTTTAAGTATAGCATGGGTGTTAATGATAGCATTAGTTTTAAGTATAGCATGGATGTTAATGATACAATTAGTTTTAAATATAGCATGGGTGTAACGATAGCATTAGTTTTAAGTATAGCATGGGTGTTAATGATAGCATTAGTTTTAAGTATAGCTTGGGTGTTAATTATATCATTAGTTTTAGGTATAGCATCAATTTAATGTTAGCACAAGTTTTAAGTATAGCATGGATGTTAATGATAGCATTAGTTTTAAGTAGTGCATGGATTTTAATGATAGCATTAGTTTTAAGTATAGCATGGGTGTTAATGATAGCATTAGATTTAAGTATAGCATGGATGTTAATGATAAAATTAGTTTTAAATATAGCATGGGTGTAACGATAGCATTAGTTTTAAGTATAGCATGGGTGTTAATGATAGCATTAGTTTTAAGTATAGCATGGGTGTTAATTATATCATTAGTTTTAGGTATAGCATCAATTTAATGTTAGCATTAGTTTTAAGTATAGCATGGATGTTAATGATAGCATTAGTTTTAAGTAGTGCATGGATTTTAATGATAGCATTAGTTTTAAGTATAGCATGGGTGTTAATGATAGCATTAGTTTTAAGTATAGCATGGATGTTAATGATAAAATTAGTTTTAAATATAGCATGGGTGTAACGATAGCATTAGTTTTAAGTATAGCATGGATGCTAATGATAGCTTTAGTTTTAAGTATAGCATGAGTGTCAATAATAGCATTAGTTTTAAGTATAGCATGGGGGTTAATGATAGCATTAGTTTTAATTATAGCATGGGTATTAATGATATCATTAGTTTTAGGTATAGTATAGATTTAATGTTAGCATTAGTTTTAAGTATAGCATGGATGTTAAAGATTGCATTAGTTTTAAGTATAGCATGGATGTTAATGATAGCATTAGTTTTAAGTATAACATGGGTGTTAATGTTAGCATTAGTTTTAAGTATAGCATGCATGCATTAACACCCATGGGTGTTAATGATATCATTAGTTATAAGTATAGTATGGGTATTAATGATAGCATTAGTTTTAAATATAACATGGGTGTTAATGTTAGCATTAGTTTTATGTATAGCATGGATGTTAATGATAGCATTAGTTTTAAGTATAGAATGGGTTTTAATGATAGCATTAATTTTAAGTATAGCATGGATACTAATGATAGCATTAGTTTTAAGTATATCATGGGTGTTAATGATAGCATTAGTTTTAAGTATAACATGGGTGTTAATGTTAGCATTAGTTTTAAGTATAGCATGCATGCATTAACACCCATGGGTGTTAATGATAGCATTAGTTATAAGTATAGCATGGGTATTAATGATAGCATTACTTTTAGGTATAGCATAAATTTAATGTTAGCATTAGTTTTAAGTAGTGCATGGATTTTAATGATAGCATTAGTTTTAAGTATAGCATGGGTGTTAATGATAGCATTAGTTTTAAGTATAGCATGGGTGTTAATGATAGTATTAGTTTTAAGTATAGCATGGGTGTTAATGATAGCATTAGTTTTAAGTATAGCATGGGTGTTAATGATAGCATTAGTTTTAGGTATAGCATGGGTGTTAATGATAGCATTAGTTTTAAGTAGTGCATGGATTTTAATGATAGCATTAGTTTTAAGTATATCATGGGTGTTAATGATAGCATTAGTTTTAAGTATAGCATGGGTGTTAATGATAGTATTAGTTTTAAGTATAGCATGGGTGTTAATTATATCATTAGTTTTAAGTATAGCATGGATGTTAATGATAGCATTAGTTTTAAGTATAGCATGGGTGTAATGATAGCATTAGTTTTAAGTATAGCATGGGTGTTATTGATAGCATTAGTTTTAAGTAGTGCATGGATTTTAATGATAGAATTAGTTTTAAGTAGTGCATGGATTTTAATGATAGCATTAGTTTTAAGTATAGCATGGGTGTTAATGATAGCATTAGTTTTAAGTATAGCATGGATGTTAATGATAAAATTAGTTTTAAATATAGCATGGGTGTAACGATAGCATTAGTTTTAAGTATAGCATGGATGCTAATGATAGCTTTAGTTTTAAGTATAGCATAGGTGTAATGATAGCATTAGTTTTAAGTATAGCATGGGTGTTAATGATAGCATTAGTTTTAGGTATAGCATGGGTGTTAATGATAGCATTAGTTTTAAGTAGTGCATGGATTTTAATGATAGCATTAGTTTTAAGTATAGCATGGGTGTTAATGATAGCATTAGTTTTAAGTATAGAATGGGTATTAATGATAGCATTAGTTTTAAGTATAGCATGGGTATTAATGATATCATTAGTTTTAGGTATAGCATGGATGTTAATGATAACATTAGTTTTAAGTATAGTATGGGTATTAATGATAACATTAGTTTTAAGTATAGCATGGATGTTAATGATAGCATTAGTTTTAAGTATAACATGGGTGTTAATGTTAGCATTAGTTTTAAGTATAGCATGCATGCATTAACACCAATGTGTGTTAATGATATCATTAGTTATAAGTATAGTATGGGTATTAATGATAGCATTAGTTTTAAATATAACATGGGTGTTAATGTTAGCATTAGTTTTAAGTATAGCATGGATGTTAATGATAGCATTAGTTTTAAGTATAGAATGGGTTTTAATGATGTCATTAATTTTAAGTATAGCATGGATACTAATGATAGCATTAGTTTTAAGTATATAATGGGTGTTAATGATAGCATTAGTTTTAGGTATAGCATTAATTTAATGTTAGCATTAGTTTTAAGTATAGAATGGGTTTTAATGATAGCATTAGTTTTAAGTATAGCATGGGTGTTAATGATAGCATTAGTTTTAAGTATAGCATGGGTGCAATATGCATGCATTAACACCCATGGGTGTTAATGATAGCATTAGTTATAAGTATAGCATGGGTATTAATGATAGCATTACTTTTAGGTATAGCATTAATTTAATGTTAGCATTAGTTTTAAGTATAGAATGGGTTTTAATGATAGCATTAGTTTTAAGTATAGCATGGGTGTTAATGATAGCATTAGTTTTAAGAATAGCATGGGTGTTAATTATATCATTAGTTTTAAGTATAGCATGGATGTTAATGATAGCATTAGTTTTAAGTATAGCATGGGTGTAATGATAGCATTAGTTTTAAGTATAGCATGGGTGTTAATGATAGCATTAGTTTTAGGTATAGCATGGGTGTTAATGATAGCATTAGTTTTAAGTAGTGCATGGATTTTAATGATAGCATTAGTTTTAAGTATAGCATGGGTGTTAATGATAGCATTAGTTTTAAGTATAGCATGGGTGTTAATGATAGTATTAGTTTTAAGTATAGCATGGGTGTTAATTATATCATTAGTTTTAAGTATAGCATGGATGTTAATGATAGCATTAGTTTTAAGTATAGCATGGGTGTAATGATAGCATTAGTTTTAAGTATAGCATGGGTGTTATTGATAGCATTAGTTTTAAGTAGTGCATGGGTGTTAATTATATCATTAGTTTTAAGTATAGCATGGATGTTAATGATAGCATTAGTTTTAAGTATAGCATGGGTGTAATGATAGCATTAGTTTTAAGTATAGCATGGGTGCAATATGCATGCATTAACACCCATGGGTGTTAATGATAGCATTAGTTATAAGTATAGCATGGGTATTAATGATAGCATTACTTTTAGGTATAGCATTAATTTAATGTTAGCATTAGTTTTAAGTATAGAATGGGTTTTAATGATAGCATTAGTTTTAAGTATAGCATGGGTGTTAATGATAGCATTAGTTTTAAGTATAGCATGGGTGTTAATGATAGCATTAGTTTTAAGTATAGCATGGATGTTAATTATATCATTAGTTTTAAGTATAGCATGGATGTTAATGATAGCATTAGTTTTAAGTATAGCATGGGTGTAATGATAGCATTAGTTTTAAGTATAGCATGGGTGTTAATGATAGCATTAGTTTTAGGTATAGCATGGGTGTTAATGATAGCATTAGTTTTAAGTAGTGCATGGATTTTAATGATAGCATTAGTTTTAAGTATAGCATGGGTGTTAATGATAGCATTAGTTTTAAGTATAACATGGGTGTTAATGTTAGCATTAGTTTTAAGTATAGCATGCATGCATTAACACCAATGTGTGTTAATGATATCATTAGTTATAAGTATAGTATGGGTATTAATGATAGCATTAGTTTTAAATATAACATGGGTGTTAATGATAGCATTAGTTTTAAGTATAGAATGGGTTTTAATGATGTCATTAATTTTAAGTATAGCATGGATACTAATGATAGCATTAGTTTTAAGTATATCATGGGTGTTAATGATAGCATTAGTTTTAGGTATAGCATTAATTTAATGTTAGCATTAGTTTTAAGTATAGAATGGGTTTTAATGATAGCATTAGTTTTAAGTATAGCATGGGTGTTAATGATAGCATTAGTTTTAAGTATAGCATGGGTGCAATATGCATGCATTAACACCCATGGGTGTTAATGATAGCATTAGTTATAAGTATAGCATGGGTATTAATGATAGCATTACTTTTAGGTATAGCATTAATTTAATGTTAGCATTAGTTTTAAGTATAGCATGGGTGTTAATGATAGCATTAGTTTTAGGTATAGCATGGGTGTTAATGATAGCATTAGTTTTAAGTAGTGCATGGATTTTAATGATAGCATTAGTTTTAAGTATAGCATGGGTGTTAATGATAGAATTAGTTTTAAGTATAGCATGGATGTTAATGATACAATTAGTTTTAAATATAGCATGGGTGTAACGATAGCATTAGTTTTAAGTATAGCATGGGTGTTAATGAAAGCATTAGTTTTAGGTATAGCATCAATTTAATGTTAGCATTAGTTTTAATTTTAGCATGGATGTTAATGATAGCATTAGTTTTAAGTATAGCATGGGTATTAATGATATCATTAGTTTTAAGTATAGCATGGGTGTTAATGATAGCATTAGTTTTAAGTATAGCATGGATGTTAATGATAGCATTAGTTTTAAGTATAGAATGGGTTTTAATGATGTCATTAATTTTAAGTATAGCATGGATACTAATGATAGCATTAGTTTTAAGTATATCATGGGTGTTAATGATAGCATTAGTTTTAGGTATAGCATTAATTTAATGTTAGCATTAGTTTTAAGTATAGCATGGGTGTTAATGATAGCATTAGTTTTAAGAATAGCATGGGTGTTAATTATATCATTAGTTTTAAGTATAGCATGGATGTTAATGATAGCATTAGTTTTAAGTATAGCATGGGTGTAATGATAGCATTAGTTTTAAGTATAGAATGGGTGCAATATGCATGCATTAACACCCATGGGTGTTAATGATAGCATTAGTTATAAGTATAGCATGGGTATTAATGATAGCATTACTTTTAGGTATAGCATTAATTTAATGTTAGCATTAGTTTTAAGTATAGAATGGGTTTTAATGATAGCATTAGTTTTAAGTATAGCATGGGTGTTAATGATAGCATTAGTTTTAAGAATGGCATGGGTGTTAATTATATCATTAGTTTTAAGTATAGCATGGATGTTAATGATAGCATTAGTTTTAAGTATAGCATGGGTGTAATGATAGCATTAGTTTTAAGTATAGCATGGGTGTTAATGATAGCATTAGTTTTAGGTATAGCATGGGTGTTAATGATAGCATTAGTTTTAAGTAGTGCATGGATTTTAATGATAGCATTAGTTTTAAGTATAGCATGGGTGTTAATGATAGCATTAGTTTTAAGTATAGCATGGGTGTTAATGATAGTATTAGTTTTAAGTATAGCATGGGTGTTAATTATATCATTAGTTTTAAGTATAGCATGGATGTTAATGATAGCATTAGTTTTAAGTATAGCATGGGTGTAATGATAGCATTAGTTTTAAGTATAGCATGGGTGTTATTGATAGCATTAGTTTTAAGTAGTGCATGGATTTTAATGATAGAATTAGTTTTAAGTAGTGCATGGATTTTAATGATAGCATTAGTTTTAAGTATAGCATGGGTGTTAATGATAGCATTAGTTTTAAGTATAGCATGGATGTTAATGATAACATTAGTTTTAAGTATAGTATTGGTATTAATGATAGCATTAGTTTTAAGTATAGCATGGATGTTAATGATAGCATTAGTTTTAAGTATAACATGGGAGTTAATGTTAGCATTAGTTTTAAGTATAGCATGCATGCATTAACACCAATGTGTGTTAATGATATCATTAGTTATAAGTATAGTATGGGTATTAATGATAGCATTAGTTTTAAATATAACATGGGTGTTAATGTTAGCATTAGTTTTAAGTATAGCATGGATACTAATGATAGCATTAGTTTTAAGTATATCATGGGTGTTAATGATAGCATTAGTTTTAGGTATAGCATTAATTTAATGTTAGCATTAGTTTTAAGTATAGCATGGGTGTTAATGATAGCATTAGTTTTAAGAATAGCATGGGTGTTAATTATATCATTAGTTTTAAGTATAGCATGGATGTTAATGATAGCATTAGTTTTAAGTATAGCATGGGTGTAATGATAGCATTAGTTTTAAGTATAGCATGGGTGCAATATGCATGCATTAACACCCATGGGTGTTAATGATAGAATTAGTTATAAGTATAGCATGGGTATTAATGATAGCATTACTTTTAGGTATAGCATTAATTTAATGTTAGCATTAGTTTTAAGTATAGAATGGGTTTTAATGATAGCATTAGTTTTAAGTATAGCATGGGTGTTAATGATAGCATTAGTTTTAAGAATAGCATGGGTGTTAATTATATCATTAGTTTTAAGTATAGCATGGATGTTAATGATAGCATTAGTTTTAAGTATAGCATGTATGCTAATGATAGCTTTAGTTTTAAGTATAGCATGGGTGTAATGATAGCATTAGTTTTAAGTATAGCATGGGTGTTAATGATAGCATTAGTTTTAGGTATAGCATGGGTGTTAATGATAGCATTAGTTTTAAGTAGTGCATGGATTTTAATGATAGCATTAGTTTTAAGTATAGCATGGGTGTTAATGATAGCATTAGTTTTAAGTATAGCATGGATGTTAATTATATCATTAGTTTTAAGTATAGCATGGATGTTAATGATAGCATTAGTTTTAAGTATAGCATGGGTGTAATGAAAGCATTAGTTTTAAGTATAGCATGGGTGTTAATGATAGCATTAGTTTTAGGTATAGCATGGGTGTTAATGATAGCATTAGTTTTAAGTAGTGCATGGATATTAATGATAGCATTAGTTTTAAGTATATCATGGGTGTTAATGATAGCATTAGTTTTAGGTATAGCATTAATTTAATGTTAGCATTAGTTTTAAGTATAGCATGGGTGTTAATGATAGCATTAGTTTTAAGAATAGCATGGGTGTTAATTATATCATTAGTTTTAAGTATAGCATGGATGTTAATGATAGCATTAGTTTTAAGTATAGCATGGGTGTAATGATAGCATTAGTTTTAAGTATAGCATGGGTGCAATATGCATGCATTAACACCCATGGGTGTTAATGATAGCATTAGTTATAAGTATAGCATGGGTATTAATGATAGCATTACTTTTAGGTATAGCATTAATTTAATGTTAGCATTAGTTTTAAGTATAGAATGGGTTTTAATGATAGCATTAGTTTTAAGTATAGCATGGGTGTTAATGATAGCATTAGTTTTAAGAATAGCATGGGTGTTAATTATATCATTAGTTTTAAGTATAGCATGGATGTTAATGATAGCATTAGTTTTAAGTATAGCATGGGTGTAATGATAGCATTAGTTTTAAGTATAGCATGGGTGTTAATGATAGCATTAGTTTTAGGTATAGCATGGGTGTTAATGATAGCATTAGTTTTAAGTAGTGCATGGATTTTAATGATAGCATTAGTTTTAAGTATATCATGGGTGTTAATGATAGCATTAGTTTTAAGTATAGCATGGGTGTTAATGATAGTATTAGTTTTAAGTATAGCATGGGTGTTAATTATATCATTAGTTTTAAGTATAGCATGGATGTTAATGATAGCATTAGTTTTAAGTATAGCATGGATGCTAATGATAGCTTTAGTTTTAAGTATAGCATAGGTGTAATGATAGCATTAGTTTTAAGTATAGCATGGGTGTTAATGATAGCATTAGTTTTAGGTATAGCATGGGTGTTAATGATAGCATTAGTTTTAAGTAGTGCATGGATTTTAATGATAGCATTAGTTTTAAGTATAGCATGGGTGTTAATGATAGCATTAGTTTTAAGTATAGAATGGGTATTAATGATAGCATTAGTTTTAAGTATAGCATGGGTATTAATGATATCATTAGTTTTAGGTATAGCATGGATGTTAATGATAACATTAGTTTTAAGTATAGTATGGGTATTAATGATAACATTAGTTTTAAGTATAGCATGGATGTTAATGATAGCATTAGTTTTAAGTATAACATGGGTGTTAATGTTAGCATTAGTTTTAAGTATAGCATGCATGCATTAACACCAATGTGTGTTAATGATATCATTAGTTATAAGTATAGTATGGGTATTAATGATAGCATTAGTTTTAAATATAACATGGGTGTTAATGTTAGCATTAGTTTTAAGTATAGCATGGATGTTAATGATAGCATTAGTTTTAAGTATAGAATGGGTTTTAATGATGTCATTAATTTTAAGTATAGCATGGATACTAATGATAGCATTAGTTTTAAGTATATAATGGGTGTTAATGATAGCATTAGTTTTAGGTATAGCATTAATTTAATGTTAGCATTAGTTTTAAGTATAGAATGGGTTTTAATGATAGCATTAGTTTTAAGTATAGCATGGGTGTTAATGATAGCATTAGTTTTAAGTATAGCATGGGTGCAATATGCATGCATTAACACCCATGGGTGTTAATGATAGCATTAGTTATAAGTATAGCATGGGTATTAATGATAGCATTACTTTTAGGTATAGCATTAATTTAATGTTAGCATTAGTTTTAAGTATAGAATGGGTTTTAATGATAGCATTAGTTTTAAGTATAGCATGGGTGTTAATGATAGCATTAGTTTTAAGAATAGCATGGGTGTTAATTATATCATTAGTTTTAAGTATAGCATGGATGTTAATGATAGCATTAGTTTTAAGTATAGCATGGGTGTAATGATAGCATTAGTTTTAAGTATAGCATGGGTGTTAATGATAGCATTAGTTTTAGGTATAGCATGGGTGTTAATGATAGCATTAGTTTTAAGTAGTGCATGGATTTTAATGATAGCATTAGTTTTAAGTATATCATGGGTGTTAATGATAGCATTAGTTTTAAGTATAGCATGGGTGTTAATGATAGTATTAGTTTTAAGTATAGCATGGGTGTTAATTATATCATTAGTTTTAAGTATAGCATGGATGTTAATGATAGCATTAGTTTTAAGTATAGCATGGATGCTAATGATAGCTTTAGTTTTAAGTATAGCATAGGTGTAATGATAGCATTAGTTTTAAGTATAGCATGGGTGTTAATGATAGCATTAGTTTTAGGTATAGCATGGGTGTTAATGATAGCATTAGTTTTAAGTAGTGCATGGATTTTAATGATAGCATTAGTTTTAAGTATAGCATGGGTGTTAATGATAGCATTAGTTTTAAGTATAGAATGGGTATTAATGATAGCATTAGTTTTAAGTATAGCATGGGTATTAATGATATCATTAGTTTTAGGTATAGCATGGATGTTAATGATAACATTAGTTTTAAGTATAGTATGGGTATTAATGATAACATTAGTTTTAAGTATAGCATGGATGTTAATGATAGCATTAGTTTTAAGTATAACATGGGTGTTAATGTTAGCATTAGTTTTAAGTATAGCATGCATGCATTAACACCAATGTGTGTTAATGATATCATTAGTTATAAGTATAGTATGGGTATTAATGATAGCATTAGTTTTAAGTATAGCATGGGTGTTAATGATAGTATTAGTTTTAAGTATAGCATGGGTGTTAATTATATCATTAGTTTTAAGTATAGCATGGATGTTAATGATAGCATTAGTTTTAAGTATAGCATGGATGCTAATGATAGCTTTAGTTTTAAGTATAGCATAGGTGTAATGATAGCATTAGTTTTAGGTATAGCATGGGTGTTAATGATAGCATTAGTTTTAAGTAGTGCATGGATTTTAATGATAGCATTAGTTTTAAGTATAGCATGGGTGTTAATGATAGCATTAGTTTTAAGTATAGCATGGGTGTTAATGATAGTATTAGTTTTAAGTATAGCATGGGTGTTAATTATATCATTAGTTTTAAGTATAGCATGGATGTTAATGATAGCATTAGTTTTAAGTATAGCATGGATGTTAATGATAGCATTAGTTTTAAGTATAGCATGGGTGTAATGATAGCATTAGTTTTAAGTATAGCATGGGTGCAATATGCATGCATTAACACCCATGGGTGTTAATGATAGCATTAGTTATAAGTATAGCATGGGTATTAATGATAGCATTACTTTTAGGTATAGCATTAATTTAATGTTAGCATTAGTTTTAAGTATAGAATGGGTTTTAATGATAGCATTAGTTTTAAGTATAGCATGGGTGTTAATGATAGCATTAGTTTTAAGAATAGCATGGGTGTTAATTATATCATTAGTTTTAAGTATAGCATGGATGTTAATGATAGCATTAGTTTTAAGTATAGCATGGGTGTAATGATAGCATTAGTTTTAAGTATAGCATGGGTGTTAATGATAGCATTAGTTTTAGGTATAGCATGGGTGTTAATGATAGCATTAGTTTTAAGTAGTGCATGGATTTTAATGATAGCATTAGTTTTAAGTATATCATGGGTGTTAATGATAGCATTAGTTTTAAGTATAGCATGGGTGTTAATGATAGTATTAGTTTTAAGTATAGCATGGGTGTTAATTATATCATTAGTTTTAAGTATAGCATGGATGTTAATGATAGCATTAGTTTTAAGTATAGCATGGATGCTAATGATAGCTTTAGTTTTAAGTATAGCATAGGTGTAATGATAGCATTAGTTTTAAGTATAGCATGGGTGTTAATGATAGCATTAGTTTTAGGTATAGCATGGGTGTTAATGATAGCATTAGTTTTAAGTAGTGCATGGATTTTAATGATAGCATTAGTTTTAAGTATAGCATGGGTGTTAATGATAGCATTAGTTTTAAGTATAGAATGGGTATTAATGATAGCATTAGTTTTAAGTATAGCATGGGTATTAATGATATCATTAGTTTTAGGTATAGCATGGATGTTAATGATAACATTAGTTTTAAGTATAGTATGGGTATTAATGATAACATTAGTTTTAAGTATAGCATGGATGTTAATGATAGCATTAGTTTTAAGTATAACATGGGTGTTAATGTTAGCATTAGTTTTAAGTATAGCATGCATGCATTAACACCAATGTGTGTTAATGATATCATTAGTTATAAGTATAGTATGGGTATTAATGATAGCATTAGTTTTAAATATAACATGGGTGTTAATGTTAGCATTAGTTTTAAGTATAGCATGGATGTTAATGATAGCATTAGTTTTAAGTATAGAATGGGTTTTAATGATGTCATTAATTTTAAGTATAGCATGGATACTAATGATAGCATTAGTTTTAAGTATATAATGGGTGTTAATGATAGCATTAGTTTTAGGTATAGCATTAATTTAATGTTAGCATTAGTTTTAAGTATAGAATGGGTTTTAATGATAGCATTAGTTTTAAGTATAGCATGGGTGTTAATGATAGCATTAGTTTTAAGTATAGCATGGGTGCAATATGCATGCATTAACACCCATGGGTGTTAATGATAGCATTAGTTATAAGTATAGCATGGGTATTAATGATAGCATTACTTTTAGGTATAGCATTAATTTAATGTTAGCATTAGTTTTAAGTATAGAATGGGTTTTAATGATAGCATTAGTTTTAAGTATAGCATGGGTGTTAATGATAGCATTAGTTTTAAGAATAGCATGGGTGTTAATTATATCATTAGTTTTAAGTATAGCATGGATGTTAATGATAGCATTAGTTTTAAGTATAGCATGGGTGTAATGATAGCATTAGTTTTAAGTATAGCATGGGTGTTAATGATAGCATTAGTTTTAGGTATAGCATGGGTGTTAATGATAGCATTAGTTTTAAGTAGTGCATGGATTTTAATGATAGCATTAGTTTTAAGTATAGCATGGGTGTTAATGATAGCATTAGTTTTAAGTATAGCATGGGTGTTAATGATAGTATTAGTTTTAAGTATAGCATGGGTGTTAATTATATCATTAGTTTTAAGTATAGCATGGATGTTAATGATAGCATTAGTTTTAAGTATAGCATGGGTGTAATGATAGCATTAGTTTTAAGTATAGCATGGGTGTTATTGATAGCATTAGTTTTAAGTAGTGCATGGATTTTAATGATAGAATTAGTTTTAAGTAGTGCATGGATTTTAATGATAGCATTAGTTTTAAGTATAGCATGGGTGTTAATGATAGCATTAGTTTTAAGTATAGCATGGATGTTAATGATAAAATTAGTTTTAAATATAGCATGGGTGTAACGATAGCATTAGTTTTAAGTATAGCATGGATGCTAATGATAGCTTTAGTTTTAAGTATAGCATGGGTGTAATGATAGCATTAGTTTTAAGTATAGCATGGGTGTTAATGATAGTATTAGTTTTAAGTATAGCATGGGTGTTAATTATATCATTAGTTTTAAGTATAGCATGGATGTTAATGATAGCATTAGTTTTAAGTATAGCATGGGTGTAATGATAGCATTAGTTTTAAGTATAGCATGGGTGTTATTGATAGCATTAGTTTTAAGTAGTGCATGGATTTTAATGATAGAATTAGTTTTAAGTAGTGCATGGATTTTAATGATAGCATTAGTTTTAAGTATAGCATGGGTGTTAATGATAGAATTAGTTTTAAGTATAGCATGGATGTTAATGATAAAATTAGTTTTAAATATAGCATGGGTGTAACGATAGCATTAGTTTTAAGTATAGCATGGATGCTAATGATAGCTTTAGTTTTAAGTATAGCATGGGTGTAATGATAGCATTAGTTTTAAGTATAGCATGGGTGTTAATGATAGCATTAGTTTTAGGTATAGCATGGGTGTTAATGATAGCATTAGTTTTAAGTAGTGCATGGATTTTAATGATAGCATTAGTTTTAAGTATAGCATGGGTGTTAATGATAGTATTAGTTTTAAGTATAGCATGGATGTTAATTATATCATTAGTTTTAAGTATAGCATGGATGTTAATGATAGCATTAGTTTTAAGTATAGCATGGGTGTAATGATAGCATTAGTTTTAAGTATAGCATGAGTGTTAATGATAGCATTAGTTTTAGGTATAGCATGGGTGTTAATGATAGCATTAGTTTTAAGTAGTGCATGGATTTTAATGATAGCATTAGTTTTAAGTATATCATGGGTGTTAATGATAGCATTAGTTTTAGGTATAGCATTAATTTAATGTTAGCATTAGTTTTAAGTATAGCATGGGTGTTAATGATAGCATTAGTTTTAAGAATAGCATGGGTGTTAATTATATCATTAGTTTTAAGTATAGCATGGATGTTAATGATAGCATTAGTTTTAAGTATAGCATGGGTGTAATGATAGCATTAGTTTTAAGTATAGCATGGGTGCAATATGCATGCATTAACACCCATGGGTGTTAATGATAGCATTAGTTATAAGTATATAATGGGTGTTAATGATAGCATTAGTTTTAGGTATAGTATTAATTTAATGTTAGCATTAGTTTTAAGTATAGAATGGGTTTTAATGATAGCATTAGTTTTAAGTATAGCATGGGTGTTAATGATAGCATTAGTTTAAGTATAGCATGGGTGCAATATGCATGCATTAACACCCATGGGTGTTAATGATAGCATTAGTTATAAGTATAGCATGGGTATTAATGATAGCATTACTTTTAGGTATAGCATTAATTTAATGTTAGCATTAGTTTTAAGTATAGAATGGGTTTTAATGATAGCATTAGTTTTAAGTATAGCATGGGTGTTAATGATAGCATTAGTTTTAAGAATAGCATGGGTGTTAATTATATCATTAGTTTTAAGTATAGCATGGATGTTAATGATAGCATTAGTTTTAAGTATAGCATGGGTGTAATGATAGCATTAGTTTTAAGTATAGCATGGGTGTTAATGATAGCATTAGTTTTAGGTATAGCATGGGTGTTAATGATAGCATTAGTTTTAAGTAGTGCATGGATTTTAATGATAGCATTAGTTTTAAGTATAGCATGGGTGTTAATGATAGCATTAGTTTTAAGTATAGCATGGGTGTTAATGATAGTATTAGTTTTAAGTATAGCATGGGTGTTAATTATATCATTAGTTTTAAGTATAGCATGGATGTTAATGATAGCATTAGTTTTAAGTATAGCATGGGTGTAATGATAGCATTAGTTTTAAGTATAGCATGGGTGTTATTGATAGCATTAGTTTTAAGTAGTGCATGGATTTTAATGATAGAATTAGTTTTAAGTAGTGCATGGATTTTAATGATAGCATTAGTTTTAAGTATAGCATGGGTGTTAATGATAGCATTAGTTTTAAGTATAGCATGGATGTTAATGATAAAATTAGTTTTAAATATAGCATGGGTGTAACGATAGCATTAGTTTTAAGTATAGCATGGATGCTAATGATAGCTTTAGTTTTAAGTATAGCATGGGTGTAATGATAGCATTAGTTTTAAGTATAGCATGGGTGTTAATGATAGTATTAGTTTTAAGTATAGCATGGGTGTTAATTATATCATTAGTTTTAAGTATAGCATGGATGTTAATGATAGCATTAGTTTTAAGTATAGCATGGGTGTAATGATAGCATTAGTTTTAAGTATAGCATGGGTGTTATTGATAGCATTAGTTTTAAGTAGTGCATGGATTTTAATGATAGAATTAGTTTTAAGTAGTGCATGGATTTTAATGATAGCATTAGTTTTAAGTATAGCATGGGTGTTAATGATAGCATTAGTTTTAAGTATAGCATGGATGTTAATGATAAAATTAGTTTTAAATATAGCATGGGTGTAACGATAGCATTAGTTTTAAGTATAGCATGGATGCTAATGATAGCTTTAGTTTTAAGTATAGCATGGGTGTAATGATAGCATTAGTTTTAAGTATAGCATGGGTGTTAATGATAGCATTAGTTTTAGGTATAGCATGGGTGTTAATGATAGCATTAGTTTTAAGTAGTGCATGGATTTTAATGATAGCATTAGTTTTAAGTATAGCATGGGTGTTAATGATAGTATTAGTTTTAAGTATAGCATGGATGTTAATTATATCATTAGTTTTAAGTATAGCATGGATGTTAATGATAGCATTAGTTTTAAGTATAGCATGGGTGTAATGATAGCATTAGTTTTAAGTATAGCATGGGTGTTAATGATAGCATTAGTTTTAGGTATAGCATGGGTGTTAATGATAGCATTAGTTTTAAGTAGTGCATGGATTTTAATGATAGCATTAGTTTTAAGTATATCATGGGTGTTAATGATAGCATTAGTTTTAGGTATAGCATTAATTTAATGTTAGCATTAGTTTTAAGTATAGCATGGGTGTTAATGATAGCATTAGTTTTAAGAATAGCATGGGTGTTAATTATATCATTAGTTTTAAGTATAGCATGGATGTTAATGATAGCATTAGTTTTAAGTATAGCATGGGTGTAATGATAGCATTAGTTTTAAGTATAGCATGGGTGCAATATGCATGCATTAACACCCATGGGTGTTAATGATAGCATTAGTTATAAGTATAGCATGGGTATTAATGATAGCATTACTTTTAGGTATAGCATTAATTTAATGTTAGCATTAGTTTTAAGTATAGAATGGGTTTTAATGATAGCATTAGTTTTAAGTATAGCATGGGTGTTAATGATAGCATTAGTTTTAAGAATAGCATGGGTGTTAATTATATCATTAGTTTTAAGTATAGCATGGATGTTAATGATAGCATTAGTTTTAAGTATAGCATGGGTGTAATGATAGCATTAGTTTTAAGTATAGCATGGGTGTTAATGATAGCATTAGTTTTAGGTATAGCATGGGTGTTAATGATAGCATTAGTTTTAAGTAGTGCATGGATTTTAATGATAGCATTAGTTTTAAGTATAGCATGGGTGTTAATGATAGCATTAGTTTTAAGTATAGCATGGGTGTTAATGATAGTATTAGTTTTAAGTATAGCATGGGTGTTAATTATATCATTAGTTTTAAGTATAGCATGGATGTTAATGATAGCATTAGTTTTAAGTATAGCATGGGTGTAATGATAGCATTAGTTTTAAGTATAGCATGGGTGTTATTGATAGCATTAGTTTTAAGTAGTGCATGGATTTTAATGATAGAATTAGTTTTAAGTAGTGCATGGATTTTAATGATAGCATTAGTTTTAAGTATAGCATGGGTGTTAATGATAGCATTAGTTTTAAGTATAGCATGGATGTTAATGATAAAATTAGTTTTAAATATAGCATGGGTGTAACGATAGCATTAGTTTTAAGTATAGCATGGATGTTAATGATAAAATTAGTTTTAAATATAGCATGGGTGTAACGATAGCATTAGTTTTAAGTATAGCATGGATGCTAATGATAGCTTTAGTTTTAAGTATAGCATGGGTGTAATGATAGCATTAGTTTTAAGTATAGCATGGGTGTTAATGATAGTATTAGTTTTAAGTATAGCATGGGTGTTAATTATATCATTAGTTTTAAGTATAGCATGGATGTTAATGATAGCATTAGTTTTAAGTATAGCATGGGTGTAATGATAGCATTAGTTTTAAGTATAGCATGGGTGTTATTGATAGCATTAGTTTTAAGTAGTGCATGGATTTTAATGATAGAATTAGTTTTAAGTAGTGCATGGATTTTAATGATAGCATTAGTTTTAAGTATAGCATGGGTGTTAATGATAGCATTAGTTTTAAGTATAGCATGGATGTTAATGATAAAATTAGTTTTAAATATAGCATGGGTGTAACGATAGCATTAGTTTTAAGTATAGCATGGATGCTAATGATAGCTTTAGTTTTAAGTATAGCATGGGTGTAATGATAGCATTAGTTTTAAGTATAGCATGGGTGTTAATGATAGCATTAGTTTTAGGTATAGCATGGGTGTTAATGATAGCATTAGTTTTAATTAGTGCATGGATTTTAATGATAGCATTAGTTTTAAGTATAGCATGGGTGTTAATGATAGCATTAGTTTTAAGTATAGCATGGATGTTAATTATATAATTAGTTTTAAGTATAGCATGGATGTTAATGATAGCATTAGTTTTAAGTATAGCATGGGTGTAATGATAGCATTAGTTTTAAGTATAGCATGGGTGTTAATGATAGCATTAGTTTTAGGTATAGCATGGGTGTTAATGATAGCATTAGTTTTAAGTAGTGCATGGATTTTAATGATAGCATTAGTTTTAAGTATATCATGGGTGTTAATGATAGCATTAGTTTTAGGTATAGCATTAATTTAATGTTAGCATTAGTTTTAAGTATAGCATGGGTGTTAATGATAGCATTAGTTTTAAGAATAGCATGGGTGTTAATTATATCATTAGTTTTAAGTATAGCATGGATGTTAATGATAGCATTAGTTTTAAGTATAGCATGGGTGTAATGATAGCATTAGTTTTAAGTATAGCATGGGTGCAATATGCATGCATTAACACCCATGGGTGTTAATGATAGCATTAGTTATAAGTATAGCATGGGTATTAATGATAGCATTACTTTTAGGTATAGCATTAATTTAATGTTAGCATTAGTTTTAAGTATAGAATGGGTTTTAATGATAGCATTAGTTTTAAGTATAGCATGGGTGTTAATGATAGCATTAGTTTTAAGAATAGCATGGGTGTTAATTATATCATTAGTTTTAAGTATAGCATGGATGTTAATGATAGCATTAGTTTTAAGTATAGCATGGGTGTAATGATAGCATTAGTTTTAAGTATAGCATGGGTGTTAATGATAGCATTAGTTTTAGGTATAGCATGGGTGTTAATGATAGCATTAGTTTTAAGTAGTGCATGGGTTTTAATGATAGCATTAGTTTTAAGTATAGCATGGGTGTTAATGATAGCATTAGTTTTAAGTATAGCATGGGTGTTAATGATAGTATTAGTTTTAAGTATAGCATGGGTGTTAATTATATCATTAGTTTTAAGTATAGCATGGATGTTAATGATAGCATTAGTTTTAAGTATAGCATGGGTGTAATGATAGCATTAGTTTTAAGTATAGCATGGGTGTTATTGATAGCATTAGTTTTAAGTAGTGCATGGATTTTAATGATAGAATTAGTTTTAAGTAGTGCATGGATTTTAATGATAGCATTAGTTTTAAGTATAGCATGGGTGTTAATGATAGCATTAGTTTTAAGTATAGCATGGATGTTAATGATAAAATTAGTTTTAAATATAGCATGGGTGTAACGATAGCATTAGTTTTAAGTATAGCATGGATGCTAATGATAGCTTTAGTTTTAAGTATAGCATGGGTGTAATGATAGCATTAGTTTTAAGTATAGCATGGGTGTTAATGATAGCATTAGTTTTAGGTATAGCATGGGTGTTAATGATAGCATTAGTTTTAAGTAGTGCATGGATTTTAATGATAGCATTAGTTTTAAGTATAGCATGGGTGTTAATGATAGCATTAGTTTTAAGTATAGAATGGGTATTAATGATAGCATTAGTTTTAAGTATAGCATGGGTATTAATGATATCATTAGTTTTAGGTATAGCATGGATGTTAATGATAACATTAGTTTTAAGTATAGTATGGGTATTAATGATAGCATTAGTTTTAAGTATAGCATGGATGTTAATGATAGCATTAGTTTTAAGTATAACATGGGTGTTAATGTTAGCATTAGTTTTAAGTATAGCATGCATGCATTAACACCAATGTGTGTTAATGATATCATTAGTTATAAGTATAGTATGGGTATTAATGATAGCATTAGTTTTAAATATAACATGGGTGTTAATGTTAGCATTAGTTTTAAGTATAGCATGGTGTAACGTTTGCGTGGTATATTGTTTATTGTGAGGCTAAACTATGATATATAAATATATAGTCTTACCTTATAACGTCGGTTGTTTATATAATTAATAATTAGGGTTTAACTGTTTGTGATCGTAAATATTGGGTTAATGTTTATTTGTGTCTTTATCAATGATCATTATCAAAGATCATTAAACACAGATGGATATCGTTACATCCTCTTTTCTTTATCTGGAAAGACTATATACATATCTATAGTATTAGCCTCTTACATGGTATTTGTTTGTGTGGTTTGTGGCTTGTGTAATATGTGTATTTTGTAATAATAATAAAATAATAATACTTTTCCTGCACTGACTAATTGTACTAATAATAAAGAGTATTTAATAATAATAACATAATAATAAAATAATAATATAATCAATTCGTCTAACGATATAAAAATGGTTGAAACGAAAACACAAAATCGAATTGATTACCCCAAAGTGCTTTACTTTGTTATCAGGCCACCACCTAATTTGTTTGGTAGCCATCTCTTCCTTTGTGGTCTTTGATAATCAATATTCGTCTTGATTTCATGATTATTTTTCTTACTTTCATTATCACTGCCTTCTTGTCTTATTTCTTCGTTTTCTTCTTCATTTAGTTTCTTTATGTCTTTTCTATTCCTTATGTATTCTGTATCTTTCACTTCCACTTTGTATTTTCTGTTGTCTAATGACTCTATGCATCTTCCTTTCGTCCATGTTTTCTGATTCGGCAATTTGATCTGTATGCTGTCTTCCACTTCAATCTTGTTGTACTCTCTTATTGATCTGTCGTAGTACTCGAGTTGTTTATTTTTCTTTTCCTTCATGGTTTCTATTTCTTCGCGCCTGTTATCTCGTGGTTTAAGCTTGTTTTTGTGTATTGGTAGTAAGGTTCTAGCTTTCCTACCGAACAATTTTTCGCTTGGTGATACTTTTTCTCCTTCACTTATGGTGTTGTTCCAATCCAGTATTGACAGTTGTTCGCTTCTTTTTGCGTCTTTGCATTTCTTAAATAAACTCTTTACTATCTTTACTGCACTTTCTGCTTTACCATTACTTTTTGGGTATAAGGGACTTGAGTGTATGATTTCGATGTCTAATTCTCTGGCAAACTTCTCATATTCGCTTCTAAATTGTGGTCCATTGTCCGATACTATTTTCTGCGGGATACCATGTATTGCGAATAGGTTCATTAATTGTTGATTTGTTTCAGTTGTTGATGTTTTCTTTAGTCTTGCTACCGATATGTAGCTAGAATAATAATCGATCACAACTAATAGTTGCCGTCCATCGACCTCACATAAATCTATTCCCAATTTTTCCCATGGTGTTTCTCCTATTTCATGTTGTATCATTGGTTGGTTTCCTTTGTTGTTAATTGCGAATTTTCTGCAAGTTTCGCACCTTTTTACGGTGTTGTACATCTCCTTGCTCATACCCGGCCAGTACATGACTTCACGTATTCTTCTAAGGCATGCTCCAATTCCGCCATGATATGCATGTGCTACATTTAACATTTCATTACGTAGTCGAAGTGGTACTATTAATTTGTCTTCTTTGAATATGAGATTATCGTTTGAGGTGATGATTGATCTGATTGAGTAGTAGTCTTTTGCTTCTTCTGGTGTCATATTTAATTTTGGCCATCCATTTCTGCATAGTTCCTTGATTGTGTGGCTGGTGTTGTCATTTATCGTTGCTTCTTGAATTCTCTTTAATCTATCTGGAGATATTGCTAGCGTTGATAAATCTATCTCTTCTTCGATCGTGTTGATATCCGCGTTATCTTCTGGAGCTCTACTTAATGTGTCGGCGATGTACATTGTTTTCCCTGGCGTGTATTTTACCTTTATGTCGTATCTTTGTAATGACATCATCATGCGTTGTAATCTTGTCGTTATCTCGTTGATTGGTTTTGTCGTTAATACTTCTAATGGTTTATGGTCAGATTGTATGTTAATATTTGGTTTCCCATAGATGTAGAAATCGAATTTGCTGCATGCAAATAGTACTGCTAATAATTCTTTTTCTATTATTGCGTATCTTTGTTGTGTTTCGTTCAGTGCTTTTGAAGCGTATGCTATGGGTTGTCCTTCTTGCATTAGTGTTGCTCCTAAACCATATTGTGATGCATCGCATTGAATAGTTACTTCTTTGTTGACATCGTAATACTTCAGTGTGTCTGACGCTGCTACAATTTTCTTCAGTTCTTTGAATTCTTCATCTTCTGATTTTCCCCAATTCCACTTTGTAGATTTTTTTGTCAGTAATCTCATTCTGTTGGTTTTATTGGCTAATCTTGGTAAGAATTTCTCCAAATATTGAATCATCCCTAAGATTCTTCTCACCCCGGATTTGTCTTCTGGTGTGGGCATATTTTCTATTGCCGAAATTTTTCCTTCACCTGGTTTCAACCCCCTAGATGTGGTTGTATGCCCAATATATTGTACTTCTTTCTTTTTCCATCTTATTTTGTTTCTGTTCAGCTTTATGTTGTTTTTCTTGCACGTTTCTAAAAACTGTATTACATTGTTGTCGTGATTTTCTGAAGCTTCTTCTTCTGTGTCTCCATATCCTATTATTAGAAAATCATCCGCTATCACCTCCACTCCCTTCAGTCCTTCTACCATGTCGGTCATCCGTCTTTGAAAGACTTCCGGTGCTGAACATATACCAAACGGTAATCTTTTCCACATATATCTTCCCCATGGTGTATTGAATGTCGTTAGTTCTTGTGATTTTCTGTCGAGTTCTATATGCCAGAATCCATCCTTTACGTCCATGACTGTGAAAAATTTTGCTTTGTTCAGTTTTGGTGTTATACTCTCTATGGTTGGTAGTGGAAAATGTTCTCTTTGTATGACTAGATTCAGTTCTTTTGGGTCTAAACAGATTCTTACGGTATTATCTTTCTTTCTCGTAACTACCATTGATGATATCCATTCTGTGGGCTTTGTGACTTGTTTTATGATTTTTCTCTCTTCTAGTTCTTTTATTTTCTCTAATACTTTTTCTTGCAACGGTGCTGCCACTGTTCTCTGACAGTGTTTTACTGGGTTGCATTTTTCGTTTAGTTTTATAGTGTATTTTCCTTTTATAACTCCTAGTTCTTCGTTGAATATTTCATGATATTTTTCTAAGATTTTATTTTGTTTTTCTTCGACCTGACATATTCTTGCGTCACTGTCTAGTATCTTTATTAATTGTAGTGCCAAACATGCTCTTCGACCTAATATGGAGTGAAATTTTCCACCTTCTACTATCAGCAATCTCAGTTTTATTTTGTTTTCTCTTCTTTGTACTTCAATGATTCTTTCACCTATTATTGGCCATTTCTTGTTACCAAATGCTGTTATGTTTTTGAATTTGTTCTTTTCTATCTTCTGCCCATTTACGTCTCCTGATATTCTTTTGTACTCAGTGAGTGTTATGACATTTACATTCGCCCCTGTATCTATCTGTAATCTCAATTTGGTGTTCCATTGTGTATTTAACGTTATTGTTTCCTCCTTCATGAGTGTTGTCGTTAAATATATTTCGGGTTCATCTTCTTGGATTTGATATACTGTGTTCGTTGTATGTGTTTCTTTTTGTGTGTGATAGTTTTTCTGTGCTGCATTCGCTGTATGATAGCCTTTTTGTGTATTGTAATTTTTCTGTGCTGTGCACATTTTTGCATAGTGATTGCTTCTTTTGCATAGATAACAAGTTTTTCCGTATGCCGGACAGCTTCTTTTTTCGTGTGTTTCTCCACATTTCTTGCATTTATATTTCTCGCTACTGTTCGGTCTTGTGTTTACCTGTTTCTTTTTGTATATCGCATTAATTTGATTTTTGCTCTCGAAGGCTTCTGCCTGTGATGCTGCCGTTTCTAATACTTTGCATAATTTTATAACTGTATCGAGATTAACATCAGCCCTAGATAGAATCCTCTTTCGTAATTCGTTGTCTTTCATGCCGCTTATTATACGATCTCGTAATATTTCTTCCGGTGTAATATTTTCAAATTCACATTTCTTGCTGAGTATTCTCAGCTCTGTTATATAGTTCGTCAGTGTCTCTGCTGTTTCCTGATCTCTTCTTTGGAATAGACATCTCTCAAATATTGTACTATTTTGTGGTTCTATTCTTTCATTGAATTTGTCTAATACTTTCTGCGTATTTATATCTTCTTGGTCAATATTGAATGTCTCGAAAATCCTCCGACAGTCTTCTCCCATTATTGTTAATAGGGTTGCAACTTGTACTTTTGGTTTCTTTTCATCCAGTTCTGATGCACACACATAATACTCCCAGCTCTTTTTCCAGTGTTTCCACTGCGTCTCGGCGTCATGTGCTTCAATGTCGAACGTTTGTGGTATCGGCAAATGTGTCATCATGTGTCGAAATAAAAATACTATATTTTATTTTTTTTTTTATTTTCACACTACCTAAATAATATAACTTTGAATTTAACGTTACTTTCTATATATCAATTTACATGACTTTATATATTCATGTAATAAAAATATAACAAATGATTTCATTAAATACAATTTAAAAATAAAAAACTTTTCAGATAAATAAATAAATAAATTTTTATTTTTATTTTTTTTATAAATAATTTTGCATATAAAACAACTTTTTTTTTGCGTTAGTTATTAACCGTAGATGCCATGTAACGTTTGCGTGGTATATTGTTTATTGTGAGGCTAAACTATGATATATAAATATATAGTCTTACCTTATAACGTCGGTTGTTTATATAATTAATAATTAGGGTTTAACTGTTTGTGATCGTAAATATTGGGTTAATGTTTATTTGTGTCTTTATCAATGATCATTATCAAAGATCATTAAACACAGATGGATATCGTTACACATGGATGTTAATGATAGCATTAGTTTTAAGTATAGAATGGGTTTTAATGATGTCATTAATTTTAAGTATAGCATGGATACTAATGATAGCATTAGTTTTAAGTATATCATGGGTGTTAATGATAGCATTAGTTTTAGGTATAGCATTAATTTAATGTTAGCATTAGTTTTAAGTATAGAATGGGTTTTAATGATAGCATTAGTTTTAAGTATAGCATGGGTGTTAATGATAGCATTAGTTTTAAGTATAGCATGGGTGCAATATGCATGCATTAACACCCATGGGTGTTAATGATAGCATTAGTTATAAGTATAGCATGGGTATTAATGATGGCATTACTTTTAGGTATAGCATTAATTTAATGTTAGCATTAGTTTTAAGTATAGAATGGGTTTTAATGATAGCATTAGTTTTAAGTATAGCATGGGTGTTAATGATAGCATTAGTTTTAAGAATAGCATGGGTGTTAATTATATCATTAGTTTTAAGTATAGCATGGATGTTAATGATAGCATTAGTTTTAAGTATAGCATGGGTGTAATGATAGCATTAGTTTTAAGTATAGCATGGGTGTTAATGATAGCATTAGTTTTAGGTATAGCATGGGTGTTAGTGATAGCATTAGTTTTAAGTAGTGCATGGATTTTAATGATAGCATTAGTTTTAAGTATAGCATGGGTGTTAATGATAGCATTAGTTTTAAGTATAGCATGGGTGTTAATGATAGTATTAGTTTTAAGTATAGCATGGGTGTTAATTATATCATTAGTTTTAAGTATAGCATGGATGTTAATGATAGCATTAGTTTTAAGTATAGCATGGGTGTAATGATAGCATTAGTTTTAAGTATAGCATGGGTGTTATTGATAGCATTAGTTTTAAGTAGTGCATGGATTTTAATGATAGAATTAGTTTTAAGTAGTGCATGGATTTTAATGATAGCATTAGTTTTAAGTATAGCATGGGTGTTAATGATAGAATTAGTTTTAAGTATAGCATGGATGTTAATGATAAAATTAGTTTTAAATATAGCATGGGTGTAACGATAGCATTAGTTTTAAGTATAGCATGGATGCTAATGATAGATTTAGTTTTAAGTATAGCATGGGTGTAATGATAGCATTAGTTTTAAGTATAGCATGGGTGTTAATGATAGCATTAGTTTTAGGTATAGCATGGGTGTTAATGATAGCATTAGTTTTAAGTAGTGCATGGATTTTAATGATAGCATTAGTTTTAAGTATAGCATGGGTGTTAATGATAGCATTAGTTTTAAGTATAGCATGGATGTTAATGATACAATTAGTTTTAAATATAGCATGGGTGTAACGGTAGCATTAGTTTTAAGTATAGCATGGGTGTTAATGAAAGCATTAGTTTTAGGTATAGCATCAATTTAATGTTAGCATTAGTTTTAAGTTTAGCATGGATGTTAATGATAGCATTAGTTTTAAGTAGTGCATGGATTTTAATGATAGCATTAGTTTTAAGTATAGCATGGGTGTTAATGATAGCATTAGTTTTAAGTATAGCATGGATGTTAATGATACAAATAGTTTTAAATATAGCATGGGTGTAACGATAGCATTAGTTTTAAGTATAGCATGGGTGTTAATGATAGCATTAGTTTTAAGTATAGCATGGGTGTTAATTATATCATTAGTTTTAGGTATAGCATCAATTTAATGTTAGCATAAGTTTTAAGTATAGCATGGATGTTAATGATAGCATTAGTTTTAAGTATAGCATGGGTGTTAATGATAGCATTAGATTTAAGTATAGCATGGATATTAATGATAAAATTAGTTTTAAATATAGCATGGGTGTAACGATAGCATTAGTTTTAAGTATAGCATGGGTGTTAATGATAGCATTAGTTTTAAGTATAGCATGGGTGTTAATTATATCATTAGTTTTAGGTATAGCATCAATTTAATGTTAGCATTAGTTTTAAGTATAGCATGGATGTTAATGATAGCATTAGTTTTAAGTAGTGCATGGATTTTAATGATAGTTTTAAGTATAGCATGGGTGTTAATGATAGCATTAGTTTTAAGTATAGCATGGATGTTAATGATAGCATTAGTTTTAAGTATAGCATGGGTGTTAATGATAGCATTAGTTTTAAGTATAGCATGGGTGTTAATGATAGTATTAGTTTTAAGTATAGCATGGGTGTTAATTATATCATTAGTTTTAAGTATAGCATGGATGTTAATGATAGCATTAGTTTTAAGTATAGCATGGGTGTAATGATAGCATTAGTTTTAAGTATAGCATGGGTGTTATTGATAGCATTAGTTTTAAGTAGTGCATGGATTTTAATGATAGAATTAGTTTTAAGTAGTGCATGGATTTTAATGATAGCATTAGTTTTAAGTATAGCATGGGTGTTAATGATAGAATTAGTTTTAAGTATAGCATGGATGTTAATGATAAAATTAGTTTTAAATATAGCATGGGTGTAACGATAGCATTAGTTTTAAGTATAGCATGGATGCTAATGATAGCTTTAGTTTTAAGTATAGCATGGGTGTAATGATAGCATTAGTTTTAAGTATAGCATGGGTGTTAATGATAGCATTAGTTTTAGGTATAGCATGGGTGTTAATGATAGCATTAGTTTTAAGTAGTGCATGGATTTTAATGATAGCATTAGTTTTAAGTATAGCATGGGTGTTAATGATAGCATTAGTTTTAAGTATAGCATGGATGTTAATGATACAATTAGTTTTAAATATAGCATGGGTGTAACGGTAGCATTAGTTTTAAGTATAGCATGGGTGTTAATGAAAGCATTAGTTTTAGGTATAGCATCAATTTAATGTTAGCATTAGTTTTAAGTTTAGCATGGATGTTAATGATAGCATTAGTTTTAAGTAGTGCATGGATTTTAATGATAGCATTAGTTTTAAGTATAGCATGGGTGTTAATGATAGCATTAGTTTTAAGTATAGCATGGATGTTAATGATACAAATAGTTTTAAATATAGCATGGGTGTAACGATAGCATTAGTTTTAAGTATAGCATGGGTGTTAATGATAGCATTAGTTTTAAGTATAGCATGGGTGTTAATTATATCATTAGTTTTAGGTATAGCATCAATTTAATGTTAGCATAAGTTTTAAGTATAGCATGGATGTTAATGGTAGCATTAGTTTTAAGTATAGCATGGGTGTTAATGATAGCATTAGATTTAAGTATAGCATGGATATTAATGATAAAATTAGTTTTAAATATAGCATGGGTGTAACGATAGCATTAGTTTTAAGTATAGCATGGGTGTTAATGATAGCATTAGTTTTAAGTATAGCATGGGTGTTAATTATATCATTAGTTTTAGGTATAGCATCAATTTAATGTTAGCATTAGTTTTAAGTATAGCATGGATGTTAATGATAGCATTAGTTTTAAGTAGTGCATGGATTTTAATGATAGTTTTAAGTATAGCATGGGTGTTAATGATAGCATTAGTTTTAAGTATAGCATGGATGTTAATGATAAAATTAGTTTTAAGTATAGCATGGGGGTTAATGATAGCATTAGTTTTAATTATAGCATGGGTATTAATGATATCATTAGTTTTAGGTATAGTATAGATTTAATGTTAGCATTAGTTTTAAGTATAGCATGGATGTTAAAGATTGCATTAGTTTTAAGTATAGCATGGATGTTAATGATAGCATTAGTTTTAAGTATAACATGGGTGTTAATGTTAGCATTAGTTTTAAGTATAGCATGCATGCATTAACACCCATGGGTGTTAATGATATCATTAGTTATAAGTATAGTATGGGTATTAATGATAGCATTAGTTTTAAATATAACATGGGTGTTAATGTTAGCATTAGTTTATGTATAGCATGGATGTTAATGATAGCATTAGTTTTAAGTATAGAATGGGTTTTAATGATAGCATTAATTTTAAGTATAGCATGGATACTAATGATAGCATTAGTTTTAAGTATATCATGGGTGTTAATGATAGCATTAGTTTTAAGTATAACATGGGTGTTAATGTTAGCATTAGTTTTAAGTATAGCATGCATGCATTAACACCCATGGGTGTTAATGATAGCATTAGTTATAAGTATAGCATGGGTATTAATGATAGCTTTACTTTTAGGTATAGCATAAATTTAATGTTAGCATTAGTTTTAAGTAGTGCATGGATTTTAATGATAGCATTAGTTTTAAGTATAGCATGGGTGTTAATGATAGCATTAGTTTTAAGTATAGCATGGATGTTAATGATAAAATTAGTTTTAAATATAACATGGGTGTAACGATAGCATTAGTTTTAAGTATAGCATGGATGCTAATGATAGCTTTAATTTTAAGTATAGCATGGGTGTTAATGATAGCATTAGTTTTAAGTAGTGCATGGATGTTAATGATAGAATTAGTTTTAGGTATAGCATCAATTTAATGATAGAATTAGTTTTAAGTATAGCATGGATGTTAATGATAGCATTAGTTTTAAGTAGTGCATGGATGTTAATGATAGCATTAGTTTTAAGTATAGCATGGGTGTTAATGATAGCATTAGTTTTAAGTATAGCATGGGTGTAATGATAGCAATTGTTTTTGGTATAGCATGGGTGTTAATGATAGCATTAGTTTTAGGTATAGCATCAATTTAATGATAGCATTAGTTTTAAGTATAGCATGGATGTTAATGATAGCATTAGTTTTAAGTAGTGCATGGATGTTAATGATAGCTTTAGTTTTAAGAATAGCATGGTTGATAATGATAGTATTAGTTTTAAGTATAGCATGGGTATTAATGATATCATTAGTTTTAAGTATAGCATGGTTGTTAATGATAACATTAGTTTTAAGTATAGTATGGGTATTAATGATAGCATTAGTTTTAAGTATAGCATGGGTATTAATGCTATCATTAGTTTTAAGTATAGCATGGGTATTAATGATAGCATTAGTTTTAAGTATAGCATGGATGTTAATGATAGCATGGGTGATAAGTATAGCATGGGTGTTAATGATAACATTAGTTATAAGTATAGCATGGGTGTTAATGATAGCATTAGTTTTAAGTATAGCATGGGTATTAATGATATCATTAGTTTTAGGTATAGCATGGATGTTAATGATAACATTAGTTTTAAGTATAGTATGGGTATTAATGATAGCATTAGTTTTAAGTATAGCATGGATGTTAATGATAGCATTAGTTTTAAGTATAACATGGGTGTTAATGTTAGCATTAGTTTTAAGTATAGCATGCATGCATTAACACCAATGTGTGTTAATGATATCATTAGTTATAAGTATAGTATGGGTATTAATGATAGCATTAGTTTTAAATATAACATGGGTGTTAATGTTAGCATTAGTTTTAAGTATAGCATGGATGTTAATGATAGCATTAGTTTTAAGTATAGAATGGGTTTTAATGATGTCATTAATTTTAAGTATAGCATGGATACTAATGATAGCATTAGTTTTAAGTATATCATGGGTGTTAATGATAGCATTAGTTTTAGGTATAGCATTAATTTAATGTTAGCATTAGTTTTAAGTATAGAATGGAATTTAATGATAGCATTAGTTTTAAGTATAGCATGGGTGTTAATGATAGCATTAGTTTTAAGTATAGCATGGGTGTTAATTATATCATTAGTTTTAAGTATAGCATGGATGTTAATGATAGCATTAGTTTTAAGTATAGCATGGGTGTAATGATAGCATTAGTTTTAAGTATAGCATGGGTGTTAATGATAGTATTAGTTTTAAGTATAGCATGGGTGTTAATTATATCATTAGTTTTAAGTATAGCATGGATGTTAATGATAGCATTAGTTTTAAGTATAGCATGGGTGTAATGATAGCATTAGTTTTAAGTATAGCATGGGTGTTATTGATAGCATTAGTTTTAAGTAGTGCATGGATTTTAATGATAGAATTAGTTTTAAGTAGTGCATGGATTTTAATGATAGCATTAGTTTTAAGTATAGCATGGGTGTTAATGATAGCATTAGTTTTAAGTATAGCATGGATGTTAATGATAAAATTAGTTTTAAATATAGCATGGGTGTAACGATAGCATTAGTTTTAAGTATAGCATGGATGCTAATGATAGCTTTAGTTTTAAGTATAGCATGGGTGTAATGATAGCATTAGTTTTAAGTATAGCATGGGTGTTAATGATAGCATTAGTTTTAGGTATAGCATGGGTGTTAATGATAGCATTAGTTTTAAGTAGTGCATGGATTTTAATGATAGCATTAGTTTTAAGTATAGCATGGGTGTTAATGATAGCATTAGTTTTAAGTATAGCATGGATGTTAATGATACAATTAGTTTTAAATATAGCATGGGTGTAACGATAGCATTAGTTTTAAGTATAGCATGGGTGTTAATGAAAGCATTAGTTTTAGGTATAGCATCAATTTAATGTTAGCATTAGTTTTAAGTTTAGCATGGATGTTAATGATAGCATTAGTTTTAAGTAGTGCATGGATTTTAATGATAGCATTAGTTTTAAGTATAGCATGGGTGTTAATGATAGCATTAGTTTTAAGTATAGCATGGATGTTAATAATACAATTAGTTTTAAATATAGCATGGGTGTAACGATAGCATTAGTTTTAAGTATAGCATGGGTGTTAATGATAGCATTAATTTTAAGTATAGCATGGGTGTTAATTATATCATTAGTTTTAGGTATAGCATCAATTTAATGTTAGCATAAGTTTTAAGTATAGCATGGATGTTAATGATAGCATTAGTTTTAAGTAGTGCATGGATTTTAACGATAGCATTAGTTTTAAGTATAGCATGGGTGTTAATGATAGCATTAGTTTTAAGTATAGCATGGGTGTTAATTATATCATTAGTTTTAGGTATAGCATCAATTTAATGTTAGCATTAGTTTTAAGTATAGCATGGATGTTAATGATAGCATTAGTTTTAAGTAGTGCATGGATTTTAATGATAGTTTTAAGTATAGCATGGGTGTTAATGATAGCATTAGTTTTAAGTATAGCATGGATGTTAATGATAAAATTAGTTTTAAGTATAGCATGGGGGTTAATGATAGCATTAGTTTTAATTATAGCATGGGTATTAATGATATCATTAGTTTTAGGTATAGTATAGATTTAATGTTAGCATTAGTTTTAAGTATAGCATGGATGTTAAAGATTGCATTAGTTTTAAGTATAGCATGGATGTTAATGATAGCATTAGTTTTAAGTATAACATGGGTGTTAATGTTAGCATTAGTTTTAAGTATAGCATGCATGCATTAACACCCATGGGTGTTAATGATATCATTAGTTATAAGTATAGTATGGGTATTAATGATAGCATTAGTTTTAAATATAACATGGGTGTTAATGTTAGCATTAGTTTATGTATAGCATGGATGTTAATGATAGCATTAGTTTTAAGTATAGAATGGGTTTTAATGATAGCATTAATTTTAAGTATAGCATGGATACTAATGATAGCATTAGTTTTAAGTATATCATGGGTGTTAATGATAGCATTAGTTTTAAGTATAACATGGGTGTTAATGTTAGCATTAGTTTTAAGTATAGCATGCATGCATTAACACCCATGGGTGTTAATGATAGCATTAGTTATAAGTATAGCATGGGTATTAATGATAGCTTTACTTTTAGGTATAGCATAAATTTAATGTTAGCATTAGTTTTAAGTAGTGCATGGATTTTAATGATAGCATTAGTTTTAAGTATAGCATGGGTGTTAATGATAGCATTAGTTTTAAGTATAGCATGGATGTTAATGATAAAATTAGTTTTAAATATAACATGGGTGTAACGATAGCATTAGTTTTAAGTATAGCATGGATGCTAATGATAGCTTTAATTTTAAGTATAGCATGGGTGTTAATGATAGCATTAGTTTTAAGTAGTGCATGGATGTTAATGATAGCATTAGTTTTAGGTATAGCATCAATTTAATGATAGAATTAGTTTTAAGTATAGCATGGATGTTAATGATAGCATTAGTTTTAAGTAGTGCATGGATGTTAATGATAGCATTAGTTTTAAGTATAGCATGGGTGTTAATGATAGCATTAGTTTTAAGTATAGCATGGGTGTAATGATAGCAATTGTTTTTGGTATAGCATGGGTGTTAATGATAGCATTAGTTTTAGGTATAGCATCAATTTAATGATAGCATTAGTTTTAAGTATAGCATGGATGTTAATGATAGCATTAGTTTTAAGTAGTGCATGGATGTTAATGATAGCTTTAGTTTTAAGAATAGCATGGTTGATAATGATAGTATTAGTTTTAAGTATAGCATGGGTATTAATGATATCATTAGTTTTAAGTATAGCATGGTTGTTAATGATAACATTAGTTTTAAGTATAGTATGGGTATTAATGATAGCATTAGTTTTAAGTATAGCATGGGTATTAATGATATCATTAGTTTTAAGTATAGCATGGGTATTAATGATAGCATTAGTTTTAAGTATAGCATGGATGTTAATGATAGCATGGGTGATAAGTATAGAATGGGTGTTAATGATAACATTAGTTATAAGTATAGCATGGGTGTTAATGATAGCATTAGTTTTAAGTATAGCATGGGTATTAATGATATCATTAGTTTTAGGTATAGCATGGATGTTAATGATAACATTAGTTTTAAGTATAGTATGGGTATTAATGATAGCATTAGTTTTAAGTATAGCATGGATGTTAATGATAGCATTAGTTTTAAGTATAACATGGGTGTTAATGTTAGCATTAGTTTTAAGTATAGCATGCATGCATTAACACCAATGTGTGTTAATGATATCATTAGTTATAAGTATAGTATGGGTATTAATGATAGCATTAGTTTTAAATATAACATGGGTGTTAATGTTAGCATTAGTTTTAAGTATAGCATGGATGTTAATGATAGCATTAGTTTTAAGTATAGAATGGGTTTTAATGATGTCATTAATTTTAAGTATAGCATGGATACTAATGATAGCATTAGTTTTAAGTATATCATGGGTGTTAATGATAGCATTAGTTTTAGGTATAGCATTAATTTAATGTTAGCATTAGTTTTAAGTATAGAATGGAATTTAATGATAGCATTAGTTTTAAGTATAGCATGGGTGTTAATGATAGCATTAGTTTTAAGTATAGCATGGGTGTTAATTATATCATTAGTTTTAAGTATAGCATGGATGTTAATGATAGCATTAGTTTTAAGTATAGCATGGGTGTAATGATAGCATTAGTTTTAAGTATAGCATGGGTGTTAATGATAGTATTAGTTTTAAGTATAGCATGGGTGTTAATTATATCATTAGTTTTAAGTATAGCATGGATGTTAATGATAGCATTAGTTTTAAGTATAGCATGGGTGTAATGATAGCATTAGTTTTAAGTATAGCATGGGTGTTATTGATAGCATTAGTTTTAAGTAGTGCATGGATTTTAATGATAGAATTAGTTTTAAGTAGTGCATGGATTTTAATGATAGCATTAGTTTTAAGTATAGCATGGGTGTTAATGATAGCATTAGTTTTAAGTATAGCATGGATGTTAATGATAAAATTAGTTTTAAATATAGCATGGGTGTAACGATAGCATTAGTTTTAAGTATAGCATGGATGCTAATGATAGCTTTAGTTTTAAGTATAGCATGGGTGTAATGATAGCATTAGTTTTAAGTATAGCATGGGTGTTAATGATAGCATTAGTTTTAGGTATAGCATGGGTGTTAATGATAGCATTAGTTTTAAGTAGTGCATGGATTTTAATGATAGCATTAGTTTTAAGTATAGCATGGGTGTTAATGATAGCATTAGTTTTAAGTATAGCATGGATGTTAATGATACAATTAGTTTTAAATATAGCATGGGTGTAACGATAGCATTAGTTTTAAGTATAGCATGGGTGTTAATGAAAGCATTAGTTTTAGGTATAGCATCAATTTAATGTTAGCATTAGTTTTAAGTTTAGCATGGATGTTAATGATAGCATTAGTTTTAAGTAGTGCATGGATTTTAATGATAGCATTAGTTTTAAGTATAGCATGGGTGTTAATGATAGCATTAGTTTTAAGTATAGCATGGATGTTAATAATACAATTAGTTTTAAATATAGCATGGGTGTAACGATAGCATTAGTTTTAAGTATAGCATGGGTGTTAATGATAGCATTAATTTTAAGTATAGCATGGGTGTTAATTATATCATTAGTTTTAGGTATAGCATCAATTTAATGTTAGCATAAGTTTTAAGTATAGCATGGATGTTAATGATAGCATTAGTTTTAAGTAGTGCATGGATTTTAACGATAGCATTAGTTTTAAGTATAGCATGGGTGTTAATGATAGCATTAGTTTTAAGTATAGCATGGGTGTTAATTATATCATTAGTTTTAGGTATAGCATCAATTTAATGTTAGCATTAGTTTTAAGTATAGCATGGATGTTAATGATAGCATTAGTTTTAAGTAGTGCATGGATTTTAATGATAGTTTTAAGTATAGCATGGGTGTTAATGATAGCATTAGTTTTAAGTATAGCATGGGTGTTAATTATATCATTAGTTTTAGGTATAGCATCAATTTAATGTTAGCATTAGTTTTAAGTAGTGCATGGATTTTAACGATAGCATTAGTTTTAAGTATAGCATGGGTGTTAATGATAGCATTAGTTTTAAGTATAGCATGGGGGTTAATGATAGCATTAGTTTTAATTATAGCATGGGTATTAATGATATCATTAGTTTTAGGTATAGTATAGATTTAATGTTAGCATTAGTTTTAAGTATAGCATGGATGTTAAAGATTGCATTAGTTTTAAGTATAGCATGGATGTTAATGATAGCATTAGTTTTAAGTATAACATGGGTGTTAATGTTAGCATTAGTTTTAAGTATAGCATGCATGCATTAACACCCATGGGTGTTAATGATATCATTAGTTATAAGTATAGTATGGGTATTAATGATAGCATTAGTTTTAAATATAACATGGGTGTTAATGTTAGCATTAGTTTTATGTATAGCATGGATGTTAATGATAGCATTAGTTTTAAGTATAGAATGGGTTTTAATGATAGCATTAATTTTAAGTATAGCATGGATACTAATGATAGCATTAGTTTTAAGTATATCATGGGTGTTAATGATAGCATTAGTTTTAAGTATAACATGGGTGTTAATGTTAGCATTAGTTTTAAGTATAGCATGCATGCATTAACACCCATGGGTGTTAATGATAGCATTAGTTATAAGTATAGCATGGGTATTAATGATAGCTTTACTTTTAGGTATAGCATAAATTTAATGTTAGCATTAGTTTTAAGTAGTGCATGGATTTTAATGATAGCATTAGTTTTAAGTATAGCATGGGTGTTAATGATAGCATTAGTTTTAAGTATAGCATGGATGTTAATGATAAAATTAGTTTTAAATATAACATGGGTGTAACGATAGCATTAGTTTTAAGTATAGCATGGATGCTAATGATAGCTTTAATTTTAAGTATAGCATGGGTGTTAATGATAGCATTAGTTTTAAGTAGTGCATGGATGTTAATGATAGCATTAGTTTTAGGTATAGCATCAATTTAATGATAGCATTAGTTTTAAGTATAGCATGGATGTTAATGATAGCATTAGTTTTAAGTAGTGCATGGATGTTAATGATAGCATTAGTTTTAAGTATAGCATGGGTGTTAATGATAGCATTAGTTTTAAGTATAGCATGGGTGTAATGATAGCAATTGTTTTTGGTATAGCATGGGTGTTAATGATAGCATTAGTTTTAGGTATAGCATCAATTTAATGATAGCATTAGTTTTAAGTATAGCATGGATGTTAATGATAGCATTAGTTTTAAGTAGTGCATGGATGTTAATGATAGCTTTAGTTTTAAGTATAGCATGGTTGATAATGATAGTATTAGTTTTAAGTATAGCATGGGTATTAATGATATCATTAGTTTTAAGTATAGCATGGTTGTTAATGATAACATTAGTTTTAAGTATAGTATGGGTATTAATGATAGCATTAGTTTTAAGTATAGCATGGGTATTAATGATATCATTAGTTTTAAGTATAGCATGGGTGTTAATGATAGCATTAGTTTTAAGTATAGCATGGATGTTAATGATAGCATGGGTGATAAGTATAGCATGGGTGTTAATGATAACATTAGTTATAAGTATAGCATGGGTGTTAATGATAGCATTAGTTTTAAGTATAGCATGGGTTTTAATGATAGCATTAGTTTTAAGTATAGCATGGGTGTTAATGATAGCATTAGTTTTAAGTATAGCATGGGTGTTAATTATATCATTAGTTTTAAGTATAGCATGTATGTTAATGATAGCATTAGTTTTAAGTATAGCATGGGTGTAATGATAGCATTAGTTTTAAGTATAGCATGGATGTTAATGATAGCATTAGTTTTAAGTATAGAATGGGTTTTAATGATGTCATTAATTTTAAGTATAGCATGGATACTAATGATAGCATTAGTTTTAAGTATATCATGGGTGTTAATGATAGCATTAGTTTTAGGTATAGCATTAATTTAATGTTAGCATTAGTTTTAAGTATAGAATGGGTTTTAATGATAGCATTAGTTTTAAGTATAGCATGGGTGTTAATGATAGAATTAGTTTTAAGTATAGCATGGGTGTTAATTATATCATTAGTTTTAAGTATAGCATGTATGTTAATGATAGCATTAGTTTTAAGTATAGCATGGGTGTAATGATAGCATTAGTTTTAAGTATAGCATGGGTGTTAATGATAGCATTAGTTTTAGGTATAGCATGGGTGTTAATGATAGCATTAGTTTTAAGTAGTGCATGGGTGTTAATGATAGCATTAGTTTTAAGTATAGCATGGGTGTTAATGATAGCATTAGTTTTAAGTATAGCATGGGTGTTAATTATATCATTAGTTTTAAGTATAGCATGGATGTTAATGATAGCATTAGTTTTAAGTATAGCATGGGTGTAATGATAGCATTAGTTTTAAGTATAGCATGGGTATTATTGATAGCATTAGTTTTAAGTAGTGCATGGATTTTAATGATAGAATTAGTTTTAAGTAGTGCATGGATTTTAATGATAGCATTAGTTTTAAGTATAGCATGGGTGTTAATGATAGCATTAGTTTTAAGTATAGCATGGATGTTAATGATAAAATTAGTTTTAAATATAGAATGGGTGTAACGATAGCATTAGTTTTAAGTATATCATGGATGCTAATGATAGCTTTAGTTTTAAGTATAGCATGGGTGTAATGATAGCATTAGTTTTAAGTATAGCATGGGTGTTAATGATAGCATTAGTTTTAGGTATAGCATGGGTGTTAATGATAGCATTAGTTTTAAGTAGTGCATGGATTTTAATGATAGCATTAGTTTTAAGTATAGCATGGGTGTTAATGATAGCATTAGTTTTAAGTATAGTATGGGTATTAATGATAGCTTTAGTTTTAAGTATAGCATGGGTGTCAATAATAGCATTAGTTTTAAGTATAGCATGGGGGTTAATGATAGCATTAGTTTTAAGTATAGCATGGGTATTAATGATATCATTAGTTTTAGATATAGCATAGATTTAATGTTAGCATTAGTTTTAAGTATAGCATGGATGTTAATGATAGCATTAGTTTTAAGTAGTGCATGGATGTTAATGATAGCATTAGTTTTAAGTATAGCATGGGTGTTAATGATAGCATTAGTTTTAAGTATAGCATGGGTGTAATGATAGCATTAGTTTTAAGTATAGCATGGGTGTTAATGATAGCATTAGTTTTAAGTATAGCATGGGTGTTAATGATAGCATTAGTTTTAGGTATAGCATCAATTTAATGATAGCATTAGTTTTAAGTATAGCATGGATGTTAATGATAGCATTAGATTTAAGTAGTGCATGGATGTTAATGAGAGCATTAGTTTTAAGTATAGCATGGATGTTAATGATAACATTAGTTTTAAGTATAGCATGGGTGTTAATGATAGCATTAGTTTTAAGTATAGCATGGGTGTAATGATAGCATTAGTTTTAAGTATAGCATGGATGTTAATGATAACATTAGTTTTAAGTATGGTATGGGTATTAATGATAGCATTAGTTTTAAGTATAGCATGGGTGTTAAAGATTGCATTAGTTTTACGTATAGCATGGATGTTAATTATATCATTAGTTTTAAGTATAGCATGGATGTTAATGATAGCATTAGTTTTAAGTATAGCTGTGGTGTAATGATAGCATTAGTTTTAAGTATAGCATGAGTGTTAATGAAAGCATTAGTTTTAGGTATAGCATCAATTTAATGATAGCATTAGTTTTAAGTATAGCATGGATGTTAATGATAGCATTAGTTTTAAGTATAGCATGGGTGTTAATGATAGCATTAGTTTTAAGTATAGCATGGATGTTAATGATAAAATTAGTTTTAAATATAACATGGGTGTAACGATAGCATTAGTTTTAAGTATAGCATGGATGCTAATGATAGCTTTAATTTTAAGTATAGCATGGGTGTTAATGATAGCATTAGTTTTAAGTAGTGCATGGATGTTAATGATAGCATTAGTTTTAGGTATAGCATCAATTTAATGATAGCATTAGTTTTAAGTATAGCATGGATGTTAAAGATAGCATTAGTTTTAAGTAGTGCATGGATGTTAATGATAGCATTAGTTTTAAGTAGTGCATGGATGTTAATGATAGCATTAGTTTTAAGTATAGCATGGGTGTTAATGATAGCATTAGTTTTAAGTATAGCATGGGTGTTAATTATATCATTAGTTTTAAGTATAGCATGGATGTTAATGATAGCATTAGTTTTAAGTATAGCATGGGTGTAATGATAGCATTAGTTTTAAGTATAGCATGGGTGTTATTGATAGCATTAGTTTTAAGTAGTGCATGGATTTTAATGATAGAATTAGTTTTAAGTAGTGCATGGATTTTAATGATAGCATTAGTTTTAAGTATAGCATGGGTGTTAATGATAGCATTAGTTTTAAGTAGTGCATGGATGTTAATGATAGCATTAGTTTTAAGTATAGCATGGGTGTTAATGATAGCATTAGTTTTAAGTATAGCATGGGTGTAATGATAGCAATAGTTTTTGGTATAGCATGGGTGTTAATGATAGCATTAGTTTTAGGTATAGCATCAATTTAATGATAGCATTAGTTTTAAGTATAGCATGGATGTTAATGATAGCATTAGTTTTAAGTAGTGCATGGATGTTAATGATAGCTTTAGTTTTAAGTATAGCATGGTTGATAATGATAGTATTAGTTTTAAGTATAGCATGGGTATTAATGATATCATTAGTTTTAGGTATAGCATGGATGTTAATGATAGCATTAGTTTTAAGTATAACATGGGTGTTAATGTTAGCATTAGTTTTAAGTATAGCATGCATGCATTAACACCAATGTGTGTTAATGATATCATTAGTTATAAGTATAGTATGGGTATTAATGATAGCATTAGTTTTAAATATAACATGGGTGTTAATGTTAGCATTAGTTTTAAGTATAGCATGGATGTTAATGATAGCATTAGTTTTAAGTATATCATGGGTGTTAATGAAAGCATTAGTTTTAGGTATAGCATTAATTTAATGTTAGCATTAGTTTTAAGTATAGAATGGGTTTTAATGATAGCATTAGTTTTAAGTATAGCATGGGTGTTAATGATAGCATTAGTTTTAAGTATAGCATGGGTGTTAATTATATCATTAGTTTTAAGTATAGCATGTATGTTAATGATAGCATTATTTTTAAGTATAGCATGGGTGTAATGATAGCATTAGTTTTAAGTATAGCATGGGTGTTAATGATAGCATTAGTTTTAGGTATAGCATGGGTGTTAATGATAGCATTAGTTTTAAGTAGTGCATGGATTTTAATAATAGCATTAGTTTTAAGTATAGCATGGGTGTTAATGATAGCATTAGTTTTAAGTATAGCATGGGTGTTAATGATAGCATTAGTTTTAAGTATAGCATGGATTTTAATGATAGAATTAGTTTTAAGTAGTGCATGGATTTTAATGATAGCATTAGTTTTAAGTATAGCATGGGTGTTAATGATAGCATTAGTTTTAAGTATAGCATGGATGTTAATGATAAAATTAGTTTTAAATATAGCATGGGTGTAACGATAGCATTAGTTTTAAGTATATCATGGATGCTAATGATAGCTTTAGTTTTAAGTATAGCATGGGTGTAATGATAGCATTAGTTTTAAGTATAGCATGGGTGTTAATGATAGCATTAGTTTTAGGTATAGCATGGGTGTTAATGATAGCATTAGTTTTAAGTAGTGCATGGATTTTAATGATAGCATTAGTTTTAAGTATAGCATGGGTGTTAATGATAGCATTAGTTTTAAGTATAGCATGGGTGTTAATGATAGCATTAGTTTTAAGTATAGTATGGGTATTAATGATAGCTTTAGTTTTAAGTATAGCATGGGTGTCAATAATAGCATTAGTTTTAAGTATAGCATGGGGGTTAATGATAGCATTAGTTTTAATTATAGCATGGGTATTAATGATATCATTAGTTTTAGATATAGCATAGATTTAATGTTAGCATTAGTTTTAAGTATAGCATGGATGTTAATGATAGCATTAGTTTTAAGTAGTGCATGGATGTTAATGATAGCATTAGTTTTAAGTATAGCATGGGTGTTAATGATAGCATTAGTTTTAAGTATAGCATGGGTGTAATGATAGCATTAGTTTTAAGTATAGCATGGGTGTTAATGATAGCATTAGTTTTAAGTATAGCATGGGTGTTAATGATAGCATTAGTTTTAGGTATAGCATCAATTTAATGATAGCATTAGTTTTAAGTATAGCATGGAAGTTAATGATAGCATTAGTTTTAAGTAGTGCATGGATGTTAATGAGAGCATTAGTTTTAAGTATAGCATGGATGTTAATGATAACAATAGTTTTAAGTATAGCATGGGTGTTAATGATAGCATTAGTTTTAAGTATAGCATGGGTGTAATGATAGCATTAGTTTTAAGTATAGCATGGATGTTAATGATAACATTAGTTTTAAGTATAGTATGGGTATTAATGATAGCATTAGTTTTAAGTATAGCATGGGTGTTAAAGATTGCATTAGTTTTACGTATAGCATGGATGTTAATTATATCATTAGTTTTAAGTATAGCATGGATGTTAATGATAGCATTAGTTTTAAGTATAGCTGTGGTGTAATGATAGCATTAGTTTTAAGTATAGCATGGATGTTAATGATAACATTAGTTTTAAGTATAGCATGGGTGTTAATGATAGCATTAGTTTTAAGTATAGCATGGGTGTAATGATAGCATTAGTTTTAAGTATAGCATGGATGTTAATGATAACATTAGTTTTAAGTATAGTATGGGTATTAATGATAGCATTAGTTTTAAGTATAGCATGGGTGTTAAAGATTGCATTAGTTTTACGTATAGCATGGATGTTAATTATATCATTAGTTTTAAGTATAGCATGGATGTTAATGATAGCATTAGTTTTAAGTAGTGCATGGATTTTAATGATAGCATTAGTTTTAAGTATAGCATGGGTGTTAATGATAGCATTAGATTTAAGTATAGCATGGATGTTAATGATAAAATTAGTTTTAAATATAGCATGGGTGTAACGATAGCATTAGTTTTAATATAGCATGGGTGTTAATGATAGCATTAGTTTTAAGTATAGCATGGGTGTTAATTATATCATTAGTTTTAGGTATAGCATCAATTTAATGTTAGCATTAGTTTTAAGTATAGCATGGATGTTAATGATAGCATTAGTTTTAAGTAGTGCATGGATTTTAATGATAGCATTAGTTTTAAGTATAGCATGGATGTTAATGATAACATTAGTTTTAAATATAGCATGGGTGTAACGATAGCATTAGTTTTAAGTATAGCATGGATGTTAATGATAGCATTAGTTTTAAGTAGTGCATGGATTTTAATGATAGCATTAGTTTTAAGTATAGCATGGATGTTAATGATAAAATTAGTTTTAAATATAGCATGGGGGTTAATGATAGCATTAGTTTTAATTATAGCATGGGTATTAATGATATCATTAGTTTTAGGTATAGCATAGATTTAATGTTAGCATTAGTTTTAAGTATAGCATGGATGTTAAAGATTGCATTAGATTTAAGTATAGCATGGATGTTAATGATAGCATTAGTTTTAAGTATAACATGGGTGTTAATGTTAGCATTAGTTTTAAGTATAGCATGCATGCATTAACACCCATGGGTGTTAATGATATCATTAGTTATAAGTATAGTATGGGTATTATTGATAGCATTAGTTTTAAATATAACATGGGTGTTAATGTTAGCATTAGTTTTAAGTATAGCATGGATGTTAATGATAGCATTAGTTTTAAGTATAGAATGGGTTTTAATGATAGCATTAATTTTAAGTATAGCATGGATACTAATGATAGCATTAGTTTTAAGTATATCATGGGTGTTAATGATAGCATTAGTTTTAAGTATAACATGGGTGTTAATGTTAGCATTAGTTTTAAGTATAGCATGCATGCATTAACACCCATGGGTGTTAATGATATCATTAGTTATAAGTATAGTATGGGTATTAATGATAGCATTAGTTTTAAATATAACATGGGTGTTAATGTTAGCATTAGTTTTATGTATAGCATGGATGTTAATGATAGCATTAGTTTTAAGTATAGAATGGGTTTTAATAAAAGCATTAATTTTAAGTATAGCATGGATACTAATGATAGCATTATTTTTAAGTATATCATGGGTGTTAATGATAGCATTAGTTTTAAGTATAACATGGGTGTTAATGTTAGCATTAGTTTTAAGTATAGAATGCATGCATTAACACCCATGGGTGTTAATGATAGCATTAGTTATAAGTATAGCATGGGTATTAATGATAGCATTACTTTTAGGTATAGCATAAATTTAATGTTAGCATTAGTTTTAAGTATAGAATGGGTTTTAATGATAGCATTAGTTTTAAGTATAGCATGGGTGTTAATGATAGCATTAGTTTTAAGTATAGCATGGGTGTTAATTATATCATTAGTTTTAAGTATAGCATAGATGTTAATGATAGCATTAGTTTTAAGTATAGCATGGGTGTAATGATAGCATTAGTTTTAAGTATAGCATGGGTGTTAATGATAGCATTAGTTTTAGGTATAGCATAAATTTAATGTTAGCATTAGTTTTAAGTTTAGCATGGATGTTAATGATAGCATTAGTTTTAATTAGTGCATGTATTTTAATGATAGCATTAGTTTTAAGTATAGAATGGGTGTTAATGATAGCATTAGTTTTAAGTATAGCATGGATGTTAATGATAAAATTAGTTTTAAATATAGAATGGGTGTAACGATAGCATTAGTTTTAAGTATAGCATGGGTGTTAATGATAGCATTAGTTTTAAGTATAGCATGGGTGTTAATTATATCATTAATTTTAGGTATAGCATCAATTTAATGTTAGCATTAGTTTTAAGTATAGTATGGATGTTAATGATAGCATTAGTTTTAAGTAGTGCATGGATTTTAATGATAGCATTAGTTTTAAGTATAGCATGGGTGTTAATGATAGCATTAGTTTTAAGTATAGCATGGGTGTCAATAATAGCATTAGTTTTAAGTATAGCATGGGGTTTAATGATAGCATTAGTTTTAATTATTGCATGGGTATTAATGATATCATTAGTTTTAGATATAGCATAGATTTAATGTTAGCATTAGTTTTAAATATAGCATGGATGTTAATGATAGCATTAGTTTTAAGTAGTGCATGGATGTTAATGATAGCATTAGTTTTAGGTATAGCATCAATTTAATGATAGCATTAGTTTTAAGTATAGCATGGATGTTAATGATAGCATTAGTTTTAAGTAGTGCATGGATGTTAATGATAGCATTAGTTTTAAGTATAGCATGGGTGTTAATGATAGCATTAGTTTTAAGTATAGCATGGGTGTTAATGTTAGCATTAGTTTTAAGTATAGCATGGGTGTTAATGATAGCATTAGTTTTAAGTATAGCATGGGTGTTAATTATATCATTAGTTTTAAGTATAGCATGGATGTTAATGATAGCATTATTTTTAAGTATAGCATGGGTGTTAATGATAGCATTAGTTTTAAGTATAGCATGGGTGTAATGATAGCATTAGTTTTAAGTATAGCATGGGTGTTATTGATAGCATTAGTTTTTAGTAGTGCATGGATTTTAATGATAGAATTAGTTTTAAGTAGTGCATGGATTTTAATGATAGCATTAGTTTTAAGTATAGCATGGGTGTTAATGATAGCATTAGTTTTAAGTATAGCATGGATGTTAATGATAAAATTAGTTTTAAATATAGCATGGGTGTAACGATAGCATTAGTTTTAAGTATATCATGGATGCTAATGATAGCTTTAGTTTTAAGTATAGCATGGGTGTAATGATAGCATTAGTTTTAAGTATAGCATGGGTGTTAATGATAGCATTAGTTTTAAGTATAGCATGGGTGTTAATGATAGCATTAGTTTTAAGTATAGCATGGGTGTAATGATAGCAATAGTTTTTGGTATAGCATGGGTGTTAATGATAGCATTAGTTTTAGGTATAGCATCAATTTAATGATAGCATTAGTTTTAAGTATAGCATGGATGTTAATGATAGCATTAGTTTTAAGTAGTGCATGGATGTTAATGATAGCTTTAGTTTTAAGTATAGCATGGTTGATAATGATAGTATTAGTTTTAAGTATAGCATGGGTATTAATGATATCATTAGTTTTAAGTATAGCATGGTTGTTAATGATAACATTAGTTTTAAGTATAGTATGGGTATTAATGATAGCATTAGTTTTAAGTATAGCATGGGTATTAATGATATCATTAGTTTTAAGTATAGCATGGGTGTTAATGATAGCATTAGTTTTAAGTATAGCATGGATGTTAATGATAGCATGGGTGATAAGTATAGCATGGGTGTTAATGATAACATTAGTTATAAGTATAGCATGGGTGTTAATGATAGCATTAGTTTTAAGTATAGCATGGGTATTAATGATATCATTAGTTTTAGGTATAGCATGGATGTTAATGATAACATTAGTTTTAAGTATAGTATGGGTATTAATGATAGCATTAGTTTTAAGTATAGTATGGGTATTAATGATAGCATTAGTTTTAAATATAACATGGGTGTTAATGTTAGCATTAGTTTTAAGTATAGCATGGATGTTAATGATAGCATTAGTTTTAAGTATAGAATGGGTTTTAATGATGTCATTAATTTTAAGTATAGCATGGATACTAATGATAGCATTAGTTTTAAGTATATCATGGGTGTTAATGAAAGCATTAGTTTTAGGTATAGCATTAATTTAATGTTAGCATTAGTTTTAAGTATAGAATGGGTTTTAATGATAGCATTAGTTTTAAGTATAGCATGGGTGTTAATGATAGCATTAGTTTTAAGTATAGCATGGGTGTTAATTATATCATTAGTTTTAAGTATAGCATGTATGTTAATGATAGCATTATTTTTAAGTATAGCATGGGTGTAATTATAGCATTAGTTTTAAGTATAGCATGGGTGTTAATGATAGCATTAGTTTTAGGTATAGCATGGGTGTTAATGATAGCATTAGTTTTAAGTATAGCATGGGTGTTAATGATAGCATTAGTTTTAAGTATAGCATGGATTTTAATGATAGAATTAGTTTTAAGTAGTGCATGGATGTTAATGATAAAATTAGTTTTAAATATAGCATGGGTGTAACGATAGCATTAGTTTTAAGTATATCATGGATGCTAATGATAGCTTTAGTTTTAAGTATAGCATGGGTGTAATGATAGCATTAGTTTTAAGTATAGCAAGGGTGTTAATGATAGCATTAGTTTTAGGTATAGCATGGGTGTTAATGATAGCATTAGTTTTAAGTAGTGCATGGATTTTAATGATAGCATTAGTTTTAAGTATAGCATGGGTGTTAATGATAGCATTAGTTTTAAGTATAGCATGGGTGTTAATGATAGCATTAGTTTTAAGTATAGTATGGGTATTAATGATAGCTTTAGTTTTAAGTATAGCATGGGTGTCAATAATAGCATTAGTTTTAAGTATAGCATGGGGGTTAATGATAGCATTAGTTTTAATTATAGAATGGGTATTAATGATATCATTAGTTTTAGATATAGCATAAATTTAATGTTAGCATTAGTTTTAAGTATAGCATGGATGTTAATGATAGCATTAGTTTTAAGTAGTGCATGGATGTTAATGATAGCATTAGTTTTAAGTATAGCATGGGTGTTAATGATAGCATTAGTTTTAAGTATAGCATGGGTGTAATGATAGCATTAGTTTTAAGTATAGCATGGGTGTTAATGATAGCATTAGTTTTAAGTATAGCATGGGTGTTAATGATAGCATTAGTTTTAGGTATAGCATCAATTTAATGATAGCATTAGTTTTAAGTATAGCATGGATGTTAATGATAGCATTAGTTTTAAGTAGTGCATGGATGTTAATGAGAGCATTAGTTTTAAGTATAGCATGGATGTTAATGATAACAATAGTTTTAAGTATAGCATGGGTGTTAATGATAGCATTAGTTTTAAGTATAGCATGGGTGTAATGATAGCATTAGTTTTAAGTATAGCATGGATGTTAATGATAACATTAGTTTTAAGTATAGTATGGGTATTAATGATAGCATTAGTTTTAAGTATAGCATGGGTGTTAAAGATTGCATTAGTTTTACGTATAGCATGGATGTTAATTATATCATTAGTTTTAAGTATAGCTGTGGTGTAATGATAGCATTAGTTTTAAGTATAGCATGAGTGTTAATGAAAGCATTAGTTTTAGGTATAGCATCAATTTAATGATAGCATTAGTTTTAAGTATAGCATGGATGTTAATGATAGCATTAGTTTTAAGTAGTGCATGGATGTTAATGAGAGCATTAGTTTTAAGTATAGCATGGATGTTAATGATAACATTAGTTTTAAGTATAGCATGGGTGTTAATGATAGCATTAGTTTTAAGTATAGCATGGGTGTAATGATAGCATTAGTTTTAAGTATAGCATGGATGTTAATGATAACATTAGTTTTAAGTATAGTATGGGTATTAATGATAGCATTAGTTTTAAGTATAGCATGGGTGTTAAAGATTGCATTAGTTTTACGTATAGCATGGATGTTAATTATATCATTAGTTTTAAGTATAGCATGGATGTTAATGATAGCATTAGTTTTAAGTAGTGCATGGATTTTAATGATAGCATTAGTTTTAAGTATAGCATGGGTGTTAATGATAGCATTAGATTTAAGTATAGCATGGATGTTAATGATAAAATTAGTTTTAAATATAGCATGAGTGTAACGATAGCATTAGTTTTAATATAGCATGGGTGTTAATGATAGCATTAGTTTTAAGTATAGCATGGGTGTTAATTATATCATTAGTTTTAGGTATAGCATCAATTTAATGTTAGCATTAGTTTTAAGTATAGCATGGATGTTAATGATAGCATTAGTTTTAAGTAGTGCATGGATTTTAATGATAGCATTAGTTTTAAGTATAGCATGGATGTTAATGATAACATTAGTTTTAAATATAGCATGGGTGTAACGATAGCATTAGTTTTAAGTATAGCATGGATGTTAATGATAGCATTAGTTTTAAGTAGTGCATGGATTTTAATGATAGCATTAGTTTTAAGTATAGCATGGATGTTAATGATAAAATTAGTTTTAAATATAGCATGGGGGTTAATGATAGCATTAGTTTTAATTATAGCATGGGTATTAATGATATCATTAGTTTTAGGTATAGCATAGATTTAATGTTAGCATTAGTTTTAAGTATAGCATGGATGTTAAAGATTGCATTAGATTTAAGTATAGCATGGATGTTAATGATAGCATTAGTTTTAAGTATAACATGGGTGTTAATGTTAGCATTAGTTTTAAGTATAGCATGCATGCATTAACACCCATGGGTGTTAATGATATCATTAGTTATAAGTATAGTATGGGTATTAATGATAGCATTAGTTTTAAATATAACATGGGTGTTAATGTTAGCATTAGTTTTAAGTATAGCATGGATGTTAATGATAGCATTAGTTTTAAGTATAGAATGGGTTTTAATGATAGCATTAATTTTAAGTATAGCATGGATACTAATGATAGCATTAGTTTTAAGTATATCATGGGTGTTAATGATAGCATTAGTTTTAAGTATAACATGGGTGTTAATGTTAGCATTAGTTTTAAGTATAGCATGCATGCATTAACACCCATGGGTGTTAATGATATCATTAGTTATAAGTATAGTATGGGTATTAATGATAGCATTAGTTTTAAATATAACATGGGTGTTAATGTTAGCATTAGTTTTATGTATAGCATGGATGTTAATGATAGCATTAGTTTTAAGTATAGAATGGGTTTTAATAAAAGCATTAATTTTAAGTATAGCATGGATACTAATGATAGCATTATTTTTAAGTATATCATGGGTGTTAATGATAGCATTAGTTTTAAGTATAACATGGGTGTTAATGTTAGCATTAGTTTTAAGTATAGAATGCATGCATTAACACCCATGGGTGTTAATGATAGCATTAGTTATAAGTATAGCATGGGTATTAATGATAGCAATACTTTTAGGTATAGCATAAATTTAATGTTAGCATTAGTTTTAAGTATAGAATGGGTTTTAATGATAGCATTAGTTTTAAGTATAGCATGGGTGTTAATGATAGCATTAGTTTTAAGTATAGCATGGGTGTTAATTATATCATTAGTTTTAAGTATAGCATAGATGTTAATGATAGCATTAGTTTTAAGTATAGCATGGGTGTAATGATAGCATTAGTTTTAAGTATAGCATGGGTGTTAATGATAGCATTAGTTTTAGGTATAGCATCAATTTAATGTTAGCATTAGTTTTAAGTTTAGCATGGATGTTAATGATAGCATTAGTTTTAATTAGTGCATGTATTTTAATGATAGCATTAGTTTTAAGTATAGAATGGGTGTTAATGATAGCATTAGTTTTAAGTATAGCATGGATGTTAATGATAAAATTAGTTTTAAATATAGAATGGGTGTAACGATAGCATTAGTTTTAAGTATAGCATGGGTGTTAATGATAGCATTAGTTTTAAGTATAGCATGGGTGTTAATTATATCATTAATTTTAGGTATAGCATCAATTTAATGTTAGCATTAGTTTTAAGTATAGTATGGATATTAATGATAGCATTAGTTTTAAGTAGTGCATGGATTTTAATGATAGCATTAGTTTTAAGTATAGCATGGGTGTTAATGATAGCATTAGTTTTAAGTATAGCATGGGTGTCAATAATAGCATTAGTTTTAAGTATAGCATGGGGTTTAATGATAGCATTAGTTTTAATTATTGCATGGGTATTAATGATATCATTAGTTTTAGATATAGCATAGATTTAATGTTAGCATTAGTTTTAAATATAGCATGGATGTTAATGATAGCATTAGTTTTAAGTAGTGCATGGATGTTAATGATAGCATTAGTTTTAGGTATAGCATCAATTTAATGATAGCATTAGTTTTAAGTATAGCATGGATGTTAATGATAGCATTAGTTTTAAGTAGTGCATGGATGTTAATGATAGCATTAGTTTTAAGTATAGCATGGGTGTTAATGATAGCATTAGTTTTAAGTATAGCATGGGTGTTAATGTTAGCATTAGTTTTAAGTATAGCATGGGTGTTAATGATAGCATTAGTTTTAAGTATAGCATGGGTGTTAATTATATCATTAGTTTTAAGTATAGCATGGATGTTAATGATAGCATTAGTTTTAAGTATAGCATGGGTGTAATGATAGCATTAGTTTTAAGTATAGCATGGGTGTTAATGATAGCATTAGTTTTAGGTATAGCATCAATTTAATGTTAGCATTAGTTTTAAGTTTAGCATGGATGTTAATGATAGCATTAGTTTTAAGTAGTGCATGTATTTTAATGATAGCATTAGTTTTAAGTATAGCATGGGTGTTAATGATAGCATTAGTTTTAAGTATAGCATGGATGTTAATAATAAAATTAGTTTTAAATATAGCATGGGTGTAACGATAGCATTAGTTTTAAGTATAGCATGGATGTTAATGATAGCATTAGTTTTAAGTAGTGCATGGGTGTTAATGATAGCATTAGTTATAAGTATAGCATGGGTATTAATGATAGCATTACTTTTAGGTATAGCATTAATTTAATGTTAGCATTAGTTTTAAGTATAGAATGGGTTTTAATGATAGCATTAGTTTTAAGTATAGCATGGGTGTTAATGATAGCATTAGTTTTAAGTATAGCATGGGTGTTAATTATATCATTAGTTTTAAGTATAGCATGGATGTTAATGATAGCATTAGTTTTAAGTATAGCATGGGTGTAATGATAGCATTAGTTTTAAGTATAGCATGGGTGTTAATGATAGCATTAGTTTTAGGTATAGCATGGGTGTTAATGATAGCATTAGTTTTAAGTAGTGCATGGATTTTAATGATAGCATTAGTTTTAAGTATAGCATGGGTGTTAATGATAGCATTAGTTTTAAGTATAGCATGGGTGTTAATGATAGCATTAGTTTTAAGTATAGCATGGGTGTTAATTATATCATTAGTTTTAAGTATAGCATGGATGTTAATGATAGCATTAGTTCTAAGTATAGCATGGGTGTAATGATAGCATTAGTTTTAAGTATAGCATGGGTGTTAATGATAGCATTAGTTTTAAGTAGTGCATGGATTTTAATGATAGAATTAGTTTTAAGTAGTGCATGGATTTTAATGATAGCATTAGTTTTAAGTATAGCATGGGTGTTAATGATAGCATTAGTTTTAAGTATAGCATGGATGTTAATGATAAAATTAGTTTTAAATATAGCATGGGTGTAACGATAGCATTAGTTTTAAGTATAGCATGGATGCTAATGATAGCTTTAGTTTTAAGTATAGCATGGGTGTCAATAATAGCATTAGTTTTAAGTATAGCATGGGGGTTAATGATAGCATTAGTTTTAATTATAGCATGGGTATTAATGACATCATTAGTTTTAGATATAGCATGGGTGTTAATGATAGCATTAGTTTTAAGTATAGCATGGGTGTTAATGATAGCATTAGTTTTAGGTATAGCATCAATTTAATGTTAGAATTAGTTTTAAGTATAGCATGGATGTTAATGATAGCATTAGTTTTAAGTAGTGCATGGATTTTAATGATAGCATTAGTTTTAAGTATAGCATGGGTGTTAATGATAGCATTACTTTTAGGTATAGCATAAATTTAATGTTAGCATTAGTTTTAAGTAGTGCATGGATGTTAATGATAACATTAGTTATAAGTATAGCATGGGTGTTAATGATAGCATTAGTTTTAAGTATAGCATGGGTATTAATGATATCATTAGTTTTAGGTATAGCATGGATGTTAATGATAACATTAGTTTTAAGTATAGTATGGGTATTAATGATAGCATTAGTTTTAAGTATAGCATGGGTGTTAAAGATTGCATTAGTTTTAAGTATAGCATGCATGCATTAACACCCATGGGTGTTAATGATATCATTAGTTATAAGTATAGTATGGGTATTAATGATAGCATTAGTTTTAAATATAACATGGGTGTTAATGTTAGCATTAGTTTTAAGTATAGCATGGATGTTAATGATAGCATTAGTTTAAATATAGAATGGATGTTAATGATAGCATTAGTTTTAAGTATAGCATGGGTATTAATGATATCATTAGTTTTAAGTATAGCATGGATGTTAATGATAAAATTAGTTTTAAATATAGCATGGGTGTAACGATAGCATTAGTTTTAAGTATAGCATGGTTGTTAATGATAGCATTAGTTTTAAGTATAGCATGGGTGTCAATAATAGCATTAGTTTTAAGTATAGCATGGGGTTTAATGATAGCATTAGTTTTAATTATTGCATGGGTATTAATGATATCATTAGTTTTAGATATAGCATAGATTTAATGTTAGCATTAGTTTTAAATATAGCATGGATGTTAATGATAGCATTAGTTTTAAGTAGTTCATGGATGTTAATGATAGCATTAGTTTTAGGTATAGCATCAATTTAATGATAGCATTAGTTTTAAGTATAGCATGGATGTTAATGATAACATTAGTTTTAAGTAGTGCATGGATGTTAATGATAGCATTAGTTTTAAGTATAGCATGGGTGTTAATGATAGCATTAGTTTTAAGTATAGCATGGGTGTTAATGTTAGCATTAGTTTTAAGTATAGCATGGGTGTTAATGATAGCATTAGTTTTAAGTATAGCATGGGTGTTAATTATATCATTAGTTTTAAGTATAGCATGGATGTTAATGATAGCATTAGTTTTAAGTATAGCATGGGTGTAATGATAGCATTAGTTTTAAGTATAGCATGGGTGTTAATGATAGCATTAGTTTTAGGTATAGCATCAATTTAATGTTAGCATTAGTTTTAAGTTTAGCATGGATGTTAATGATAGCATTAGTTTTAAGTAGTGCATGTATTTTAATGATAGCATTAGTTTTAAGTATAGCATGGGTGTTAATGATAGCATTAGTTTTAAGTATAGCATGGATGTTAATAATAAAATTAGTTTTAAATATAGCATGGGTGTAACGATAGCATTAGTTTTAAGTATAGCATGGATGTTAATGATAGCATTAGTTTTAAGTAGTGCATGGGTGTTAATGATAGCATTAGTTATAAGTATAGCATGGGTATTAATGATAGCATTACTTTTAGGTATAGCATTAATTTAATGTTAGCATTAGTTTTAAGTATAGAATGGGTTTTAATGATAGCATTAGTTTTAAGTATAGCATGGGTGTTAATGATAGCATTAGTTTTAAGTATAGCATGGGTGTTAATTATATCATTAGTTTTAAGTATAGCATGGATGTTAATGATAGCATTAGTTTTAAGTATAGCATGGGTGTAATGATAGCATTAGTTTTAAGTATAGCATGGGTGTTAATGATAGCATTAGTTTTAGGTATAGCATGGGTGTTAATGATAGCATTAGTTTTAAGTAGTGCATGGATTTTAATGATAGCATTAGTTTTAAGTATAGCATGGGTGTTAATGATAGCATTAGTTTTAAGTATAGCATGGGTGTTAATGATAGCATTAGTTTTAAGTATAGCATGGGTGTTAATTATATCATTAGTTTTAAGTATAGCATGGATGTTAATGATAGCATTAGTTTTAAGTATAGCATGGGTGTAATGATAGCATTAGTTTTAAGTATAGCATGGGTGTTAATGATAGCATTAGTTTTAAGTAGTGCATGGATTTTAATGATAGAATTAGTTTTAAGTAGTGCATGGATTTTAATGATAGCATTAGTTTTAAGTATAGCATGGGTGTTAATGATAGCATTAGTTTTAAGTATAGCATGGATGTTAATGATAAAATTAGTTTTAAATATAGCATGGGTGTAACGATAGCATTAGTTTTAAGTATAGCATGGATGCTAATGATAGCTTTAGTTTTAAGTATAGCATGGGTGTCAATAATAGCATTAGTTTTAAGTATAGCATGGGGGTTAATGATAGCATTAGTTTTAATTATAGCATGGGTATTAATGACATCATTAGTTTTAGATATAGCATGGGTGTTAATGATAGCATTAGTTTTAAGTATAGCATGGGTGTTAATGATAGCATTAGTTTTAGGTATAGCATCAATTTAATGTTAGAATTAGTTTTAAGTATAGCATGGATGTTAATGATAGCATTAGTTTTAAGTAGTGCATGGATTTTAATGATAGCATTAGTTTTAAGTATAGCATGGGTGTTAATGATAGCATTACTTTTAGGTATAGCATAAATTTAATGTTAGCATTAGTTTTAAGTAGTGCATGGATGTTAATGATAACATTAGTTATAAGTATAGCATGGGTGTTAATGATAGCATTAGTTTTAAGTATAGCATGGGTATTAATGATATCATTAGTTTTAGGTATAGCATGGATGTTAATGATAACATTAGTTTTAAGTATAGTATGGGTATTAATGATAGCATTAGTTTTAAGTATAGCATGGGTGTTAAAGATTGCATTAGTTTTAAGTATAGCATGCATGCATTAACACCCATGGGTGTTAATGATATCATTAGTTATAAGTATAGTATGGGTATTAATGATAGCATTAGTTTTAAATATAACATGGGTGTTAATGTTAGCATTAGTTTTAAGTATAGCATGGATGTTAATGATAGCATTAGTTTTAAGTATAGCATGGGTATTAATGATATCATTAGTTTTAAGTATAGCATGGATGTTAATGATATCATTAGTTTTAAGTATAGCATGGATGTTAATGATAAAATTAGTTTTAAGTATAGCATGGATGTTAATGATAGCATTAGTTTTAAGTATAGCATGGTTGTTAATGATAGCATTAGTTTTAAGTATAGCATGGGTGTCAATAATAGCATTAGTTTTAAGTATAGAATGGATGTTAATGATAACATTAGTTTTAAGTATAGCATGGGTGTAATGATAGCATTAGTTTTAAGTATAGCATGGGTGTTAATGATAGCATTAGTTTTAGGTATAGCATCAATTTAATGATAGCATTAGTTTTAAGTATAGCATGGGTGTTAATGATAGCATTAGTTTTAGGTATAGCATCAATTTAATGTTAGCATTAGTTTTAAGTTTAGCATGGATGTTAATGATAGCATTAGTTTTAAGTAGTGCATGTATTTTAATGATAGCATTAGTTTTAAGTATAGCATGGGTGTTAATGATAGCATTAGTTTTAAGTATAGCATGGATGTTAATGATAAAATTAGTTTTAAATATAGCATGGATGTTAATGATAGCATTAGTTTTAAGTAGTGCATGGATGTTAATGATAGCATTAGTTTTAAGTATAGCATGGGTGTTAATGATAGCATTAGTTTTAAGTATAGAATGGATGTTAATGATAACATTAGTTTTAAGTATAGCATGGGTGTAATGATAGCATTAGTTTTAAGTATAGCATGGATGCTAATGATAGCTTTAATTTTAAGTATAGCATGGGTGTCAATAATAGCATTAGTTTTAAGTATAGCATGGATGTTAATGATAACATTAGTTTTAAGTATAACATGGGTGTTAATGATAGCATTAGTTTTATGTATAGCATCAATTTAATGATAGCATTAGTTTTAAGTATAGCATGGATGTTAATGATAGCATTAGTTTTAAGTAGTGCATGGATGTTAATGATAGCTTTAGTTTTAAGTATAGCATGGTTGATAATGATAGCATTAATTTTAAGTATAGCATGTGTATTAATGATATCATTAGTTTTAAGTATAGCATGGGTGTTAATGATAACATTAGTTTTAAGTATAGTATGGGTATTAATGATAGCATTAGATTAAGTATAGCATGGGTGTTAATGATAGCATTAGTTTTATGTATAGCATCAATTTAATGATAGCATTAGTTTTAAGTATAGCATGGATGTTAATGATAGCATTAGTTTTAAGTAGTGCATGGATGTTAATGATAGCTTTAGTTTTAAGTATAGCATGGTTGATAATGATAGCATTAATTTTAAGTATAGCATGTGTATTAATGATATCATTAGTTTTAAGTATAGCATGGGTGTTAATGATAACATTAGTTTTAAGTATAGTATGGGTATTAATGATAGCATTAGTTTTAAGTATAGCATGGGTGTTAAAGATTGCATTAGTTTTAAGTATAGCATGGATGTTAATGATAGCATTAGTTTTAAGTATAACATGGGTGTTAATGTTAGCATTAGTTTTAAGTATAGCATGCATGCATTAACACCCATGGGTGTTAATGATATCATTAGTTATAAGTATAGTATGGGTATTAATGATAGCATTAGTTTTAAATATAACATGGGTGTTAATGTTAGCATTAGTTTTAAGTATAGCATGGATGTTAATGATAGCATTAGTTTAAGTATAGAATGGGTGTTAATGTTAGCATTAGTTTTAAGTATAGTATACATGCATTGACACCCATGGGTGTTAATGATAGCATTAGTTTTAAGTATAGCATGGGTATTAATAATATCATTAGTTTTAAGTATAGCATGGATGTTAATGATAGCATTAGTTTTAAGTATAGCATGGGTATTAATGATATCATTAGTTTTAAGTATAGCATGGATGTTAATGATAAAATTAGTTTTAAATATAGCATGGGTGTAACGATAGCATTAGTTTTAAGTATAGCATGGTTGTTAATGATAGCATTAGTTTTAAGTATAGCATGGGTGTTAATGATAGCATTAGTTTTAGGTATAGCATCAATTTAATGATAGCATTAGTTTTAAGTATAGCATGGGTGTTAATGATAGCATTAGTTTTAGGTATAGCATCAATTTAATGTTAGCATTAGTTTTAAGTATAGCATGGATGTTAATGATAGCATTAGTTTTAAGTAGTGCATGGATGTTAATGATAGCATTAGTTTTAAGTATAGCATGGGTGTTAATGATAGCATTAGTTTTAAGTATAGCATGGGTGTAATGATAGCAATAGTTTTAAGTATAGCATGGGTGTTAATGATAGCATTAGTTTTATGTATAGCATCAATTTAATGATAGCATTAGTTTTAAGTATAGCATGGATGTTAATGATAGCATTAGTTTTAAGTAGTGAATGGATGTTAATGATAGCTTTAGTTTTAAGTATAGCATGGTTGATAATGATAGCATTAATTTTAAGTATAGCATGTGTATTAATGATATCATTAGTTTTAAGTATAGCATGGGTGTTAATGATAACATTAGTTTTAAGTATAGTATGGGTATTAATGATAGCATTAGATTAAGTATAGCATGGGTGTTAAAGATTGCATTAGTTTTAAGTATAGCATGGATGTTAATGATAGCATTAGTTTTAAGTATAGCATGGGTATTAATGATATCATTAGTTTTAAGTATAGCATGGATGTTAATGATAGCATGGGTGATAAGTATAGCATGGGTGTTAATGATAACATTAGTTATAAGTATAGCATGGGTGTTAATGATAGCATTAGTTTTAGGTATAGCATCAATTTAATGTTAGCATTAGTTTTAAGTTTAGCATGGATGTTAATGATAGCATTAGTTTTAAGTAGTGCATGTATTTTAATGATAGCATTAGTTTTAAGTATAGCATGGGTGTTAATGATAGCATTAGTTTTGAGTATAGCATGGATGTTAATGATAAAATTAGTTTTAAATATAGCATGGATGTTAATGATAGCATTAGTTTTAAGTAGTGCATGGATGTTAATGATAGCATTAGTTTTAAGTATAGCATGGGTGTTAATGATAGCAATAGTTTTAAGTATAGCATGGGTGTTAATGATAGCATTAGTTTTATGTATAGCATCAATTTAATGATAGCATTAGTTTTAAGTATAGCATGGATGTTAATGATAGCATTAGTTTTAAGTAGTGCATGGATGTTAATGATAGCTTTAGTTTTAAGTATAGCATGGTTGATAATGATAGCATTAATTTTAAGTATAGCATGTGTATTAATGATATCATTAGTTTTAAGTATAGCATGGGTGTTAATGATAACATTAGTTTTAAGTATAGTATGGGTATTAATGATAGCATTAGTTTTAAGTATAGCATGGGTGTTAAAGATTGCATTAGTTTTAAGTATAGCATGGATGTTAATGATAGCATTAGTTTTAAGTATAACATGGGTGTTAATGTTAGCATTAGTTTTAAGTATAGCATGCATGCATTAACACCCATGGGTGTTAATGATATCATTAGTTATAAGTATAGTATAGGTATTAATGATAGCATTAGTTTTAAATATAACATGGGTGTTAATGTTAGCATTAGTTTTAAGTATAGCATGGATGTTAATGATAGCATTAGTTTAAGTATAGAATGGGTGTTAATGTTAGCATTAGTTTTAAGTATAGCATACATGCATTGACACCCATGGGTGTTAATGATAGCATTAGTTTTAAGTATAGCATGGGTATTAATGATATCATTAGTTTTAAGTATAGCATGGATGTTAATGATAGCATTAGTTTTAAGTATAGCATGGGTATTAATGATATCATTAGTTTTAAGTATAGCATGGATGTTAATGATAAAATTAGTTTTAAATATAGCATGGGTGTAACGATAGCATTAGTTTTAAGTATAGCATGGTTGTTAATGATAGCATTAGTTTTAAGTATAGCATGGGTGTTAATGATAGCATTAGTTTTAGGTATAGCATCAATTTAATGATAGCATTAGTTTTAAGTATAGCATGGGTGTTAATGATAGCATTAGTTTTAGGTATAGCATCAATTTAATGTTAGCATTAGTTTTAAGTTTAGCATGGATGTTAATGATAGCATTAGTTTTAAGTAGTGCATGTATTTTAATGATAGCATTAGTTTTAAGTATAGCATGGGTGTTAATGATAGCATTAGTTTTAAGTATAGCATGGATGTTAATGATAAAATTAGTTTTAAATATAGCATGGATGTTAATGATAGCATTAGTTTTAAGTAGTGCATGGATGTTAATGATAGCATTAGTTTTAAGTATAGCATGGGTGTTAATGATAGCATTAGTTTTAAGTATAGCATGGATGTTAATGATAACATTAGTTTTAAGTATAGCATGGGTGTAATGATAGCATTAGTTTTAAGTATAGCATGGATGCTAATGATAGCTTTAATTTTAAGTATAGCATGGGTGTCAATAATAGCATTAGTTTTAAGTATAGCATGGATGTTAATGATAACATTAGTTTTAAGTATAGTATGGGTATTAAAGATAGCATTAGTTTTAAGTATAGCATGGGTGTTAAAGATTGCATTAGTTTTAAGTATAGCATGGATGTTAATGATAGCATTAGTTTTAAGTATAGCATGGGTGTTAATGATAGCATTAGTTTTAAGTAGTGCATGGATTTTAATGATAGCATTAGTTTTAAGTATAGCATGGGTGTTAATGATAGCATTAGTTTTAAGTATAGCATGGATGTTAATGATAAAATTAGTTTTAAATATAGCATGGGTGTAACGATAGCATTAGTTTTAAGTATAGCATGGATGCTAATGATAGCTTTAATTTTAAGTATAGCATGGGTGTCAATAATAGCATTAGTTTTAAGTATAGCATGGATGTTAATGATAGCATTAGTTTTAAGTAGTGCATGGATGTTAATGATAGCATTAGTTTTAGGTATAGCATCAATTTAATGATAGCATTAGTTTTAAGTATAGCATGGATGTTAATGATAGCATTAGTTTTAAGGATAGCATGGATATTAATGATAAAATTAGTTTTAAATATAGCATGGGTGTAACAATAGCATTAGTTTTAAGTATAACATGGGTGTTAATGATAGCATTAGTTTTAAGTATAGCATGGATGTTAATGATAGCATGGGTGATAAGTATAGAATGGGTGTTAATGATAACATTAGTTTTAAGTATAGCATGGGTGTTAATGATAGCATTAGTTTTAAGTATAGCATGGGTGTTAATTATATCATTAGTTTTAAGTATAGCATGGATGTTAATGATAGCATTATTTTAAGTATAGCATGGGTGTAATGATAGCATTATTTTTAAGTATAGCATGGGTGTTAATGATAGCATTAGTTTTAGGTATAGCATCAATTTAATGTTAGCATTAGTTTTAAGTTTAGCATGGATGTTAATTTTAGCATTAGTTTTAAGTAGTGCATGTATTTTAATGATAGCATTATTTTTAAGTATAGCATGGGTGTTAATGATAGCATTAGTTTTAAGTATAGCATGGATGTTAATGATAACATTAGTTTTAAGTATAGCATGGGTGTAATGATAGCATTAGTTTTAAGTATAACATGGGTGTTAATGTTAGCATTAGTTTTAAATATAGCATGCATGCAATAACACCCATGGGTGTTAATGATAGCATTAGTTATAAGTATAGCATGGGTATTAATGATAGCATTACTTTTAGGTATAGCATAAATTTAATGTTAGCATTAGTTTTAAGTATAGAATGGGTTTTAATGATAGCATTAGTTTTAAGTATAGCATGGGTGTTAATGATAGCATTAGTTTTAAGTATAACATGGGTGTTAATGTTAGCATTATTTTAAGTATAGCATGCATGCATTAACACCCATGGGTGTTAATGATATCATTAGTTATAAGTATAGTATGGGTATTAATGATAGCATTAGTTTTAAATATAACATGGGTGTTAATGTTAGCATTAGTTTTAAGTATAGCATGGATGTTAATGATAGCATTAGTTTTAAGTATAGAATGGGTGTTAATGTTAGCATTAGTTTTAAGTATAGCATGCATGCATTAACACCCATGGGTGTTAATGATAGCATTAGTTTTAAGTATAGCATGGGTATTAATGATATCATTAGTTTTAAGTATAGCATGGATGTTAATGATAGCATTAGTTTTAAGTATAGCATGGGTGTAATGATAGCATTAGTTTTAAGTATAGCATGGATGTTAATGATAACATTAGTTTTAAGTATAGCATGGGTGTCAATAATAGCATTAGTTTTAAGTATAGCATGGGGGTTAACGATAGCATTATTTTTAATTATAGCATAGGTATTAATGATATCATTATTTTTAGGTATAGCATAGATTTAATGTTAGCATTAGTTTTAAGTATAGCATGGATGTTAATGATAGCATTAGTTTTAAGTAGTGCATGGATGTTAATGATAGCATTAGTTTTAAATATAGCATGGGTGTTAATGATAGCATTAGTTTTAAGTATAGCATGGGTGTTAGTGATAGCATTAGTTTTAGGTATAGCATCAATTTAATGATAGCATTAGTTTTAAGTATAGCATGGATGTTAATGATAGCATTAGTTTTAAATATAGCATGGGTGTTAAAGATGGCATTAGTTTTAAGTATAGCATGGATGTTAATGATAGCATTAGTTTTAAGTATAACATGGGTGTTAATGTTAGCATTAGTTTTAAGTATAGCATGCATGAATTAACACCCATGGTTGATAATGATAGCATTACTTTTAAGTATAGCATGGGTATTAATGATATAATTAGTTTTAAGTATAGCATGGGTGTTAATGATAACATTAGTTTTAAGTATAGTATGGGTATTAATGATATCATTAGTTTTAAGAATAGCATGGGTGTTAAAGATTGCATTAGTTTTAAGTATAGCATGGATGTTAATGATAGCATTAGTTTTAAGTATAACATGGGTATTAATAATATCATTAGTTTTAAGTATAGCATGGATGTTAATGATAGCATTAGTTTTAAGTATAATATGGGTGTTAATGATAGCATTAGTTTTAAGTATAGCATGGATGTTAATGATAGCATGGGTGATAAGTATAGCATGGGTGTTAATGATAACATTAGTTATAAGTATAGCATGGGTGTTAATGATAGCATTAGTTTTAAGTATAGCATGGGTATTAATGATAGCATTACTTTTAGGTATAGCATAAATTTAATGTTAGCATTAGTTTTAAGTATAGAATGGGTTTTAATGATAGCATTAGTTTTAAGTATAGCATGGGTGTTTATGATAGCATTAATTTTAAGTATAGCATGGGTGTTAATTATATCATTATTTTTAAGTATAGCATGGATGTTAATGATAGCATTAGTTTTAAGTATAGCATTGGTGTAATGATAGCATTAGTTTTAAGTATAGCATGGGTGTTAATGATAGCATTAGTTTTAGGTATAGCATCAATTTAATGTTAGCATTAGTTTTAAGTAGTGCATGGATTTTAATGATAGCATTAGTTTTAAGTATAGCATGGGTGTTAATGATAGCATTAGTTTTAAGTATAGCATGGATGTTAATTATAAAATTAGTTTTAAATATAGCATGGGTGTAACGATAGCATTAGTTTTAAGTATAGCATTGGTGTTAATGATAGCATTAGTTTTAAGTATAGCATGGGTGTTAATTATATCATTAGTTTTAGGTATAGCATCAATTTAATGTTAGCATTAGTTTTAAGTATAGCATGGATGTTAATGATAAAATTAGTTTTAAATATAGCATGGGTGTAACGATAGCATTAGTTTCAAGTATAGCATGGATGCTAATGATAGCTTTAGTTTTAAGTATAGCATGGGTGTCAATAATAGCATTAGTTTTAAGTATAGCATGGTTGATAATGATAGCATTAATTTTAAGTATAGCATGTGTATTAATGATATCATTAGTTTTAAGTATAGCATGGGTGTTAATGATAACATTAGTTTTAAGTATAGTATGGGTATTAATGATAGCATTAGTTTTAAGTATAGCATGGGTGTTAAAGATTGCATTAGTTTTAAGTATAGCATGGATGTTAATGATAGCATTAGTTTTAAGTATAACATGGGTGTTAATGTTAGCATTAGTTTTAAGTATAGCATGCATGCATTAACACCCATGGGTGTTAATGATATCATTAGTTATAAGTATAGTATGGGTATTAATGATAGCATTAGTTTTAAATATAACATGGGTGTTAATGTTAGCATTAGTTTTAAGTATAGCATGGATGTTAATGATAGCATTAGTTTAAGTATAGAATGGGTGTTAATGTTAGCATTAGTTTTAAGTATAGCATACATGCATTGACACCCATGGGTGTTAATGATAGCATTAGTTTTAAGTATAGCATGGGTATTAATGATATCATTAGTTTTAAGTATAGCATGGATGTTAATGATAGCATTAGTTTTAAGTATAGCATGGGTATTAATGATATCATTAGTTTTAAGTATAGCATGGATGTTAATGATAAAATTAGTTTTAAATATAGCATGGGTGTAACGATAGCATTAGTTTTAAGTATAGCATGGTTGTTAATGATAGCATTAGTTTTAAGTATAGCATGGGTGTTAATGATAGCATTAGTTTTAGGTATAGCATCAATTTAATGATAGCATTAGTTTTAAGTATAGCATGGGTGTTAATGATAGCATTAGTTTTAGGTATAGCATCAATTTAATGTTAGCATTAGTTTTAAGTTTAGCATGGATGTTAATGATAGCATTAGTTTTAAGTAGTGCATGTATTTTAATGATAGCATTAGTTTTAAGTATAGCATGGGTGTTAATGATAGCATTAGTTTTAAGTATAGCATGGATGTTAATGATAAAATTAGTTTTAAATATAGCATGGATGTTAATGATAGCATTAGTTTTAAGTAGTGCATGGATGTTAATGATAGCATTAGTTTTAAGTATAGCATGGGTGTTAATGATAGCATTAGTTTTAAGTATAGCATGGATGTTAATGATAACATTAGTTTTAAGTATAGCATGGGTGTAATGATAGCATTAGTTTTAAGTATAGCATGGATGCTAATGATAGCTTTAATTTTAAGTATAGCATGGGTGTCAATAATAGCATTAGTTTTAAGTATAGCATGGATGTTAATGATAACATTAGTTTTAAGTATAGTATGGGTATTAATGATAGCATTAGTTTTAAGTATAGCATGGGTGTTAAAGATTGCATTAGTTTTAAGTATAGCATGGATGTTAATGATAGCATTAGTTTTAAGTATAGCATGGGTGTTAATGATAGCATTAGTTTTAAGTAGTGCATGGATTTTAATGATAGCATTAGTTTTAAGTATAGCATGGGTGTTAATGATAGCATTAGTTTTAAGTATAGCATGGATGTTAATGATAAAATTAGTTTTAAATATAGCATGGGTGTAACGATAGCATTAGTTTTAAGTATAGCATGGATGCTAATGATAGCTTTAATTTTAAGTATAGCATGGGTGTCAATAATAGCATTAGTTTTAAGTATAGCATGGATGTTAATGATAGCATTAGTTTTAAGTAGTGCATGGATGTTAATGATAGCATTAGTTTTAGGTATAGCATCAATTTAATGATAGCATTAGTTTTAAGTATAGTATGGATGTTAATGATAGCATTAGTTTTAAGGATAGCATGGATATTAATGATAAAATTAGTTTTAAATATAGCATGGGTGTAACAATAGCATTAGTTTTAAGTATAACATGGGTGTTAATGATAGCATTAGTTTTAAGTATAGCATGGATGTTAATGATAGCATGGGTGATAAGTATAGAATGGGTGTTAATGATAACATTAGTTTTAAGTATAGCATGGGTGTTAATGATAGCATTAGTTTTAAGTATAGCATGGGTGTTAATTATATCATTAGTTTTAAGTATAGCATGGATGTTAATGATAGCATTATTTTAAGTATAGCATGGGTGTAATGATAGCATTATTTTTAAGTATAGCATGGGTGTTAATGATAGCATTAGTTTTAGGTATAGCATCAATTTAATGTTAGCATTAGTTTTAAGTTTAGCATGGATGTTAATTTTAGCATTAGTTTTAAGTAGTGCATGTATTTTAATGATAGCATTATTTTTAAGTATAGCATGGGTGTTAATGATAGCATTAGTTTTAAGTATAGCATGGATGTTAATGATAACATTAGTTTTAAGTATAGCATGGGTGTAATGATAGCATTAGTTTTAAGTATAACATGGGTGTTAATGTTAGCATTAGTTTTAAATATAGCATGCATGCAATAACACCCATGGGTGTTAATGATAGCATTAGTTATAAGTATAGCATGGGTATTAATGATAGCATTACTTTTAGGTATAGCATAAATTTAATGTTAGCATTAGTTTTAAGTATAGAATGGGTTTTAATGATAGCATTAGTTTTAAGTATAGCATGGGTGTTAATGATAGCATTAGTTTTAAGTATAACATGGGTGTTAATGTTAGCATTATTTTAAGTATAGCATGCATGCATTAACACCCATGGGTGTTAATGATATCATTAGTTATAAGTATAGTATGGGTATTAATGATAGCATTAGTTTTAAATATAACATGGGTGTTAATGTTAGCATTAGTTTTAAGTATAGCATGGATGTTAATGATAGCATTAGTTTTAAGTATAGAATGGGTGTTAATGTTAGCATTAGTTTTAAGTATAGCATGCATGCATTAACACCCATGGGTGTTAATGATAGCATTAGTTTTAAGTATAGCATGGGTATTAATGATATCATTAGTTTTAAGTATAGCATGGATGTTAATGATAGCATTAGTTTTAAGTATAGCATGGGTGTAATGATAGCATTAGTTTTAAGTATAGCATGGATGTTAATGATAACATTAGTTTTAAGTATAGCATGGGTGTCAATAATAGCATTAGTTTTAAGTATAGCATGGGGGTTAATGATAGCATTATTTTTAATTATAGCATGGGTATTAATGATATCATTATTTTTAGGTATAGCATAGATTTAATGTTAGCATTAGTTTTAAGTATAGCATGGATGTTAATGATAGCATTAGTTTTAAGTAGTGCATGGATGTTAATGATAGCATTAGTTTTAAATATAGCATGGGTGTTAATGATAGCATTAGTTTTAAGTATAGCATGGGTGTTAGTGATAGCATTAGTTTTAGGTATAGCATCAATTTAATGATAGCATTAGTTTTAAGTATAGCATGGATGTTAATGATAGCATTAGTTTTAAATATAGCATGGGTGTTAAAGATGGCATTAGTTTTAAGTATAGCATGGATGTTAATGATAGCATTAGTTTTAAGTATAACATGGGTGTTAATGTTAGCATTAGTTTTAAGTATAGCATGCATGAATTAACACCCATGGTTGATAATGATAGCATTACTTTTAAGTATAGCATGGGTATTAATGATATAATTAGTTTTAAGTATAGCATGGGTGTTAATGATAACATTAGTTTTAAGTATAGTATGGGTATTAATGATATCATTAGTTTTAAGAATAGCATGGGTGTTAAAGATTGCATTAGTTTTAAGTATAGCATGGATGTTAATGATAGCATTAGTTTTAAGTATAACATGGGTATTAATGATATCATTAGTTTTAAGTATAGCATGGATGTTAATGATAGCATTAGTTTTAAGTATAATATGGGTGTTAATGATAGCATTAGTTTTAAGTATAGCATGGATGTTAATGATAGCATGGGTGATAAGTATAGAATGGGTGTTAATGATAACATTAGTTATAAGTATAGCATGGGTGTTAATGATAGCATTAGTTTTAAGTATAGCATGGGTATTAATGATAGCATTACTTTTAGGTATAGCATAAATTTAATGTTAGCATTAGTTTTAAGTATAGAATGGGTTTTAATGATAGCATTAGTTTTAAGTATAGCATGGGTGTTTATGATAGCATTAATTTTAAGTATAGCATGGGTGTTAATTATATCATTATTTTTAAGTATAGCATGGATGTTAATGATAGCATTAGTTTTAAGTATAGCATTGGTGTAATGATAGCATTAGTTTTAAGTATAGCATGGGTGTTAATGATAGCATTAGTTTTAGGTATAGCATCAATTTAATGTTAGCATTAGTTTTAAGTAGTGCATGGATTTTAATGATAGCATTAGTTTTAAGTATAGCATGGGTGTTAATGATAGCATTAGTTTTAAGTATAGCATGGATGTTAATTATAAAATTAGTTTTAAATATAGCATGGGTGTAACGATAGCATTAGTTTTAAGTATAGCATTGGTGTTAATGATAGCATTAGTTTTAAGTATAGCATGGGTGTTAATTATATCATTAGTTTTAGGTATAGCATCAATTTAATGTTAGCATTAGTTTTAAGTATAGCATGGATGTTAATGATAAAATTAGTTTTAAATATAGCATGGGTGTAACGATAGCATTAGTTTCAAGTATAGCATGGATGCTAATGATAGCTTTAGTTTTAAGTATAGCATGGGTGTCAATAATAGCATTAGTTTTAAGTATAGCATGGGGGTTAATGATAGCATTATTTTTAATTATAGCATGGGTATTAATGATATCATTATTTTTAGGTATAGCATAGATTTAATGTTAGCATTAGTTTTAAGTATAGCATGGATGTTAATGATAGCATTAGTTTTAAGTAGTGCATGGATGTTAATGATAGCATTAGTTTTAAATATAGCATGGGTGTTAATGATAGCATTAGTTTTAAGTATAGCATGGGTGTTAGTGATAGCATTAGTTTTAGGTATAGCATCAATTTAATGATAGCATTAGTTTTAAGTATAGCATGGATGTTAATGATAGCATTAGTTTTAAGTATAGCATGGATGTTAATGATAGCATTAGTTTTAAGTAGTGCATGGATGTTAATGATAGCATTAGTTTTAAGTATAGCATGGATGTTAATGATAACATTAGTTTTAAGTATAGCATGGGTGTAATGATAGTATTAGTTTTAAGTATAGCATGGATGTTAAAGATAGCTTTAGTTTTAAGTAGTGCATGGATTTTAATGATAGCATTAGTTTTAAGTAAAGCATGGGTGATAATGATAGCATTAGTTTTAAGTATAGCATGGATGTTAATGATAAAATTAGTTTTAAATATAGCATAGGTGTAACGATAGCATTAGTTTTAAATATAGCATGGGTGTTAATGATAGCATTAGTTTTAAGTATAGCATGGGTGTTAATTATATCATTAGTTTTAGGTATAGCATCAATTTAATGTTAGCATTAGTTTTAAGTATAGCATGGATGTTAATGATAGCATTAGTTTTAAGTAGTGCATGGATTTTAATGATAGCATTAGTTTTAAGTATAGCATGGATGTTAATGATAATATTAGTTTTAAGTAGTGCATGGATGTTAATGATAGCATTAGTTTTAGGTATAGCATCAATTTAATGATAGCATTAGTTTTAAGTATTGCATGGATGTTAATGATAGCATTAGTTTTAAGTAGTGCATGGATGTTAATGATAGCATTAGTTTTAAGTATAGCATGGGTGTTAATGATAGCATTAGTTTTAAGTATAGCATGGGTGTAATGATAGCAATAGTTTTAAGTATAGCATGGGTGTTAATGATAGCATTAGTTTTATGTATAGCATCAATTTAATGATAGCATTAGTTTTAAGTATAGCATGGATGTTAATGATAGCATTAGTTTTAAGTAGTGCATGGATGTTAATGATAGCTTTAGTTTTAAGTATAGCATGGTTGATAATGATAGCATTAGTTTTAAGTATAGCATGTGTATTAATGATATCATTAGTTTTAAGTATAGCATGGGTGTTAATGATAACATTAGTTTTATGTATAGCATCAATTTAATGATAGCATTAGTTTTAAGTATAGCATGGATGTTAATGATAGCATTAGTTTTAAGTAGTGCATGGATGTTAATGATAATATTAGTTTTAAGTAGTGCATGGATGTTAATGATAGCATTAGTTTTAGGTATAGCATCAATGTAATGATAGCATTAGTTTTAAGTATTGCATGGATGTTAATGATAGCATTAGTTTTAAATAGTGCATGGATGTTAATGATAGCATTAGTTTTAAGTATAGCATGGGTGTCAATAATAGCATTAGTTTTAAGTATAGCATGGATGTTAATGATAATATTAGTTTTAAGTAGTGCATGGATGTTAATGATAGCATTAGTTTTAGGTATAGCATCAATTTAATGATAGCACTAGTTTTAAGTATTGCATGGATGTTAATGATAGCATTAGTTTTAAGTATAGCATGGATGTTAATGATAGCATTAGTTTTAAGTAGTGCATGGATGTTAATGATAGCTTTAGTTTTAAGTATAGCATGGTTGATAATGATAGCATTAGTTTTAAGTATAGCATGTGTATTAATGATATCATTAGTTTTAAGTATAGCATGGGTGTTAATGATAACATTAGTTTTATGTATAGCATCAATTTAATGATAGCATTAGTTTTAAGTATAGCATGGATGTTAATGATAGCATTAGTTTTAAGTAGTGCATGGATGTTAATGATAATATTAGTTTTAAGTAGTGCATGGATGTTAATGATAGCATTAGTTTTAGGTATAGCATCAATGTAATGATAGCATTAGTTTTAAGTATTGCATGGATGTTAATGATAGCATTAGTTTTAAATAGTGCATGGATGTTAATGATAGCATTAGTTTTAAGTATAGCATGGGTGTCAATAATAGCATTAGTTTTAAGTATAGCATGGATGTTAATGATAATATTAGTTTTAAGTAGTGCATGGATGTTAATGATAGCATTAGTTTTAGGTATAGCATCAATTTAATGATAGCACTAGTTTTAAGTATTGCATGGATGTTAATGATAGCATTAGTTTTAAGTATAGCATGGGTGTAATGATAGCAATAGTTTTAAGTATAGCATGGGTGTTAATGATAGCATTAGTTTTATGTATAGCATCAATTTAATGATAGCATTAGTTTTAAGTATAGCATGGATGTTAATGATAGCATTAGTTTTAAGTAGTGCATGGATGTTAATGATAGCTTTAGTTTTAAGTATAGCATGGTTGATAATGATAGCATTAGTTTTAAGTATAGCATGTGTATTAATGATATCATTAGTTTTAAGTATAGCATTGGTGTTAATGATAACATTAGTTTTATGTATAGCATCAATTTAATGATAGCATTAGTTTTAAGTATAGCATGGATGTTAATGATAGCATTAGTTTTAAGTAGTGCATGGATGTTAATGATAATATTAGTTTTAAGTAGTGCATGGATGTTAATGATAGCATTAGTTTTAGGTATAGCATCAATTTAATGATAGCATTAGTTTTAAGTATTGCATGGATGTTAATGATAGCATTAGTTTTAAATAGTGCATGGATGTTAATGATAGCATTAGTTTTAAGTATAGCATGGGTGTCAAAAATAGCATTAGCTTTAAGTATAGCATGGATGTTAATGATAATATTAGTTTTAAGTAGTGCATGGATGTTAATGATAGCATTAGTTTTAGGTGTAGCATCAATTTAATGATAGCACTAGTTTTAAGTATTGCATGGATGTTAATGATAGCATTAGTTTTAAGTAGTGCATGGATGTTAATGATAGCATTAGTTTTAAGTATAGTGTGGGTATTAATGATAGCATTAGTTTTAAGTATAGCATGGGTGTTAATGATAGCATTAGTTTTAAGTATAGCATGGGTGTAATGATAGCAATAGTTTTAAGTATAGCATGGGTGTTAATGATAGCATTAGTTTTATGTATAGCATCAATTTAATGATAGCATTAGTTTTAAGTATAGCATGGATGTTAATGATAGCATTAGTTTTAAGTAGTGCATGGATGTTAATGATAGCTTTAGTTTTAAGTATAGCATGGTTGATAATGATAGCATTAGTTTTAAGTATAGCATGTGTATTAATGATATCATTAGTTTTAAGTATAGCATTGGTGTTAATGATAACATTAGTTTTATGTATAGCATCAATTTAATGATAGCATTAGTTTTAAGTATAGCATGGATGTTAATGATAGCATTAGTTTTAAGTAGTGCATGGATGTTAATGATAATATTAGTTTTAAATAGTGCATGGATGTTAATGATAGCATTAGTTTTAGGTATAGCATCAATTTAATGATAGCATTAGTTTTAAGTATTGCATGGATGTTAATGATAGCATTAGTTTTAAATAGTGCATGGATGTTAATGATAGCATTAGTTTTAAGTATAGCATGGGTGTCAAAAATAGCATTAGTTTTAAGTATAGCATGGATGTTAATGATAATATTAGTTTTAAGTAGTGCATGGATGTTAATGATAGCATTAGTTTTAGGTATAGCATCAATTTAATGATAGCACTAGTTTTAAGTATTGCATGGATGTTAATGATAGCATTAGTTTTAAGTAGTGCATGGATGTTAATGATAGCATTAGTTTTAAGTATAGTGTGGGTATTAATGATAGCATTAGTTTTAAGTATAGCATGGGTGTTAATGATAGCATTAGTTTTAAGTATAGCATGGGTGTAATGATAGCAATAGTTTTAAGTATAGCATGGGTGTTAATGATAACATTAGTTATAAGTATAGCATGGGTGTTAATGATAGCATTAGTTTTAAGTACAGCATGGGTATTAATGATAGCATTACTTTTAGGTATAGCATAAATTTAATGTTAGCATTAGTTTTAAGTATAGAATGGGTTTTAATGATAGCATTAGTTTTAAGTATAGCATGGATGTTAATGATAGCATTAATTTTAAGTATAGCATGGGTGTTAATTATATCATTAGTTTTAAGTATAGCATGGATGTTAATGATAGCATTAGTTTTAAGTATAGCATTGGTGTAATGATAGCATTAGTTTTAAGTATAGCATGGGTGTTAATGATAGCATTAGTTTTAGGTATAGCATCAATTTAATGTTAGCATTAGTTTTAAGTAGTGCATGGATTTTAATGATAGCATTACTTTTAAGTATAGCATGGGTATTAATGATATAATTAGTTTTAAGTATAGCATGGGTGTTAATGATAACATTAGTTTTAAGTATAGCATGGGTATTAATGATAGCATTACTTTTAGGTATAGCATAAATTTAATGTTAGCATTAGTTTTAAGTATAGAATGGGTTTTAATGATAGCATTAGTTTTAAGTATAGCATGGGTGTTTATGATAGCATTAATTTTAAGTATAGCATGGGTGTTAATTATATCATTAGTTTTAAGTATAGCATGGATGTTAATTATAGCATTAGTTTTAGGTATAGCATCAATTTAATGTTAGCATTAGTTTTATGTAGTGCATGGATTTTAATGATAGCATTAGTTTTAAGTATAGCATGGGTGTTAATGATAGCATTAGTTTTAAGTATAGCATGGATGTTAATTATAAAATTAGTTTTAAATATAGCATGGGTGTAACGATAGCATTAGTTTTAAGTATAGCATGGGTGTTAATGATAGCATTAGTTTTAAGTATAGCATGGGTGTTAATTATATCATTAGTTTTAGGTATAGCATCAATTTAATGTTAGCATTTGTTTTAAGAATAGCATGGATGTTAATGATAAAATTAGTTTTAAATATAGCATGGGTGTAACGATAGCATTAGTTTCAAGTATAGCATGGATGCTAATGATAGCTTTAGTTTTAAGTATAGCATGGTTGTCAATAATAGCATTAGTTTTAAGTATAGCATGGGGGTTAATGATAGCATTATTTTTAATTATAGCATGGGTATTAATGATATCATTATTTTTAGGTATAGCATAGATTTAATGTTAGCATTAGTTTTAAGTATAGCATGGATGTTAATGATAGCATTAGTTTTAAGTAGTGCATGGATGTTAATGATAGCTTTAGTTTTAAGTATAGCATGGTTGATAATGATAGCATTAGTTTTAAGTATAGCATGTGTATTAATGATATCATTAGTTTTAAGTATAGCATGGGTGTTAATGATAACATTAGTTTTATGTATAGCATCAATTTAATGATAGCATTAGTTTTAAGTGTAGCATGGATGTTAATGATAGCATTAGTTTTAAGTAGTGCATGGATGTTAATGATAATATTAGTTTTAAGTAGTGCATGGATGTTAATGATAGCATTAGTTTTAGGTATAGCATCAATGTAATGATAGCATTAGTTTTAAGTATTGCATGGATGTTAATGATAGCATTAGTTTTAAATAGTGCATGGATGTTAATGATAGCATTAGTTTTAAGTATAGCATGGGTGTCAATAATAGCATTAGTTTTAAGTATAGCATGGATGTTAATGATAATATTAGTTTTAAGTAGTGCATGGATGTTAATGATAGCATTAGTTTTAGGTATAGCATCAATTTAATGATAGCACTAGTTTTAAGTATTGCATGGATGTTAATGATAGCATTAGTTTTAAGTATAGCATGGATGTTAATGATAGCATTAGTTTTAAGTAGTGCATGGATGTTAATGATAGCTTTAGTTTTAAGTATAGCATGGTTGATAATGATAGCATTAGTTTTAAGTATAGCATGTGTATTAATGATATCATTAGTTTTAAGTATAGCATGGGTGTTAATGATAACATTAGTTTTATGTATAGCATCAATTTAATGATAGCATTAGTTTTAAGTATAGCATGGATGTTAATGATAGCATTAGTTTTAAGTAGTGCATGGATGTTAATGATAATATTAGTTTTAAGTAGTGCATGGATGTTAATGATAGCATTAGTTTTAGGTATAGCATCAATGTAATGATAGCATTAGTTTTAAGTATTGCATGGATGTTAATGATAGCATTAGTTTTAAATAGTGCATGGATGTTAATGATAGCATTAGTTTTAAGTATAGCATGGGTGTCAATAATAGCATTAGTTTTAAGTATAGCATGGATGTTAATGATAATATTAGTTTTAAGTAGTGCATGGATGTTAATGATAGCATTAGTTTTAGGTATAGCATCAATTTAATGATAGCACTAGTTTTAAGTATTGCATGGATGTTAATGATAGCATTAGTTTTAAGTATAGCATGGGTGTAATGATAGCAATAGTTTTAAGTATAGCATGGGTGATAATGATAGCATTAGTTTTAAGTATAGCATGTGTATTAATGATATCATTAGTTTTAAGTATAGCATTGGTGTTAATGATAACATTAGTTTTATGTATAGCATCAATTTAATGATAGCATTAGTTTTAAGTATAGCATGGATGTTAATGATAGCATTAGTTTTAAGTAGTGCATGGATGTTAATGATAATATTAGTTTTAAGTAGTGCATGGATGTTAATGATAGCATTAGTTTTAGGTATAGCATCAATTTAATGATAGCATTAGTTTTAAGTATTGCATGGATGTTAATGATAGCATTAGTTTTAAATAGTGCATGGATGTTAATGATAGCATTAGTTTTAAGTATAGCATGGGTGTCAAAAATAGCATTAGCTTTAAGTATAGCATGGATGTTAATGATAATATTAGTTTTAAGTAGTGCATGGATGTTAATGATAGCATTAGTTTTAGGTGTAGCATCAATTTAATGATAGCACTAGTTTTAAGTATTGCATGGATGTTAATGATAGCATTAGTTTTAAGTAGTGCATGGATGTTAATGATAGCATTAGTTTTAAGTATAGTGTGGGTATTAATGATAGCATTAGTTTTAAGTATAGCATGGGTGTTAATGATAGCATTAGTTTTAAGTATAGCATGGGTGTAATGATAGCAATAGTTTTAAGTATAGCATGGGTGTTAATGATAGCATTAGTTTTATGTATAGCATCAATTTAATGATAGCATTAGTTTTAAGTATAGCATGGATGTTAATGATAGCATTAGTTTTAAGTAGTGCATGGATGTTAATGATAGCTTTAGTTTTAAGTATAGCATGGTTGATAATGATAGCATTAGTTTTAAGTATAGCATGTGTATTAATGATATCATTAGTTTTAAGTATAGCATTGGTGTTAATGATAACATTAGTTTTATGTATAGCATCAATTTAATGATAGCATTAGTTTTAAGTATAGCATGGATGTTAATGATAGCATTAGTTTTAAGTAGTGCATGGATGTTAATGATAATATTAGTTTTAAGTAGTGCATGGATGTTAATGATAGCATTAGTTTTAGGTATAGCATCAATTTAATGATAGCATTAGTTTTAAGTATTGCATGGATGTTAATGATAGCATTAGTTTTAAATAGTGCATGGATGTTAATGATAGCATTAGTTTTAAGTATAGCATGGGTGTCAAAAATAGCATTAGTTTTAAGTATAGCATGGATGTTAATGATAATATTAGTTTTAAGTAGTGCATGGATGTTAATGATAGCATTAGTTTTAGGTATAGCATCAATTTAATGATAGCACTAGTTTTAAGTATTGCATGGATGTTAATGATAGCATTAGTTTTAAGTAGTGCATGGATGTTAATGATAGCATTAGTTTTAAGTATAGTGTGGGTATTAATGATAGCATTAGTTTTAAGTATAGCATGGGTGTTAATGATAGCATTAGTTTTAAGTATAGCATGGGTGTAATGATAGCAATAGTTTTAAGTATAGCATGGGTGTTAATGATAACATTAGTTATAAGTATAGCATGGGTGTTAATGATAGCATTAGTTTTAAGTACAGCATGGGTATTAATGATAGCATTACTTTTAGGTATAGCATAAATTTAATGTTAGCATTAGTTTTAAGTATAGAATGGGTTTTAATGATAGCATTAGTTTTAAGTATAGCATGGATGTTAATGATAGCATTAATTTTAAGTATAGCATGGGTGTCAATAATAGCATTAGTTTTAAGTATAGCATGGATGTTAATGATAATATTAGTTTTAGGTATAGCATCAATTTAATGTTAGCATTAGTTTTATGTAGTGCATGGATTTTAATGATAGCATTAGTTTTAAGTATAGCATGGGTGTTAATGATAGCATTAGTTTTAAGTATAGCATGGATGTTAATTATAAAATTAGTTTTAAATATAGCATGGGTGTAACGATAGCATTAGTTTTAAGTATAGCATGGGTGTTAATGATAGCATTAGTTTTAAGTATAGCATGGGTGTTAATTATATCATTAGTTTTAGGTATAGCATCAATTTAATGTTAGCATTTGTTTTAAGAATAGCATGGATGTTAATGATAAAATTAGTTTTAAATATAGCATGGGTGTAACGATAGCATTAGTTTCAAGTATAGCATGGATGCTAATGATAGCTTTAGTTTTAAGTATAGCATGGTTGTCAATAATAGCATTAGTTTTAAGTATAGCATGGGGGTTAATGATAGCATTATTTTTAATTATAGCATGGGTATTAATGATATCATTATTTTTAGGTATAGCATAGATTTAATGTTAGCATTAGTTTTAAGTATAGCATGGATGTTAATGATAGCATTAGTTTTAAGTAGTGCATGGATGTTAATGATAGCTTTAGTTTTAAGTATAGCATGGTTGATAATGATAGCATTAGTTTTAAGTATAGCATGTGTATTAATGATATCATTAGTTTTAAGTATAGCATGGGTGTTAATGATAACATTAGTTTTATGTATAGCATCAATTTAATGATAGCATTAGTTTTAAGTGTAGCATGGATGTTAATGATAGCATTAGTTTTAAGTAGTGCATGGATGTTAATGATAATATTAGTTTTAAGTAGTGCATGGATGTTAATGATAGCATTAGTTTTAGGTATAGCATCAATGTAATGATAGCATTAGTTTTAAGTATTGCATGGATGTTAATGATAGCATTAGTTTTAAATAGTGCATGGATGTTAATGATAGCATTAGTTTTAAGTATAGCATGGGTGTCAATAATAGCATTAGTTTTAAGTATAGCATGGATGTTAATGATAATATTAGTTTTAAGTAGTGCATGGATGTTAATGATAGCATTAGTTTTAGGTATAGCATCAATTTAATGATAGCACTAGTTTTAAGTATTGCATGGATGTTAATGATAGCATTAGTTTTAAGTATAGCATGGATGTTAATGATAGCATTAGTTTTAAGTAGTGCATGGATGTTAATGATAGCTTTAGTTTTAAGTATAGCATGGTTGATAATGATAGCATTAGTTTTAAGTATAGCATGTGTATTAATGATATCATTAGTTTTAAGTATAGCATGGGTGTTAATGATAACATTAGTTTTATGTATAGCATCAATTTAATGATAGCATTAGTTTTAAGTATAGCATGGATGTTAATGATAGCATTAGTTTTAAGTAGTGCATGGATGTTAATGATAATATTAGTTTTAAGTAGTGCATGGATGTTAATGATAGCATTAGTTTTAGGTATAGCATCAATGTAATGATAGCATTAGTTTTAAGTATTGCATGGATGTTAATGATAGCATTAGTTTTAAATAGTGCATGGATGTTAATGATAGCATTAGTTTTAAGTATAGCATGGGTGTCAATAATAGCATTAGTTTTAAGTATAGCATGGATGTTAATGATAATATTAGTTTTAAGTAGTGCATGGATGTTAATGATAGCATTAGTTTTAGGTATAGCATCAATTTAATGATAGCACTAGTTTTAAGTATTGCATGGATGTTAATGATAGCATTAGTTTTAAGTATAGCATGGGTGTAATGATAGCAATAGTTTTAAGTATAGCATGGGTGTTAATGATAGCATTAGTTTTATGTATAGCATCAATTTAATGATATCATTAGTTTTAAGTATAGCATGGATGTTAATGATAGCATTAGTTTTAAGTAGTGCATGGATGTTAATGATAGCTTTAGTTTTAAGTATAGCATGGTTGATAATGATAGCATTAGTTTTAAGTATAGCATGTGTATTAATGATATCATTAGTTTTAAGTATAGCATTGGTGTTAATGATAACATTAGTTTTATGTATAGCATCAATTTAATGATAGCATTAGTTTTAAGTATAGCATGGATGTTAATGATAGCATTAGTTTTAAGTAGTGCATGGATGTTAATGATAATATTAGTTTTAAGTAGTGCATGGATGTTAATGATAGCATTAGTTTTAGGTATAGCATCAATTTAATGATAGCATTAGTTTTAAGTATTGCATGGATGTTAATGATAGCATTAGTTTTAAATAGTGCATGGATGTTAATGATAGCATTAGTTTTAAGTATAGCATGGGTGTCAAAAATAGCATTAGCTTTAAGTATAGCATGGATGTTAATGATAATATTAGTTTTAAGTAGTGCATGGATGTTAATGATAGCATTAGTTTTAGGTGTAGCATCAATTTAATGATAGCACTAGTTTTAAGTATTGCATGGATGTTAATGATAGCATTAGTTTTAAGTAGTGCATGGATGTTAATGATAGCATTAGTTTTAAGTATAGTGTGGGTATTAATGATAGCATTAGTTTTAAGTATAGCATGGGTGTTAATGATAGCATTAGTTTTAAGTATAGCATGGGTGTAATGATAGCAATAGTTTTAAGTATAGCATGGGTGTTAATGATAGCATTAGTTTTATGTATAGCATCAATTTAATGATAGCATTAGTTTTAAGTATAGCATGGATGTTAATGATAGCATTAGTTTTAAGTAGTGCATGGATGTTAATGATAGCTTTAGTTTTAAGTATAGCATGGTTGATAATGATAGCATTAGTTTTAAGTATAGCATGTGTATTAATGATATCATTAGTTTTAAGTATAGCATTGGTGTTAATGATAACATTAGTTTTATGTATAGCATCAATTTAATGATAGCATTAGTTTTAAGTATAGCATGGATGTTAATGATAGCATTAGTTTTAAGTAGTGCATGGATGTTAATGATAATATTAGTTTTAAGTAGTGCATGGATGTTAATGATAGCATTAGTTTTAGGTATAGCATCAATTTAATGATAGCATTAGTTTTAAGTATTGCATGGATGTTAATGATAGCATTAGTTTTAAATAGTGCATGGATGTTAATGATAGCATTAGTTTTAAGTATAGCATGGGTGTCAAAAATAGCATTAGTTTTAAGTATAGCATGGATGTTAATGATAATATTAGTTTTAAGTAGTGCATGGATGTTAATGATAGCATTAGTTTTAGGTATAGCATCAATTTAATGATAGCACTAGTTTTAAGTATTGCATGGATGTTAATGATAGCATTAGTTTTAAGTAGTGCATGGATGTTAATGATAGCATTAGTTTTAAGTATAGTGTGGGTATTAATGATAGCATTAGTTTTAAGTATAGCATGGGTGTTAATGATAGCATTAGTTTTAAGTATAGCATGGGTGTAATGATAGCAATAGTTTTAAGTATAGCATGGGTGTTAATGATAACATTAGTTATAAGTATAGCATGGGTGTTAATGATAGCATTAGTTTTAAGTACAGCATGGGTATTAATGATAGCATTACTTTTAGGTATAGCATAAATTTAATGTTAGCATTAGTTTTAAGTATAGAATGGGTTTTAATGATAGCATTAGTTTTAAGTATAGCATGGATGTTAATGATAGCATTAATTTTAAGTATAGCATGGGTGTCAATAATAGCATTAGTTTTAAGTATAGCATGGATGTTAATGATAATATTAGTTTTAAGTAGTGCATGGATGTTAATGATAGCATTAGTTTTAGGTATAGCATCAATTTAATGATAGCACTAGTTTTAAGTATTGCATGGATGTTAATGATAGCATTAGTTTTAAGTATAGCATGGATGTTAATGATAGCATTAGTTTTAAGTAGTGCATGGATGTTAATGATAGCTTTAGTTTTAAGTATAGCATGGTTGATAATGATAGCATTAGTTTTAAGTATAGCATGTGTATTAATGATATCATTAGTTTTAAGTATAGCATGGGTGTTAATGATAACATTAGTTTTATGTATAGCATCAATTTAATGATAGCATTAGTTTTAAGTATAGCATGGATGTTAATGATAGCATTAGTTTTAAGTAGTGCATGGATGTTAATGATAATATTAGTTTTAAGTAGTGCATGGATGTTAATGATAGCATTAGTTTTAGGTATAGCATCAATGTAATGATAGCATTAGTTTTAAGTATTGCATGGATGTTAATGATAGCATTAGTTTTAAATAGTGCATGGATGTTAATGATAGCATTAGTTTTAAGTATAGCATGGGTGTCAATAATAGCATTAGTTTTAAGTATAGCATGGATGTTAATGATAATATTAGTTTTAAGTAGTGCATGGATGTTAATGATAGCATTAGTTTTAGGTATAGCATCAATTTAATGATATCACTAGTTTTAAGTATTGCATGGATGTTAATGATAGCATTAGTTTTAAGTATAGCATGGGTGTAATGATAGCAATAGTTTTAAGTATAGCATGGGTGTTAATGATAGCATTAGTTTTATGTATAGCATCAATTTAATGATAGCATTAGTTTTAAGTATAGCATGGATGTTAATGATAGCATTAGTTTTAAGTAGTGCATGGATGTTAATGATAGCTTTAGTTTTAAGTATAGCATGGTTGATAATGATAGCATTAGTTTTAAGTATAGCATGTGTATTAATGATATCATTAGTTTTAAGTATAGCATTGGTGTTAATGATAACATTAGTTTTATGTATAGCATCAATTTAATGATAGCATTAGTTTTAAGTATAGCATGGATGTTAATGATAGCATTAGTTTTAAGTAGTGCATGGATGTTAATGATAATATTAGTTTTAAGTAGTGCATGGATGTTAATGATAGCATTAGTTTTAGGTATAGCATCAATTTAATGATAGCATTAGTTTTAAGTATTGCATGGATGTTAATGATAGCATTAGTTTTAAATAGTGCATGGATGTTAATGATAGCATTAGTTTTAAGTATAGCATGGGTGTCAAAAATAGCATTAGCTTTAAGTATAGCATGGATGTTAATGATAATATTAGTTTTAAGTAGTGCATGGATGTTAATGATAGCATTAGTTTTAGGTGTAGCATCAATTTAATGATAGCACTAGTTTTAAGTATTGCATGGATGTTAATGATAGCATTAGTTTTAAGTAGTGCATGGATGTTAATGATAGCATTAGTTTTAAGTATAGTGTGGGTATTAATGATAGCATTAGTTTTAAGTATAGCATGGGTGTTAATGATAGCATTAGTTTTAAGTATAGCATGGGTGTAATGATAGCAATAGTTTTAAGTATAGCATGGGTGTTAATGATAGCATTAGTTTTATGTATAGCATCAATTTAATGATAGCATTAGTTTTAAGTATAGCATGGATGTTAATGATAGCATTAGTTTTAAGTAGTGCATGGATGTTAATGATAGCTTTAGTTTTAAGTATAGCATGGTTGATAATGATAGCATTAGTTTTAAGTATAGCATGTGTATTAATGATATCATTAGTTTTAAGTATAGCATTGGTGTTAATGATAACATTAGTTTTATGTATAGCATCAATTTAATGATAGCATTAGTTTTAAGTATAGCATGGATGTTAATGATAGCATTAGTTTTAAGTAGTGCATGGATGTTAATGATAATATTAGTTTTAAGTAGTGCATGGATGTTAATGATAGCATTAGTTTTAGGTATAGCATCAATTTAATGATAGCATTAGTTTTAAGTATTGCATGGATGTTAATGATAGCATTAGTTTTAAATAGTGCATGGATGTTAATGATAGCATTAGTTTTAAGTATAGCATGGGTGTCAAAAATAGCATTAGTTTTAAGTATAGCATGGATGTTAATGATAATATTAGTTTTAAGTAGTGCATGGATGTTAATGATAGCATTAGTTTTAGGTATAGCATCAATTTAATATAGCACTAGTTTTAAGTATTGCATGGATGTTAATGATAGCATTAGTTTTAAGTAGTGCATGGATGTTAATGATAGCATTAGTTTTAAGTATAGTGTGGGTATTAATGATAGCATTAGTTTTAAGTATAGCATGGGTGTTAATGATAGCATTAGTTTTAAGTATAGCATGGGTGTAATGATAGCAATAGTTTTAAGTATAGCATGGGTGTTAATGATAACATTAGTTATAAGTATAGCATGGGTGTTAATGATAGCATTAGTTTTAAGTACAGCATGGGTATTAATGATAGCATTACTTTTAGGTATAGCATAAATTTAATGTTAGCATTAGTTTTAAGTATAGAATGGGTTTTAATGATAGCATTAGTTTTAAGTATAGCATGGATGTTAATGATAGCATTAATTTTAAGTATAGCATGGGTGTTAATTATATCATTAGTTTTAAGTATAGCATGGATGTTAATGATAGCATTAGTTTTAAGTATAGCATTGGTGTAATGATAGCATTAGTTTTAAGTATAGCATGGGTGTTAATGATAGCATTAGTTTTAGGTATAGCATCAATTTAATGTTAGCATTAGTTTTAAGTAGTGCATGGATTTTAATGATAGCATTACTTTTAAGTATAGCATGGGTATTAATGATATAATTAGTTTTAAGTATAGAATGGGTGTTAATGATAACATTAGTTTTAAGTATAGCATGGGTATTAATGATAGCATTACTTTTAGGTATAGCATAAATTTAATGTTAGCATTAGTTTTAAGTATAGAATGGGTTTTAATGATAGCATTAGTTTTAAGTATAGCATGGGTGTTTATGATAGCATTAATTTTAAGTATAGCATGGGTGTTAATTATATCATTAGTTTTAAGTATAGCATGGATGTTAATTATAGCATTAGTTTTAGGTATAGCATCAATTTAATGTTAGCATTAGTTTTATGTAGTGCATGGATTTTAATGATAGCATTAGTTTTAAGTATAGCATGGGTGTTAATGATAGCATTAGTTTTAAGTATAGCATGGATGTTAATTATAAAATTAGTTTTAAATATAGCATGGGTGTAACGATAGCATTAGTTTTAAGTATAGCATGGGTGTTAATGATAGCATTAGTTTTAAGTATAGCATGGGTGTTAATTATATCATTAGTTTTAGGTATAGCATCAATTTAATGTTAGCATTTGTTTTAAGAATAGCATGGATGTTAATGATAAAATTAGTTTTAAATATAGCATGGGTGTAACGATAGCATTAGTTTCAAGTATAGCATGGATGCTAATGATAGCTTTAGTTTTAAGTATAGCATGGTTGTCAATAATAGCATTAGTTTTAAGTATAGCATGGGGGTTAATGATAGCATTATTTTTAATTATAGCATGGGTATTAATGATATCATTATTTTTAGGTATAGCATAGATTTAATGTTAGCATTAGTTTTAAGTATAGCATGGATGTTAATGATAGCATTAGTTTTAAGTAGTGCATGTATGTTAATGATAGCATTAGTTTTAAATATAGCATGGGTGTTAATGATAGCATTAGTTTTAAGTATAGCATGGGTGTTAGTGATAGCATTAGTTTTAGGTATAGCATCAATTTAATGATAGCATTAGTTTTAAGTATAGCATGGATGTTAATGATAGCATTAGTTTTAAGTAGTGCATGTATGTTAATGATAGCATTAGTTTTAAGTATAGTATGGGTATTAATGATAGCATTAGTTTTAAGTATAGCATGGGTGTTAAAGATTGCATTAGTTTTAAGTATAGCATGCATGCATTAACACCCATGGTTGATAATGATAGCATTAGTTTTAAGTATAGCATGGGTGTAACGATAGCATTAGTTTTAAGTATAGCATGGGTGTTAATGAGAGCATTAGTTTTAAGTATAGCATGGGTGTTAATGATAGCATTAGTTTTAGGTATAGCATCAATTTAATGATAGCATTAGTTTTAAGTATAGCATGGATGTTAATGATAGCATTAGTTTTAAGTAGTGCATGGATGTTAATGATAGCATTAGTTTTAAGTATAGCATGGGTGTTAATGATAGCATTAGTTTTAAGTATAGCATGGATGTTAATGATAACATTAGTTTTAAGTATAGCATGGGTGTAATGATAGTATTAGTTTTAAGTATAGCATGGATGTTAAAGATAGCTTTAGTTTTAAGTAGTGCATGGATTTTAATGATAGCATTAGTTTTAAGTAGTGCATGGATGTTAATGATAGCATTAGTTTTAAGTATAGCATGGGTGTTAATGATAGCATTAGTTTTATGTATAGCATCAATTTAATGATAGCATTAGTTTTAAGTATAGCATGGATGTTAATGATAGCATTAGTTTTATGTAGTGCATGGATGTTAATGATAGCTTTAGTTTTAAGTATAGCATGGTTGATAATGATAGCATTAGTTTTAAGTATAGCATGTGTATTAATGATATCATTAGTTTTAAGTATAGCATGGGTGTTAATGATAACATTAGTTTTATGTATAGCATCAATTTAATGATAGCATTAGTTTTAAGTATAGCATGGATGTTAATGATAGCATTAGTTTTAAGTAGTGCATGGATGTTAATGATAATATTAGTTTTAAGTAGTGCATGGATGTTAATGATAGCATTAGTTTTAGGTATAGCATCAATTTAATGATAGCATTAGTTTTAAGTATTGCATGGATGTTAATGATAGCATTAGTTTTAAATAGTGCATGGATGTTAATGATAGCATTAGTTTTAAGTATAGCATGGGTGTCAATAATAGCATTAGTTTTAAATATAGCATGGATGTTAATGATAATATTAGTTTTAAGTAGTGCATGGATGTTAATGATAGCATTAGTTTTAGGTATAGCATCAATTTAATGATAGCACTAGTTTTAAGTATTGCATGGATGTTAATGATAGCATTAGTTTTAAGTATAGTGTGGGATTAATGATAGCATTAGTTTTAAGTATAGCATGGGTGTTAATGATAGCATTAGTTTTAAGTATAGCATGGGTGTTAATGTTAGCATTAGTTTTAAGTAGTGCATGGATGTTAATGATAACTTTAGTTTTAAGTATAGCATGGTTGATAATGATAGCATTAGTTTTAAGTATAGCATGGGTGTTAATGATAACATTAGTTTTAAGTATAGTATGGGTATTAATGATAGCATTAGTTTTAAGTATAGCATGGGTGTTAAAGATTGCATTAGTTTTAAGTATAGCATGGATGTTAATGATAGCATTAGTTTTAAGTATAGCATGGGTATTAATGATATCATTAGTTTTAAGTATAGCATGGATGTTAATGATAGCATGGGTAATAAGTATAGCATGGGTGTTAATGATAACATTAGTTATAAGTATAGCATGGGTGTTAATGATAGCATTAGTTTTAAGTATAGCATGGGTATTAATGATATCATTAGTTTTAGGTATAGCATGGATGTTAATGATAACATTAGTTTTAAGTATAGTGTGGGTATTAATGATAGCATTAGTTTTAAGTATAGCATGGGTGTTAAAGATTGCATTAGTTTTAAGTATAGCATGGATGTTAATGATAGCATTAGTTTTAAGTATAACATGGGTGTTAATGTTAGCATTAGTTTTAAGTATAGCATGCATGCATTAACACCCATGAGTGTTAATGATATCATTAGTTATAAGTATAGTATGGGTATTAATGATAGCATTAGTTTTAAATATAACATGGGTGTTAATGTTAGCATTAGTTTTAAGTATAGCATGGATGTTAATGATAGCATTAGTTTTAAGTATAGAATGGGTGTTAATGTTAGCATTAGTTTTAAGTATAGCATGGATGTTAATGATAATATTAGTTTTAAGTAGTGCATGGATGTTAATGATAGCATTAGTTTTAGGTATAGCATCAATTTAATGATAGCACTAGTTTTAAGTATTGCATGGATGTTAATGATAGCATTAGTTTTAAGTAGTGCATGGATGTTAATGATAGCTTTAGTTTTAAGTATAGCATGGTTGATAATGATAGCATTAGTTTTAAGTATAGCATGTGTATTAATGATATCATTAGTTTTAAGTATAGCATTGGTGTTAATGATAACATTAGTTTTATGTATAGCATCAATTTAATGATAGCATTAGTTTTAAGTATAGCATGGATGTTAATGATAGCATTAGTTTTAAGTAGTGCATGGATGTTAATGATAATATTAGTTTTAAGTAGTGCATGGATGTTAATGATAGCATTAGTTTTAGGTATAGCATCAATTTAATGATAGCATTAGTTTTAAGTATTGCATGGATGTTAATGATAGCATTAGTTTTAAATAGTGCATGGATGTTAATGATAGCATTAGTTTTAAGTATAGCATGGGTGTCAAAAATAGCATTAGTTTTAAGTATAGCATGGATGTTAATGATAATATTAGTTTTAAGTAGTGCATGGATGTTAATGATAGCATTAGTTTTAGGTATAGCATCAATTTAATGATAGCACTAGTTTTAAGTATTGCATGGATGTTAATGATAGCATTAGTTTTAAGTAGTGCATGGATGTTAATGATAGCATTAGTTTTAAGTATAGTGTGGGTATTAATGATAGCATTAGTTTTAAGTATAGCATGGGTGTTAATGATAGCATTAGTTTTAAGTATAGCATGGGTGTAATGATAGCAATAGTTTTAAGTATAGCATGGGTGTTAATGATAACATTAGTTATAAGTATAGCATGGGTGTTAATGATAGCATTAGTTTTAAGTACAGCATGGGTATTAATGATAGCATTACTTTTAGGTATAGCATAAATGTAATGTTAGCATTAGTTTTAAGTATAGAATGGGTTTTAATGATAGCATTAGTTTTAAGTATAGCATGGATGTTAATGATAGCATTAATTTTAAGTATAGCATGGGTGTTAATTATATCATTAGTTTTAAGTATAGTATGGATGTTAATGATAGCATTAGTTTTAAGTATAGCATTGGTGTAATGATAGCATTAGTTTTAAGTATAGCATGGGTGTTAATGATAGCATTAGTTTTAGGTATAGCATCAATTTAATGTTAGCATTAGTTTTAAGTAGTGCATGGATTTTAATGATAGCAATACTTTTAAGTATAGCATGGGTATTAATGATATAATTAGTTTTAAGTATAGCATGGGTGTTAATGATAACATTAGTTTTAAGTATAGCATGGGTATTAATGATAGCATTACTTTTAGGTATAGCATAAATTTAATGTTAGCATTAGTTTTAAGTATAGAATGGGTTTTAATGATAGCATTAGTTTTAAGTATAGCATGGGTGTTTATGATAGCATTAATTTTAAGTATAGCATGGGTGTTAATTATATCATTAGTTTTAAGTATAGCATGGATGTTAATTATAGCATTAGTTTTAGGTATAGCATCAATTTAATGTTAGCATTAGTTTTATGTAGTGCATGGATTTTAATGATAGCATTAGTTTTAAGTATAGCATGGGTGTTAATGATAGCATTAGTTTTAAGTATAGCATGGATGTTAATTATAAAATTAGTTTTAAATATAGCATGGGTGTAACGATAGCATTAGTTTTAAGTATAGCATGGGTGTTAATGATAGCATTAGTTTTAAGTATAGCATGGGTGTTAATTATATCATTAGTTTTAGGTATAGCATCAATTTAATGTTAGCATTTGTTTTAAGAATAGCATGGATGTTAATGATAAAATTAGTTTTAAATATAGCATGGGTGTAACGATAGCATTAGTTTCAAGTATAGCATGGATGCTAATGATAGCTTTAGTTTTAAGTATAGCATGGTTGTCAATAATAGCATTAGTTTTAAGTATAGCATGGGGGTTAATGATAGCATTATTTTTAATTATAGCATGGGTATTAATGATATCATTATTTTTAGGTATAGCATAGATTTAATGTTAGCATTAGTTTTAAGTATAGCATGGATGTTAATGATAGCATTAGTTTTAAGTAGTGCATGTATGTTAATGATAGCATTAGTTTTAAATATAGCATGGGTGTTAATGATAGTATTAGTTTTAAGTATAGCATGGGTGTTAGTGATAGCATTAGTTTTAGGTATAGCATCAATTTAATGATAGCATTAGTTTTAAGTATAGCATGGATGTTAATGATAGCATTAGTTTTAAGTAGTACATGTATGTTAATGATAGCATTAGTTTTAAGTATAGTATGGGTATTAATGATAGCATTAGTTTTAAGTATAGCATGGGTGTTAAAGATTGCATTAGTTTTAAGTATAGCATGCATGCATTAACACCCATGGTTGATAATGATAGCATTAGTTTTAAGTATAGCATGGGTGTAACGATAGCATTAGTTTTAAGTATAGCATGGGTGTTAATGAGAGCATTAGTTTTAAGTATAGCATGGGTGTTAATGATAGCATTAGTTTTAGGTATAGCATCAATTTAATGATAGCATTAGTTTTAAGTATAGCATGGATGTTAATGATAGCATTAGTTTTAAGTAGTGCATGGATGTTAATGATAGCATTAGTTTTAAGTATAGCATGGGTGTTAATGATAGCATTAGTTTTAAGTATAGCATGGATGTTAATGATAACATTAGTTTTAAGTATAGCATGGGTGTAATGATAGTATTAGTTTTAAGTATAGCATGGATGTTAAAGATAGCTTTAGTTTTAAGTAGTGCATGGATTTTAATGATAGCATTAGTTTTAAGTAGTGCATGGATGTTAATGATAGCATTAGTTTTAAGTATAGCATGGGTGTTAATGATAGCATTAGTTTTATGTATAGCATCAATTTAATGATAGCATTAGTTTTAAGTATAGCATGGATGTTAATGATAGCATTAGTTTTATGTAGTGCATGGATGTTAATGATAGCTTTAGTTTTAAGTATAGCATGGTTGATAATGATAGCATTAGTTTTAAGTATAGCATGTGTATTAATGATATCATTAGTTTTAAGTATAGCATGGGTGTTAATGATAACATTAGTTTTATGTATAGCATCAATTTAATGATAGCATTAGTTTTAAGTATAGCATGGATGTTAATGATAGCATTAGTTTTAAGTAGTGCATGGATGTTAATGATAATATTAGTTTTAAGTAGTGCATGGATGTTAATGATAGCATTAGTTTTAGGTATAGCATCAATTTAATGATAGCATTAGTTTTAAGTATTGCATGGATGTTAATGATAGCATTAGTTTTAAATAGTGCATGGATGTTAATGATAGCATTAGTTTTAAGTATAGCATGGGTGTCAATAATAGCATTAGTTTTAAGTATAGCATGGATGTTAATGATAATATTAGTTTTAAGTAGTGCATGGATGTTAATGATAGCATTAGTTTTAGGTATAGCATCAATTTAATGATAGCACTAGTTTTAAGTATTGCATGGATGTTAATGATAGCATTAGTTTTAAGTATAGTGTGGGATTAATGATAGCATTAGTTTTAAGTATAGCATGGGTGTTAATGATAGCATTAGTTTTAAGTATAGCATGGGTGTTAATGTTAGCATTAGTTTTAAGTAGTGCATGGATGTTAATGATAGCTTTAGTTTTAAGTATAGCATGGTTGATAATGATAGCATTAGTTTTAAGTATAGCATGGGTGTTAATGATAACATTAGTTTTAAGTATAGTATGGGTATTAATGATAGCATTAGTTTTAAGTATAGCATGGGTGTTAAAGATTGCATTAGTTTTAAGTATAGCATGGATGTTAATGATAGCATTAGTTTTAAGTATAGCATGGGTATTAATGATATCATTAGTTTTAAGTATAGCATGGATGTTAATGATAGCATGGGTAATAAGTATAGCATGGGTGTTAATGATAACATTAGTTATAAGTATAGCATGGGTGTTAATGATAGCATTAGTTTTAAGTATAGCATGGGTATTAATGATATCATTAGTTTTAGGTATAGCATGGATGTTAATGATAACATTAGTTTTAAGTATAGTGTGGGTATTAATGATAGCATTAGTTTTAAGTATAGCATGGGTGTTAAAGATTGCATTAGTTTTAAGTATAGCATGGATGTTAATGATAGCATTAGTTTTAAGTATAACATGGGTGTTAATGTTAGCATTAGTTTTAAGTATAGCATGCATGCATTAACACCCATGAGTGTTAATGATATCATTAGTTATAAGTATAGTATGGGTATTAATGATAGCATTAGTTTTAAATATAACATGGGTGTTAATGTTAGCATTAGTTTTAAGTATAGCATGGATGTTAAAGATAGCATTAGTTTTAAGTATAGAATGGGTGTTAATGTTAGCATTAGTTTTAAGTATAGCATGCATGCATTAACACCCATGGGTGTTAATGATAGCATTAGTTTTAAGTATAGCATGGGTATTAATGATAGCATTATTTTTAATTATAGCATGGGTATTAATGATATCATTATTTGTAGGTATAGCATAGATTTAATGTTAGCATTAGTTTTAAGTATAGCATGGATGTTAATGATAGCATTAGTTTTAAGTAGTGCATGGATGTTAATGATAGCATTAGTTTTAAATATAGCATGGGTGTTAATGATAGCATTAGTTTTAAGTATAGCATGGGTGTTAGTGATAGCATTAGTTTTAAGTATAGCATGGGTGTTAGTGATAGCATTAGTTTTAGGTATAGCATCAATTTAATGATAGCATTAGTTTTAAGTATAGCATGGATGTTAATGATAGCATTAGTTTTAAATATAGCATGGGTGTTAAAGATGGCATTAGTTTTAAGTATAGCATGGATGTTAATGATAGCATTAGTTTTAAGTATAACATGGGTGTTAATGTTAGCATTAGTTTTAAGTATAGCATGGGGGTTAATGATAGCATTATTTTTAATTATAGCATGGGTATTAATGATATCATTATTTTTAGGTATAGCATAGATTTAATGTTAGCATTAGTTTTAAGTATAGCATGGATGTTAATGATAGCATTAGTTTTAAGTAGTGCATGGATGTTAATGATAGCATTAGTTTTAAATATAGCATGGGTGTTAATGATAGCATTAGTTTTAAGTATAGCATGGGTGTTAGTGATAGCATTAGTTTTAGGTATAGCATCAATTCAATGATAGCATTAGTTTTAAGTATAGCATGGATGTTAATGATAGCATTAGTTTTAAATATAGCATGGGTGTTAAAGATGGCATTAGTTTTAAGTATAGCATGGATGTTAATGATAGCATTAGTTTTAAGTATAACATGGGTGTTAATGTTAGCATTAGTTTTAAGTATAGCATGCATGAATTAACACCCATGGTTGATAATGATAGCATTACTTTTAAGTATAGCATGGGTATTAATGATATAATTAGTTTTAAGTATAGCATGGGTGTTAATGATAACATTAGTTTTAAGTATAGTATGGGTATTAATGATATCATTAGTTTTAAGAATAGCATGGGTGTTAAAGATTGCATTAGTTTTAAGTATAGCATGGATGTTAATGATAGCATTAGTTTTAAGTATAACATGGGTATTAATGATATCATTAGTTTTAAGTATAGCATGGATGTTAATGATAGCATTAGTTTTAAGTATAATATGGGTGTTAATGATAGCATTAGTTTTAAGTATAGCATGGATGTTAATGATAGCATGGGTGATAAGTATAGCATGGGTGTTAATGATAACATTAGTTATAAGTATAGCATGGGTGTTAATGATAGCATTAGTTTTAGGTATAGCATCAATTTAATGTTAGCATTAGTTTTAAGTAGTGCATGGATTTTAATGATAGCATTAGTTTTAAGTATAGCATGGGTGTTAATGATAGCATTAGTTTTAAGTATAGCATGGATGTTAATTATAAAATTAGTTTTAAATATAGCATGGGTGTAACGATAGCATTAGTTTTAAGTATAGCATGGGTGTTAATGATAGCATTAGTTTTAAGTATAGCATGGGTGTTAATTATATCATTAGTTTTAGGTATAGCATCAATTTAATGTTAGCATTAGTTTTAAGTATAGCATGGATGTTAATGATAAAATTAGTTTTAAATATAGCATGGGTGTAACGATAGCATTAGTTTCAAGTATAGCATGGATGCTAATGATAGCTTTAGTTTTAAGTATAGCATGGGTGTCAATAATAGCATTAGTTTTAAGTATAGCATGGGGGTTAATGATAGCATTATTTTTAATTATAGCATGGGTATTAATGATATCATTATTTTTAGGTATAGCATAGATTTAATGTTAGCATTAGTTTTAAGTATAGCATGGATGTTAATGATAGCATTAGTTTTAAGTAGTGCATGGATGTTAATGATAGCATTAGTTTTAAATATAGCATGGGTGTTAATGATAGCATTAGTTTTAAGTATAGCATGGGTGTTAGTGATAGCATTAGTTTTAGGTATAGCATCAATTTAATGATAGCATTAGTTTTAAGTATAGCATGGATGTTAATGATAGCATTAGTTTTAAGTATAGTATGGGTATTAATGATAGCATTAGTTTTAAGTATAGCATGGGTGTTAAAGATTGCATTAGTTTTAAGTATAGCATGCATGCATGCATTAACACCCATGGTTGATAATGATAGCATTAGTTTTAAGTATAGCATGGGTGTAACGATAGCATTAGTTTTAAGTATAGCATGGGTGTTAATGAGAGCATTAGTTTTAAGTATAGCATGGGTGTTAATGATAGCATTAGTTTTAGGTATAGCATCAATTTAATGATAGCATTAGTTTTAAGTATAGCATGGATGTTAATGATAGCATTAGTTTTAAGTAGTGCATGGATGTTAATGATAGCATTAGTTTTAAGTATAGCATGGGTGTTAATGATAGCATTAGTTTTAAGTATAGCATGGATGTTAATGATAACATTAGTTTTAAGTATAGCATGGGTGTAATGATAGTATTAGTTTTAAGTATAGCATGGATGTTAAAGATAGCTTTAGTTTTAAGTAGTGCATGGATTTTAATGATAGCATTAGTTTTAAGTAAAGCATGGGTGATAATGATAGCATTAGTTTTAAGTATAGCATGGATGTTAATGATAAAATTAGTTTTAAATATAGCATAGGTGTAACGATAGCATTAGTTTTAAATATAGCATGGGTGTTAATGATAGCATTAATTTTAAGTATAGCATGGGTGTTAATTATATCATTAGTTTTAGGTATAGCATCAATTTAATGTTAGCATTAGTTTTAAGTATAGCATGGATGTTAATGATAGCATTAGTTTTAAGTAGTGCATGGATTTTAATGATAGCATTAGTTTTAAATATAGCATGGATGTTAATGATAAAATTAGTTTTAAGTATAGCATGGGTGTCAATAATAGCATTAGTTTTAAGTATAGCATGGATGTTAATGATAATATTAGTTTTAAGTAGTGCATGGATGTTAATGATAGCATTAGTTTTAGGTATAGCATCAATTTAATGATAGCATTAGTTTTAAGTATTGCATGGATGTTAATGATAGCATTAGTTTTAAGTAGTGCATGGATGTTAATGATAGCATTAGTTTTAAGTATAGCATGGGTGTTAATGATAGCATTAGTTTTAAGTATAGCATGGGTGTAATGATAGCAATAGTTTTAAGTATAGCATGGGTGTTAATGATAGCATTAGTTTTATGTATAGCATCAATTTAATGATAGCATTAGTTTTAAGTATAGCATGGATGTTAATGATAGCATTAGTTTTATGTATAGCATCAATTTAATGATAGCATTAGTTTTAAGTATAGCATGGATGTTAATGATAGCATTAGTTTTAAGTAGTGCATGGATGTTAATGATAGCTTTAGTTTTAAGTATAGCATGGTTGATAATGATAGCATTAGTTTTAAGTATAGCATGGGTGTTAATGATAACATTAGTTTTATGTATAGCATCAATTTAATGATAGCATTAGTTTTAAGTATAGCATGGATGTTAATGATAGCATTAGTTTTAAGTAGTGCATGGATGTTAATGATAGCATTAGTTTTAGGTATAGCATCAATTTAATGATAGCATTAGTTTTAAGTATTGCATGGATGTTAATGATAGCATTAGTTTTAAATAGTGCATGGATGTTAATGATAGCATTAGTTTTAAGTATAGCATGGGTGTCAATAATAGCATTAGTTTTAAGTATAGCATGGATGTTAATGATAATATTAGTTTTAAGTAGTGCATGGATGTTAATGATAGCATTAGTTTTAGGTATAGCATCAATTTAATGATAGCACTAGTTTTAAGTATTGCATGGATGTTAATGATAGCATTAGTTTTAAGTAGTGCATGGATGTTAATGATAGCATTAGTTTTAAGTATAGCATGGGTGTTAATGATAGCATTAGTTTTAAGTATAGCATGGGTGTAATGATAGCATTATTTTTAATTATAGCATGGGTATTAATGATATCATTATTTTTAGGTATAGCATAGATTTAATGTTAGCATTAGTTTTAAGTATAGCATGGATGTTAATGATAGCATTAGTTTTAAGTAGTGCATGGATGTTAATGATAGCATTAGTTTTAAATATAGCATGGGTGTTAATGATAGCATTAGTTTTAAGTATAGCATGGGTATTAATGATATCATTAGTTTTAAGTATAGCATGGATGTTAATGATAGCATGGGTGATAAGTATAGCATGGGTGTTAATGATAACATTAGTTATAAGTATAGCATGGGTGTTAATGATAGCATTAGTTTTAAGTATAGCATGGGTATTAATGATATCATTAGTTTTAGGTATAGCATGGATGTTAATGATAACATTAGTTTTAAGTATAGTGTGGGTATTAATGATAGCATTAGTTTTAAGTATAGCATGGGTGTTAAAGATTGTATTAGTTTTAAGTATAGCATGGATGTTAATGATAGCATTAGTTTTAAGTATAACATGGGTGTTAATGATAGCATTAGTTTTAAGTATAGCATGGGTATTAATGATATCATTAGTTTTAGGTATAGCATGGATGTTAATGATATCATTAGTTATAAGTATAGTATGGGTATTAATGATAGCATTAGTTTTAAATATAACATGGGTGTTAATGTTAGCATTAGTTTTAAGTATAGCATGGATGTTAATGATAGCATTAGTTTTAAGTATAGAATGGGTTTTAATGATAGCATTAATTTTAAGTATAGCATGGATACTAATGATAGCATTAGTTTTAAGTATATCATGGGTGTTAATGATAGCATTAGTTTTAAGTATAACATGGGTGTTAATGTTAGCATTAGTTTTAAGTATAGCATGCATGCATTAACACCCATGGGTGTTAATGATAGCATTAGTTATAAGTATAGCATGGGTATTAATGATAGCATTAGTTTTAGGTATAGCATCAATTTAATGTTAGCATTAGTTTTAAGTTTAGCATGGATGTTAATGATAGCATTAGTTTTAAGTAGTGCATGTATTTTAATGATAGCATTAGTTTTAAGTATAGCATGGGTGTTAATGATAGCATTAGTTTTAAGTATAGCATGGGTGTAATGATAGCATTAGTTTTAAGTATAGCATGGATGTTAATGATAATATTAGTTTTAAGTATAGTATGGGTATTAATGATAGCATTAGTTTTAAGTATAGCATGGGTGTAATGATAGCATTAGTTTTAAGTATAGAATGGGTGTTAATGATAGCATTAGTTTTAGGTATAGCATCAATTTAATGTTAGCATTAGTTTTAAGTTTAGCATGGATGTTAATGATAGCATTAGTTTTAAGTAGTGCATGTATTTTAATGATAGCATTAGTTTTAAGTATAGCATGGGTGTTAATGATAGCATTAGTTTTAAGTATAGCATGGATGTTAATGATAAAATTAGTTTTAAGTATAGCATGGGTGTTAATGATAGCATTAGTTTTAGGTATAGCATCAATTTAATGATAGCATTAGTTTTAAGTATAGCATGGGTGTTAAAGATTGTATTAGTTTTAAGTATAGCATGGATGTTAATGATAGCATTAGTTTTAAGTATAACATGGGTGTTAATGATAGCATTAGTTTTAAGTATAGCATGGATGTTAATGATAACATTAGTTTTAAGTATAGCATGGGTGTAATGATAGCATTAGTTTTAAGTATAGCATGGATGTTAATGATAGCTTTAGTTTTAAGTATAGCATGGTTGATAATGATAGCATTAGTTTTAAGTATAGCATGGGTATTAATGATATCATTAGTTTTAAGTATAGCATGGGTGTTAATGATAACATTAGTTTTAAGTATAGTATCGGTATTAATGATTGCATTAGTTTTAAGTATAGCATGGATATTAATGATAGCATTAGTTTTAAGTATAGCATGGGTATTAATGATATCATTAGTTTTAAGTATAGCATGGGTGTTAATGATAGCATTAGTTTTAAGTATAGCATGGGTGTTAATGATAGCATTAGTTTTAGGTATAGCATCAATTTAATGTTAGCATTAGTTTTAAGTAGTGCATGGATTTTAATGATAGCATTAGTTTTAAGTATAGCATGGGTGTTAATGATAGCATTAGTTTTAAGTATAGCATGGATGTTAATTATAAAATTAGTTTTAAATATAGCATGGGTGTAACGATAGCATTAGTTTTAAGTATAGCATGGGTGTTAATGATAGCATTAGTTTTAAGTATAGCATGGGTGTTAATTATATCATTAGTTTTAGGTATAGCATCAATTTAATGTTAGCATTAGTTTTAAGTATAGCATGGATGTTAATGATAAAATTAGTTTTAAATATAGCATGGGTGTAACGATAGCATTAGTTTCAAGTATAGCATGGATGCTAATGATAGCTTTAGTTTTAAGTATAGCATGGGTGTCAATAATAGCATTAGTTTTAAGTATAGCATGGGGGTTAATGATAGCATTATTTTTAATTATAGCATGGGTATTAATGATATCATTATTTTTAGGTATAGCATAGATTTAATGTTAGCATTAGTTTTAAGTATAGCATGGATGTTAATGATAGCATTAGTTTTAAGTAGTGCATGGATGTTAATGATAGCATTAGTTTTAAATATAGCATGGGTGTTAATGATAGCATTAGTTTTAAGTATAGCATGGGTGTTAGTGATAGCATTAGTTTTAGGTATAGCATCAATTTAATGATAGCATTAGTTTTAAGTATAGCATGGATGTTAATGATAGCATTAGTTTTAAGTATAGTATGGGTATTAATGATAGCATTAGTTTTAAGTATAGCATGGGTGTTAAAGATTGCATTAGTTTTAAGTATAGCATGCATGCATGCATTAACACCCATGGTTGATAATGATAGCATTAGTTTTAAGTATAGCATGGGTGTAACGATAGCATTAGTTTTAAGTATAGCATGGGTGTTAATGAGAGCATTAGTTTTAAGTATAGCATGGGTGTTAATGATAGCATTAGTTTTAGGTATAGCATCAATTTAATGATAGCATTAGTTTTAAGTATAGCATGGATGTTAATGATAGCATTAGTTTTAAGTAGTGCATGGATGTTAATGATAGCATTAGTTTTAAGTATAGCATGGGTGTTAATGATAGCATTAGTTTTAAGTATAGCATGGATGTTAATGATAACATTAGTTTTAAGTATAGCATGGGTGTAATGATAGTATTAGTTTTAAGTATAGCATGGATGTTAAAGATAGCTTTAGTTTTAAGTAGTGCATGGATTTTAATGATAGCATTAGTTTTAAGTAAAGCATGGGTGATAATGATAGCATTAGTTTTAAGTATAGCATGGATGTTAATGATAAAATTAGTTTTAAATATAGCATAGGTGTAACGATAGCATTAGTTTTAAATATAGCATGGGTGTTAATGATAGCATTAGTTTTAAGTATAGCATGGGTGTTAATTATATCATTAGTTTTAGGTATAGCATCAATTTAATGTTAGCATTAGTTTTAAGTATAGCATGGATGTTAATGATAGCATTAGTTTTAAGTAGTGCATGGATTTTAATGATAGCATTAGTTTTAAATATAGCATGGATGTTAATGATAAAATTAGTTTTAAGTATAGCATGGGTGTCAATAATAGCATTAGTTTTAAGTATAGCATGGATGTTAATGATAATATTAGTTTTAAGTAGTGCATGGATGTTAATGATAGCATTACTTTTAGGTATAGCATCAATTTAATGATAGCATTAGTTTTAAGTATTGCATGGATGTTAATGATAGCATTAGTTTTAAGTAGTGCATGGATGTTAATGATAGCATTAGTTTTAAGTATAGCATGGATGTTAATGATAAAATTAGTTTTAAGTATAGCATGGGTGTCAATAATAGCATTAGTTTTAAGTATAGCATGGATGTTAATGATAATATTAGTTTTAAGTAGTGCATGGATGTTAATGATAGCATTACTTTTAGGTATAGCATCAATTTAATGATAGCATTAGTTTTAAGTATTGCATGGATGTTAATGATAGCATTAGTTTTAAGTATAGCATGGATGTTAATGATAGCATTAGTTTTAAGTAGTGCATGGATGTTAATGATAGCTTTAGTTTTAAGTATAGCATGGTTGATAATGATAACATTAGTTTTAAGTATAGCATGTGTATTAATGATATCATTAGTTTTAAGTATAGCATGGGTGTTAATGATAACATTAGTTTTATGTATAGCATCAATTTAATGATAGCATTAGTTTTAAGTATAGCATGGATGTTAATGATAGCATTCGTTTTAAGTAGTGCATGGATGTTAATGATAATATTAGTTTTAAGTAGTGCATGGATGTTAATGATAGCATTAGTTTTAGGTATAGCATCAATTTAATGATAGCATTAGTTTTAAGTATTGCATGGATGTTAATGATAGCATTAGTTTTAAATAGTGCATGGATGTTAATGATAGCATTAGTTTTAAGTATAGCATGGGTGTCAATAATAGCATTAGTTTTAAGTATAGCATGGATGTTAATGATAATATTAGTTTTAAGTAGTGCATGGATGTTAATGATAGCATTAGTTTTAGGTATAGCATCAATTTAATGATAGCACTAGTTTTAAGTATTGCATGGATGTTAATGATAGCATTAGTTTTAAGTAGTACATGGATGTTAATGATAGCATTAGTTTTAAGTATAGCATGGGTGTTAATGATAGCATTAGTTTTAAGTATAGCATGGGTGTAATGATAGCATTATTTTTAATTATAGCATGGGTATTAATGATATCATTATTTTTAGGTATAGCATAGATTTAATGTTAGCATTAGTTTTAAGTATAGCATGGATGTTAATGATAGCATTAGTTATAAGTATAGCATGGGTGTTAATGATAGCATTAGTTTTAAGTATAGCATGGGTATTAATGATATCATTAGTTTTAGGTATAGCATGGATGTTAATGATAACATTAGTTTTAAGTATAGTGTGGGTATTAATGATAGCATTAGTTTTAAGTATAGCATGGGTGTTAAAGATTGCATTAGTTTTAAGTATAGCATGGATGTTAATGATAGCATTAGTTTTAAGTATAACATGGGTATTAATGATATCATTAGTTTTAAGTATAGCATGGATGTTAATGATAGCATTAGTTTTAAGTATAACATGGGTGTTAATGATAGCATTAGTTTTAAGTATAGCATGGATGTTAATGATAGCATGGGTGATAAGTATAGCATGGGTGTTAATGATAACATTAGTTATAAGTATAGCATGGGTGTCAATGATAGCATTAGTTTTAAGTATAGCATGGGTATTAATGATAGCATTACTTTTAGGTATAGCATACATTTAATGTTAGCATTAGTTTTAAATATAGAATGGGTTTTAATGATAGCATTAGTTTTAAGTATAGCATGGGTGTTAATGATAGCATTAGTTTTAAGTATAGCATGGGTGTTAATTATATCATTAGTTTTAAGTATAGCATGGATGTTAATGATAGCATTAGTTTTAAGTAGTGCATGGATTTTAATGATAGCATTAGTTTTAAGTATAGCATGGGTGTTAATGATAGCATTAGTTTTAAGTATAGCATGGATGTTAATGATAAAATTAGTTTTAAATATAGCATGGGTGTAACGATAGAATTAGTTTTAAGTATAGCATGGGTGTTAATGATAGCATTAGTTTTAAGTATAGCATGGGTGTTAATTATATCATTAGTTTTAGGTATAGCATCAATTTAATGTTAGCATTAGTTTTAAGTATAGCATGGATGTTAATGATAAAATTAGTTTTAAATATAGCATGGGTGTAACGATAGCATTAGTTTTAAGTATAGCATGGATGCTAATGATAGCTTTAGTTTTAAGTATAGCATGGGTGTCAATAATAGCATTAGTTTTAAGTATAGCATGGGGGTTAATGATAGCATTATTTTTAATTATAGCATGGGTATTAATGATATCATTATTTTTAGGTATAGCATAGATTTAATGTTAGCATTAGTTTTAAGTATAGCATGGATGTTAATGATAGCATTAGTTTTAAGTAGTGCATGGATGTTAATGATAGCATTAGTTTTAAATATAGCATGGGTGTTAATGATAGCATTAGTTTTAAGTATAGCATGGGTGTTAGTGATAGCATTAGTTTTAGGTATAGCATCAATTTAATGATAGCATTAGTTTTAAGTATAGCATGGATGTTAATGATAGCATTAGTTTTAAGTATAGCATGGATGTTAATGATAACATTAGTTTTAAGTATAGCATGGGTGTAATGATAGTATTAGTTTTAAGTATAGCATGGATGTTAAAGATAGCTTTAGTTTTAAGTAGTGCATGGATTTTAATGATAGCATTAGTTTTAAGTAAAGCATGGGTGATAATGATAGCATTAGTTTTAAGTATAGCATGGATGTTAATGATAAAATTAGTTTTAAATATAGCATAGGTGTAACGATAGCATTAGTTTTAAATATAGCATGGGTGTTAATGATAGCATTAGTTTTAAGTATAGCATGGGTGTTAATTATATCATTAGTTTTAGGTATAGCATCAATTTAATGTTAGCATTAGTTTTAAGTATAGCATGGATGTTAATGATAGCATTAGTTTTAAGTAGTGCATGGATTTTAATGATAGCATTAGTTTTAAGTATAGCATGGGTGTTAATGATAGCATTAGTTTTAAGTATAGCATGGATGTTAATGATAAAATTAGTTTTAAGTATAGCATGGGTGTCAATAATAGCATTAGTTTTAAGTATAGCATGGATGTTAATGATAATATTAGTTTTAAGTAGTGCATGGATGTTAATGATAGCATTAGTTTTAAGTATAGCTCGGGTGTTAATGATAGCATTAGTTTTAAGTATAGCATGGGTGTAATGATAGCAATAGTTTTAAGTATAGCATGGGTGTTAATGATAGCATTAGTTTTATGTATAGCATCAATTTAATGATAGCATTAGTTTTAAGTATAGCATGGATGTTAATGATAGCATTAGTTTTAAGTAGTGCATGGATGTTAATGATAGCTTTAGTTTTAAGTATAGCATGGTTGATAATGATAGCATTAGTTTTAAGTATAGCATGGGTGTTAATGATAACATTAGTTTTATGTATAGCATCAATTTAATGATAGCATTAGTTTTAAGTATAGCATGGATGTTAATGATAGCATTAGTTTTAAGTAGTGCATGGATGTTAATGATAGCATTAGTTTTAGGTATAGCATCAATTTAATGAAAGCATTAGTTTTAAGTATTGCATGGATGTTAATGATAGCATTAGTTTTAAATAGTGCATGGATGTTAATGATAGCATTAGTTTTAAATATAGCATGGGTGTCAATAATAGCATTAGTTTTAAGTATAGCATGGATGTTAATGATAATATTAGTTTTAAGTAGTGCATGGATACTAATGATAGCATTAGTTTTAAGTATATCATGGGTGTTAATGATAGCATTAGTTTTAAGTATAACATGGGTGTTAATGTTAGCATTAGTTTTAAGTATAGCATGCATGCATTAACACCCATGGGTGTTAATGATAGCATTAGTTATAAGTATAGCATGGGTATTAATGATAGCATTACTTTTAGGTATAGCATAAATTTAATGTTAGCATTAGTTTTAAGTATAGAATGGGTTTTAATGATAGCATTAGTTTTAAGTATAGCATGGGTGTTAATGATAGCATTAGTTTTAAGTATAGCATGGGTGTTAATTATATCATTAGTTTTAAGTATAGCATGGATATTAATGATAGCATTAGTTTTAAGTATAGCATGGGTGTAATGATAGCATTAGTTTTAAGTATAGAATGGGTGTTAATGATAGCATTAGTTTTAGGTATAGCATCAATTTAATGTTAGCATTAGTTTTAAGTTTAGCATGGATGTTAATGATAGCATTAGTTTTAAGTAGTGCATGTATTTTAATGATAGCATTAGTTTTAAGTATAGCATGGGTGTTAATGATAGCATTAGTTTTAAGTATAGCATGGGTGTAATGATAGCATTAGTTTTAAGTATAGCATGGATGTTAATGATAACATTAGTTTTAAGTATAGTATGGGTATTAATGATAGCATTAGTTTTAAGTATAGCATGGGTGTAATGATAGCATTAGTTTTAAGTATAGAATGGGTGTTAATGATAGCATTAGTTTTAGGTATAGCATCAATTTAATGTTAGCATTAGTTTTAAGTTTAGCATGGATGTTAATGATAGCATTAGTTTTAAGTAGTGCATGTATTTTAATGATAGCATTAGTTTTAAGTATAGCATGGGTGTTAATGATAGCATTAGTTTTAAGTATAGCATGAGTGTAATGATAGCATTAGTTTTAAGTATAGCATGGATGTTAATGATAACATTAGTTTTAAGTATAGTATGGGTATTAATGATAGCATTAGTTTTAAGTATAACATGGGTGTTAATGTTAGCATTAGTTTTAAGTATAGCATGCATGCATTAACACCCATGGGTGTTAATGAGAGCATTAGTTATAAGTATAGCATGGGTATTAATGATAGCATTACTTTTAGGTATAGCATAAATTTAATGTTAGCATTAGTTTTAAGTATAGAATGGGTTTTAATGATAGCATTAGTTTTAAGTATAGCATGGGTGTTAATGATAGCATTAGTTTTAAGTATAGCATGGGTGTTAATTATATCATTAGTTTTAAGTATAGCATGGATATTAATGATAGCATTAGTTTTAAATATAGCATGGGTGTAATGATAGCATTAGTTTTAAGTATAGAATGGGTGTTAATGATAGCATTAGTTTTAGGTATAGCATCAATTTAATGATAGCATTAGTTTTAAGTATAGCATGGGTGTTAAAGATTGTATTAGTTTTAAGTATAGCATGGATGTTAATGATAGCATTAGTTTTAAGTATAACATGGGTGTTAATGATAGCATTAGTTTTAAGTATAGCATGGATGTTAATGATAACATTAGTTTTAAGTATAGCATGGGTGTAATGATAGCATTAGTTTTAAGTATAGCATGGATGTTAATGATAGCTTTAGTTTTAAGTATAGCATGGTTGATAATGATATCATTAGTTTTAAGTATAGCATGGGTATTAATGATATCATTAGTTTTAAGTATAGCATGGGTGTTAATGATAACATTAGTTTTAAGTATAGTATCGGTATTAATGATTGCATTAGTTTTAAGTATAGCATGGATATTAATGATAGCATTAGTTTTAAGTATAGCATGGGTATTAATGATATCATTAGTTTTAAGTATAGCATGGGTGTTAATGATAGTATTAGTTTTAAGTATAGCATGGGTGTAATGATAGCATTAGTTTTAAGTATAGCATGGATGTTAATGATAACATTAGTTTTAAGTATAGTATGGGTATTAATGATAGCATTAGTTTTAAGTATAGCATGGGTGTAATGATAGCATTAGTTTTAAGTATAGAATGGGTGTTAATGATAGCATTAGTTTTAGGTATAGCATCAATTTAATGTTAGCATTAGTTTTAAGTTTAGCATGGATGTTAATGATAGCATTAGTTTTAAGTAGTGCATGTATTTTAATGATAGCATTAGTTTTAAGTATAGCATGGGTGTTAATGATAGCATTAGTTTTAAGTATAGCATGGATGTTAATGATAAAATTAGTTTTAAATATAGCATGGGTGTAACGATAGCATTAGTTTTAAGTATAGCATGGGTGTTAATGATAGCATTAGTTTTAAGTATAGCATGGGTGTTAATGATAGCATTAGTTTTAGGTATAGCATCAATTTAATGATAGCATTAGTTTTAAGTATAGCATGGATGTTAATGATAGCATTAGTTTTAAGTAGTGCATGGATGTTAATGATAGCATTAGTTTTAAGTATAGCATGGGTGTTAATGATAGCATTAGTTTTAAGTATAGCATGGATGTTAATGATAACATTAGTTTTAAGTATATCATGGGTGTAATGATAGCATTAATTTTAAGTATAGCATGGATGTTAATGATAGCTTTAGTTTTAAGTATAGCATGGTTGATAATGATAGCATTAGTTTTAAGTATAGTATGGGTATTAATGATATCATTAGTTTTAAGTATAGCATGGGTGTTAATGATAACATTAGTTTTAAGTATAGTATGGGTATTAATGATTGCATTAGTTTTAAGTATAGCATGGATATTAATGATAGCATTAGTTTTAAGTATAGCATGGGTATTAATGATATCATTAGTTTTAAGTATAGCATGGGTGTTAATGATAGCATTAGTTTTAAGTATAGCATGGGTGTAATGATAGCATTAGTTTTAAGTATAGCATGGATGTTAATGATAACATTAGTTTTAAGTATAGTATGGGTATTAATGATAGCATTAGTTTTAAGTATAGCATGGGTGTTAAAGATTGCATTAGTTTTAAGTATAGCATGGATGTTAATGATAGCATTAGTTTTAAGTATAACATGGGTGTTAATGTTAGCATTAGTTTTAAGTATAGCATGCATGAATTAACACCCATGGTTGATAATGATAGCATTACTTTTAAGTATAGCATGGGTATTAATGATATAATTAGTTTTAAGTATAGCATGGGTGTTAATGATAACATTAGTTTTAAGTATAGTATGGGTATTAATGATAGCATTAGTTTTAAGTATAGCATGGGTGTTAAAGATTGCATTAGTTTTAAGTATAGCATGGATGTTAATGATAGCATTAGTTTTAAGTATAACATTGGTATTAATGATATCATTAGTTTTAAGTATAGCATGGATGTTAATGATAGAATTAGTTTTAAGTATAACATGGGTGTTAATGATAGCATTAGTTTTAAGTATAGCATGGGTGTTAATGATAGCATTAGTTTTAAGTATAGCATGGATGTTAATGATAAAATTAGTTTTAAATATAGCATGGGTGTAACGATAGCATTAGTTTTAAGTATAGCATGGGTGTTAATGATAGCATTAGTTTTAAGTATAGCATGGGTGTTAATGATAGCATTAGTTTTAGGTATAGCATCAATTTAATGATAGCATTAGTTTTAAGTATAGCATGGATGTTAATGATAGCATTAGTTTTAAGTAGTGCATGGATGTTAATGATAGCATTAGTTTTAAGTATAGCATGGGTGTTAATGATAGCATTAGTTTTAAGTATAGCATGGATGTTAATGATAACATTAGTTTTAAGTATAGCATGGGTGTAATGATAGCTTTAGTTTTAAGTATAGCATGGTTGATAATGATAGCATTAGTTTTAAGTATAGCATGGGTATTAATGATATAATTAGTTTTTAGTATAGCATGGGTGTTAATGATAGCATTAGTTTTAAGTATAGCATGGGTGTAATGATAGCATTAGTTTTAAGTATAGCATGGATGTTAATGATAACATTAGTTTTAAGTATAATATGGGTATTAATGATAGCATTAGTTTTAAGTATAGCATGGGTGTTAAAGATTGCATTAGTTTTAAGTATAGCATGGATGTTAATGATAGCATTAGTTTTAAGTATAACATGGGTGTTAATGTTAGCATTAGTTTTAAGTATAGCATGCATGAATTAACACCCATGGTTGATAATGATAGCATTACTTTTAAGTATAGCATGGGTATTAATGATATAATTAGTTTTAAGTATAGCATGGGTGTTAATGATAACATTAGTTTTAAGTATAGTATGGGTATTAATGATATCATTAGTTTTAAGTATAGCATGGGTGTTAAAGATTGCATTAGTTTTAAGTATAGCATGGATGTTAATGATAGAATTAGTTTTAAGTATAACATGGGTATTAATGATATCATTAGTTTTAAGTATAGCATGGATGTTAATGATAGCATTAGTTTTAAGTATAACATGGGTGTTAATGATAGCATTAGTTTTAAGTATAGCATGGATGTTAATGATAGCATGGGTGATAAGTATAGCATGGGTGTTAATGATAACATTAGTTATAAGTATAGCATGGGTGTTAATGATAGCATTAGTTTTAAGTATAGCATGGGTATTAATGATAGCATTACTTTTAGGTATAGCATAAATTTAATGTTAGCATTAGTTTTAAGTATAGAATGGGTTTTAATGATAGCATTAGTTTTAAGTATAGCATGGGTGTTAATGATAGCATTAGTTTTAAGTATAGCATGGGTTTTAATTATATCATTAGTTTTAAGTATAACATGGATGTTAATGATAGCATTAGTTTTAAGTATAGCATTGGTGTAATGATAGCATTAGTTTTAAGTATAGCATGGGTGTTAATGATAGCATTAGTTTTAGGTATAGCATCAATTTAATGTTAGCATTAGTTTTAAGTTTAGCATGGATGTTAATGATAGCATTAGTTATAAGTAGTGCATGGATTTTAATGATAGCATTAGTTTTAAGTATAGCATGGTTGATAATGATAGCATTAGTTTTAAGTATAGCATGGGTATTAATGATATTATTAGTTTTAAGTATAGCATGGGTGTTAATGATAACATTAGTTTTAAGTATAGTATGGGTATTAATGATAGCATTAGTTTTAAGTATAGCATGGGTGTTAAAGATTGCATTAGTTTTAAGTATAGCTTGGATGTTAATTAGGGCATTAGTTTTAAGTATAACATGGGTGTTAATGTTAGCATTAGTTTAAGTATAGCATGCATGAATTAACACCCATGGTTGATAATGATAGCATTACTTTTAAGTATAGCATGGGTATTAATGATATCATTAGTTTTAAGTATAGCATGGGTGTTAATGATAGCATTAGTTTTAAGTATAGCATGGGTGTAATGATAGCATTAGTTTTAAGTATAGCATGCATGAATTAACACCCATGGTTGATAATGATAGCATTACTTTTAAGTATAGCATGGGTATTAATGATATCATTAGTTTTAAGTATAGCATGGGTGTTAATGATAGCATTAGTTTTAAGTATAGTATGGGTATTAATGATAGCATTAGTTTTAAGTATAGCAAGGGTGTTAAAGATTTCATTAGTTTTAAGTATAGCATGGATGTTAATGATAGCATTAGTTTTAAGTATAACATGGGTGTTAATGTTAGCATTAGTTTTAAGTATATCATGCATGAATTAACACCCATGGTTGATAATGATAGCATTACTTTTAAGTATAGCATGGGTATTAATGATATAATTAGTTTTAAGTATAGCATGGGTGTTAATGATAACATTAGTTTTAAGTATAGTATGGGTATTAATGATAGCATTAGTTTTAAGTATAGCATGGGTGTTAAAGATTGCATTAGTTTTAAATATAGCATGGATGTTAATGATAGCATTAGTTTTAAGTATAACATGGGTATTAATGATATCATTAGTTTTAAGTATAGCATGGATGTTAATGATAGAATTAGTTTTAAGTATAACATGGGTGTTAATGATAGCATTAGTTTTAAGTATAGCATGGGTGTTAATGATAGCATGGGTGATAAGTATAGAATGGGTGTTAATGATAACATTAGTTTTAAGTATAGCATGGGTGTTAATGATAGCATTAGTTTTAAGTATAGCATGGGTGTTAATTATATCATTAGTTTTAAGTATAGCATGGATGTTAATGATAGCATTAGTTTTAAGTATAGCATGGGTGTAATGATAGCATTAGTTTTAGGTATAGCATCAATTTAATGTTAGCATTAGTTTTAAGTTTAGCATGGATGTTAATGATAGAATTATTTTTAAGTAGTGCATGTATTTTAATGATAGCATTAGTTTTAAGTATAGCATGGGTGTTAATGATATCATTAGTTTTAAGTATAGCATGGATGTTAATGATAAAATTAGTTTTAAATATAGCATGGGTGTAACGATAGCATTAGTTTTAAGTATAGCATGGGTGTTAATGATAGCATTAGTTTTAAGTATAGCATGGGTGTTAATGATAGCATTAGTTTTAGGTATAGCATCAATTTAATGATAGCATTAGTTTTAAGTATAGCATGGATGTTAATGATAGCATTAGTTTTAAGTAGTGCATGGATGTTAATGATAGCATTAGTTTTAAGTATAGCATGGGTGTTAATGATAGCATTATTTTTAAGTATAGCATAGATGTTAACGATAACATTAGTTTTAAGTATAGCATGGGTGTAATGATAGCATTAGTTTTAAGTATAGCATGGATGTTAATGATAGCTTTAGTTTTAAGTATAGCATGGTTGATAATGATAGCATTAGTTTTAAGTATAGCATGGGTATTAATGATATCATTAGTTTTAAGTATAGCATGAGTGTTAATGATAGCATTAGTTTTAAGTATAGCATGGGTGTAATGATAGCATTAGTTTTAAGTATAGCATGGATGTTAATGATAACATTAGTTTTAAGTATAGTATGGGTATTAATGATAGCATTAGTTTTAAGTATAGCATGGGTGTTAAAGATTGCATTAGTTTTAAGTATAGCATGGATGTTAATGTTAGCATTAGTTTTAAGTATAGCATGCATGAATTAACACCCATGGTTGATAATGATAGCATTACTTTTAAGTATAGCATGGGTATTAATGATATAATTAGTTTTAAGTATAGCATGGGTGTTAATGATAACATTAGTTTTAAGTATAGTATGGGTATTAATGATATCATTAGTTTTAAGTATAGCACGGGTGTTAAAGATTGCATTAGTTTTAAGTATAGCATGGATGTTAATGATAGCATTAGTTTTAAGTATAACATGGGTATTAATGATATCATTAGTTTTAAGTATAGCATGGATGTTAATGATAGCATTAGTTTTAAGTATAACATGGGTGTTAATTATAGCATTAGTTTTAAGTATAGCATGGATGTTAATGATAGCATGGGTGATAAGTATAGCATGGGTGTTAATGATAAAATTAGTTATAAGTATAGCATGGGTGTTAATGATAGCATTAGTTTTAAGTATAGCATGGGTATTAATGATAGCATTACTTTTAGGTATAGCATAAATTTAATGTTAGCATTAGTTTTAAGTATAGAATGGGTTTTAATGATAGCATTAGTTTTAAGTATAGCATGGGTGTTAATGATAGCATTAGTTTTAAGTATAGCATGGGTTTTAATTATATCATTAGTTTTAAGTATAGCATGGATGTTAATGATAGCATTAATTTTAAGTATAGCATTGGTGTAATGATAGCATTAGTTTTAAGTATAGCATGGGTGTTAATGATAGCATTAGTTTTAGGTATAGCATCAATTTAATGTTAGTATTAGTTTTAAGTTTAGCATGGATGTTAATGATAGCATTAGTTTTAAGTAGTGCATGGATTTTAATGATAGCATTAGTTTTAAGTATAGCATGGATGTTAATGATAGCATGGGTGATAAGTATAGCATGGGTGTTAATGATAACATTAGTTATAAGTATAGCATGGGTGTTAATGATAGCATTAGTTTTAAGTATAGCATGGGTGTTAATTATATCATTAGTTTTAAGTATAGCATGGATGTTAATGATAGCATTAGTTTTAAGTATAGCTTGAATGTTAATTAGGGCATTAGTTTTAAGTATAACATGGGTGTTAATGTTAGCATTAGTTTTAAGTATAGCATGCATGAATTAACACCCATGGTTGATAATGATAGCATTACTTTTAAGTATAGCATGGGTATTAATGATATCATTAGTTTTAAGTATAGCATGGGTGTCAATGATAGCATTAGTTTTAAGTATAGCATGGGTGTAATGATAGCATTAGTTTTAAGTATAGCATGGATGTTAATGATAACATTAGTTTTAAGTATAGTATGGGTATTAATGATAGCATTAGTTTTAAGTATAGCAAGGGTGTTAAAGATTGCATTAGTTTTAAGTATAGCATGGATGTTAATGATAGCATTAGTTTTAAGTATAACATGGGTGTTAATGTTAGCATTAGTTTTAAGTATATCATGCATGAATTAACACCCATGGTTGATAATGATAGCATTACTTTTAAGTATAGCATGGGTATTAATGATATAATTAGTTTTAAGTATAGCATGGGTGTTAATGATAACATTAGTTTTAAGTATAGTATGGGTATTAATGATAGCATTAGTTTTAAGTATAGCATGGGTGTTAAAGATTGCATTAGTTTTAAATATAGCATGGATGTTAATGATAGCATTAGTTTTAAGTATAACATGGGTATTAATGATATCATTAGTTTTAAGTATAGCATGGATGTTAATGATAGAATTAGTTTTAAGTATAACATGGGTGTTAATGATAGCATTAGTTTTAAGTATAGCATGGGTGTTAATGATAGCATGGGTGATAAGTATAGAATGGGTGTTAATGATAACATTAGTTTTAAGTATAGCATGGGTGTTAATGATAGCATTAGTTTTAAGTATAGCATGGGTGTTAATTATATCATTAGTTTTAAGTATAGCATGGATGTTAATGATAGCATTAGTTTTAAGTATAGCATGGGTGTAATGATAGCATTATTTTTAGGTATAGCATCAATTTAATGTTAGCATTAGTTTTAAGTTTAGCATGGATGTTAATGATAGAATTAGTTTTAAGTAGTGCATGTATTTTAATGATAGCATTAGTTTTAAGTATAGCATGGGTGTTAATGATATCATTAGTTTTAAGTATAGCATGGATGTTAATGATAAAATTAGTTTTAAATATAGCATGGGTGTAACGATAGCATTAGTTTTAAGTATAGCATGGGTGTTAATGATAGCATTAGTTTTAAGTATAGCATGGGTGTTAATGATAGCATTAGTTTTAGGTATAGCATCAATTTAATGATAGCATTAGTTTTTAGTATAGCATGGATGTTAATGATAGCATTAGTTTTAAGTAGTGCATGGATGTTAATGATAGCATTAGTTTTAAGTATAGCATGGGTGTTAATGATAGCATTAGTTTTAAGTATAGCATGGATGTTAATGATAACATTAGTTTTAAGTATAGCATGGGTGTAATGATAGCATTAGTTTTAAGTATAGCATGGATGTTAATGATAGCTTTAGTTTTAAGTATAGCATGGTTGATAATGATAGCATTAGTTTTAAGTATAGCATGGGTATTAATGATATCATTAGTTTTAAGTATAGCATGAGTGTTAATGATAGCATTAGTTTTAAGTATAGCATGGGTGTAATGATAGCATTAGTTTTAAGTATAGCATGGATGTTAATGATAACATTAGTTTTAAGTATAGTATGGGTATTAATGATAGCATTAGTTTTAAGTATAGCATGGGTGTTAAAGATTGCATTAGTTTTAAGTATAGCATGGATGTTAATGTTAGCATTAGTTTTAAGTATAGCATGCATGAATTAACACCCATGGTTGATAATGATAGCATTACTTTTAAGTATAGCATGGGTATTAATGATATAATTAGTTTTAAGTATAGCATGGGTGTTAATGATAACATTAGTTTTAAGTATAGTATGGGTATTAATGATATCATTAGTTTTAAGTATAGCATGGGTGTTAAAGATTGCATTAGTTTTAAGTATAGCATGGATGTTAATGATAGCATTAGTTTTAAGTATAACATGGGTATTAATGATATCATTAGTTTTAAGTATAGCATGGATGTTAATGATAGCATTAGTTTTAAGTATAACATGGGTGTTAATTATAGCATTAGTTTTAAGTATAGCATGGATGTTAATGATAGCATGGGTGATAAGTATAGCATGGGTGTTAATGATAAAATTAGTTATAAGTATAGCATGGGTGTTAATGATAGCATTAGTTTTAAGTATAGCATGGGTATTAATGATAGCATTACTTTTAGGTATAGCATAAATTTAATGTTAGCATTAGTTTTAAGTATAGAATGGGTTTTAATGATAGCATTAGTTTTAAGTATAGCATGGGTGTTAATGATAGCATTAGTTTTAAGTATAGCATGGGTTTTAATTATATCATTAGTTTTAAGTATAGCATGGATGTTAATGATAGCATTAGTTTTAAGTATAGCATTGGTGTAATGATAGCATTAGTTTTAAGTATAGCATGGGTGTTAATGATAGCATTAGTTTTAGGTATAGCATCAATGTAATGTTAGCATTAGTTTTAAGTTTAGCATGGATGTTAATGATAGCATTAGTTTTAAGTAGTGCATGGATTTTAATGATAGCATTAGTTTTAAGTATAGCATGGATGTTAATGATAGCATGGGTGATAAGTATAGCATGGGTGTTAATGATAACATTAGTTATAAGTATAGCATGGGTGTTAATGATAGCATTAGTTTTAAGTATAGCATGGGTGTTAATTATATCATTAGTTTTAAGTATAGCATGGATGTTAATGATAGCATTAGTTTTAAGTATAGCATGGGTGTAATGATAGCATTAGTTTTAGGTATAGCATCAATTTAATGTTAGCATTAGTTTTAAGTTTAGCATGGATGTTAATGATAGCATTAGTTTAAGTAGTGCATGGATGTTAATGATAGCATTAGTTTTAAGTATAGCATAGGTGTTAATGATAGCATTAGTTTTAAGTATAGCATGGATGTTAATGATAACATTAGTTTTAAGTATAGCATGGGTGTAATGATAGCATTAGTTTTAAGTATAGCATGGATGTTAATGATAGCTTTAGTTTTAAGTATAGCATGGTTGATAATGATAGCATTAGTTTTAAGTATAGCATGGGTATTAATGATATCATTAGTTTTAAGTATAGCATGGGTGTTAATGATATCATTAGTTTTAAGTATAGCATGGGTGTTAATGATAGCATTAGTTTTAAGTATAGCATGGGTGTAATGATAGCATTAGTTTTAAGTATAGCATGGATGTTAATGATAACATTAGTTTTAAGTATAGTATGGGTATTAATGATAGCATTAGTTTTAAGTATAGCATGGGTGTTAAAGATTGCATTAGTTTTAAGTATAGCATGGATGTTAATGATAGCATTAGTTTTAAGTATAACATGGGTGTTAATGTTAGCATTAGTTTTAAGTATAGAATGCATTAATTAACACCCATGGTTGATAATGATAGCATTACTTTTAAGTATAGCATGGGTATTAATGATATAATTAGTTTTAAGTATAGCATGGGTGTTAATGATAACATTAGTTTTAAGTATAGTATGGGTATTAATGATATCATTAGTTTTAAGTATAGCATGGGTGTTAAAGATTGCATTAGTTTTAAGTATAGCATGGATGTTAATGATAGCATTAGTTTTAAGTATAACATGGGTATTAATGATATCATTAGTTTTAAGTATAGCATGGATGTTAATGATAGCATTAGTTTTAAGTATAACATGGGTGTTAATGATAGCATTAGTTTTAAGTATAGCATGGATGTTAATGATAGCATGGGTGATAAGTATAGCATGGGTGTTAATGATAAAATTAGTTATAAGTATAGCATGGGTGTTAATGATAGCATTAGTTTTAAGTATAGCATGGGTATTAATGATAGCATTACTTTTAGGTATAGCATAAATTTAATGTTAGCATTAGTTTTAAGTATAGAATGGGTTTTAATGATAGCATTAGTTTTAAGTATAGCATGGGTGTTAATGATAGCATTAGTTTTAAGTATAGCATGGGTTTTAATTATATCATTAGTTTTAAGTATAGCATGGATGTTAATGATAGCATTAGTTTTAAGTATAGCATTGGTGTAATGATAGCATTAGTTTTAAGTATAGCATGGGTGTTAATGATAGCATTAGTTTTAGGTATAGCATCAATTTAATGTTAGTATTAGTTTTAAGTTTAGCATGGATGTTAATGATAGCATTAGTTTTAAGTAGTGCATGGATTTTAATGATAGCATTAGTTTTAAGTATAGCATGGATGTTAATGATAGCATGGGTGATAAGTATAGCATGGGTGTTAATGATAACATTAGTTATAAGTATAGCATGGGTGTTAATGATAGCATTAGTTTTAAGTATAGCATGGGTGTTAATTATATCATTAGTTTTAAGTATAGCATGGATGTTAATGATAGCATTAGTTTTAAGTATAGCTTGAATGTTAATTAGGGCATTAGTTTTAAGTATAACATGGGTGTTAATGTTAGCATTAGTTTTAAGTATAGCATGCATGAATTAACACCCATGGTTGATAATGATAGCATTACTTTTAAGTATAGCATGGGTATTAATGATATCATTAGTTTTAAGTATAGCATGGGTGTTAATGATAGCATTAGTTTTAAGTATAGCATGGGTGTAATGATAGCATTAGTTTTAAGTATAGCATGGGTGTTAAAGATTGCATTAGTTTTAAATATAGCATGGATGTTAATGATAGCATTAGTTTTAAGTATAACATGGGTATTAATGATATCATTAGTTTTAAGTATAGCATGGATGTTAATGATAGAATTAGTTTTAAGTATAACATGGGTGTTAATGATAGCATTAGTTTTAAGTATAGCATGGGTGTTAATGATAGCATGGGTGATAAGTATAGAATGGGTGTTAATGATAACATTAGTTTTAAGTATAGCATGGGTGTTAATGATAGCATTAGTTTTAAGTATAGCATGGGTGTTAATTATATCATTAGTTTTAAGTATAGCATGGATGTTAATGATAGCATTAGTTTTAAGTATAGCATGGGTGTAATGATAGCATTAGTTTTAGGTATAGCATCAATTTAATGTTAGCATTAGTTTTAAGTTTAGCATGGATGTTAATGATAGAATTAGTTTTAAGTAGTGCATGTATTTTAATGATAGCATTAGTTTTAAGTATAGCATGGGTGTTAATGATATCATTAGTTTTAAGTATAGCATGGATGTTAATGATAAAATTAGTTTTAAATATAGCATGGGTGTAACGATAGCATTAGTTTTAAGTATAGCATGGGTGTTAATGATAGCATTAGTTTTAAGTATAGCATGGGTGTTAATGATAGCATTAGTTTTAGGTATAGCATCAATTTAATGATAGCATTAGTTTTAAGTATAGCATGGATGTTAATGATAGCATTAGTTTTAAGTAGTGCATGGATGTTAATGATAGCATTAGTTTTAAGTATAGCATGGGTGTTAATGATAGCATTAGTTTTAAGTATAGCATGGATGTTAATGATAACATTAGTTTTAAGTATAGCATGGGTGTAATGATAGCATTAGTTTTAAGTATAGCATGGATGTTAATGATAGCTTTAGTTTTAAGTATAGCATGGTTGATAATGATAGCATTAGTTTTAAGTATAGCATGGGTATTAATGATATCATTAGTTTTAAGTATAGCATGAGTGTTAATGATAGCATTAGTTTTAAGTATAGCATGGGTGTAATGATAGCATTAGTTTTAAGTATAGCATGGATGTTAATGATAACATTAGTTTTAAGTATAGTATGGGTATTAATGATAGCATTAGTTTTAAGTATAGCATGGGTGTTAAAGATTGCATTAGTTTTAAGTATAGCATGGATGTTAATGTTAGCATTAGTTTTAAGTATAGCATGCATGAATTAACACCCATGGTTGATAATGATAGCATTACTTTTAAGTATAGCATGGGTGTTAAAGATTGCATTAGTTTTAAGTATAGCATGGATGTTAATGATAGCATTAGTTTTAAGTATAACATGGGTATTAATGATATCATTAGTTTTAAGTATAGCATGGATGTTAATGATAGCATTAGTTTTAAGTATAACATGGGTGTTAATTATAGCATTAGTTTTAAGTATAGCATGGATGTTAATGATAGCATGGGTGATAAGTATAGCATGGGTGTTAATGATAAAATTAGTTATAAGTATAGCATGGGTGTTAATGATAGCATTAGTTTTAAGTATAGCATGGGTATTAATGATAGCATTACTTTTAGGTATAGCATAAATTTAATGTTAGCATTAGTTTTAAGTATAGAATGGGTTTTAATGATAGCATTAGTTTTAAGTATAGCATGGGTGTTAATGATAGCATTAGTTTTAAGTATAGCATGGGTTTTAATTATATCATTAGTTTTAAGTATAGCATGGATGTTAATGATAGCATTAGTTTTAAGTATAGCATTGGTGTAATGATAGCATTAGTTTTAAGTATAGCATGGGTGTTAATGATAGCATTAGTTTTAGGTATAGCATCAATGTAATGTTAGCATTAGTTTTAAGTTTAGCATGGATGTTAATGATAGCATTAGTTTTAAGTAGTGCATGGATTTTAATGATAGCATTAGTTTTAAGTATAGCATGGATGTTAATGATAGCATGGGTGATAAGTATAGCATGGGTGTTAATGATAACATTAGTTATAAGTATAGCATGGGTGTTAATGATAGCATTAGTTTTAAGTATAGCATGGGTGTTAATTATATTATTAGTTTTAAGTATAGCATGGATGTTAATGATAGCATTAGTTTTAAGTATAGCATGGGTGTAATGATAGCATTAGTTTTAGGTATAGCATCAATTTAATGTTAGCATTAGTTTTAAGTTTAGCATGGATATTAATGATAGCATTAGTTTTAAGTAGTGCATGGATGTTAATGATAGCATTAGTTTTAAGTATAGCATGGGTGTTAATGATAGCATTAGTTTTAAGTATAGCATGGATGTTAATGATAACATTAGTTTTAAGTATAGCATGGGTGTAATGATAGCATTAGTTTTAAGTATAGCATGGATGTTAATGATAGCTTTAGTTTTAAGTATAGCATGGTTGATAATGATAGCATTAGTTTTAAGTATAGCATGGGTATTAATGATATCATTAGTTTTAAGTATAGCATGGGTGTTAATGATATCATTAGTTTTAAGTATAGCATGGGTGTTAATGATAGCATTAGTTTTAAGTATAGCATGGGTGTAATGATAGCATTAGTTTTAAGTATAGCATGGATGTTAATGATAACATTAGTTTAAGTATAGTATGGGTATTAATGATAGCATTAGTTTTAAGTATAGCATGGGTGTTAAAGATTGCATTAGTTTTAAGTATAGCATGGATGTTAATGATAGCATTAGTTTTAAGTATAACATGGGTGTTAATGTTAGCATTAGTTTTAAGTATAGAATGCATGAATTAACACCCATGGTTGATAATGATAGCATTACTTTTAAGTATAGCATGGGTATTAATGATATAATTAGTTTTAAGTATAGCATGGGTGTTAATGATAACATTAGTTTTAAGTATAGTATGGGTATTAATGATATCATTAGTTTTAAGTATAGCATGGGTGTAATGATAGCATTAGTTTTAAGTATAGCATGCATGAATTAACACCCATGGTTGATAATGATAGCATTACTTTTAAGTATAGCATGGGTATTAATGATATCATTAGTTTTAAGTATAGCATGGGTGTTAATGATAGCATTAGTTTTAAGTATAGTATGGGTATTAATGATAGCATTAGTTTTAAGTATAGCAAGGGTGTTAAAGATTGCATTAGTTTTAAGTATAGCATGGATGTTAATGATAGCATTAGTTTTAAGTATAACATGGGTGTTAATGTTAGCATTAGTTTTAAGTATATCATGCATGAATTAACACCCATGGTTGATAATGATAGCATTACTTTTAAGTATAGCATGAGTATTAATGATATAATTAGTTTTAAGTATAGCATGGGTGTTAATGATAACATTAGTTTTAAGTATAGTATGGGTATTAATGATAGCATTAGTTTTAAGTATAGCATGGGTGTTAAAGATTGCATTAGTTTTAATATAGCATGGATGTTAATGATAGCATTAGTTTTAAGTATAACATGGGTATTAATGATATCATTAGTTTTAAGTATAGCATGGATGTTAATGATAGAATTAGTTTTAAGTATAACATGGGTGTTAATGATAGCATTAGTTTTAAGTATAGCATGGGTGTTAATGATAGCATGGGTGATAAGTATAGAATGGGTGTTAATGATAACATTAGTTTTAAGTATAGCATGGGTGTTAATGATAGCATTAGTTTTAAGTATAGCATGGGTGTTAATTATATCATTAGTTTTAAGTATAGCATGGATGTTAATGATAGCATTAGTTTTAAGTATAGCATGGGTGTAATGATAGCATTAGTTTTAGGTATAGCATCAATTTAATGTTAGCATTAGTTTTAAGTTTAGCATGGATGTTAATGATAGAATTAGTTTTAAGTAGTGCATGTATTTTAATGATAGCATTAGTTTTAAGTATAGCATGGGTGTTAATGATATCATTAGTTTTAAGTATAGCATGGATGTTAATGATAAAATTAGTTTTAAATATAGCATGGGTGTAACGATAGCATTAGTTTTAAGTATAGCATGGGTGTTAATGATAGCATTAGTTTTAAGTATAGCATGGGTGTTAATGATAGCATTAGTTTTAGGTATAGCATCAATTTAATGATAGCATTAGTTTTAAGTATAGCATGGATGTTAATGATAGCATTAGTTTTAAGTAGTGCATGGATGTTAATGATAGCATTAGTTTTAAGTATAGCATGGGTGTTAATGATAGCATTATTTTTAAGTATAGCATGGATGTTAACGATAACATTAGTTTTAAGTATTGCATGGGTGTAATGATAGCATTAGTTTTAAGTATAGCATGGATGTTAATGATAGCTTTAGTTTTAAGTATAGCATGGTTGATAATGATAGCATTACTTTTAAGTATAGCATGGGTATTAATGATATCATTAGTTTTAAGTATAGCATGGGTGTTAATGATAGCATTAGTTTTAAGTATAGCATGGGTGTAATGATAGCATTAGTTTTAAGTATAGCATGGATGTTAATGATAACATTAGTTTTAAGTATAGTATGGGTATTAATGATAGCATTAGTTTTAAGTATAGCAAGGGTGTTAAAGATTGCATTAGTTTTAAGTATAACATGGGTGTTAATGTTAGCATTAGTTTTAAGTATATCATGCATGAATTAACACCCATGGTTGATAATGATAGCATTACTTTTAAGTATAGCATGGGTATTAATGATATAATTAGTTTTAAGTATAGCATGGGTGTTAATGATAACATTAGTTTTAAGTATAGTATGGGTATTAATGATAGCATTAGTTTTAAGTATAGCATGGGTGTTAAAGATTGCATTAGTTTTAAATATAGCATGGATGTTAATGATAGCATTAGTTTTAAGTATAACATGGGTATTAATGATATCATTAGTTTTAAGTATAGCATGGATGTTAATGATAGAATTAGTTTTAAGTATAACATGGGTGTTAATGATAGCATTAGTTTTAAGTATAGCATGGGTGTTAATGATAGCATGGGTGATAAGTATAGAATGGGTGTTAATGATAACATTAGTTTTAAGTATAGCATGGGTGTTAATGATAGCATTAGTTTTAAGTATAGCATGGGTGTTAATTATATCATTAGTTTTAAGTATAGCATGGATGTTAATGATAGCATTAGTTTTAAGTATAGCATGGGTGTAATGATAGCATTAGTTTTAGGTATAGCATCAATTTAATGTTAGCATTAGTTTTAAGTTTAGCATGGATGTTAATGATAGAATTAGTTTTAAGTAGTGCATGTATTTTAATGATAGCATTAGTTTTAAGTATAGCATGGGTGTTAATGATATCATTAGTTTTAAGTATAGCATGGATGTTAATGATAAAATTAGTTTTAAATATAGCATGGGTGTAACGATAGCATTAGTTTTAAGTATAGCATGGGTGTTAATGATAGCATTAGTTTTAAGTATAGCATGGGTGTTAATGATAGCATTAGTTTTAGGTATAGCATCAATTTAATGATAGCATTAGTTTTAAGTATAGCATGGATGTTATTGATAGCATTAGTTTTAAGTAGTGCATGGATGTTAATGATAGCATTAGTTTTAAGTATAGCATGGGTGTTAATGATAGCATTAGTTTTAAGTATAGCATGGATGTTAATGATAACATTAGTTTTAAGTATAGCATGGGTGTAATGATAGCATTAGTTTTAAGTATAGCATGGATGTTAATGATAGCTTTAGTTTTAAGTATAGCATGGTTGATAATGATAGCATTAGATTTAAGTATAGCATGGGTATTAATGATATCATTAGTTTTAAGTATAGCATGAGTGTTAATGATAGCATTAGTTTTAAGTATAGCATGGGTGTAATGATAGCATTAGTTTTAAGTATAGCATGGATGTTAATGATAACATTAGTTTTAAGTATAGTATGGGTATTAATGATAGCATTAGTTTTAAGTATAGCATGGGTGTTAAAGATTGCATTAGTTTTAAGTATAGCATGGATGTTAATGTTAGCATTAGTTTTAAGTATAGCATGCATGAATTAACACCCATGGTTGATAATGATAGCATTACTTTTAAGTATAGCATGTGTATTAATGATATAATTAGTTTTAAGTATAGCATGGGTGTTAATGATAACATTAGTTTTAAGTATAGTATGGGTATTAATGATATCATTAGTTTTAAGTATAGCATGGGTGTTAAAGATTGCATTAGTTTTAAGTATAGCATGGATGTTAATGATAGCATTAGTTTTAAGTATAACATGGGTATTAATGATATCATTAGTTTTAAGTATAGCATGGATGTTAATGATAGCATTAGTTTTAAGTATAACATGGGTGTTAATGATAGCATTAGTTTTAAGTATAGCATGGATGTTAATGATAGCATGGGTGATAAGTATAGCATGGGTGTTAATGATAAAATTAGTTATAAGTATAGCATGGGTGTTAATGATAGCATTAGTTTTAAGTATAGCATGGGTATTAATGATAGCATTACTTTTAGGTATAGCATAAATTTAATGTTAGCATTAGTTTTAAGTATAGAATGGGTTTTAATGATAGCATTAGTTTTAAGTATAGCATGGGTGTTAATGATAGCATTAGTTTTAAGTATAGCATGGGTTTTAATTATATCATTAGTTTTAAGTATAGCATGGATGTTAATGATAGCATTAGTTTTAAGTATAGCATTTGTGTAATGATAGCATTAGTTTTAAGTATAGCATGGGTGTTAATGATAGCATTAGTTTTAGGTATAGCATCAATTTAATGTTAGTATTAGTTTTAAGTTTAGCATGGATGTTAATGATAGCATTAGTTTTAAGTAGTGCATGGATTTTAATGATAGCATTAGTTTTAAGTATAGCATGGATGTTAATGATAGCATGGGTGATAAGTATAGCATGGGTGTTAATGATAACATTAGTTATAAGTATAGCATGGGTGTTAATGATAGCATTAGTTTTAAGTATAGCATGGGTGTTAATTATATCATTAGTTTTAAGTATAGCATGGATGTTAATGATAGCATTAGTTTTAAGTATAGCTTGAATGTTAATTAGGGCATTAGTTTTAAGTATAACATGGGTGTTAATGTTAGCATTAGTTTTAAGTATAGCATGCATGAATTAACACCCATGGTTGATAATGATAGCATTACTTTTAAGTATAGCATGGGTATTAATGATATCATTAGTTTTAAGTATAGCATGGGTGTTAATGATAGCATTAGTTTTAAGTATAGCATGGGTGTAATGATAGCATTAGTTTTAAGTATAGCATGGATGTTAATGATAACATTAGTTTTAAGTATAGTATGGGTATTAATGATAGCATTAGTTTTAAGTATAGCAAGGGTGTTAAAGATTGCATTAGTTTTAAGTATAGCATGGATGTTAATGATAGCATTAGTTTTAAGTATAACATGGGTGTTAATGTTAGCATTAGTTTTAAGTATATCATGCATGAATTAACACCCATGGTTGATAATGATAGCATTACTTTTAAGTATAGCATGGGTATTAATGATATAATTAGTTTTAAGTATAGCATGGGTGTTAATGATAACATTAGTTTTAAGTATAGTCTGGGTATTAATGATAGCATTAGTTTTAAGTATAGCATGGGTGTTAAAGATTGCATTAGTTTTAAATATAGCATGGATGTTAATGATAGCATTAGTTTTAAGTATAACATGGGTATTAATGATATCATTAGTTTTAAGTATAGCATGGATGTTAATGATAGCATTAGTTTTAAGTATAGCATGGGTGTTAATGATAGCATTATTTTTAAGTATAGCATAGATGTTAACGATAACATTAGTTTTAAGTATAGCATGGGTGTAATGATAGCATTAGTTTTAAGTATAGCATGGATGTTAATGATAGCTTTAGTTTTAAGTATAGCATGGTTGATAATGATAGCATTAGTTTTAAGTATAGCATGGGTATTAATGATATCATTAGTTTTAAGTATAGCATGAGTGTTAATGATAGCATTAGTTTTAAGTATAGCATGGGTGTAATGATAGCATTAGTTTTAAGTATAGCATGGATGTTAATGATAACATTAGTTTTAAGTATAGTATGGGTATTAATGATAGCATTAGTTTTAAGTATAGCATGGGTGTTAAAGATTGCATTAGTTTTAAGTATAGCATGGATGTTAATGTTAGCATTAGTTTTAAGTATAGCATGCATGAATTAACACCCATGGTTGATAATGATAGCATTACTTTTAAGTATAGCATGGGTATTAATGATATAATTAGTTTTAAGTATAGCATGGGTGTTAATGATAACATTAGTTTTAAGTATAGTATGGGTATTAATGATATCATTAGTTTTAAGTATAGCACGGGTGTTAAAGATTGCATTAGTTTTAAGTATAGCATGGATGTTAATGATAGCATTAGTTTTAAGTATAGCATTGGTGTAATGATATCATTAGTTTTAAGTATAGCATGGATGTTAATGATAGCATTAGTTTTAAGTATAACATGGGTGTTAATTATAGCATTAGTTTTAAGTATAGCATGGATGTTAATGATAGCATGGGTGATAAGTATAGCATGGGTGTTAATGATAAAATTAGTTATAAGTATAGCATGGGTGTTAATGATAGCATTAGTTTTAAGTATAGCATGGGTATTAATGATAGCATTACTTTTAGGTATAGCATAAATTTAATGTTAGCATTAGTTTTAAGTATAGAATGGGTTTTAATGATAGCATTAGTTTTAAGTATAGCATGGGTGTTAATGATAGCATTAGTTTTAAGTATAGCATGGGTTTTAATTATATCATTAGTTTTAAGTATAGCATGGATGTTAATGATAGCATTAGTTTTAAGTATAGCATTGGTGTAATGATAGCATTAGTTTTAAGTATAGCATGGGTGTTAATGATAGCATTAGTTTTAGGTATAGCATCAATTTAATGTTAGTATTAGTTTTAAGTTTAGCATGGATGTTAATGATAGCATTAGTTTTAAGTAGTGCATGGATTTTAATGATAGCATTAGTTTTAAGTATAGCATGGATGTTAATGATAGCATGGGTGATAAGTATAGCATGGGTGTTAATGATAACATTAGTTATAAGTATAGCATGGGTGTTAATGATAGCATTAGTTTTAAGTATAGCATGGGTGTTAATTATATCATTAGTTTTAAGTATAGCATGGATGTTAATGATAGCATTAGTTTTAAGTATAGCTTGAATGTTAATTAGGGCATTAGTTTTAAGTATAACATGGGTGTTAATGTTAGCATTAGTTTTAAGTATAGCATGCATGAATTAACACCCATGGTTGATAATGATAGCATTACTTTTAAGTATAGCATGGGTATTAATGATATCATTAGTTTTAAGTATAGCATGGGTGTTAATGATAGCATTAGTTTTAAGTATAGCATGGGTGTAATGATAGCATTAGTTTTAAGTATAGCATGTATGTTAATGATAACATTAGTTTTAAGTATAGTATGGGTATTAATGATAGCATTAGTTTTAAGTATAGCAAGGGTGTTAAAGATTGCATTAGTTTTAAGTATAGCATGGATGTTAATGATAGCATTAGTTTTAAGTATAACATGGGTGTTAATGTTAGCATTAGTTTTAAGTATATCATGCATGAATTAACACCCATGGTTGATAATGATAGCATTACTTTTAAGTATAGCATGGGTATTAATGATATAATTAGTTTTAAGTATAGCATGGGTGTTAATGATAACATTAGTTTTAAGTATAGTATGGGTATTAATGATAGCATTAGTTTTAAGTATAGCATGGGTGTTAAAGATTGCATTAGTTTTAAATATAGCATGGATGTTAATGATAGCATTAGTTTTAAGTATAACATGGGTATTAATGATATCATTAGTTTTAAGTATAGCATGGATGTTAATGATAGAATTAGTTTTAAGTATAACATGGGTGTTAATGATAGCATTAGTTTTAAGTATAGCATGGGTGTTAATGATAGCATGGGTGATAAGTATAGAATGGGTGTTAATGATAACATTAGTTTTAAGTATAGCATGGGTGTTAATGATAGCATTAGTTTTAAGTATAGCATGGGTGTTAATTATATCATTAGTTTTAAGTATAGCATGGATGTTAATGATAGCATTAGTTTTAAGTATAGCATGGGTGTAATGATAGCATTATTTTTAGGTATAGCATCAATTTAATGTTAGCATTAGTTTTAAGTTTAGCATGGATGTTAATGATAGAATTAGTTTTAAGTAGTGCATGTATTTTAATGATAGCATTAGTTTTAAGTATAGCATGGATGTTAATGATAAAATTAGTTTTAAATATAGCATGGGTGTAACGATAGCATTAGTTTTAAGTATAGCATGGGTGTTAATGATAGCATTAGTTTTAAGTATAGCATGGGTGTTAATGATAGCATTAGTTTTAGGTATAGCATCAATTTAATGATAGCATTAGTTTTAAGTATAGCATGGATGTTAATGATAGCATTAGTTTTAAGTAGTGCATGGATGTTAATGATAGCATTAGTTTTAAGTATAGCATGGGTGTTAATGATAGCATTAGTTTTAAGTATAGCATGGATGTTAATGATAACATTAGTTTTAAGTATAGCATGGGTGTAATGATAGCATTAGTTTTAAGTATAGCATGGATGTTAATGATAGCTTTAGTTTTAAGTATAGCATGGTTGATAATGATAGCATTAGTTTTAAGTATAGCATGGGTATTAATGATATCATTAGTTTTAAGTATAGCATGAGTGTTAATGATAGCATTAGTTTTAAGTATAGCATGGGTGTAATGATAGCATTAGTTTTAAGTATAGCATGGATGTTAATGATAACATTAGTTTTAAGTATAGTATGGGTATTAATGATAGCATTAGTTTTAAGTATAGCATGGGTGTTAAAGATTGCATTAGTTTTAAGTATAGCATGGATGTTAATGTTAGCATTAGTTTTAAGTATAGCATGCATGAATTAACACCCATGGTTGATAATGATAGCATTACTTTTAAGTATAGCATGGGTATTAATGATATAATTAGTTTTAAGTATAGCATGGGTGTTAATGATAACATTAGTTTTAAGTATAGTATGGGTATTAATGATATCATTAGTTTTAAGTATAGCATGGGTGTTAAAGATTGCATTAGTTTTAAGTATAGCATGGATGTTAATGATAGCATTAGTTTTAAGTATAACATGGGTATTAATGATATCATTAGTTTTAAGTATAGCATGGATGTTAATGATAGCATTAGTTTTAAGTATAACATGGGTGTTAATTATAGCATTAGTTTTAAGTATAGCATGGATGTTAATGATAGCATGGGTGATAAGTATAGCATGGGTGTTAATGATAAAATTAGTTATAAGTATAGCATGGGTGTTAATGATAGCATTAGTTTTAAGTATAGCATGGGTATTAATGATAGCATTACTTTTAGGTATAGCATAAATTTAATGTTAGCATTAGTTTTAAGTATAGAATGGGTTTTAATGATAGCATTAGTTTTAAGTATAGCATGGGTGTTAATGATAGCATTAGTTTTAAGTATAGCATGGGTTTTAATTATATCATTAGTTTTAAGTATAGCATGGATGTTAATGATAGCATTAGTTTTAAGTATAGCATTGGTGTAATGATAGCATTAGTTTTAAGTATAGCATGGGTGTTAATGATAACATTAGTTATAAGTATAGCATGGGTGTTAATGATAGCATTAGTTTTAAGTATAGCATGGGTGTTAATTATATCATTAGTTTTAAGTATAGCATGGATGTTAATGATAGCATTAGTTTTAAGTATAGCATGGGTGTAATGATAGCATTAGTTTTAGGTATAGCATCAATTTAATGTTAGCATTAGTTTTAAGTTTAGCATGGATGCTAATGATAGCATTAGTTTTAAGTAGTGCATGGATGTTAATGATAGCATTAGTTTTAAGTATAGCATAGGTGTTAATGATAGCATTAGTTTTAAGTATAGCATGGATGTTAATGATAACATTAGTTTTAAGTATAGCATGGGTGTAATGATAGCATTAGTTTTAAGTATAGCATGGATGTTAATGATAGCTTTAGTTTTAAGTATAGCATGGTTGATAATGATAGCATTAGTTTTAAGTATAGCATGGGTATTAATGATATCATTAGTTTTAAGTATAGTATGGGTATTAATGATAGCATTAGTTTTAAGTATAGCATGGGTGTTAATGATAGCATTAGTTTTAAGTATAGCATGGATGTTAATGATAGCATTAGTTTTAAGTATAACATGGGTGTTAATGTTAGCATTAGTTTTAAGTATAGAATGCATGAATTAACACCCATGGTTGATAATGATAGCATTACTTTTAAGTATAGCATGGGTATTAATGATATAATTAGTTTTAAGTATAGCATGGGTGTTAATGATAACATTAGTTTTAAGTATAGTATGGGTATTAATGATATCATTAGTTTTAAGTATAGCATGGGTGTTAAAGATTGCATTAGTTTTAAGTATAGCATGGATGTTAATGATAGCATTAGTTTTAAGTATAACATGGGTATTAATGATATCATTAGTTTTAAGTATAGCATGGATGTTAATGATAGCATTAGTTTTAAATATAACATGGGTGTTAATGATAGCATTAGTTTTAAGTATAGCATGGATGTTAATGATAGCATGGGTGATAAGTATAGCATGGGTGTTAATGATAAAATTAGTTATAAGTATAGCATGGGTGTTAATGATAGCATTAGTTTTAAGTATAGCATGGGTATTAATGATAGCATTACTTTTAGGTATAGCATAAATTTAATGTTAGCATTAGTTTTAAGTATAGAATGGGTTTTAATGATAGCATTAGTTTTAAGTATAGCATGGGTGTTAATGATAGCATTAGTTTTAAGTATAGCATGGGTTTTAATTATATCATTAGTTTTAAGTATAGCATGGATGTTAATGATAGCATTAGTTTTAAGTATAGCATTGGTGTAATGATAGCATTAGTTTTAAGTATAGCATGGGTGTTAATGATAGCATTAGTTTTAGGTATAGCATCAATTTAATGTTAGTATTAGTTTTAAGTTTAGCATGGATGTTAATGATAGCATTAGTTTTAAGTAGTGCATGGATTTTAATGATAGCATTAGTTTTAAGTATAGCATGGATGTTAATGATAGCATGGGTGATAAGTATAGCATGGGTGTTAATGATAACATTAGTTATAAGTATAGCATGGGTGTTAATGATAGCATTAGTTTTAAGTATAGCATGGGTGTTAATTATATCATTAGTTTTAAGTATAGCATGGATGTTAATGATAGCATTAGTTTTAAGTATAGCTTGAATGTTAATTAGGGCATTAGTTTTAAGTATAACATGGGTGTTAATGTTAGCATTAGTTTTAAGTATAGCATGCATGAATTAACACCCATGGTTGATAATGATAGCATTACTTTTAAGTATAGCATGGGTATTAATGATATCATTAGTTTTAAGTATAGCATGGGTGTTAATGATAGCATTAGTTTTAAGTATAGCATGGGTGTAATGATAGCATTAGTTTTAAGTATAGCATGGATGTTAATGATAACATTAGTTTTAAGTATAGTATGGGTATTAATGATAGCATTAGTTTTAAGTATAGCAAGGGTGTTAAAGATTGCATTAGTTTTAAGTATAGCATGGATGTTAATGATAGCATTAGTTTTAAGTATAACATGGGTGTTAATGTTAGCATTAGTTTTAAGTATATCATGCATGAATTAACACCCATGGTTGATAATGATAGCATTACTTTTAAGTATAGCATGGGTATTAATGATATAATTAGTTTTAAGTATAGCATGGGTGTTAATGATAACATTAGTTTTAAGTATAGTATGGGTATTAATGATAGCATTAGTTTTAAGTATAGCATGGGTGTTAAAGATTGCATTAGTTTTAAATATAGCATGGATGTTAATGATAGCATTAGTTTTAAGTATAACATGGGTATTAATGATATCATTAGTTTTAAGTATAGCATGGATGTTAATGATAGAATTAGTTTTAAGTATAACATGGGTGTTAATGATAGCATTAGTTTTAAGTATAGCATGGGTGTTAATGATAGCATGGGTGATAAGTATAGAATGGGTGTTAATGATAACATTAGTTTTAAGTATAGCATGGGTGTTAATGATAGCATTAGTTTTAAGTATAGCATGGGTGTTAATTATATCATTAGTTTTAAGTATAGCATGGATGTTAATGATAGCATTAGTTTTAAGTATAGCATGGGTGTAATGATAGCATTATTTTTAGGTATAGCATCAATTTAATGTTAGCATTAGTTTTAAGTTTAGCATGGATGTTAATGATAGAATTAGTTTTAAGTAGTGCATGTATTTTAATGATAGCATTAGTTTTAAGTATAGCATGGGTGTTAATGATATCATTAGTTTTAAGTATAGCATGGATGTTAATGATAAAATTAGTTTTAAATATAGCATGGGTGTAACGATAGCATTAGTTTTAAGTATAGCATGGGTGTTAATGATAGCATTAGTTTTAAGTATAGCATGGGTGTTAATGATAGCATTAGTTTTAGGTATAGCATCAATTTAATGATAGCATTAGTTTTAAGTATAGCATGGATGTTAATGATAGCATTAGTTTTAAGTAGTGCATGGATGTTAATGATAGCATTAGTTTTAAGTATAGCATGGGTGTTAATGATAGCATTAGTTTTAAGTATAGCATGGATGTTAATGATAACATTAGTTTTAAGTATAGCATGGGTGTAATGATAGCATTAGTTTTAAGTATAGCATGGATGTTAATGATAGCTTTAGTTTTAAGTATAGCATGGTTGATAATGATAGCATTAGTTTTAAGTATAGCATGGGTATTAATGATATCATTAGTTTTAAGTATAGCATGAGTGTTAATGATAGCATTAGTTTTAAGTATAGCATGGGTGTAATGATAGCATTAGTTTTAAGTATAGCATGGATGTTAATGATAACATTAGTTTTAAGTATAGCATGGGTGTTAAAGATTGCATTAGTTTTAAGTATAGCATGGATGTTAATGTTAGCATTAGTTTTAAGTATAGCATGCATGAATTAACACCCATGGTTGATAATGATAGCATTACTTTTAAGTATAGCATGGGTATTAATGATATAATTAGTTTTAAGTATAGCATGGGTGATAATGATAACATTAGTTTTAAGTATAGTATGGGTATTAATGATATCATTAGTTTTAAGTATAGCATGGGTGTTAAAGATTGCATTAGTTTTAAGTATAGCATGGATGTTAATGATAGCATTAGTTTTAAGTATAACATGGGTATTAATGATATCATTAGTTTTAAGTATAGCATGGATGTTAATGATAGCATTAGTTTTAAGTATAACATGGGTGTTAATTATAGCATTAGTTTTAAGTATAGCATGGATGTTAATGATAGCATGGGTGATAAGTATAGCATGGGTGTTAATGATAAAATTAGTTATAAGTATAGCATGGGTGTTAATGATAGCATTAGTTTTAAGTATAGCATGGGTATTAATGATAGCATTACTTTTAGGTATAGCATAAATTTAATGTTAGCATTAGTTTTAAGTATAGAATGGGTTTTAATGATAGCATTAGTTTTAAGTATAGCATGGGTGTTAATGATAGCATTAGTTTTAAGTATAGCATGGGTTTTAATTATATCATTAGTTTTAAGTATAGCATGGATGTTAATGATAGCATTAGTTTTAAGTATAGCATTGGTGTAATGATAGCATTAGTTTTAAGTATAGCATGGGTGTTAATGATAACATTAGTTATAAGTATAGCATGGGTGTTAATGATAGCATTAGTTTTAAGTATAGCATGGGTGTTAATTATATCATTAGTTTTAAGTATAGCATGGATGTTAATGATAGCATTAGTTTTAAGTATAGCATGGGTGTAATGATAGCATTAGTTTTAGGTATAGCATCAATTTAATGTTAGCATTAGTTTTAAGTTTAGCATGGATGTTAATGATAGCATTAGTTTTAAGTAGTGCATGGATGTTAATGATAGCATTAGTTTTAAGTATAGCATAGGTGTTAATGATAGCATTAGTTTTAAGTATAGCATGGATGTTAATGATAACATTAGTTTTAAGTATAGCATGGGTGTAATGATAGCATTAGTTTTAAGTATAGCATGGATGTTAATGATAGCTTTAGTTTTAAGTATAGCATGGTTGATAATGATAGCATTAGTTTTAAGTATAGCATGGGTATTAATGATATCATTAGTTTTAAGTATAGTATGGGTATTAATGATAGCATTAGTTTTAAGTATAGCATGGGTGTTAATGATAGCATTAGTTTTAAGTATAGCATGGATGTTAATGATAGCATTAGTTTTAAGTATAACATGGGTGTTAATGTTAGCATTAGTTTTAAGTATAGAATGCATGAATTAACACCCATGGTTGATAATGATAGCATTACTTTTAAGTATAGCATGGGTATTAATGATATAATTAGTTTTAAGTATAGCATGGGTGTTAATGATAACATTAGTTTTAAGTATAGTATGGGTATTAATGATATCATTAGTTTTAAGTATAGCATGGATGTTAATGATAGCTTTAGTTTTAAGTATAGCATGGTTGATAATGATAGCATTAGTTTTAAGTATAGCATGGGTATTAATGATATCATTAGTTTTAAGTATAGTATGGGTATTAATGATAGCATTAGTTTTAAGTATAGCATGGGTGTTAATGATAGCATTAGTTTTAAGTATAGCATGGATGTTAATGATAGCATTAGTTTTAAGTATAACATGGGTGTTAATGTTAGCATTAGTTTTAAGTATAGAATGCATGAATTAACACCCATGGTTGATAATGATAGCATTACTTTTAAGTATAGCATGGGTATTAATGATATAATTAGTTTTAAGTATAGCATGGGTGTTAATGATAACATTAGTTTTAAGTATAGTATGGGTATTAATGATATCATTAGTTTTAAGTATAGCATGGGTGTTAAAGATTGCATTAGTTTTAAGTATAGCATGGATGTTAATGATAGCATTAGTTTTAAGTATAACATGGGTATTAATGATATCATTAGTTTTAAGTATAGCATGGATGTTAATGATAGCATTAGTTTTAAGTATAACATGGGTGTTAATGATAGCATTAGTTTTAAGTATAGCATGGATGTTAATGATAGCATGGGTGATAAGTATAGCATGGGTGTTAATGATAAAATTAGTTATAAGTATAGCATGGGTGTTAATGATAGCATTAGTTTTAAGTATAGCATGGGTATTAATGATAGCATTACTTTTAGGTATAGCATAAATTTAATGTTAGCATTAGTTTTAAGTATAGAATGGGTTTTAATGATAGCATTAGTTTTAAGTATAGCATGGGTGTTAATGATAGCATTAGTTTTAAGTATAGCATGGGTGTTAATGATAGCATTAGTTTTAGGTATAGCATCAATTTAATGTTAGTATTAGTTTTAAGTTTAGCATGGATGTTAATGATAGCATTAGTTTTAAGTAGTGCATGGATTTTAATGATAGCATTAGTTTTAAGTATAGCATGGATGTTAATGATAGCATGGGTGATAAGTATAGCATGGGTGTTAATGATAACATTAGTTATAAGTATAGCATGGGTGTTAATGGTAGCATTAGTTTTAAGTATAGCATGGGTGTTAATTATATCATTAGTTTTAAGTATAGCATGGATGTTAATGATAGCATTAGTTTTAAGTATAGCTTGAATGTTAATTAGGGCATTAGTTTTAAGTATAACATGGGTGTTAATGTTAGCATTAGTTTTAAGTATAGCATGCATGAATTAACACCCATGGTTGATAATGATAGCATTACTTTTAAGTATAGCATGGGTATTAATGATATCATTAGTTTTAAGTATAGCATGGGTGTTAATGATAGCATTAGTTTTAAGTATAGCATGGGTGTAATGATAGCATTAGTTTTAAGTATAGCATGGGTGTTAAAGATTGCATTAGTTTTAAATATAGCATGGATGTTAATGATAGCATTAGTTTTAAGTATAACATGGGTATTAATGATATCATTAGTTTTAAGTATAGCATGGATGTTAATGATAGAATTAGTTTCAAGTATAACATGGGTGTTAATGATAGCATTAGTTTTAAGTATAGCATGGGTGTTAATGATAGCATGGGTGATAAGTATAGAATGGGTGTTAATGATAACATTAGTTTTAAGTATAGCATGGGTGTTAATGATAGCATTAGTTTTAAGTATAGCATGGGTGTTAATTATATCATTAGTTTTAAGTATAGCATGGATGTTAATGATAGCATTAGTTTTAAGTATAGCATGGGTGTAATGATAGCATTAGTTTTAGGTATAGCATCAATTTAATGTTAGCATTAGTTTTAAGTTTAGCATGGATGTTAATGATAGAATTAGTTTTAAGTAGTGCATGTATTTTAATGATAGCATTAGTTTTAAGTATAGCATGGGTGTTAATGATATCATTAGTTTTAAGTATAGCATGGATGTTAATGATAAAATTAGTTTTAAATATAGCATGGGTGTAACGATAGCATTAGTTTTAAGTATAGCATGGGTGTTAATGATAGCATTAGTTTTAAGTATAGCATGGGTGTTAATGATAGCATTAGTTTTAGGTATAGCATCAATTTAATGATAGCATTAGTTTTAAGTATAGCATGGATGTTAATGATAGCATTAGTTTTAAGTAGTGCATGGATGTTAATGATAGCATTAGTTTTAAGTATAGCATGGGTGTTAATGATAGCATTAGTTTTAAGTATAGCATGGATGTTAATGATAACATTAGTTTTAAGTATAGCATGGGTGTAATGATAGCATTAGTTTTAAGTATAGCATGGATGTTAATGATAGCTTTAGTTTTAAGTATAGCATGGTTGATAATGATAGCATTAGTTTTAAGTATAGCATGGGTATTAATGATATCATTAGTTTTAAGTATAGCATGAGTGTTAATGATAGCATTAGTTTTAAGTATAGCATGGGTGTAATGATAGCATTAGTTTTAAGTATAGCATGGATGTTAATGATAACATTAGTTTTAAGTATAGTATGGGTATTAATGATAGCATTAGTTTTAAGTATAGCATGGGTGTTAAAGATTGCATTAGTTTTAAGTATAGCATGGATGTTAATGTTAGCATTAGTTTTAAGTATAGCATGCATGAATTAACACCCATGGTTGATAATGATAGCATTACTTTTAAGTATAGCATGGGTATTAATGATATAATTAGTTTTAAGTATAGCATGGGTGTTAATGATAACATTAGTTTTAAGTATAGTATGGGTATTAATGATATCATTAGTTTTAAGTATAGCATGGGTGTTAAAGATTGCATTAGTTTTAAGTATAGCATGGATGTTAATGATAGCATTAGTTTTAAGTATAACATGGGTATTAATGATATCATTAGTTTTAAGTATAGCATGGATGTTAATGATAGCATTAGTTTTAAGTATAACATGGGTGTTAATTATAGCATTAGTTTTAAGTATAGCATGGATGTTAATGATAGCATGGGTGATAAGTATAGCATGGGTGTTAATGATAAAATTAGTTATAAGTATAGCATGGGTGTTAATGATAGCATTAGTTTTAAGTATAGCATGGGTATTAATGATAGCATTACTTTTAGGTATAGCATAAATTTAATGTTAGCATTAGTTTTAAGTATAGAATGGGTTTTAATGATAGCATTAGTTTTAAGTATAGCATGGGTGTTAATGATAGCATTAGTTTTAAGTATAGCATGGGTTTTAATTATATCATTAGTTTTAAGTATAGCATGGATGTTAATGATAGCATTAGTTTTAAGTATAGCATTGGTGTAATGATAGCATTAGTTTTAAGTATAGCATGGGTGTTAATGATAGCATTAGTTTTAGGTATAGCATCAATGTAATGTTAGCATTAGTTTTAAGTTTAGCATGGATGTTAATGATAGCATTAGTTTTAAGTAGTGCATGGATTTTAATGATAGCATTAGTTTTAAGTATAGCATGGATGTTAATGATAGCATGGGTGATAAGTATAGCATGGGTGTTAATGATAACATTAGTTATAAGTATAGCATGGGTGTTAATGATAGCATTAGTTTTAAGTATAGCATGGGTGTTAATTATATTATTAGTTTTAAGTATAGCATGGATGTTAATGATAGCATTAGTTTTAAGTATAGCATGGGTGTAATGATAGCATTAGTTTTAAGTATAGCATGGGTGTTAATGATAACATTAGTTTTAGGTATAGCATCAATTTAATGTTAGCATTAGTTTTAAGTTTAGCATGGATATTAATGATAGCATTAGTTTTAAGTAGTGCATGGATGTTAATGATAGCATTAGTTTTAAGTATAGCATGGGTGTTAATGATAACATTAGTTATAAGTATAGCATGGGTGTTAATGATAGCATTAGTTTTAAGTATAGCATGGGTGTTAATTATATTATTAGTTTTAAGTATAACATGGGTGTTAATGATAGCATTAGTTTTAAGTATAGCATGGGTGTTAATGATAGCATGGGTGATAAGTATAGAATGGGTGTTAATGATAACATTAGTTTTAAGTATAGCATGGGTGTTAATGATAGCATTAGTTTTAAGTATAGCATGGGTGTTAATTATATCATTAGTTTTAAGTATAGCATGGATGTTAATGATAGCATTAGTTTTAAGTATAGCATGGGTGTAATGATAGCATTAGTTTTAGGTATAGCATCAATTTAATGTTAGCATTAGTTTTAAGTTTAGCATGGATGTTAATGATAGAATTAGTTTTAAGTAGTGCATGTATTTTAATGATAGCATTAGTTTTAAGTATAGCATGGGTGTTAATGATATCATTAGTTTTAAGTATAGCATGGATGTTAATGATAAAATTAGTTTTAAATATAGCATGGGTGTAACGATAGCATTAGTTTTAAGTATAGCATGGGTGTTAATGATAGCATTAGTTTTAAGTATAGCATGGGTGTTAATGATAGCATTAGTTTTAGGTATAGCATCAATTTAATGATAGCATTAGTTTTAAGTATAGCATGGATGTTAATGATAGCATTAGTTTTAAGTAGTGCATGGATGTTAATGATAGCATTAGTTTTAAGTATAGCATGGGTGTTAATGATAGCATTAGTTTTAAGTATAGCATGGATGTTAATGATAACATTAGTTTTAAGTATAGCATGGGTGTAATGATAGCATTAGTTTTAAGTATAGCATGGATGTTAATGATAGCTTTAGTTTTAAGTATAGCATGGTTGATAATGATAGCATTAGTTTTAAGTATAGCATGGGTATTAATGATATCATTAGTTTTAAGTATAGCATGAGTGTTAATGATAGCATTAGTTTTAAGTATAGCATGGGTGTAATGATAGCATTAGTTTTAAGTATAGCATGGATGTTAATGATAACATTAGTTTTAAGTATAGTATGGGTATTAATGATAGCATTAGTTTTAAGTATAGCATGGGTGTTAAAGATTGCATTAGTTTTAAGTATAGCATGGATGTTAATGTTAGCATTAGTTTTAAGTATAGCATGCATGAATTAACACCCATGGTTGATAATGATAGCATTACTTTTAAGTATAGCATGGGTATTAATGATATAATTAGTTTTAAGTATAGCATGGGTGTTAATGATAACATTAGTTTTAAGTATAGTATGGGTATTAATGATATCATTAGTTTTAAGTATAGCATGGGTGTTAAAGATTGCATTAGTTTTAAGTATAGCATGGATGTTAATGATAGCATTAGTTTTAAGTATAACATGGGTATTAATGATATCATTAGTTTTAAGTATAGCATGGATGTTAATGATAGCATTAGTTTTAAGTATAACATGGGTGTTAATTATAGCATTAGTTTTAAGTATAGCATGGATGTTAATGATAGCATGGGTGATAAGTATAGCATGGGTGTTAATGATAAAATTAGTTATAAGTATAGCATGGGTGTTAATGATAGCATTAGTTTTAAGTATAGCATGGGTATTAATGATAGCATTACTTTTAGGTATAGCATAAATTTAATGTTAGCATTAGTTTTAAGTATAGAATGGGTTTTAATGATAGCATTAGTTTTAAGTATAGCATGGGTGTTAATGATAGCATTAGTTTTAAGTATAGCATGGGTTTTAATTATATCATTAGTTTTAAGTATAGCATGGATGTTAATGATAGCATTAGTTTTAAGTATAGCATTGGTGTAATGATAGCATTAGTTTTAAGTATAGCATGGGTGTTAATGATAGCATTAGTTTTAGGTATAGCATCAATGTAATGTTAGCATTAGTTTTAAGTTTAGCATGGATGTTAATGATAGCATTAGTTTTAAGTAGTGCATGGATTTTAATGATAGCATTAGTTTTAAGTATAGCATGGATGTTAATGATAGCATGGGTGATAAGTATAGCATGGGTGTTAATGATAACATTAGTTATAAGTATAGCATGGGTGTTAATGATAGCATTAGTTTTAAGTATAGCATGGGTGTTAATTATATTATTAGTTTTAAGTATAGCATGGATGTTAATGATAGCATTAGTTTTAAGTATAGCATGGGTGTAATGATAGCATTAGTTTTAGGTATAGCATCAATTTAATGTTAGCATTAGTTTTAAGTTTAGCATGGATATTAATGATAGCATTAGTTTTAAGTAGTGCATGGATGTTAATGATAGCATTAGTTTTAAGTATAGCATGGGTGTTAATGATAGCATTAGTTTTAAGTATAGCATGGATGTTAATGATAACATTAGTTTTAAGTATAGCATGGGTGTAATGATAGCATTAGTTTTAAGTATAGCATGGATGTTAATGATAGCTTTAGTTTTAAGTATAGCATGGTTGATAATGATAGCATTAGTTTTAAGTATAGCATGGGTATTAATGATATCATTAGTTTTAAGTATAGCATGGGTGTTAATGATATCATTAGTTTTAAGTATAGCATGGGTGTTAATGATAGCATTAGTTTTAAGTATAGCATGGGTGTAATGATAGCATTAGTTTTAAGTATAGCATGGATGTTAATGATAACATTAGTTTAAGTATAGTATGGGTATTAATGATAGCATTAGTTTTAAGTATAGCATGGGTGTTAAAGATTGCATTAGTTTTAAGTATAGCATGGATGTTAATGATAGCATTAGTTTTAAGTATAACATGGGTGTTAATGTTAGCATTAGTTTTAAGTATAGAATGCATGAATTAACACCCATGGTTGATAATGATAGCATTACTTTTAAGTATAGCATGGGTATTAATGATATAATTAGTTTTAAGTATAGCATGGGTGTTAATGATAACATTAGTTTTAAGTATAGTATGGGTATTAATGATATCATTAGTTTTAAGTATAGCATGGGTGTAATGATAGCATTAGTTTTAAGTATAGCATGCATGAATTAACACCCATGGTTGATAATGATAGCATTACTTTTAAGTATAGCATGGGTATTAATGATATCATTAGTTTTAAGTATAGCATGGGTGTTAATGATAGCATTAGTTTTAAGTATAGTATGGGTATTAATGATAGCATTAGTTTTAAGTATAGCAAGGGTGTTAAAGATTGCATTAGTTTTAAGTATAGCATGGATGTTAATGATAGCATTAGTTTTAAGTATAACATGGGTGTTAATGTTAGCATTAGTTTTAAGTATATCATGCATGAATTAACACCCATGGTTGATAATGATAGCATTACTTTTAAGTATAGCATGGGTATTAATGATATAATTAGTTTTAAGTATAGCATGGGTGTTAATGATAACATTAGTTTTAAGTATAGTATGGGTATTAATGATAGCATTAGTTTTAAGTATAGCATGGGTGTTAAAGATTGCATTAGTTTTAAATATAGCATGGATGTTAATGATAGCATTAGTTTTAAGTATAACATGGGTATTAATGATATCATTAGTTTTAAGTATAGCATGGATGTTAATGATAGAATTAGTTTTAAGTATAACATGGGTGTTAATGATAGCATTAGTTTTAAGTATAGCATGGGTGTTAATGATAGCATGGGTGATAAGTATAGAATGGGTGTTAATGATAACATTAGTTTTAAGTATAGCATGGGTGTTAATGATAGCATTAGTTTTAAGTATAGCATGGGTGTTAATTATATCATTAGTTTTAAGTATAGCATGGATGTTAATGATAGCATTAGTTTTAAGTATAGCATGGGTGTAATGATAGCATTAGTTTTAGGTATAGCATCAATTTAATGTTAGCATTAGTTTTAAGTTTAGCATGGATGTTAATGATAGAATTAGTTTTAAGTAGTGCATGTATTTTAATGATAGCATTAGTTTTAAGTATAGCATGGGTGTTAATGATATCATTAGTTTTAAGTATAGCATGGATGTTAATGATAAAATTAGTTTTAAATATAGCATGGGTGTAACGATAGCATTAGTTTTAAGTATAGCATGGGTGTTAATGATAGCATTAGTTTTAAGTATAGCATGGGTGTTAATGATAGCATTAGTTTTAGGTATAGCATCAATTTAATGATAGCATTAGTTTTAAGTATAGCATGAGTGTTAATGATAGCATTAGTTTTAAGTATAGCATGGGTGTAATGATAGCATTAGTTTTAAGTATAGCATGGATGTTAATGATAACATTAGTTTTAAGTATAGTATGGGTATTAATGATAGCATTAGTTTTAAGTATAGCATGGGTGTTAAAGATTGCATTAGTTTTAAGTATAGCATGGATGTTAATGTTAGCATTAGTTTTAAGTATAGCATGCATGAATTAACACCCATGGTTGATAATGATAGCATTACTTTTAAGTATAGCATGGGTATTAATGATATAATTAGTTTTAAGTATAGCATGGGTGTTAATGATAACATTAGTTTTAAGTATAGTATGGGTATTAATGATATCATTAGTTTTAAGTATAGCATGGGTGTTAAAGATTGCATTAGTTTTAAGTATAGCATGGATGTTAATGATAGCATTAGTTTTAAGTATAACATGGGTATTAATGATATCATTAGTTTTAAGTATAGCATGGATGTTAATGATAGCATTAGTTTTAAGTATAACATGGGTGTTAATTATAGCATTAGTTTTAAGTATAGCATGGATGTTAATGATAGCATGGGTGATAAGTATAGCATGGGTGTTAATGATAAAATTAGTTATAAGTATAGCATGGGTGTTAATGATAGCATTAGTTTTAAGTATAGCATGGGTATTAATGATAGCATTACTTTTAGGTATAGCATAAATTTAATGTTAGCATTAGTTTTAAGTATAGAATGGGTTTTAATGATAGCATTAGTTTTAAGTATAGCATGGGTGTTAATGATAGCATTAGTTTTAAGTATAGCATGGGTTTTAATTATATCATTAGTTTTAAGTATAGCATGGATGTTAATGATAGCATTAGTTTTAAGTATAGCATTGGTGTAATGATAGCATTAGTTTTAAGTATAGCATGGGTGTTAATGATAGCATTAGTTTTAGGTATAGCATCAATTTAATGTTAGTATTAGTTTTAAGTTTAGCATGGATGTTAATGATAGCATTAGTTTTAAGTAGTGCATGGATTTTAATGATAGCATTAGTTTTAAGTATAGCATGGATGTTAATGATAGCATGAGTGATAAGTATAGCATGGGTGTTAATGATAACATTAGTTATAAGTATAGCATGGGTGTTAATGATAGCATTAGTTTTAAGTATAGCATGGGTGTTAATTATATCATTAGTTTTAAGTATAGCATGGATGTTAATGATAGCATTAGTTTTAAGTATAGCTTGAATGTTAATTAGGGCATTAGTTTTAAGTATAACATGGGTGTTAATGTTAGCATTAGTTTTAAGTATAGCATGCATGAATTAACACCCATGGTTGATAATGATAGCATTACTTTTAAGTATAGCATGGGTATTAATGATATCATTAGTTTTAAGTATAGCATGGGTGTTAATGATAGCATTAGTTTTAAGTATAGCATGGGTGTAATGATAGCATTAGTTTTAAGTATAGCATGGATGTTAATGATAACATTAGTTTTAAGTATAGTATGGGTATTAATGATAGCATTAGTTTTAAGTATAGCAAGGGTGTTAAAGATTGCATTAGTTTTAAGTATAGCATGGATGTTAATGATAGCATTAGTTTTAAGTATAACATGGGTGTTAATGTTAGCATTAGTTTTAAGTATATCATGCATGAATTAACACCCATGGTTGATAATGATAGCATTACTTTTAAGTATAGCATGGGTATTAATGATATAATTAGTTTTAAGTATAGCATGGGTGTTAATGATAACATTAGTTTTAAGTATAGTATGGGTATTAATGATAGCATTAGTTTTAAGTATAGCATGGGTGTTAAAGATTGCATTAGTTTTAAATATAGCATGGATGTTAATGATAGCATTAGTTTTAAGTATAACATGGGTATTAATGATATCATTAGTTTTAAGTATAGCATGGATGTTAATGATAGAATTAGTTTTAAGTATAACATGGGTGTTAATGATAGCATTAGTTTTAAGTATAGCATGGGTGTTAATGATAGCATGGGTGATAAGTATAGAATGGGTGTTAATGATAACATTAGTTTTAAGTATAGCATGGGTGTTAATGATAGCATTAGTTTTAAGTATAGCATGGGTGTTAATTATATCATTAGTTTTAAGTATAGCATGGATGTTAATGATAGCATTAGTTTTAAGTATAGCATGGGTGTAATGATAGCATTAGTTTTAGGTATAGCATCAATTTAATGTTAGCATTAGTTTTAAGTTTAGCATGGATGTTAATGATAGAATTAGTTTTAAGTAGTGCATGTATTTTAATGATAGCATTAGTTTTAAGTATAGCATGGGTGTTAATGATATCATTAGTTTTAAGTATAGCATGGATGTTAATGATAAAATTAGTTTTAAATATAGCATGGGTGTAACGATAGCATTAGTTTTAAGTATAGCATGGGTGTTAATGATAGCATTAGTTTTAAGTATAGCATGGGTGTTAATGATAGCATTAGTTTTAGGTATAGCATCAATTTAATGATAGCATTAGTTTTAAGTATAGCATGGATGTTATTGATAGCATTAGTTTTAAGTAGTGCATGGATGTTAATGATAGCATTAGTTTTAAGTATAGCATGGGTGTTAATGATAGCATTAGTTTTAAGTATAGCATGGATGTTAATGATAACATTAGTTTTAAGTATAGCATGGGTGTAATGATAGCATTAGTTTTAAGTATAGCATGGATGTTAATGATAGCTTTAGTTTTAAGTATAGCATGGTTGATAATGATAGCATTAGATTTAAGTATAGCATGGGTATTAATGATATCATTAGTTTTAAGTATAGCATGAGTGTTAATGATAGCATTAGTTTTAAGTATAGCATGGGTGTAATGATAGCATTAGTTTTAAGTATAGCATGGATGTTAATGATAACATTAGTTTTAAGTATAGTATGGGTATTAATGATAGCATTAGTTTTAAGTATAGCATGGGTGTTAAAGATTGCATTAGTTTTAAGTATAGCATGGATGTTAATGTTAGCATTAGTTTTAAGTATAGCATGCATGAATTAACACCCATGGTTGATAATGATAGCATTACTTTTAAGTATAGCATGTGTATTAATGATATAATTAGTTTTAAGTATAGCATGGGTGTTAATGATAACATTAGTTTTAAGTATAGTATGGGTATTAATGATATCATTAGTTTTAAGTATAGCATGGGTGTTAAAGATTGCATTAGTTTTAAGTATAGCATGGATGTTAATGATAGCATTAGTTTTAAGTATAACATGGGTATTAATGATATCATTAGTTTTAAGTATAGCATGGATGTTAATGATAGCATTAGTTTTAAGTATAACATGGGTGTTAATTATAGCATTAGTTTTAAGTATAGCATGGATGTTAATGATAGCATGGGTGATAAGTATAGCATGGGTGTTAATGATAAAATTAGTTATAAGTATAGCATGGGTGTTAATGATAGCATTAGTTTTAAGTATAGCATGGGTATTAATGATAGCATTACTTTTAGGTATAGCATAAATTTAATGTTAGCATTAGTTTTAAGTATAGAATGGGTTTTAATGATAGCATTAGTTTTAAGTATAGCATGGGTGTTAATGATAGCATTAGTTTTAGGTATAGCATCAATGTAATGTTAGCATTAGTTTTAAGTAGTGCATGGATTTTAATGATAGCATTAGTTTTAAGTATAGCATGGATGTTAATGATAGCATGGGTGATAAGTATAGCATGGGTGTTAATGATAACATTAGTTATAAGTATAGCATGGGTGTTAATGATAGCATTAGTTTTAAGTATAGCATGGGTGTTAATTATATCATTAGTTTTAAGTATAGCATGGATGTTAATGATAGCATTAGTTTTAAGTATAGCATGGGTGTAATGATAGCATTAATTTTAGGTATAGCATCAATTTAATGTTAGCATTATTTTTAAGTTTAGCATGGATGTTAATGATAGCATTAGTTTTAAGTATAGCATGGGTGTTAATGATAGCATTGGTTTTAAGTATAGCATGGGTTTTAATTATATCATTAGTTTTAAGTATAGCATGGATGTTAATGATAGCATTAGTTTTAAGTATAGCATTGGTGTAATGATAGCATTAGTTTTAAGTATAGCATGGGTGTTAATGATAGCATTAGTTTTAGGTATAGCATCAATGTAATGTTAGCATTAGTTTTAAGTTTAGCATGGATGTTAATGATAGCATTAGTTTTAAGTAGTGCATGGATTTTAATGATAGCTTTAGTTTTAAGTATAGCATGGTTGATAATGATAGCATTAGTTTTAAGTATAGCATGGGTATTAATGATATCATTAGTTTTAAGTATAGCATGGGTGTTAATGATATCATTAGTTTTAAGTATAGCATGGGTGTTAATGATAGCATTAGTTTTAAGTATAGCATGGGTGTAATGATAGCATTAGTTTTAAGTATAGCATGGATGTTAATGATAACATTAGTTTTAAGTATAGTATGGGTATTAATGATAGCATTAGTTTTAAGTATAGCATGGGTGTTAAAGATTGCATTAGTTTTAAGTATAGCATGGATGTTAATGATAGCATTAGTTTTAAGTATAACATGGGTGTTAATGTTAGCATTAGTTTTAAGTATAGAATGCATGAATTAACACCCATGGTTGATAATGATAGCATTACTTTTAAGTATAGCATGGGTATTAATGATATAATTAGTTTTAAGTATAGCATGGGTGTTAATGATAACATTAGTTTTAAGTATAGTATGGGTATTAATGATATCATTAGTTTTAAGTATAGCATGGGTGTTAAAGATTGCATTAGTTTTAAGTATAGCATGGATGTTAATGATAGCATTAGTTTTAAGTATAACATGGGTATTAATGATATCATTAGTTTTAAGTATAGCATGGATGTTAATGATAGCATTAGTTTTAAGTATAACATGGGTGTTAATGATAGCATTAGTTTTAAGTATAGCATGGATGTTAATGATAGCATGGGTGATAAGTATAGCATGGGTGTTAATGATAAAATTAGTTATAAGTATAGCATGGGTGTTAATGATAGCATTAGTTTTAAGTATAGCATGGGTATTAATGATAGCATTACTTTTAGGTATAGCATAAATTTAATGTTAGCATTAGTTTTAAGTATAGAATGGGTTTTAATGATAGCATTAGTTTTAAGTATAGCATGGGTGTTAATGATAGCATTAGTTTTAAGTATAGCATGGGTTTTAATTATATCATTAGTTTTAAGTATAGCATGGATGTTAATGATAGCATTAGTTTTAAGTATAGCATTGGTGTAATGATAGCATTAGTTTTAAGTATAGCATGGGTGTTAATGATAGCATTAGTTTTAGGTATAGCATCAATTTAATGTTAGTATTAGTTTTAAGTTTAGCATGGATGTTAATGATAGCATTAGTTTTAAGTAGTGCATGGATTTTAATGATAGCATTAGTTTTAAGTATAGCATGGATGTTAATGATAGCATGGGTGATAAGTATAGCATGGGTGTTAATGATAACATTAGTTATAAGTATAGCATGGGTGTTAATGATAGCATTAGTTTTAAGTATAGCATGGGTGTTAATTATATCATTAGTTTTAAGTATAGCATGGATGTTAATGATAGCATTAGTTTTAAGTATAGCTTGAATGTTAATTAGGGCATTAGTTTTAAGTATAACATGGGTGTTAATGTTAGCATTAGTTTTAAGTATAGCATGCATGAATTAACACCCATGGTTGATAATGATAGCATTACTTTTAAGTATAGCATGGGTATTAATGATATCATTAGTTTTAAGTATAGCATGGGTGTTAATGATAGCATTAGTTTTAAGTATAGCATGGGTGTAATGATAGCATTAGTTTTAAGTATAGCATGGATGTTAATGATAACATTAGTTTTAAGTATAGTATGGGTATTAATGATAGCATTAGTTTTAAGTATAGCAAGGGTGTTAAAGATTGCATTAGTTTTAAGTATAGCATGGATGTTAATGATAGCATTAGTTTTAAGTATAACATGGGTGTTAATGTTAGCATTAGTTTTAAGTATATCATGCATGAATTAACACCCATGGTTGATAATGATAGCATTACTTTTAAGTATAGCATGGGTATTAATGATATAATTAGTTTTAAGTATAGCATGGGTGTTAATGATAACATTAGTTTTAAGTATAGTATGGGTATTAATGATAGCATTAGTTTTAAGTATAGCATGGGTGTTAAAGATTGCATTAGTTTTAAATATAGCATGGATGTTAATGATAGCATTAGTTTTAAGTATAACATGGGTATTAATGATATCATTAGTTTTAAGTATAGCATGGATGTTAATGATAGAATTAGTTTTAAGTATAACATGGGTGTTAATGATAGCATTAGTTTTAAGTATAGCATGGGTGTTAATGATAGCATGGGTGATAAGTATAGAATGGGTGTTAATGATAACATTAGTTTTAAGTATAGCATGGGTGTTAATGATAGCATTAGTTTTAAGTATAGCATGGGTGTTAATTATATCATTAGTTTTAAGTATAGCATGGATGTTAATGATAGCATTAGTTTTAAGTATAGCATGGGTGTAATGATAGCATTAGTTTTAGGTATAGCATCAATTTAATGTTAGCATTAGTTTTAAGTTTAGCATGGATGTTAATGATAGAATTAGTTTTAAGTAGTGCATGTATTTTAATGATAGCATTAGTTTTAAGTATAGCATGGGTGTTAATGATATCATTAGTTTTAAGTATAGCATGGATGTTAATGATAAAATTAGTTTTAAATATAGCATGGGTGTAACGATAGCATTAGTTTTAAGTATAGCATGGGTGTTAATGATATCATTAGTTTTAAGTATAGCATGGGTGTTAATGATAGCATTAGTTTTAGGTATAGCATCAATTTAATGATAGCATTAGTTTTAAGTATAGCATGGATGTTAATGATAGCATTAGTTTTAAGTAGTGCATGGATGTTAATGATAGCATTAGTTTTAAGTATAGCATGAGTGTTAATGATAGCATTAGTTTTAAGTATAGCATGGATGTTAATGATAACATTAGTTTTAAGTATAGCATGGGTGTAATGATAGCATTAGTTTTAAGTATAGCATGGATGTTAATGATAGCTTTAGTTTTAAGTATAGCATGGTTGATAATGATAGCATTAGTTTTAAGTATAGCATGGGTATTAATGATATCATTAGTTTTAAGTATAGCATGAGTGTTAATGATAGCATTAGTTTTAAGTATAGCATGGGTGTAATGATAGCATTAGTTTTAAGTATAGCATGGATGTTAATGATAACATTAGTTTTAAGTATAGTATGGGTATTAATGATAGCATTAGTTTTAAGTATAGCATGGGTGTTAAAGATTGCATTAGTTTTAAGTATAGCATGGATGTTAATGTTAGCATTAGTTTTAAGTATAGCATGCATGAATTAACACCCATGGTTGATAATGATAGCATTACTTTTAAGTATAGCATGGGTATTAATGATATAATTAGTTTTAAGTATAGCATGGGTGTTAATGATAACATTAGTTTTAAGTATAGTATGGGTATTAATGATATCATTAGTTTTAAGTATAGCATGGGTGTTAAAGATTGCATTAGTTTTAAGTATAGCATGGATGTTAATGATAGCATTAGTTTTAAGTATAACATGGGTATTAATGATATCATTAGTTTTAAGTATAGCATGGATGTTAATGATAGCATTAGTTTTAAGTATAACATGGGTGTTAATTATAGCATTAGTTTTAAGTATAGCATGGATGTTAATGATAGCATGGGTGATAAGTATAGCATGGGTGTTAATGATAAAATTAGTTATAAGTATAGCATGGGTGTTAATGATAGCATTAGTTTTAAGTATAGCATGGGTATTAATGATAGCATTACTTTTAGGTATAGCATAAATTTAATGTTAGCATTAGTTTTAAGTATAGCATGGGTTTTAATTATATCATTAGTTTTAAGTATAGCATGGATGTTAATGATAGCATTAGTTTTAAGTATAGCATTGGTGTAATGATAGCATTAGTTTTAAGTATAGCATGGGTGTTAATGATAGCATTAGTTTTAGGTATAGCATCAATGTAATGTTAGCATTAGTTTTAAGTTTAGCATGGATGTTAATGATAGCATTAGTTTTAAGTAGTGCATGGATTTTAATGATAGCATTAGTTTTAAGTATAGCATGGATGTTAATGATAGCATGGGTGATAAGTATAGCATGGGTGTTAATGATAACATTAGTTATAAGTATAGCATGGGTGTTAATGATAGCATTAGTTTTAAGTATAGCATGGGTGTTAATTATATCATTAGTTTTAAGTATAGCATGGATGTTAATGATAGCATTAGTTTTAAGTATAGCATGGGTGTAATGATAGCATTAGTTTTAGGTATAGCATCAATTTAATGTTAGCATTAGTTTTAAGTTTAGCATGGAGGTTAATGATAGCATTAGTTTTAAGTATAGCATGGATGTTAATGATAGATTTAGTTTTAAGTATAGCATGGTTGATAATGATAGCATTAGTTTTAAGTATAGCATGGGTATTAATGATATCATTAGTTTTAAGTATAGCATGGGTGTTAATGATATCATTAGTTTTAAGTATAGCATGGGTGTTAATGATAGCATTAGTTTTAAGTATAGCATGGGTGTAATGATAGCATTAGTTTTAAGTATAGCATGGATGTTAATGATAACATTAGTTTTAAGTATAGTATGGGTATTAATGATAGCATTAGTTTTAAGTATAGCATGGGTGTTAAAGATTGCATTAGTTTTAAGTATAGCATGGATGTTAATGATAGCATTAGTTTTAAGTATAACATGGGTGTTAATGTTAGCATTAGTTTTAAGTATAGAATGCATGAATTAACACCCATGGTTGATAATGATAGCATTACTTTTAAGTATAGCATGGGTATTAATGATATAATTAGTTTTAAGTATAGCATGGGTGTTAATGATAACATTAGTTTTAAGTATAGTATGGGTATTAATGATATCATTAGTTTTAAGTATAGCATGAGTGTTAAAGATTGCATTAGTTTTAAGTATAGCATGGATGTTAATGATAGCATTAGTTTTAAGTATAACATGGGTGTTAATGATAGCATTAGTTTTAAGTATAGCATGGATGTTAATGATAGCATGGGTGATAAGTATAGCATGGGTGTTAATGATAAAATTAGTTATAAGTATAGCATGGGTGTTAATGATAGCATTAGTTTTAAGTATAGCATGGGTATTAATGATAGCATTACTTTTAGGTATAGCATAAATTTAATGTTAGCATTAGTTTTAAGTATAGAATGGGTTTTAATGATAGCATTAGTTTTAAGTATAGCATGGGTGTTAATGATAGCATTAGTTTTAAGTATAGCATGGGTTTTAATTATATCATTAGTTTTAAGTATAGCATGGGTGTTAATGATAGCATTAGTTTTAAGTATAGCATGGGTGTTAATGATAGCATTAATTTTAGGTATAGCATCAATTTAATGTTAGCATTAGTTTTAAGTTTAGCATGGATGTTAATGATAGCATTAGTTTTAAGTAGTGCATGTATTTTAATGATAGCATTAGTTTTAAGTATAGCATGGATGTTAATGATAGCATGGGTGATAAGTATAGCATGGGTGTTAATGATAACATTAGTTATAAGTATAGCATGGGTGTTAATGATAGCATTAGTTTTAAGTATAACATGGGTGTTAATTATATCATTAGTTTTAAGTATATCATGGATGTTAATGATAGCATTAGTTTTAAGTATAGCATGGGTGTAATGATAGCATTAGTTTTAGGTATAGCATCAATTTAATGTTAGCATTAGTTTTAAGTTTAGCATGGATGTTAATGATAGCATTAGTTTTAAGTAGTGCATGGATGTTAATGATAACATTAGTTTTAAGTATAGGATGGGTGTAATGATAGCATTAGTTTTAAGTATAGCATGGATGTTAATGATAGCTTTAGTTTTAAGTATAGCATGGGTGTTAATTATATCATTAGTTTTAGGTATAGCATCAATTTAATGTTAGCATTAGTTTTAAGTATAGCATGGATGTTAATGATAGCATTAGTTTTAAGTATAGCATGGATGCTAATGATAGCTTTAGTTTTAAGTATATCATGGGTGTCAATAATAGCATTAGTTTTAAGTATAGCATGGGGGTTAATGATAGCATTATTTTTAATTATAGCATGGTATTAATGATATCATTAGTTTTAGGTATAGCATAGATTTAATGTTAGCATTAGTTTTAAGTATAGCATGGATGTTAATGATAGCATTAGTTTTAAGTAGTGCATGGAAGTTAATGATAGCATTAGTTTTAAATATAGCATGGGTGTTAATGATAGCATTAGTTTTAGGTATAGCATCAATTTAATGATAGCATTAGTTTTAAGTATAGCATGGATGTTAATGATAGCATTAGTTTTAAGTAGTGCATGGATGTTAATGATAGCATTAGTTTTAAGTATAGTATGGGTATTAATGATAGCATTAGTTTTAAGTATAGCATGGGTGTTAAAGATTGCATTAGTTTTAAGTATAGCATGCATGCATTAACACCCATGGTTGATAATGATAGAATTAGTTTTAAGTATAGCATGGGTATTAATGATATCATTAGTTTTAAGTATAGCATGGGTGTTAATGATAACATTAGTTATAAGTATAGTATGGGTATTAATGATAGCATTAGTTTTAAGTATAGCATGGGTGTTAAAGATTGCATTAGTTTTAAGTATAGCATGGATGTTAATGATAGCATTAGTTTTAAGTATAGCATGGGTATTAATGATATCATTAGTTTTAAGTATAGCATGGGTGTTAATGATAGCATTAGTTTTAAGTATAGCACGGATGTTAATGATAGCATGGGTGATAAGTATAGCATGGGTGTTAATGATATCATTAGTTTTAAGTATAGCATGGGTGTTAATGATAACATTAGTTATAAGTATAGTATGGGTATTAATGATAGCATTAGTTTTAAGTATAGCATGGGTGTTAAAGATTGCATTAGTTTTAAGTATAGCATGGATGTTAATGATAGCATTAGTTTTAAGTATAGCATGGGTATTAATGATATCATTAGTTTTAAGTATAGCATGGGTGTTAATGATAGCATTAGTTTTAAGTATAGCATGGATGTTAATGATAGCATTAGTATTAAGTATAGCATGGGTATTAATGATATCATTAGTTTTAAGTATAGCATGGGTGTTAATGATAGCATTAGTTTTAAGTATAGCATGGATGTTAATAATAGCATTAGTTTTAAGTATAGCATGGGTGTAATGATAGCATTAGTTTTAAGTATAGCATGGGTGTCAATAATAGCATTAGTTTTAAGTATAGCATGGGAGTTAATGATATCATTAGTTTTAAGTATAGCATGGATGCTAATGATATCATTAGTTTTAAGTATCGAATGGGTGTTAATGATAGCATTAGTTTTAAGTATAGCATGGATGTTAATGATAGCATGGGTGATAAGTATAGCATGGATGTTAATGATAACATTAGTTATAAGTATAGCATGGGCATTAATGATAGCATTAGTTTTAAGTATAGCATGGGTATTAATGATATCATTAGTTTTAGGTATAGCATGGATGTTAATGATAACATTAGTTTTAAGTATAGTATGGGTAGTAATGATAGCATTAGTTTTAAGTATAGCATGGGTGTTAAAGATTGCATTAGTTTTAAGTATAGCATGGATGTTAATGATAGCATTAGTTTTAACTATAACATGGGTGTTAATGTTAGCATGGGTGTTAAAGATTGCATTAGTTTTAAGTATAGCATGGATGTTAATGATAGCATTAGTTTTAACTATAACATGGGTGTTAATGTTAGCATTAGTTTTAAGTATAGCATGCATGCATTAACACCCATGGGTGTTAATGATAGCATTAGTTATAAGTATAGCATGGGTATTAATGATAGCATTACTTTTAGGTATAGCATGCATGCATTAACACCCATGGGTGTTAATGATAGCATTAGTTATAAGTATAGAATGGGTATTAATGATAGCATTACTTTTAGGTATAGCATAAATTTAATGTTAGCATTAGTTTTAAGTATAGAATGGGTTTTAATAATAGCATTAGTTTTAAGTATAGCATGGGTGTTAATGATAGCATTAGTTTTAAGTATAGCATGGGTGTTAATTATATCATTAGTTTTAAGTATAGCATGAATGTTAATGATAGCATTAGTTTTAAGTATAGCATGGTTGTAATGATAGCATTAGTTTTAAGTATAGCATGGGTGTTAATGATAGCATTAGTTTTAGGTATAGTATCAATTTAATGTTAGCATTAGTTTTAAGTTTAGCATGGGTGTTAATGATAGCATTAGTTTTAGGTATAGCATCAATTTAATGATAGCATTAGTTTTAAGTATAGCATGGATGTTAATGATAGCATTAGTTTTAAGTAGTGCATGGATGTTAATGATAGCATTAGTTTTAAGTATAGCATCAATTTAATGATAGCATTATTTTTAAGTATAGCATGGATGTTAATGATAGCATTAGTTTTAAGTATAGCATGGGTGTTAATTATATCATTAGTTTTAAGTATAGCATGGGTGTAACGATAGCATTAGTTTTAAGTATAGCATGGATGCTAATGAGAGCTATAGTTTTAAGTATAGCATGGGTGTCAATAATAGCATTAGTTTTAAGTATAGCATGGGGGTTAATGATAGCATTAGTTTTAATTATTACATGGGTATTAATGATATCATTAGTTTTAGGTATAGCATGGATGTTAATGATAACATTAGTTTTAAGTATAGTATGGGTATTAATGATAGCATTAGTTTTAAGTATAGCATGGGTGTTAAAGATTACATTAGTTTTAATTATAGCATGGATGTTAATGATAGCATTAGTTTTAAGTATAACATGGGTGTTAATGATAGCATTAGTTTTAGGTATAGCATCAATTTAATGATAGCATTAGTTTTAAGTATAGCATAAATTTAATGATAGCATTAGTTTTAAGTATAGCATGGATGTTAATGATAGCTTTAGTTTTAAGTATAGCATGGTTGATAATGATAGCATTAGTTTTAATTATATCATGGGTGTTAATGATAGCATTTATTTTAAGTATAGCATGGATACTAATGATAGCATTAGTTTTAAGTATAGCATGGTTGATAATGATAGCATTAGTTTTAATTATATCATGGGTGTTAATGATAGCATTTATTTTAAGTATAGCATGGATACTAATGATAGCATTAGTTTTAAGTATAGCATGGATACTAATGATAGCATTAGTTTTAAGTATAGCATGGATGTTAATGATAGCATTAGTTTTAAGTATAGAATGGGTTTTAATGATAGCATTAATTTTAAGTATAGCATGGATATTAATGATAAAATTAGTTTTAAATATAGCATGGGTGTAATGATAGCATTAGTTTTAAGTATAGCATGGATGCTAATGATAGCTTTAGTTTTAAGTATAGCATGGGTGTCAATAATAGCATTAGTTTTAAGTATAGCATGGGGGTTAATGATAGCATTAGTTTTAATTATAGCATGGGTATTAATGATATCATTAGTTTTAGGTATAGCATAGATTTAATGTTAGCATTAGTTTTAAGTATAGCATGGATGTTAATGATAGCATTAGTTTTAAGTAGTGCATGGATGATAATGATAGCATTAGTTTTAGGTATAGCATCAATTTAATGATAGCATTATTTTTAAGTATAGCATGGATGTTAATGATAGCATTAGTTTTAAGTAGTGCATGGGTGTTAATGATAGCATTAGTTTTAAGTATAGCATGGGTGTTAATGATAGCATTAGTTTTAAGTATAGCATGGTTGATAATGATAACATTAGTTTTAAGTATAGTATGAGTATTAATGATAGCATTAGTTTTAAGTATAGCATGGGTGTTAAAGATTGCATTAGTTTTAAGTATAGCATTGATGTTAATGATAGCATTAGTTTTAAGTATAGCATGGGTATTAATGATATCATTAGTTTTAAGTATAGCATGGGTGTTAATGATAGCATTAGTTTTAAGTATAGAATGGATGTTAATGATAGCATGGGTGATAAGTATAGCATGGGTGTTAATGATAACATTAGTTATAAGTATAGCATGGGTGTTAATGATAGCATTAGTTTTAAGTATAGCATGGGTATTAATGATATCATTAGTTTTAGGTATAGCATGGATGTTAATGATAACATTAGTTTTAAGTATAGTATGGGTATTAATGATAGCATTAGTTTTAAGTATAGCATGGGTGTTAAAGATTACATTAGTTTTAATTATAGCATGGATGTTAATGATAGCATTAGTTTTAAGTATAACATGGGTGTTAATGTTAGCATTAGTGTTAAGTATAGCATGCATGCATTAACACCCATGGGTGTTAATGATAGCATTAGTTTTAAGTATAGTATGGGTATTAATGATAGCATTAGTTTTAAGTATAGCATGGGTGTTAATGATAACATTAGTTATAAGTATAGCATGGATGTTAATGATAGCATTAGTTTTAAGTATCGAATGGGTTTTAATGATAGCATTTATTTTAAGTATAGCATGGATACTAATGATAGCATTAGTTTTAAGTATAGCATGGATAATAATGATAGAATTAGTTTTAATTATATCATGGGTGTTAATGATAGCATTTATTTTAAGTATAGCATGGATACTAATGATAGCATTCGTTTTAAGTATAGCATGGATACTAATGATAGCATTAGTTTTAAGTATAGCATGGATGTTAATGATAGCATTAGTTTTAAGTATAGAATGGATACTAATGATAGCATTAGTTTTAAGTATAGCATGGATGTTAATGATAGCATTAGTTTTAAGTATAGAATGGGTTTTTATGATAGCATTAATTTTAAGTATAGTATGGGTATTAATGATAGCATTAGTTTTAAGTATAGCATGGGTGTTAATGATAACATTAGTTTTAATTATAGCATGGGTATTAATGATATCATTAGTTTTAGGTATAGCATAGATTTAATGTTAGCATTAGTTTTAAGTATAGCATGGATGTTAATGATAGCATTAGTTTTAAGTAGTGCATGGATGATAATGATAGCATTAGTTTTAGGTATAGCATCAATTTAATGATAGCATTATTTTTAAGTATAGCATGGATGTTAATGATAGCATTAGTTTTAAGTAGTGCATGGATATTAATGATAGCATTAGTTTTAAGTATAGCATGGGTGTTAATGATAGCATTAGTTTTAAGTATAGCATGGGTGTAATGATAGCATTAGTTTTAAGTATAGCATGGGTGTTAATGATAGCATTAGTTTTAGGTATGGCATCAATTTAATGATAGCATTAGTTTTAAGTATAGCATGGATGTTAATGATAGCATTAGTTTTAAGTAGTGCATGGATGTTAATGATAGCATTAGTTTTAAGTATAGCATGGGTGTTAATGATAGCATTAGTTTTAAGTATAGCATGGTTGATAATGATAGCATTAGTTTTAAGTATAGAATGGGTATTAATGATATCATTAGTTTTAAGTATAGCATGGATGTTAATGATAACATTAGTTTTAAGTATAGTATGAGTATTAATGATAGCATTAGTTTTAAGTATAGCATGGGTGTTAAAGATTGCATTAGTTTTAAGTATAGCATTGATGTTAATGATAGCATTAGTTTTAAGTATAGCATGGGTATTAATGATATCATTAGTTTTAAGTATAGCATGGGTGTTAATGATAGCATTAGTTTTAAGTATAGCATGGATGTTAATGATAGCATGGGTGATAAGTATAGCATGGGTGTTAATGATAACATTAGTTATAAGTATAGCATGGGTGTTAATGATAGCATTAGTTTTAAGTATAGCATGGGTATTAATGATATCATTAGTTTTAGGTATAGCATGGATGTTAATGATAACATTAGTTTTAAGTATAGTATGGGTATTAATGATAGCATTAGTTTTAAGTATAGCATGGGTGTTAAAGATTACATTAGTTTTAATTATAGCATGGATGTTAATGATAGCATTAGTTTTAAGTATAACATGGGTGTTAATGTTAGCATTAGTTTTAAGTATAGCATGCATGCATTAACACCCATGGGTGTTAATGATAGCATTAGTTATAAGTATAGTATGGGTATTAATGATAGCATTAGTTTTAAGTATAGCATGGGTGTTAATGATAACATTAGTTATAAGTATAGCATGGATGTTAATGATAGCATTAGTTTTAAGTATCGAATGGGTTTTAATGATAGCATTTATTTTAAGTATAGCATTTTTACTAATGATAGCATTAGTTTTAAGTATAGCATGGATACTAATGATAGCATTAGTTTTAATTATATCATGGGTGTTAATGATAGCATTTATTTTAAGTATAGCATGGATACTAATGATAGCATTAGTTTTAAGTATAGCATGGATACTAATGATAGCATTAGTTTTAAGTATAGCATGGATGTTAATGATAGCATTAGTTTTAAGTATAGAATGGATACTAATGATAGTATTAGTTTTAAGTATAGCATGGATGTTAATGATAGCATTAGTTTTAAGTATAGAATGGGTTTTTATGATAGCATTAATTTTAAGTATAGCATGGATACTAATGATAGCATTAGTTTTAAGTATATCATGGGTGTTAATGATAGCATTAGTTATAAGTATAGCATGGGTATTAATGATAGCATTATTTTTAGGTATAGCATAAATTTAATGTTAGCATTAGTTTTAAGTATAGAATGGGTTTTAATGATAGCATTAGTTTTAAGTATAGCATGGGTGTTAATTATATCATTAGTTTTAAGTATAGCATGGATGTTAATGATAGCATCAGTTTTAAGTATAGCATGGGTGTAATGATAGCATTAGTTTTAAGTATAGCATGGGTGTTAATGATAGCATTATTTTAGGTATAGCATCAATTTAATGTTAGCATTAGTTTTAAGTTTAGCATGGATGTTAATGATAGCATTAGTTTTAAGTATAGCATGGGTGTTAATGATAGCATTAGTTTTAAGTATAGCATGGATGTTAATGATAAAATTAGTTTTAAATATAGCATAGGTGTAACGATAGCATTAGTTTTAAGTATAGCATGGGTGTTAATGATAGCATTAGTTTTAAGTATAGCATGGGTGTTAATTATATCATTAGTTTTAGGTATAGCATCAATTTAATGTTAGAATTAGTTTTAAGTATAGCATGGATGTTAATGATAGCATTAGTTTTAAGTAGTGCATGGATTTTAATGATAGCATTAGTTTTAAGTATAGCATGGGGGTTAATGATAGCATTAGTTTTAAGTATAGCATGGATGTTAATGATAAAATTAGTTTTAAATATAGCATGGGTGTAACGATAGCATTAGTTTTAAGTATAGCATGGGTGTTAATGATAGCATTAGTTTTAAGTATAGCATGGGTGTTTATTATATCATTAGTTTTAGGTATAGCATCAATTTAATGTTAGAATTAGTTTTAAGTATAGCATGGGTGTTAATGATAACATTAGTTTTAATTATAGCATGGGTATTAATGATATCATTAGTTTTAGGTATAGCATAGATTTAATGTTAGCATTAGTTTTAAGTATAGCATGGATGTTAATGATAGCATTAGTTTTAAGTAGTGCATGGATGATAATGATAGCATTAGTTTTAGGTATAGCATCAATTTAATGATAGCATTATTTTTAAGTATAGCATGTATGTTAATGATAGCATTAGTTTTAAGTAGTGCATGGATATTAATGATAGCATTAGTTTTAAGTATAGCATGGGTGTTAATGATAGCATTAGTTTTAAGTATAGCATGGGTGTAATGATAGCATTAGTTTTAAGTATAGCATGGGTGTTAATGATAGCATTAGTTTTAGGTATGGCATCAATTTAATGATAGCATTAGTTTTAAGTATAGCATGGATGTTAATGATAGCATTAGTTTTAAGTAGTGCATGGGTGTTAATGATAACATTAGTTTTAAGTATAGTATGAGTATTAATGATAGCATTAGTTTTAAGTATAGCATGGGTGTTAAAGATTGCATTAGTTTTAAGTATAGCATTGATGTTAATGATAGCATTAGTTTTAAGTATAGCATGGGTATTAATGATATCATTAGTTTTAAGTATAGCATGGGTGTTAATGATAACATTAGTTTTAAGTATAGTATGAGTATTAATGATAGCATTAGTTTTAAGTATAGCATGGGTGTTAAAGATTGCATTAGTTTTAAGTATAGCATTGATGTTAATGATAGCATTAGTTTTAAGTATAGCATGGGTATTAATGATATCATTAGTTTTAAGTATAGCATGGGTGTTAATGATAGCATTAGTTTTAAGTATAGCATGGATGTTAATGATAGCATGGGTGATAAGTATAGCATGGGTGTTAATGATAACATTAGTTATAAGTATAGCATGGGTGTTAATGATAGCATTAGTTTTAAGTATAGCATGGGTATTAATGATATCATTAGTTTTAGGTATAGCATGGATGTTAATGATAACATTAGTTTTAAGTATAGTATGGGTATTAATGATAGCATTAGTTTTAAGTATAGCATGGGTGTTAAAGATTACATTAGTTTTAATTATAGCATGGATGTTAATGATAGCATTAGTTTTAAGTATAACATGGGTGTTAATGTTAGCATTAGTTTTAAGTATAGCATGCATGCATTAACACCCATGGGTGTTAATGATAGCATTAGTTATAAGTATAGTATGGGTATTAATGATAGCATTAGTTTTAAGTATAGCATGGGTGTTAATGATAACATTAGTTATAAGTATAGCATGGATGTTAATGATAGCATTAGTTTTAAGTATCGAATGGGTTTTAATGATAGCATTTATTTTAAGTATAGCATGATTACTAATGATAGCATTAGTTTTAAGTATAGCATGGATACTAATGATAGCATTAGTTTTAATTATATCATGGGTGTTAATGATAGCATTTATTTTAAGTATAGCATGGATACTAATGATAGCATTAGTTTTAAGTATAGCATGGATACTAATGATAGCATTAGTTTTAAGTATAGCATGGATGTTAATGATAGCATTAGTTTTAAGTATAGAATGGATACTAATGATAGCATTAGTTTTAAGTATAGCATGGATGTTAATGATAGCATTAGTTTTAAGTATAGAATGGGTTTTTATGATAGCATTAATTTTAAGTATAGCATGGATACTAATGATAGCATTAGTTTTATGTATATCATGGGTGTTAATGATAGCATTAGTTATAAGTATAGCATGGGTATTAATGATAGCATTATTTTTAGGTATAGCATAAATTTAATGTTAGCATTAGTTTTAAGTATAGAATGGGTTTTAATGATAGCATTAGTTTTAAGTATAGCATGGGTGTTAATTATATCATTAGTTTTAAGTATAGCATGGATGTTAATGATAGCATCAGTTTTAAGTATAGCATGGGTGTAATGATAGCATTAGTTTTAAGTATAGCATGGGTGTTAATGATAGCATTATTTTAGGTATAGCATCAATTTAATGTTAGCATTAGTTTTAAGTTTAACATGGATGTTAATGATAGCATTAGTTTTAAGTAGTGCATGGATTTTAATGATAGCATTAGTTTTAAGTATAGCATGGGTGTTAATGATAGCATTAGTTTTAAGTATAGCATGGATGTTAATGATAAAATTAGTTTTAAATATAGCATAGGTGTAACGATAGCATTAGTTTTAAGTATAGCATGGGTGTTAATGATAGCATTAGTTTTAAGTATAGCATGGGTGTTAATTATATCATTAGTTTTAGGTATAGCATCAATTTAATGTTAGAATTATTTTTAAGTATAGCATGGATGTTAATGATAGCATTAGTTTTAAGTAGTGCATGGATGTTAATGATAGCATTAGTTTTAAGTATAGCATGGGTGTTAATGATAGCATTAGTTTTAAGTATAGCATGGGTGTAATGATAGCATTAGTTTTAAGTATAGCATGGGTATTAATGATAGCATTAGTTTTAGGTATAGCATCAATTTAATGATAGCATTAGTTTTAAGTATAGCATGGATGTTAATGATAGCATTAGTTTTAAGTAGTGCATGGATGTTAATGATAGCATTAGTTTTAAGTATAGCATGGGTGTTAATGATAGCATTAGTTTTAAGTATAGCATGGTTGATAATGATAGCATTAGTTTTAAGTATAGCATGGGTATTAATGATATCATTAGTTTTAAGTATTGCATGGGTGTTAATGATAACATTAGTTTTAAGTATAGTATGAGTATTAATGATAGCATAAGTTTTAAGTATAGCATGGGTGTTAAAGATTGCATTAGTTTTAAGTATAGCATTGATGTTAATGATAGCATTAGTTTTAAGTATAGCATGGGTATTAATGATATCATTAGTTTTAAGTATAGCATGGGTGTTAATGATAGCATTAGTTTTAAGTATAGCATGGATGTTAATGATAGCATTTGTGATAAGTATAGCATGGGTGTTAATGATAACATTAGTTATAAGTATAGCATGGGTGTTAATGATAGCATTAGTTTTAAGTATAGTATGGGTATTAATGATAGCATTAGTTTTAAGTATAGCATGGGTGTTAAAGATTACATTAGTTTTAAGTATAGCATGGATGTTAATGATAGCATTAGTTTTAAGTATAACATGGGTGTTAATGTTAGCATTAGTTTTAAGTATAGCATGCATGCATTAACACCCATGGGTGTTAATGATAGCATTAGTTATAAGTATAGTATGGGTATTAATGATAGCATTAGTTATAAGTATAGCATGGGTGTTAAAGATTGCATTAGTTTTAAGTATAGCATTGATGTTAATGATAGCATTATTTTTAAGTATAGCATGGGTATTAATGATATCATTAGTTTTAAGTATAGCATGGATGTTAATGATAGCATCGGTGATAAGTATAGCATGGGTGTTAATGATAACATTAGTTATAAGTATAGCATGGGTGTTAATGATAGCATTAGTTTTAAGTATAACATGGGTATTAATGATATCATTAGTTTTAGGTATAGAATGGATGTTAATGATAACATTAGTTTTAAGTATAGTATGGGTATTAATGATAGCATTAGTTTTAAGTATAGCATGGGTGTTAATGATAACATTAGTTATAAGTATAGCATGGATGTTAATGATAGCATTAGTTTTAAGTATCGAATGGGTTTTAATGATAGCATTTATTTTAAGTATAGCATGGATACTAATGATAGCATTAGTTTTAAGTATAGCATGGATACTAATGATAGCATTAGTTTTAAGTATAGCATGGATGTTAATGATAGCATTAGTTTTAAGTATATAATGGATACTAATGATAGCATTAGTTTTAAGTATAGCATGGATGTTAATGATAGCATTAGTTTTAAGTATAGAATGGGTTTTTATGATAGCATTAATTTTAAGTATAGTATGGGTATTAATGATAGCATTAGTTTTAAGTATAGCATGGGTGTTAATGATAACATTAGTTTTAATTATAGCATGGGTATTAATGATATCATTAGTTTTAGGTATAGCATAGATTTAATGTTAGCATTAGTTTTAAGTATAGCATGGATGTTAATGATAGCATTAGTTTTAAGTAGTGCATGGATGATAATGATAGCATTAGTTTTAGGTATAGCATCAATTTAATGATGGCATTATTTTTAAGTATAGCATAGATGTTAATGATAGCATTAGTTTTAAGTAGTGCATGGATATTAATGATAGCATTAGTTTTAAGTATAGCATGGGTGTTAATGATAGCATTAGTTTTAAGTATAGCATGGGTGTAATGATAGCATTAGTTTTAAGTATAGCATGGGTGTTAATGATAGCATTAGTTTTAGGTATGGCATCAATTTAATGATAGCATTAGTTTTAAGTATAGCATGGATGTTAATGATAGCATTAGTTTTAAGTAGTGCATGGATGTTAATGATAGCATTAGTTTTAAGTATAGCATGGGTGTTAATGATAGCATTAGTTTTAAGTATAGCATGGTTGATAATGATAGCATTAGTTTTAAGTATAGCATGGGTATTAATGATATCATTAGTTTTAAGTATAGCATGGGTGTTAATGATAACATTAGTTTTAAGTATAGTATGAGTATTAATGATAGCATTAGTTTTAAGTATAGCATGGGTGTTAAAGATTGCATTAGTTTTAAGTATAGCATTGATGTTAATGATAGCATTAGTTTTAAGTATAGCATGGGTATTAATGATATCATTAGTTTTAAGTATAGCATGGGTGTTAATGATAGCATTAGTTTTAAGTATAGCATGGATTTTAATGATAGCATGGGTGATAAGTATAGCATGGGTGTTAATGATAACATTAGTTATAAGTATAGCATGGGTGTTAATGATAGCATTTGTTTTAAGTATAGCATGGGTATTAATGATATCATTAGTTTTAGGTATAGCATGGATGTTAATGATAACATTAGTTTTAAGTATAGTATGGGTATTAATGATAGCATTAGTTTTAAGTATAATATGGGTGTTAATGTTAGCATTAGTTTTAAGTATAGCATGCATGCATTAACACCCATGGGTGTTAATGATAGCATTAGTTATAAGTATAGTATGGGTATTAATGATAGCATTAGTTTTAAGTATAGCATGGGTGTTAATGATAACATTAGTTATAAGTATAGCATGGATGTTAATGATAGCATTAGTTTTAAGTATCGAATGGGTTTTAATGATAGCATTTATTTTAAGTATAGCATGGATACTAATGATAGCATTAGTTTTAAGTATAGCATGGATACTAATGATAGCATTAGTTTTAATTATATCATGGGTGTTAATGATAGCATTTATTTTAAGTATAGCATGGATACTAATGATAGCATTAGTTTTAAGTATAGCATAAATTTAATGTTAGCATTAGTTTTAAGTATAGAATGGGTTTTAATGATAGCATTAGTTTTAAGTATAGCATGGGTGTTAATTATATCATTAGTTTTAAGTATAGCATGGATGTTAATGATAGCATTAGTTTTAAGTATAGCATGGGTGTAATGATAGCATTAGTTTTAAGTATAGCATGGGTGTTAATGATAGCATTATTTTAGGTATAGCATCAATTTAATGTTAGCATTAGTTTTAAGTTTAGCATGGATGTTAATGATAGCATTAGTTTTAAGTAGTGCATGGATTTTAATGATAGCATTAGTTTTAAGTATAGCATGGGTGTTAATGATAGCATTAGTTTTAAGTATAGCATGGATGTTAATGATAAAATTAGTTTTAAATATAGCATAGGTGTAACGATAGCATTAGTTTTAAGTATAGCATGGGTGTTAATGATAGCATTAGTTTTAAGTATAGCATGGGTGTTAATTATATCATTAGTTTTAGGTATAGCATCAATTTAATGTTAGAATTAGTTTTAAGTATAGCATGGATGTTAATGATAGCATTAGTTTTAAGTAGTGCATGGATTTTAATGATAGCATTAGTTTTAAGTATAGCATGGGGGTTAATGATAGCATTAGTTTTAAGTATAGCATGGATGTTAATGATAAAATTAGTTTTAAATATAGCATGGGTGTAACGATAGCATTAGTTTTAAGTATAGCATGGATGCTAATGATAGCTTTAGTTTTAAGTATAGCATGGGTGTCAATAATAGCATTAGTTTTAAGTATAGCATGGGGGTTAATGATAGCATTAGTTTTAATTATAGCATGGGTATTAATGATATCATTAGTTTTAGGTATAGCATAGATTTAATGTTAGCATTAGTTTTAAGTATAGCATGGATGTTAATGATAGCATTAGTTTTAAGTAGTGCATGGATGTTAATGATAGCATTAGTTTTAGGTATAGCATCAATTTAATGATGGGCATTATTTTTAAGTATAGCATGGATGTTAATGATAGCATTAGTTTTAAGTAGTGCATGGATGTTAATGATAGCATTAGTTTTAAGTATAGCATGGGTGTTAATGATAGCATTAGTTTTAAGTATAGCATGGGTGTAATGATAGCATTAGTTTTAAGTATAGCATGGGTGTTAATGATAGCATTAGTTTTAAGTATAGCATGGGTATTAATGATATCATTAGTTTTAGGTATAGCATAGATTTAATGTTAGCATTAGTTTTAAGTATAGCATGGATGTTAATGATAGCATTAGTTTTAAGTAGTGCATGGATGTTAATGATAGCATTAGTTTTAGGTATAGCATCAATTTAATGATGGGCATTATTTTTAAGTATAGCATGGATGTTAATGATAGCATTAGTTTTAAGTATAGCATGGGTGTTAATTATATCATTAGTTTTAGGTATAGCATCAATTTAATGTTAGAATTAGTTTTAAGTATAGCATGGATGTTAATGATAGCATTAGTTTTAAGTAGTGCATGGATGTTAATGATAGCATTAGTTTTAAGTATAGCATGGGTGTTAATGATAGCATTAGTTTTAAGTATAGCATGGTTGATAATGATAGCATTAGTTTTAAGTATAGCATGGGTATTAATGATATCATTAGTTTTAAGTATAGCATGGGTGTTAATGATAGCATTAGTTTTAAGTATAGCATGGATGTTAATGATAGCATTAGTTATAAGTATAGCATGGGTATTAATGATAGCATTACTTTTAGGTATAGCATAAATTTAATGTTAGCATTAGTTTTAAGTATAGAATGGGTTTTAATGATAGCATTAGTTTTAAGTATAGCATGGGTGTTAATTATATCATTAGTTTTAAGTATAGCATGGATGTTAATGATAGCATTAGTTTTAAGTATAGCATGGGTGTAATGATAGCATTAGTTTTAAGTATAGCATGGGTGTTAATGATAGCATTATTTTAGGTATAGCATCAATTTAATGTTAGCATTAGTTTTAAGTTTAGCATGGATGTTAATGATAGCATTAGTTTTAAGTAGTGCATGGATTTTAATGATAGCATTAGTTTTAAGTATAGCATGGGTGTTAATGATAGCATTAGTTTTAAGTATAGCATGGATGTTAATGATAAAATTAGTTTTAAATATAGCATAGGTGTAACGATAGCATTAGTTTTAAGTATAGCATGGGTGTTAATGATAGCATTAGTTTTAAGTATAGCATGGGTGTTAATTATATCATTAGTTTTAGGTATAGCATCAATTTAATGTTAGAATTAGTTTTAAGTATAGCATGGATGTTAATGATAGCATTAGTTTTAAGTAGTGCATGGATTTTAATGATAGCATTAGTTTTAAGTATAGCATGGGGGTTAATGATAGCATTAGTTTTAAGTATAGCATGGATGTTAATGATAAAATTAGTTTTAAATATAGCATGGGTGTAACGATAGCATTAGTTTTAAGTATAGCATGGATGCTAATGATAGCTTTAGTTTTAAGTATAGCATGGGTGTCAATAATAGCATTAGTTTTAAGTATAGCATGGGGGTTAATGATAGCATTAGTTTTAATTATAGCATGGGTATTAATGATATCATTAGTTTTAGGTATAGCATAGATTTAATGTTAGCATTAGTTTTAAGTATAGCATGGATGTTAATGATAGCATTAGTTTTAAGTAGTGCATGGATGTTAATGATAGCATTAGTTTTAGGTATAGCATCAATTTAATGATAGCATTATTTTTAAGTATAGCATGGATGTTAATGATAGCATTAGTTTTAAGTAGTGCATGGATGTTAATGATAGCATTAGTTTTAAGTATAGCATGGGTGTTAATGATAGCATTAGTTTTAAGTATAGCATGGGTGTAATGATAGCATTAGTTTTAAGTATAGCATGGGTGTTAATGATAGCATTAGTTTTAGGTATAGCATCAATTTAATGATAGCATTAGTTTTAAGTATAGCATGGATGTTAATGATAGCATTAGTTTTAAGTATAGCATGGGTGTTAATTATATCATTAGTTTTAGGTATAGCATCAATTTAATGTTAGAATTAGTTTTAAGTATAGCATGGATGTTAATGATAGCATTAGTTTTAAGTAGTGCATGGATGTTAATGATAGCATTAGTTTTAAGTATAGCATGGGTGTTAATGATAGCATTAGTTTTAAGTATAGCATGGTTGATAATGATAGCATTAGTTTTAAGTATAGCATGGGTATTAATGATATCATTAGTTTTAAGTATTGCATGGGTGTTAATGATAACATTAGTTTTAAGTATAGTATAAGTATTGATGATAGCATTAGTTTTAAGTATAGCATGGGTGTTAAAGATTGCATTAGTTTTAAGTATAGCATTGATGTTAATGATAGCATTAGTTTTAAGTATAGCATGGGTATTAATGATATCATTAGTTTTAAGTATAGCATGGATGTTAATGATAGCATTAGTTATAAGTATAGCATGGATGTTAATGATAGCATGTGTGATAAGTATAGCATGGGTGTTAATGATAACATTAGTTATAAGTATAGCATGGGTGTTAATGATAGCATTAGTTTTAAGTATAGTATGGGTATTAATGATAGCATTAGTTTTAATTATAGCATGGGTGTTAAAGATTACATTAGTTTTAAGTATAGCATGGATGTTAATGATAGCATTAGTTTTAAGTATAACATGGGTGTTAATGTTAGCATTAGTTTTAAGTATAGCATGCATGCATTAACACCCATGGGTGTTAATGATAGCATTAGTTATAAGTATAGTATGGGTATTAATGATAGCATTAGTTTTAAGTATAGCATGGGTGTTAATGATAACATTAGTTTTAAGTATCGAATGGGTTTTAATGATAGCATTTATTTTAAGTATAGCATGGATACTAATGATAGCATTAGTTTTAAGTATAGCATGGATACTAATGATAGCATTAGTTTTAATTATATCATGGGTGTTAATGATAGCATTTATTTTAAGTATAGCATGGATACTAATGATAGCATTAGTTTTAAGTATAGCATGGATACTAATGATAGCATTAGTTTTAAGTATAGCATGGATGTTAATGATAGCATTAGTTTTAAGTATAGAATGGGTATTAATGATAGCATTACTTTTAGGTATAGCATAAATTTAATGTTAGCATTAGTTTTAAGTATATAATGGGTTTTAATGATAGCATTAGTTTTAAGTATAGCATGGGTGTTAATTATATCATTAGTTTTAAGTATAGCATGGATGTTAATGATAGCATTAGTTTTAAGTATAGCATGGGTGTAATGATAGCATTAGTTTTAAGTATAGCATGGGTGTTAATGATAGCATTATTTTAGGTATAGTATCAATTTAATGTTAGCATTAGTTTTAAGTATAGCATGGATGTTAATGATAGCATTAGTTTTAAGTAGTGCATGGATTTTAATGATAGCATTAGTTTTAAGTATAGCATGGGGGTTAATGATAGCATTAGTTTTAAGTATAGCATGGATGTTAATGATAAAATTAGTTTTAAATATAGCATGGGTGTAACGATAGCATTAGTTTTAAGTATAGCATAGATGCTAATGATAGCTTTAGTTTTAAGTATAGCATGGGTGTCAATAATAGCATTAGTTTTAAGTATAGCATGGGGGTTAATGATAGCATTAGTTTTAATTATATCATGGGTATTAATGATATCATTAGTTTTAGGTATAGCATAGATTTAATGTTAGCATTAGTTTTAAGTATAGCATGGATGTTAATGATAGCATTAGTTTTAAGTAGTGCATGGATGTTAATGATAGCATTAGTTTTAGGTATAGCATCAATTTAATGATAGCATTAGTTTTAAGTATAGCATGGATGTTAATGATAGCATTAGTTTTAAGTAGTGCATGGATGTTAATGATAGCATTAGTTTTAAGTATAGCATGGGTGTTAATGATAGCATTAGTTTTAAGTATAGCATGGGTGTTAATGATAGCATTAGTTTTAAGTATAGCATGGGTGTAATGATAGCATTAGTTTTAAGTATAGCATGGGTGTTAATGATAACATTAGTTTTAAGTATAGTATAAGTATTGATGATAGCATTAGTTTTAAGTATAGCATGGGTGTTAAAGATTGCATTAGTTTTAAGTATAGCATTAATGTTAATGATAGCATTAGTTTTAAGTATAGCATGGGTATTAATGATATCATTAGTTTTAAGTATAGCATGGGTGTTAATGATAGCATTAGTTTTAAGTATAGCATGGATGTTAATGATAGCATGGGTGATAAGTATAGCATGGATGTTAATGATAACATTAGTTATAAGTATAGCATGGGTGTTAATGATAGCATTAGTTTTAAGTATAGCATGGGTATTAATGATATCATTAGTTTTAGGTATAGCATGGATGTTAATGATAGCATTAGTTTTAACTATAACATGGGTGTTAATGTTAGCATTAGTTTTAAGTATAGCATGCATGCATTAACACCCATGGGTGTTAATGATAGCATTAGTTATAAGTATAGCATGGGTATTAATGATAGCATTACTTTTAGGTATAGCATGCATGCATTAACACCCATGGGTGTTAATGATAGCATTAGTTATAAGTATAGCATGGGTATTAATGATAGCATTACTTTTAGGTATAGCATAAATTTAATGATAGCATTACTTTTAGGTATAGCATGCATGCATTAACACCCATGGGTGTTAATAATAGCATTAGTTATAAGTATAGCATGGGTATTAATGATAGCATTACTTTTAGGTATAGCATAAATTTAATGATAGCATTAGTTTTAAGTATAGCATGGGTGTTAATGATAGCATTAGTTTTAGGTATAGCATCAATTTAATGTTAGCATTAGTTTTAAGTTTAGCATGGGTGTTAATGATAGCATTAGTTTTAGGTATAGCATCAATTTAATGATAGAATTAGTTTTAAGTATAGCATGGATGTTAATGATAGCATTAGTATTAAGTAGTGCATGGATGTTAATGATAGCATTAGTTTTAAGTATAGCATGGGTGTTAATGATATCATTAGTTTTAAGTATAGCATGGGTGTAATGATAGCATTAGTTTTAAGTATAGCATGGGTGTTAATAATAGCATTAGTTTTAAGTATAGCATGGGTGTTAATTATATCATTAGTTTTAAGTATAGCATGGATGTTAATGATAGCATTAGTTTTAAGTATAGCATGGGTGTAATGATAGCATTAGTTTTAAGTATAGCATGGGTGTTAATGATAGCATTAGTTTTAGGTATAGCATCAATTTAATGTTAGCATTAGTTTTAAGTTTAGCATGGATGTTAATGATAGCATTAGTTTTAAGTAGTGCATGGATTTTAATGATAGCATTAGTTTTAAGTATAGCATGGGTGTTAATGATAGCATTAGTTTTAAGTATAGCATGGATGTTAATGATAAAATTAGTTTTAAATATAGCATAGGTGTAATGATAGCATTAGTTTTAAGTATAGCATGGATGTTAATGATAGCTTTAGTTTTAAGTATAGCATGGGTGTTAATGATAGTATTTATTTTAAGTATAGCATGGATACTAATGATAGCATTAGTTTTAAGTATAGCATGGATACTCATGATAGCATTAGTTTTAAGTATAGCATGGATGTTAATGATAGCATTAGTTTTAAGTATAGAATGGGTTTTAATGATAGCATTAATTTTAAGTATAGCATGGATACTAATGATAGCATTAGTTTTAAGTATATCATGGGTGTTAATGATATCATTAGTTATAATTATAGCATGGGTATTAATGATAGCATTACTTTTAGGTATAGCATAAATTTAATGTTATCATTAGTTTTAAGTATAGAATGGGTTTTAATGATAGCATTAGTTTTAAGTATAGCATGTGTGTTAATTATATCATTAGTTTTAAGTATAGAATGGATGTTAATGATAGCATTAGTTTTAAGTATAGCATGGGTGTAATGATAGCATTAGTTTTAAGTATAGCATGGGTGTTAATGATAGCATTATTTTAGGTATAGCATCAATTTAATGTTAGCATTAGTTTTAAGTATAGCATGGATGTTAATGATAGCATTAGTTTTAAGTAGTGCATGGATTTTAATGATAGCATTAGTTTTAAGTATAGCATGGGGGTTAATGATAGCATTATTTTTAAGTATAGCATGGATGTTAATGATAAAATTAGTTTTAAATATAGCATGGGTGTAACGATAGCATTAGTTTTAAGTATAGCATGGATTCTAATGATAGCTTTAGTTTTAAGTATAGCATGGGTGTCAATAATAGCATTAGTTTTAAGTATAGCATGGGGGTTAATGATAGCATTAGTTTTAATTATAGCATGGGTATTAATGATATCATTAGTTTTATGTATAGCATAGATTTAATGTTAGCATTAGTTTTAAGTATAGCATGGATGTTAATGATAGCATTAGTTTTAAGTAGTGCATGGATGTTAATGATAGTATTAGTTTTAGGTATAGCATCAATTTAATGATAGCATTAGTTTTAAGTATAGCATGGATGTTAATGATAGCATTAGTTTTAAGTAGTGCATGGATGTTAATGATAGCATTAGTTTTAAGTATAGCATGGGTGTTAATGATAGCATTAGTTTTAAGTATAGCATGGGTGTAATGATAGCATTAGTTTTAAGTATAGCATGGGTGTTAATGATAGCATTAGTTTTAGGTATAGCATCAATTTAATGATAGCATTAGTTTTAAGTATAGCATGGATGTTAATGATAGCATTAGTTTTAAGTAGTGTATGGATGTTAATGATAGCATTAGTTTTAAGTATAGCATGGGTATTAATGATAGCATTAGTTTTAAGTATAGCATGGGTGTTAATGATAGCATTAGTTTTAAGTATAGCATGGGTGTTAATTATATCATTAGTTTTAAGTATAGCATGGATGTTAATGATAGCATTAGTTTTAAGTATAGCATGGGTGTAATGATAGCATTAGTTTTAAGTATAGCATGGGTGTTAATGATAGCATTAGTTTTAGGTATAGCATCAATTTAATGTTAGCATTAGTTTTAAGTTTAGCATGGGTGTTAATGATAGCATTAGTTTTAGGTATAGCATCAATTTAATGATAGCATTAGTTTTAAGTATAGCATGGATGTTAATGATAGCATTAGTATTAAGTAGTGCATGGATGTTAATGATAGCATTAGTTTTAAGTATAGCATGGGTGTTAATGATATCATTAGTTTTAAGTATAGCATGGGTGTAATGATAGCATTAGTTTTAAGTATAGCATGGGTGTTAATAATAGCATTAGTTTTAAGTATAGCATGGGTGTTAATTATATCATTAGTTTTAAGTATAGCATGGATGTTAATGATAGCATTAGTTTTAAGTATAGCATGGGTGTAATGATAGCATTAGTTTTAAGTATAGCATGGGTGTTAATGATAGCATTAGTTTTAGGTATAGCATCAATTTAATGTTAGCCTTAGTTTTAAGTTTAGCATGGATGTTAATGATAGCATTAGTTTTAAGTAGTGCATGGATTTTAATGATAGCATTAGTTTTAAGTATAGCATGGGTGTTAATGATAGCATTAGTTTTAAGTATAGCATGGATGTTAATGATAAAATTAGTTTTAAATATAGCATAGGTGTAATGATAGCATTAGTTTTAAGTATAGCATGGATGTTAATGATAGCTTTAGTTTTAAGTATAGCATGGGTGTTAATGATAGTATTTATTTTAAGTATAGCATGGATACTAATGATAGCATTAGTTTTAAGTATAGCATGGATACTCATGATAGCATTAGTTTTAAGTATAGCATGGATGTTAATGATAGCATTAGTTTTAAGTATAGAATGGGTTTTAATGATAGCATTAATTTTAAGTATAGCATGGATACTAATGATAGCATTAGTTTTAAGTATATCATGGGTGTTAATGATATCATTAGTTATAAGTATAGCATGGGTATTAATGATAGCATTACTTTTAGGTATAGCATAAATTTAATGTTATCATTAGTTTTAAGTATAGAATGGGTTTTAATGATAGCATTAGTTTTAAGTATAGCATGGGTGTTAATTATATCATTAGTTTTAAGTATAGAATGGATGTTAATGATAGCATTAGTTTTAAGTATAGCATGGGTGTAATGATAGCATTAGTTTTAAGTATAGCATGGGTGTTAATGATAGCATTATTTTAGGTATAGCATCAATTTAATGTTAGCATTAGTTTTAAGTATAGCATGGATGTTAATGATAGCATTAGTTTTAAGTAGTGCATGGATTTTAATGATAGCATTAGTTTTAAGTATAGCATGGGGGTTAATGATAGCATTATTTTTAAGTATAGCATGGATGTTAATGATAAAATTAGTTTTAAATATAGCATGGGTGTAACGATAGCATTAGTTTTAAGTATAGCATGGATGCTAATGATAGCTTTAGTTTTAAGTATAGCATGGGTGTCAATAATAGCATTAGATTTAAGTATAGCATGGGGGTTAATGATAGCATTAGTTTTAATTATAGCATGGGTATTAATGATATCATTAGTTTTATGTATAGCATAGATTTAATGTTAGAATTAGTTTTAAGTATAGCATGGATGTTAATGATAGCATTAGTTTTAAGTAGTGCATGGATGTTAATGATAGTATTAGTTTTAGGTATAGCATCAATTTAATGATAGCATTAGTTTTAAGTATAGCATGGATGTTAATGATAGCATTAGTTTTAAGTAGTGCATGGATGTTAATGATAGCATTAGTTTTAAGTATAGCATGGGTGTTAATGATAGCATTAGTTTTAAGTATAGCATGGGTGTAATGATAGCATTAGTTTTAAGTATAGCATGGGTGTTAATGATAGCATTAGTTTTAGGTATAGCATCAATTTAATGATAGCATTAGTTTTAAGTATAGCATGGATGTTAATGATAGCATTAGTTTTAAGTAGTGTATGGATGTTAATGATAGCATTAGTTTTAAGTATAGCATGGGTATTAATGATATCATTAGTTTTAAGTATAGCATGGGTGTTAATGATAACATTAGTTTTAAGTATAGTATGAGTATTAATGATAGCATTAGTTTTAAGTATAGCATGGGTGTTAAAGATTGCATTAGTTTTAAGTATAGCATGGATGTTAATGATAGCATTAGTTTTAAGTAGTGCATGGATGTTAATGATAGCATTAGTTTTAAGTATAGCATGGGTGTTAATGATATCATTAGTTTTAAGTACAGCATGGGTGTTAATGATAGCATTAGTTTTAAGTATAGCATGGATGTTAATGATAGCATGGGTGATAAGTATAGCATGGATGTTAATGATAACATTAGTTATAAGTATAGCATGGGTGTTAATGATAGCATTAGTTTTAAGTATAGCATGGGTATTAATGATATCATTAGTTTTAGGTATAGCATGGATGTTAATGATAACATTAGTTTTAAGTATAGTATGGGTATTAATTATAGCATTAGTTTTAAGTATAACATGGGTGTTTATGTTAGCATTAGTTTTAAGTATAGCATGCATGCATTAACACCCATGGGTGTTAATGATAGCATTAGTTATAAGTATAGCATGGGTATTAATGATAGCATTACTTTTAGGTATAGCATGCATGCATTAACACCCATGGGTGTTAATGATAGCATTAGTTATAAGTATAGCATGGGTGTTAATGATAGAATTAGTTTTAAGTATAGCATGGGTGTAATGATAGCATTAGTTTTAAGTATAGCATGGGTGTTAATGATAGCATTAGTTTTAGGTATAGCATCAATTTAATGATAGCATTAGTTTTAAGTATAGAATGGGTTTTAATGATAGCATTAGTTTTAAGTAGTGCATGGATGTTAATGATAGCATTAGTTTTAAGTCTAGCATGGGTGTTAATGATAGCATTAGTTTTAAGTATAGCATGGGTGTTAATGATAACATTAGTTTTAAGTATAGTATGAGTATTAATGATAGCATTAGTTTTAAGTATAGCATGGGTGTTAAAGATTGCATTAGTTTTAAGTATAGCATGGATGTTAATGATAGCATTAGTTTTAAGTAGTGCATGGATTTTAATGATAGCATTAGTTTTAAGTATAGCATGGGGGTTAATGATAGCATTAGTTTTAAGTATAGCATGGATGTTAATGATAAAATTAGTTTTAAATATAGCATGGGTGTAACGATAGCATTAGTTTTAAGTATAGCATGGATGCTAATGATAGCTTTAGTTTTAAGTATAGCATGGGTGTCAATAATAGCATTAGTTTTAAGTATAGCATGGGGGTTAATGATAGCATTAGTTTTAATTATAGCATGGGTATTAATGATATCATTAGTTTTAGTTATAGCATAGATTTAATGTTAGCATTAGTTTTAAGTATAGCATGGATGTTAATAATAGCATTAGTTTTAAGTATAGCATGGGTGTTAATGATAGCATTAGTTTTAGGTATAGCATCAATTTAATGATAGCATTAGTTTTAAGTATAGCATGGATGTTAATGATAGCATTAGTTATAAGTAGTGCATGGATGTTAATGATAGCATTAGTTTTAAGTATAGCATGGGTGTTAATGATAGCATTAGTTTTAAGTATAGCATGGGTGTAATGATAGCATTAGTTTTAAGTATAGCATGGGTATTAATGATAGCATTAGTTTTAGGTATAGCATCAATTTAATGATAGCATTAGTTTTAAGTATAGCATGGATGTTAATGATAGCATTAGTTTTAAGTAGTGCATGGATGTTAATGATAGCATTAGTTTTAAGTATATCATGGGTGTTAATGATATCATTAGTTTTAAGTATAGCATGGGTGTTAATAATAGCATTAGTTTTAAGTATAGCATGGATGTTAATGATAGCATGGGTGATAAGTATAGCATGGATGTTAATGATAACATTAGTTATAAGTATAGCATGGGTGTTAATGATAGCATTAGTTTTAAGTATAGCATGGGTATTAATGATATCATTAGTTTTAGGTATAGCATGAATGTTAATGATAACATTAGTTTTAAGTATAGTATGGGTATTAATGATAGCATTAGTTTTAAGTATAGCATGGGTGTTAAAGATTGCATTAGTTTTAAGTATAGCATGGATGTTAATGATAGCATTAGTTTTAAGTATAACATGGGTGTTAATGTTAGCATTAGTTTTAAGTATAGCATGCATGCATTAACACCCATGGGTGTTAATGATAGCATTAGTTATAAGTATAGCATGGGTATTAATGATAGCATTACTTTTAGGTATAGCATGCATGCATTAACACCCATGGGTGTTAATGATAGCATTAGTTATAAGTATAGCATGGGTATTAATGATAGCATTACTTTTAGGTATAGCATAAATTTAATGTTAATATTAGTTTTAAGTATAGAATGGGATTTAATGATAGAATTAGTTTTAAGTATAGCATGGGTGTTAATGATAGCATTAGTTTTAAGTATAGCATGGGTGTTAATTATATCATTAGTTTTAAGTATAGCATGGATGTTAATGATAGCATTAGTTTTAAGTATAGCATGGGTGTAATGATAGAATTAGTTTTAAGTATAGCATAGGTGTTAATGATAGCATTAGTTTTAGGTATAGCATCAATTTAATGTTACCATTAGTTTTAAGTTTAGCATGGATGTTAATGATAGCTTTAGTTTTAAGTATAGCATGGGTGTCAATAATAGCATTAGTTTTAAGTTTAGCATGGGGGTTAATGATAGCATTAGTTTTAATTATAGCATGGGTATTAATGATATCATTAGTTTTAGGTATAGCATGGATGTTAATGATAACATTAGTTTTAAGTATAGTATAGGTATTAATGATAGCATTAGTTTTAAGTATAGCATGGATGTTAATGATAGCATTAGTTTTAAGTATAACATGGGTGTTAATGTTAGCATTAGTTTTAAGTATAGCATGCATGCATTAACACCCATGGGTGTTAATGATAGCATTAGTTATAAGTATAGCATGCGTATTAATGATAGCATTACTTTTAAGTATAGCATAAATTTAATGTTAGCATTAGTTTTAAGTATAGAATGGATGTTAATGATAACATTAGTTTTAAGTATAGTATGGGTATTAATGATAGCATTAGTTTTAAGTATAGCATGGATGTTAATGATAGCATTAGTTTTAAGTATAACATGGGTGTTAATGTTAGCATTAGTTTTAAGTATAGCATGGGTATTAATGATATCATTAGTTTTAGGTATAGCATGGATGTTAATGATAACATTAGTTTTAAGTATAGTATGGGTATTAATGATAGCATTAGTTTTAAGTATAGCATGGATGTTAATGATAGCATTAGTTTTAAGTATAACATGGGTGTTAATGTTAGCATTAGTTTTAAGTATAGCATGCATGCATTAACACCCATGGGTGTTAATGATAGCATTAGTTATAAGTATAGCATGCGTATTAATGATAGCATTACTTTTAGGTATAGCATGCATGCATTAACACCCATGGGTGTTAATGATAGCATTAGTTATAAGTATAGCATGGGTATTAATGATAGCATTACTTTTAGGTATAGCATAAATTTAATGTTAGCATTAGTTTTAAGTATAGAATGGGATTTAATGATAGCATTAGTTTTAAGTATAGCATGGGTGTTAATGATAGCATTAGTTTTAAGTATAGGATGGGTGTTAATTATATCATTAGTTTTAAGTATAGCATGGGTGTTAATGATAGCATTAGTTTTAAGTATAGCATGGGTATTAATGATATCATTAGTTTTAGGTATAGCATGGATGTTAATGATAACATTAGTTTTAAGTATAGTATGGGTATTAATGATAGCATTAGTTTTAAGTATAGAATGGGTGTAATGATAGCATTAGTTTTAAGTATAGCATGGATTTTAATGATAGCATTAGTTTTAAGTATAGCATGGATGTTAATGATAAAATTAGTTTTAAATATAGCATGGGTGTCAATAATAGCATTAGTTTTAAGTATAGCATGGGGGTTAATGATAGCATTAGTTTTAATTATAGCATGGGTATTAATGATATCATTAGTTTTAGTTATAGCATAGATTTAATGTTAGCATTAGTTTTAAGTATAGCATGGATTTTAATGATAGCATTAGTTTTAAGTAGTGCATGGATGTTAATGATAGTATTAGTTTTAGGTATAGCATCAATTTAATGATAGCATTAGTTTTAAGTATAGCATGGATGTTAATGATAGCATTAGTTTTAAGTATAGCATGGGTGTTAATGATAGCATTAGTTTTAGGTATAGCATCAATTTAATGATAGCATTAGTTTTAAGTATAGCATGGATGTTAATGATAGCATTAGTTTTAAGTAGTGCATGGATGTTAATGATAGCATTAGTTTTAAGTATAGCATGGGTGTTAATGATATCATTAGTTTTAAGTATAGCATGGGTGTTAATGATAGCATTAGTTTTAAGTATAGCATGGATGTTAATGATAGCATGGGTGATAAGTATAGCATGGATGTTAATGATAACATTAGTTATAAGTATAGCATGGGTGTTAATGATAGCATTAGTTTTAAGTATAACATGGGTGTTAATGTTAGCATTAGTTTTAAGTATAGCATGCATGCATTAACACCCATGGGTGTTAATGATAGCATTAGTTATAAGTATAGCATGGGTATTAATGATAGCATTACTTTTAGGTATAGCATGCATGCATTAACACCCATGGGTGTTAATGATAGCATTAGTTATAAGTATAGCATGGGTATTAATGATAGCATTACTTTTAGGTATAGCATAAATTTAATGTTAGCATTAGTTTTAAGTATAGAATGGGATTTAATGATAGCATTAGTTTTAAGTATAGCATGGGTGTTAATGATAGCATTAGTTTTAAGTATAGCATGGGTGTTAATTATATCATTAGTTTTAAGTATAGCATGGATGTTAATGATAGCATTAGTTATAAGTATAGCATGGGTGTTAATGATAGCATTAGTTTTAAGTATAGCATGGGTATTAATGATATCATTAGTTTTAGGTATAGCATGGATGTTAATGATAACATTAGTTTTAAGTATAGTATGGGTATTAATGATAGCATTAGTTTTAAGTATAGCATGGATGTTAATGATAGCATTAGTTTTAAGTATAACATGGGTGTTAATGTTAGCATTAGTTTTAAGTATAGCATGCATGCATTAACACCCATGGGTGTTAATGATAGCATTAGTTATAAGTATAGCATGCGTATTAATGATAGCATTACTTTTAGGTATAGCATGCATGCATTAACACCCATGGGTGTTAATGATAGCATTAGTTATAAGTATAGCATGGGTATTAATGATAGCATTACTTTTAGGTATAGCATAAATTTAATGTTAGCATTAGTTTTAAGTATAGAATGGGATTTAATGATAGCATTAGTTTTAAGTATAGCATGGGTGTTAATGATAGCATTAGTTTTAAGTATAGGATGGGTGTTAATTATATCATTAGTTTTAAGTATAGCATGGGTGTTAATGATAGCATTAGTTTTAAGTATAGCATGGGTATTAATGATATCATTAGTTTTAGGTATAGCATGGATGTTAATGATAACATTAGTTTTAAGTATAGTATGGGTATTAATGATAGCATTAGTTTTAAGTATAGCATGGGTGTAATGATAGCATTAGTTTTAAGTATAGCATGGATTTTAATGATAGCATTAGTTTTAAGTATAGCATGGGTATTAATGATATCATTAGTTTTAGGTATAGCATGGATGTTAATGATAACATTAGTTTTAAGTATAGTATGGGTATTAATGTTAGCATTAGTTTTAAGTATAGAATGGGATTTAATGATAGCATTAGTTTTAAGTATAGCATGGGTGTTAATGATAGCATTAGTTTTAAGTATAGGATGGGTGTTAATTATATCATTAGTTTTAAGTAGTGCATGGATGTTAATGATAGCATTATTTTTAAGTATAGCATGGGTGTTAATGATATCATTAGTTTTAAGTATAGCATGGGTGTTAATGATAGCATTAGTTTTAAGTATAGCATGGATGTTAATGATAGCATGGGTGATAAGTATAGCATGGATGTTAATGATAACATTAGTTATAAGTATAGCATGGGTGTTAATGATAGCATTAGTTTTAAGTATAGCATGGGTATTAATGATATCATTAGTTTTAGGTATAGCATGGATGTTAATGATAACATTAGTTTTAAGTATAGTATGGGTATTAATGATAGCATTAGTTTTAAGTATAGCATGGGTGTTAAAGATTGCATTAGTTTTAAGTATAGCATGGATGTTAATGATAGCATTAGTTTTAAGTATAACATGGGTGTTAATGTTAGCATTAGTTTTAAGTATAGCATGCATGCATTAACACCCATGGGTGTTAATGATAGCATTAGTTATAAGTATAGCATGGGTATTAATGATAGCATTACTTTTAGGTATAGCATGCATGCATTAACACCCATGGGTGTTAATGATAGCATTAGTTATAAGTATAGCATGGGTATTAATGATAGCATTACTTTTAGGTATAGCATAAATTTAATGTTAGCATTAGTTTTAAATATAGAATGGGATTTAATGATAGCATTAGTTTTAAGTATAGCATGGGTGTTAATGATAGCATTAGTTTTAAGTATAGCATGGGTGTTAATTATATCATTAGTTTTAAGTATAGCATGGATGTTAATGATAGCATTAGTTATAAGTATAGCATGGGTGTTAATGATAGCATTAGTTTTAAGTATAGCATGGGTATTAATAATATCATTAGTTTTAGGTATAGCATGGATGTTAATGATAACATTAGTTTTAAGTATAGTATGGGTATTAATGATAGCATTAGTTTTAAGTATAGCATGGATGTTAATGATAGCATTAGTTTTAAGTATAACATGGGTGTTAATGTTAGCATTAGTTTTAAGTATAGCATGCATGCATTAACACCCATGGGTGTTAATGATAGCATTAGTTATAAGTATAGCATGCGTATTAATGATAGCATTACTTTTAGGTATAGCATGCATGCATTAACACCCATGGGTGTTAATGATAGCATTAGTTATAAGTATAGCATGGGTATTAATGATAGCATTACTTTTAGGTATAGCATAAATTTAATGTTAGCATTAGTTTTAAGTATAGAATGGGATTTAATGATAGCATTAGTTTTAAGTATAGCATGGGTGTTAATGATAGCATTAGTTTTAAGTATAGGATGGGTGTTAATTATATCATTAGTTTTAAGTATAGCATGGGTGTTAATGATAGCATTAGTTTTAAGTATAGCATGGGTATTAATGATATCATTAGTTTTAGGTATAGCATGGATGTTAATGATAACATTAGTTTTAAGTATAGTATGGGTATTAATGATAGCATTAGTTTTAAGTATAGCATGGGTGTAATGATAGCATTAGTTTTAAGTATAGCATGGATTTTAATGATAGCATTAGTTTTAAGTATAGCATGGGGGTTAATGATAGCATTAGTTTTAAGTATGGCATGGGTGTTAATTATATCATTAGTTTTAAGTATAGCATGGATGTTAATGATAGCATTAGTTATAAGTATAGCATGGGTGTTAATGAAAGCATTAGTTTTAAGTATAGCATGGGTATTAATGATATCATTAGTTTTAGGTATAGCATGGATGTTAATGATAACATTAGTTTTAAGTATAGTATGGGTATTAATGATAGCATTAGTTTTAAGTATAGCATGGATGTTAATGATAGCATTAGTTTTAAGTATAACATGGGTGTTAATGTTAGCATTAGTTTTAAGTATAGCATGCATGCATTAACACCCGTGGGTGTTAATGATAGCATTAGTTATAAGTATAGCATGCGTATTAATGATAGCATTACTTTTAGGTATAGCATGCATGCATTAACACCTATGGGTGTTAATGATAGCATTAGTTATAAGTATAGCATGGGTGTTAAAGATTGCATTAGTTTTAAGTATAGCATGGATGTTAATGATAGCATTAGTTTTAAGTATAACATGGGTGTTAATGTTAGCATTAGTTTTAAGTATAGCATGCATGCATTAACACCCATGGGTGTTAATGATAGCATTAGTTATAAGTATAGCATGGGTATTAATGATAGCATTACTTTTAGGTATAGCATGCATGCATTAACACCCATGGGTGTTAATGATAGCATTAGTTATAAGTATAGCATGGGTATTAATGATAGCATTACTTTTAGGTATAGCATAAATTTAATGTTAGCATTAGTTTTAAATATAGAATGGGATTTAATGATAGCATTAGTTTTAAGTATAGCATGGGTGTTAATGATAGCATTAGTTTTAAGTATAGCATGGGTGTTAATTATATCATTAGTTTTAAGTATAGCATGGATGTTAATGATAGCATTAGTTATAAGTATAGCATGGGTGTTAATGATAGCATTAGTTTTAAGTATAGCATGGGTATTAATAATATCATTAGTTTTAGGTATAGCATGGATGTTAATGATAACATTAGTTTTAAGTATAGTATGGGTATTAATGATAGCATTAGTTTTAAGTATAGCATGGATGTTAAAGATAGCATTAGTTTTAAGTATAACATGGGTGTTAATGTTAGCATTAGTTTTAAGTATAGCATGCATGCATTAACACCCATGGGTGTTAATGATAGCATTAGTTATAAGTATAGCATGCGTATTAATGATAGCATTACTTTTAGGTATAGCATGCATGCATTAACACCCATGGGTGTTAATGATAGCATTAGTTATAAGTATAGCATGGGTATTAATGATAGCATTACTTTTAGGTATAGCATAAATTTAATGTTAGCATTAGTTTTAAGTATAGAATGGGATTTAATGATAGCATTAGTTTTAAGTATAGCATGGGTGTTAATGATAGCATTAGTTTTAAGTATAGGATGGGTGTTAATTATATCATTAGTTTTAAGTATAGCATGGGTGTTAATGATAGCATTAGTTTTAAGTATAGCATGGGTATTAATGATATCATTAGTTTTAGGTATAGCATGGATGTTAATGATAACATTAGTTTTAAGTATAGTATGGGTATTAATGATAGCATTAGTTTTAAGTATAGCATGGGTGTAATGATAGCATTAGTTTTAAGTATAGCATGGATTTTAATGATAGCATTAGTTTTAAGTATAGCATGGGGGTTAATGATAGCATTAGTTTTAAGTATGGCATGGGTGTTAATTATATCATTAGTTTTAAGTATAGCATGGATGTTAATGATAGCATTAGTTATAAGTATAGCATGGGTGTTAATGATAGCATTAGTTTTAAGTATAGCATGGGTATTAATGATATCATTAGTTTTAGGTATAGCATGGATGTTAATGATAACATTAGTTTTAAGTATAGTATGGGTATTAATGATAGCATTAGTTTTAAGTATAGCATGGATGTTAATGATAGCATTAGTTTTAAGTATAACATGGGTGTTAATGTTAGCATTAGTTTTAAGTATAGCATGCATGCATTAACACCCGTGGGTGTTAATGATAGCATTAGTTATAAGTATAGCATGCGTATTAATGATAGCATTACTTTTAGGTATAGCATGCATGCATTAACACCTATGGGTGTTAATGATAGCATTAGTTATAAGTATAGCATGGGTATTAATGATAGCATTACTTTTAGGTATAGCATAAATTTAATGTTAGCATTAGTTTTAAGTATAGAATGGGATTTAATGATAGCATTAGTTTTAAGTATAGCATGGGTGTTAATGATAGCATTAGTTTTAAGTATAGGATGGGTGTTAATTATATCATTAGTTTTAAGTATAGCATGGGTGTTAATGATAGCATTAGTTTTAAGTATAGCATGGGTATTAATGATATCATTAGTTTTAGGTATAGCATGGATGTTAATGATAACATTAGTTTTAAGTATAGTATGGGTATTAATGATAGCATTAGTTTTAAGTATAGCATGGGTGTAATGATAGCATTAGTTTTAAGTATAGCATGGATTTTAATGATATCATTAGTTTTAAGTATAGCATGGGGGTTAATGATAGCATTAGTTTTAAGTATAGCATGGATGTTAATGATAAAATTAGTTTTAAATATAGCATGGGTGTCAATAATAGCATTAGTTTTAAGTATAGCATGGGGGTTAATGATAGCATTAGTTTTAATTATAGCATGGGTATTAATGATATCATTAGTTTTAGTTATAGCATAGATTTAATGTTAGCATTAGTTTTAAGTATAGCATGGATTTTAATGATAGCATTAGTTTTAAGTAGTGCATGGATGTTAATGATAGTATTAGTTTTAGGTATAGCATCAATTTAATGATAGCATTAGTTTTAAGTATAGCATGGATGTTAATGATAGCATTAGTTTTAAGTATAGCATGGGTGTTAATGATAGCATTAGTTTTAGGTATAGCATCAATTTAATGATAGCATTAGTTTTAAGTATAGCATGGATGTTAATGATAGCATTAGTTATAAGTAGTGCATGGATGTTAATGATAGCATTAGTTTTAAGTATAGCATGGGTGTTAATGATAGCATTAGTTTTAAGTATAGCATGGGTGTAATGATAGCATTAGTTTTAAGTATAGCATGGGTATTAATGATAGCATTAGTTTTAGGTATAGCATCAATTTAATGATAGCATTAGTTTTAAGTATAGCATGGATGTTAATGATAGCATTAGTTTTAAGTAGTGCATGGATGTTAATGATAGCATTAGTTTTAAGTATAGCATGGGTGTTAATGATATCATTAGTTTTAAGTATAGCATGGGTGTTAATGATAGCATTAGTTTTAAGTATAGCATGGATGTTAATGATAGCATGGGTGATAAGTATAGCATGGATGTTAATGATAACATTAGTTATAAGTATAGCATGGGTGTTAATGATAGCATTAGTTTTAAGTATAGCATGGGTATTAATGATATCATTAGTTTTAGGTATAGCATGGATGTTAATGATAACATTAGTTTTAAGTATAGTATGGGTATTAATGATAGCATTAGTTTTAAGTATAGCATGGGTGTTAAAGATTGCATTAGTTTTAAGTATAGCATGGATGTTAATGATAGCATTAGTTTTAAGTATAACATGGGTGTTAATGTTAGCATTAGTTTTAAGTATAGCATGCATGCATTAACACCCATGGGTGTTAATGATAGCATTAGTTATAAGTATAGCATGGGTATTAATGATAGCATTACTTTTAGGTATAGCATGCATGCATTAACACCCATGGGTGTTAATGATAGCATTAGTTATAAGTATAGCATGGGTATTAATGATAGCATTACTTTTAGGTATAGCATAAATTTAATGTTAGCATTAGTTTTAAGTATAGAATGGGATTTAATGATAGCATTAGTTTTAAGTATAGCATGGGTGTTAATGATAGCATTAGTTTTAAGAATAGCATGGGTGTTAATTATATCATTAGTTTTAAGTATAGCATGGATGTTAATGATAGCATTAGTTTTAAGTATAGCATGGGTGTAATGATAGAATTAGTTTTAAGTATAGCATAGGTGTTAATGATAGCATTAGTTTTAGGTATAGCATCAATTTAATGTTACCATTAGTTTTAAGTTTAGCATGGATGTTAATGATAGCTTTAGTTTTAAGTATAGCATGGGTGTCAATAATAGCATTAGTTTTAAGTATAGCATGGGGGTTAATGATAGCATTAGTTTTAATTATAGCATGGGTATTAATGATATCATTAGTTTTAGGTATAGCATAGATTTAATGTTAGCATTAGTTTTAAGTATAGCATGGATGTTAATGATAGCATTAGTTTTAAGTATAACATGGGTGTTAATGTTAGCATTAGTTTTAAGTATAGCATGCATGCATTAACACCCATGGGTGTTAATGATAGCATTAGTTATAAGTATAGCATGGGTATTAATGATAGCATTACTTTTAGGTATAGCATGCATGCATTAACACCCATGGGTGTTAATGATAGCATTAGTTATAAGTATAGCATGGGTATTAATGATAGCATTACTTTTAGGTATAGCATAAATGTAATGTTAGCATTAGTTTTAAGTGTAGAATGGGATTTAATGATAGCATTAGTTTTAAGTATAGCATGGGTGTTAATGATAGCATTAGTTTTAAGTATAGTATGGGTGTTAATTATATCATTAGTTTTAAGTATAGCATGGATGTTAATGATAGCATTAGTTTTAAGTATAGCATGGGTGTAATGATAGAATTAGTTTTAAGTATAGCATAGGTGTTAATGATAGCATTAGTTTTAGGTATAGCATCAATTTAATGTTACCATTAGTTTTAAGTTTAGCATGGATGTTAATGATAGCTTTAGTTTTAAGTATAGCATGGGTGTCAATAATAGCATTAGTTTTAAGTATAGCATGGGGGTTAATGATAGCATTAGTTTTAATTATAGCATGGGTATTAATGATATCATTAGTTTTAGGTATAGCATAGATTTAATGTTAGCATTAGTTTTAAGTATAGCATGGATGTTAATGATAGCATTAGTTTTAAGTATAGCATGGGTGTAATGATAGCATTAGTTTTAAGTATAGCATGGGTGTTAATGATAGCATTAGTTTTAGGTATAGCATCAATTTAATGTTAGCATTAGTTTTAAGTTTAGCATGGATGTTAATGATAGCATTAGTTTTAAGTAGTGCCTGGATTTTAATGATAGCATTAGTTTTAAGTATAGCATGGATGTTAATGATAGCATTAGTTTTAAGTATAGCATGGGGGTTAATGATAGCATTAGTTTTAATTATAGCATGGGTATTAATGATATCATTAGTTTTAGTTATAGCATAGATATAATGTTAGCATTAGTTTTAAGTATAGCATGGATGTTAATGATAGCATTAGTTTTAAGTATAGCATGCATGCATTAACACCCATGGGTGTTAATGATAGCATTAGTTATAAGTATAGCATGCGTATTAATGATAGCATTACTTTTAGGTATAGCATGCATGCATTAACACCCATGGGTGTTAATGATAGCATTAGTTATAAGTATAGCATGGGTATTAATGATAGCATTACTTTTAGGTATAGCATAAATTTAATGTTAGCATTAGTTTTAAGTATAGAATGGGATTTAATGATAGCATTAGTTTTAAGTATAGCATGGGTGTTAATGATAGCATTAGTTTTAAGTATAGGATGGGTGTTAATTATATCATTAGTTTTAAGTATAGCATGGGTGTTAATGATAGCATTAGTTTTAAGTATAGCATGGGTATCAATGATATCATTAGTTTTAGGTATAGCATGGATGTTAATGATAACATTAGTTTTAAGTATAGTATGGGTATTAATGATAGCATTAGTTTTAAGTATAGCATGGGTGTAATGATAGTATTAGTTTTAAGTATAGCATGGATTTTAATGATAGCATTAGTTTTAAGTATAGCATGGGGGTTAATGATAGCATTAGTTTTAAGTATAGCATGGATGTTAATGATAAAATTAGTTTTAAATATAGCATGGGTGTCAATAATAGCATTAGTTTTAAGTATAGCATGGGGGTTAATGATAGCATTAGTTTTAATTATAGCATGGGTATTAATGATATCATTAGTTTTAGTTATAGCATAGATTTAATGTTAGCATTAGTTTTAAGTATAGCATGGATTTTAATGATAGCATTAGTTTTAAGTAGTGCATGGATGTTAATGATAGTATTAGTTTTAGGTATAGCATCAATTTAATGATAGCATTAGTTTTAAGTATAGCATGGATGTTAATGATAGCATTAGTTTTAAGTATAGCATGGGTGTTAATGATAGCATTAGTTTTAGGTATAGCATCAATTTAATGATAGCATTAGTTTTAAGTATAGCATGGATGTTAATGATAGCATTAGTTATAAGTAGTGCATGGATGTTAATGATAGCATTAGTTTTAAGTATAGCATGGGTGTTAATGATAGCATTAGTTTTAAGTATAGCATGGGTGTAATGATAGCATTAGTTTTAAGTATAGCATGGGTATTAATGATAGCATTAGTTTTAGGTATAGCATCAATTTAATGATAGCATTAGTTTTAAGTATAGCATGGCTGTTAATGATAGCATTAGTTTTAAGTAGTGCATGGATGTTAATGATAGCATTAGTTTTAAGTATAGCATGGGTGTTAATGATATCATTAGTTTTAAGTATAGCATGGGTGTTAATGATAGCATTAGTTTTAAGTATAGCATGGATGTTAATGATAGCATGGGTGATAAGTATAGCATGGATGTTAATGATAACATTAGTTTTAAGTATAGTATGGGTATTAATGATAGCATTAGTTTTAAGTATAGCATGGGTGTTAAAGATTGCATTAGTTTTAAGTATAGCATGGATGTTAATGATAGCATTAGTTTTAAGTATAACATGGGTGTTAATGTTAGCATTAGTTTTAAGTATAGCATGCATGCATTAACACCCATGGGTGTTAATGATAGCATTAGTTATAAGTATAGCATGGGTATTAATGATAGCATTACTTTTAGGTATAGCATGCATGCATTAACACCCATGGGTGTTAATGATAGCATTAGTTATAAGTATAGCATGGGTATTAATGATAGCATTACTTTTAGGTATAGCATAAATTTAATGTTAGCATTAGTTTTAAGTATAGAATGGGATTTAATGATAGCATTAGTTTTAAGTATAGCATGGGTGTTAATGATAGCATTAGTTTTAAGTATAGCATGGGTGTTAATTATATCATTAGTTTTAAGTATAGCATGGATGTTAATGATAGCATTAGTTTTAAGTATAGCATGGGTGTAATGATAGAATTAGTTTTAAGTATAGCATAGGTGTTAATGATAGCATTAGTTTTAGGTATAGCATCAATTTAATTTTACCATTAGTTTTAAGTTTAGCATGGATGTTAATGATAGCTTTAGTTTTAAGTATAGCATGGGTGTCAATAATAGCATTAGTTTTAAGTATAGCATGGGGGTTAATGATAGCATTAGTTTTAATTATAGCATGGGTATTAATGATATCATTAGTTTTAGGTATAGCATAGATTTAATGTTAGCATTAGTTTTAAGTATAGCATGGATGTTAATGATAGCATTAGTTTTAAGTATAACATGGGTGTTAATGTTAGCATTAGTTTTAAGTATAGCATGCATGCATTAACACCCATGGGTGTTAATGATAGCATTAGTTATAAGTATAGCATGGGTATTAATGATAGCATTACTTTTAGGTATAGCATGCATGCATTAACACCCATGGGTGTTAATGATAGCATTAGTTATAAGTATAGCATGGGTATTAATGATAGCATTACTTTTAGGTATAGCATAAATTTAATGTTAGCATTAGTTTTAAGTGTAGAATGGGATTTAATGATAGCATTAGTTTTAAGTATAGCATGGGTGTTAATGATAGCATTAGTTTTAAGTATAGTATGGGTGTTAATTATATCATTAGTTTTAAGTATAGCATGGATGTTAATGATAGCATTAGTTTTAAGTATAGCATGGGTGTAATGATAGAATTAGTTTTAAGTATAGCATAGGTGTTAATGATAGCATTAGTTTTAGGTATAGCATCAATTTAATGTTACCATTAGTTTTAAGTTTAGCATGGATGTTAATGATAGCTTTAGTTTTAAGTATAGCATGGGTGTCAATAATAGCATTAGGTTTAAGTATAGCATGGGGGTTAATGATAGCATTAGTTTTAATTATAGCATGGGTATTAATGATATCATTAGTTTTAGGTATAGCATAGATTTAATGTTAGCATTAGTTTTAAGTATAGCATGGATGTTAATGATAGCATTAGTTTTAAGTATAGCATGGGTGTAATGATAGCATTAGTTTTAAGTATAGCATGGGTGTTAATGATAGTATTAGTTTTAGGTATAGCATCAATTTAATGTTAGCATTAGTTTTAAGTTTAGCATGGATGTTAATGATAGCATTAGTTTTAAGTAGTGCATGGATTTTAATGATAGCATTAGTTTTAAGTATAGCATGGATGTTAATGATAGCATTAGTTTTAAGTATAGCATGGGGGTTAATGATAGCATTAGTTTTAATTATAGCATGGGTATTAATTATATCATTAGTTTTAGTTATAGCATAGATATAATGTTAGCATTAGTTTTAAGTATAGCATGGATGTTAATGATAGCATTAGTTTTAAGTAGTGCATGGATGTTAATGATAGTATTAGTTTTAGGTATAGCATCAATTTAATGATAGCATTAGTTTTAAGTATAGCATGGATGTTAATGATAGCATTAGTTTTAAGTATAGCATGGGTGTTAATGATAGCATTAGTTTTAGGTATAGCATCAATTTAATGATAGCATTAGTTTTAAGTATAGCATGGATGTTAATGATAGCATTAGTTTTAAGTAGTGCATGGATGTTAATGATAGCATTAGTTTTAAGTATAGCATGGGTGTTAATGATAGCATTAGTTTTAGGTATAGCATCAATTTAATGTTAGCATTAGTTTTAAGTTTAGCATGGATGTTAATGATAGCATTAGTTTTAAGTAGTGCATGGATTTTAATGATAGCATTAGTTTTAAGTATAGCATGGATGTTAATGATAGCATTAGTTTTAAGTATAGCATGGGGGTTAATGATAGCATTAGTTTTAATTATAGCATGGGTATTAATGATATCATTAGTTTTAGTTATAGCATAGATATAATGTTAGCATTAGTTTTAAGTATAGCATGGATGTTAATGATAGCATTAGTTTTAAGTAGTGCATGAATGTTAATGATAGTATTAGTTTTAGGTATAGCATCAATTTAATGATAGCATTAGTTTTAAGTATAGCATGGATGTTAATGATAGCATTAGTTTTAAGTATAGCATGGGTGTTAATGATAGCATTAGTTTTAGGTATAGCATCAATTTAATGATAGCATTAGTTTTAAGTATAGCATGGATGTTAATGATAGCATTAGTTTTAAGTAGTGCATGGATGTTAATGATAGCATTAGTTTTAAGTATAGCATGGGTGTTAATGATAGCATTAGTTTTAAGTATAGCATGGGTGTAATGATAGCATTAGTTTTAAGTATAGCATGGGTGTTAATGATAGCATTAGTTTTAGGTATAGCATCAATTTAATGATAGCATTAGTTTTAAGTATAGCATGGATGTTAATGATAGCATTAGTTTTAAGTAGTGCATGGATGTTAATGATAGAATTAGTTTTAAGTATAGCATGGGTGTTAATGATATCATTAGTTTTAAGTATAGCATGGGTGTTAATGATAGCATTAGTTTTAAGTATAGCATGGATGTTAATGATAGCATGGGTGATAAGTATAGCATGGATGTTAATGATAACATTAGTTATAAGTATAGCATGGGTGTTAATTATAGCATTAGTTTTAAGTATAGCATGGGTATTAATGATATCATTAGTTTTAGGTATAGCATGGATGTTAATGATAACATTAGTTTTAAGTATAGTATGGGTATTAATGATAGCATTAGTTTTAAGTATAGCATGGATGTTAATGATAGCATTAGTTTTAAGTATAACATGGGTGTTAATGTTAGCATTAGTTTTAAGTATAGCATGCATGCATTAACACCCATGGGTGTTAATGATAGCATTAGTTATAAGTATAGCATGCGTATTAATGATAGCATTACTTTTAATTATAGCATAAATTTAATGTTAGCATTAGTTTTAAGTATAGAATGGGATTTAATGATAGCATTAGTTTTAAGTATAGCATGGGTGTTAATGATAGCATTAGTTTTAAGTATATCATGGATGTTAATGATAGCATGGGTGATAAGTATAGCATGGATGTTAATGATAACATTAGTTATAAGTATAGCATGGGTGTTAATGATAGCATTAGTTTTAAGTATAGCATGGGTATTAATGATATCATTAGTTTTAGGTATAGCATGGATGTTAATGATAACATTAGTTTTAAGTATAGTATGGGTATTAATGATAGCATTAGTTTTAAGTATAGCATGGATGTTAATGATAGCATTAGTTTTAAGTATAACATGGGTGTTAATGTTAGCATTAGTTTTAAGTATAGCATGCATGCATTAACACCCATAGGTGTTAATGATAGCATTAGTTATAAGTATAGCATGCGTATTAATGATAGCATTACTTTTAGGTATAGCATGCATGAATTAACACCCATGGGTGTTAATGATAGCATTACTTTTAGGTATAGCATGCATGCATTAACACCCATGGGTGTTAATGATAGCATTAGTTATAAGTATAGCATGGGTATTAATGATAGCATTACTTTTAGGGGTAGCATAAATTTAATGTTAGCATTAGTTTTAAGTATAGAATGGGATTTAATGATAGCATTAGTTTTAAGTATAGCATGGGTGTTAATGATAGCATTAGTTTTAAGTATAGCATGGGTGTTAATTATATCATTAGTTTTAAGTATAGCATGGATGTTAATGATAGCATTAGTTTTAAGTATAGCATGGGTGTAATGATAGAATTAGTTTTAAGTATAGCATAGGTGTTAATGATAGCATTAGTTTTAGGTATAGCATCAATTTAATTTTACCATTAGTTTTAAGTTTAGCATGGATGTTAATGATAGCTTTAGTTTTAAGTATAGCATGGGTGTCAATAATAGCATTAGTTTTAAGTATAGCATGGGGGTTAATGATAGCATTAGTTTTAATTATAGCATGGTTATTAATGATATCATTAGTTTTAGGTATAGCATAGATTTAATGTTAGCATTAGTTTTAAGTATAGCATGGATGTTAATGATAGCATTAGTTTTAAGTATAACATGGGTGTTAATGTTAGCATTAGTTTTAAGTATAGCATGCATGCATTAACACCCATGGGTGTTAATGATAGCATTAGTTATAAGTATAGCATGGGTATTAATGATAGCATTACTTTTAGGTATAGCATGCATGCATTAACACCCATGGGTGTTAATGATAGCATTAGTTATAAGTATAGCATGGGTATTAATGATAGCATTACTTTTAGGTATAGCATAAATTTAATGTTAGCATTAGTTTTAAGTGTAGAATGGGATTTAATGATAGCATTAGTTTTAAGTATAGCATGGGTGTTAATGATAGCATTAGTTTTAAGTATAGTATGGGTGTTAATTATATCATTAGTTTTAAGTATAGCATGGATGTTAATGATAGCATTAGTTTTAAGTATAGCATGGGTGTAATGATAGAATTAGTTTTAAGTATAGCATAGGTGTTAATGATAGCATTAGTTTTAGGTATAGCATCAATTTAATGTTACCATTAGTTTTAAGTTTAGCATGGATGTTAATGATAGCTTTAGTTTTAAGTATAGCATGGGTGTCAATAATAGCATTAGGTTTAAGTATAGCATGGGGGTTAATGATAGCATTAGTTTTAATTATAGCATGGGTATTAATGATATCATTAGTTTTAGGTATAGCATAGATTTAATGTTAGCATTAGTTTTAAGTATAGCATGGATGTTAATGATAGCATTAGTTTTAAGTATAGCATGGGTGTAATGATAGCATTAGTTTTAAGTATAGCATGGGTGTTAATGATAGCATTAGTTTTAGGTATAGCATCAATTTAATGTTAGCATTAGTTTTAAGTTTAGCATGGATGTTAATGATAGCATTAGTTTTAAGTAGTGCATGGATTTTAATGATAGCATTAGTTTTAAGTATAGCATGGATGTTAATGATAGCATTAGTTTTAAGTATAGCATGGGGGTTAATGATAGCATTAGTTTTAATTATAGCATGGGTATTAATGATATCATTAGTTTTAGTTATAGCATAGATATAATGTTAGCATTAGTTTTAAGTATAGCATGGATGTTAATGATAGCATTAGTTTTAAGTAGTGCATGGATGTTAATGATAGTATTAGTTTTAGGTATAGCATCAATTTAATGATAGCATTAGTTTTAAGTATAGCATGGATGTTAATGATAGCATTAGTTTTAAGTATAGCATGGGTGTTAATGATAGCATTAGTTTTAGGTATAGCATCAATTTAATGATAGCATTAGTTTTAAGTATAGCATGGATGTTAATGATAGCATTAGTTTTAAGTAGTGCATGGATGTTAATGATAGCATTAGTTTTAAGTATAGCATGGGTGTTAATGATAGCATTAGTTTTAGGTATAGCATCAATTTAATGTTAGCATTAGTTTTAAGTTTAGCATGGATGTTAATGATAGCATTAGTTTTAAGTAGTGTATGGATTTTAATGATAGCATTAGTTTTAAGTATAGCATGGATGTTAATGATAGCATTAGTTTTAAGTATAGCATGGGGGTTAATGATAGCATTAGTTTTAATTATAGCATGGGTATTAATGATATCATTAGTTTTAGTTATAGCATAGATATAATGTTAGCATTAGTTTTAAGTATAGCATGGATGTTAATGATAGCATTAGTTTTAAGTAGTGCATGAATGTTAATGATAGTATTAGTTTTAGGTATAGCATCAATTTAATGATAGCATTAGTTTTAAGTATAGCATGGATGTTAATGATAGCATTAGTTTTAAGTATAGCATGGGTGTTAATGATAGCATTAGTTTTAGGTATAGCATCAATTTAATGATAGCATTAGTTTTAAGTATAGCATGGATGTTAATGATAGCATTAGTTTTAAGTAGTGCATGGATGTTAATGATAGCATTAGTTTTAAGTATAGCATGGGTGTTAATGATAGCATTAGTTTTAAGTATAGCATGGGTGTAATGATAGCATTAGTTTTAAGTATAGCATGGGTGTTAATGATAGCATTAGTTTTAGGTATAGCATCAATTTAATGATAGCATTAGTTTTAAGTATAGCATGGATGTTAATGATAGCATTAGTTTTAAGTAGTGCATGGATGTTAATGATAGAATTAGTTTTAAGTATAGCATGGGTGTTAATGATATCATTAGTTTTAAGTATAGCATGGGTGTTAATGATAGCATTAGTTTTAAGTATAGCATGGATGTTAATGATAGCATGGGTGATAAGTATAGCATGGATGTTAATGATAACATTAGTTATAAGTATAGCATGGGTGTTAATTATAGCATTAGTTTTAAGTATAGCATGGGTATTAATGATATCATTAGTTTTAGGTATAGCATGGATGTTAATGATAACATTAGTTTTAAGTATAGTATGGGTATTAATGATAGCATTAGTTTTAAGTATAGCATGGATGTTAATGATAGCATTAGTTTTAAGTATAACATGGGTGTTAATGTTAGCATTAGTTTTAAGTATAGCATGCATGCATTAACACCCATGGGTGTTAATGATAGCATTAGTTATAAGTATAGCATGCGTATTAATGATAGCATTACTTTTAATTATAGCATAAATTTAATGTTAGCATTAGTTTTAAGTATAGAATGGGATTTAATGATAGCATTAGTTTTAAGTATAGCATGGGTGTTAATGATAGCATTAGTTTTAAGTATAGCATGGATGTTAATGATAGCATGGGTGATAAGTATAGCATGGATGTTAATGATAACATTAGTTATAAGTATAGCATGGGTGTTAATTATAGCATTAGTTTTAAGTATAGCATGGGTATTAATGATATCATTAGTTTTAGGTATAGCATGGATGTTAATGATAACATTAGTTTTAAGTATAGTATGGGTATTAATGATAGCATTAGTTTTAAGTATAGCATGGATGTTAATGATAGCATTAGTTTTAAGTATAACATGGGTGTTAATGTTAGCATTAGTTTTAAGTATAGCATGCATGCATTAACACCCATGGGTGTTAATGATAGCATTAGTTATAAGTATAGCATGCGTATTAATGATAGCATTACTTTTAGGTATAGCATGCATGCATTAACACCCATGGGTGTTAATGATAGCATTAGTTATAAGTATAGCATAGGTATTAATAATAGCATTACTTTTAGGTATAGCATAAATTTAATGTTAGCATTAGTTTTAAGTATAGAATGGGATTTAATGATAGCATTAGTTTTAAGTATAGCATGGGTGTTAATGATAGCATTAGTTTTAAGTATAGGATGGGTGTTAATTATATCATTAGTTTTAAGTATAGCATGGGTGTTAATGATAGCATTAGTTTTAAGTATAGCATGGGTATTAATGATATCATTAGTTTTAGGTATAGCATGGATGTTAATGATACCATTAGTTTTAAGTATAGTATGGGTATTAATGATAGCATTAGTTTTAAGTATAGCATGGGTGTAATGATAGCATTAGTTTTAAGTATAGCATGGGTGTTAATGATAGCATTAGTTTTAGGTATAGCATCAATTTAATGATAGCATTAGTTTTAAGTATAGCATGGATGTTAATGATAGCATTAGTTTTAAGTAGTGCATGGATGTTAATGATAGCATTAGTTTTAAGTATAGCATGGGTGTTAATGATATCATTAGTTTTAAGTATAGCATGGATGTTAATGATAGCATGGGTGATAAGTATAGCATGGATGTTAATGATAACATTAGTTATAAGTATAGCATGGGTGTTAATGATAGCATTAGTTTTAAGTATAGCATGGGTATTAATGATATCATTAGTTTTAGGTATAGCATTGATGTTAATGATAACATTAGTTCTAAGTATAGTAAGGGTATTAATGATAGCATTAGTTTTAAGTATAGCATGGATGTTAATGATAGCATTAGTTTTAAGTATAACATGGGTGTTAATGTTAGCATTAGTTTTAAGTATAGCATGCATGCATTAACACCCATGGGTGTTAATGATAGCATTAGATATAAGTATAGCATGCGTATTAATGATAGCATTACTTTTAAGTATAGCATACATTTAATGTTAGCATTAGTTTTAAGTATAGAATGGGATTTAATGATAGCATTAGTTTTAAGTATAGCATGGGTGTTAATGATAACATTAGTTTTAAGTATAGCATGGATGTTATTGATAGCATGGGTGATAAGTATAGCATGGATGTTAATGATAACATTAGTTATAAGTATAGCATGGGTGTTAATGATAGCATTAGTTTTAAGTATAGCATGGGTATTAATGATATCATTAGTTTTAGGTATAGCATGGATGTTAATGATAACATTAGTTTTAAGTATAGTATGGGTATTAATGATAGCATTAGTTTTAAGTATAGCATGGATGTTAATGATAGCATTAGTTTTAAGTATAACATAGGTGTTAATGATAACATTAGTTTTAAGTATAGTATGGGTATTAATGATAGCATTAGTTTTAAGTATAGCATGGATGTTAATGATAGCATTAGTTTTAAGTATAACATGGGTGTTAATGTTAGCATTAGTTTTAAGTATAGCATGCATGCATTAACACCCATGGGTGTTAATGATAGCATTAGTTATAAGTATAGCATGCGTATTAATGATAGCATTACTTTTAAGTATAGTATAAATTTAATGTTAGCATTAGTTTTAAGTATAGAATGGGATTTAATGATAGCATTAGTTTTAAGTATAGTATGGGTGTTAATGATAGCATTAGTTTTAAGTATAGCATGGATGTTAATGATAGCATGGGTGATAAGTATAGCATGGATGTTAATGATAACATTAGTTATAAGTATAGCATGGGTGTTAATGATATCATTAGTTTTAAGTATAGCATGGGTATTAATGATATCATTAGTATTAAGTATAGCATGGATGTTAATGATAGCATTAGTTTTAAGTATAACATGGGTGTTAATGTTAGCATTAGTTTTAAGTATAGCATGCATGCATTAACACCCATGGGTGTTAATGATAGCATTAGTTATAAGTATAGCATGCGTATTAATGATAGCATTACTTTTAGGTATAGCATGCATGCATTAACACCCATGGGTGTTAATGATAGCATTAGTTATAAGTATAGCATGGGTATTAATGATAGCATTACTTTTAGGTATAGCATAAATTTAATGTTAGCATTAGTTTTAAGTATAGAATGGGATTTAATGATAGCATTAGTTTTAAGTATAGCATGGGTGTTAATGATAGCATTAGTTTTAAGTATAGCATGGGTGTTAATTATATCATTAGTTTTAAGTATAGCATGGGTGTTAATGATAGCATTAGTTTAAAGTATAGCATGGGTATTAATGATATCATTAGTTTTAGGTATAGCATGGATGTTAATGATAACATTAGTTTTAAGTATAGTATGGGTATTAATGATAGCATTAGTTTTAAGTATAGCATGGATGTTAATGATAGCATTAGTTTTAAGTAGTGCATGGATGTTAATGATAGCATTAGTTTTAGGTATAGCATCAATTTAATGATAGCATTAGTTTTAAGTATAGCATGGATGTTAATGATAGCATTAGTTTTAAGTAGTGCATGGATGTTAATGATAGCATTAGTTTTAAGTATAGCATGGGTGTTAATGATAGCATTAGTTTTAAGTATAGCATGGGTGTTAATGATAGCATTAGTTTTAAGTATAGCATGGGTGTAATGATAGCATTAGTTTTAAGTATAGCATGGGTGTTAATGATAGCATTAGTTTTAGGATAAGCATCAATTTAATGATAGTATTAGTTTTAAGTATAGAATGGATGTTAATGATAGCATTAGTTTTAAGTAGTGCATGGATGTTAATGATAGCATTAGTTTTAGGTATAGCATCAATTTAATGATAGCATTAGTTTTAAGTATAGTATAAGTATTAATGATAGCATTAGTTTTAAGTATAGCATGGGTGTTAAAGATTGCATTAGTTTTAAGTATAGCATTAATGTTAATGATAGCATTAGTTTTAAGTATAGCATGGGTATTAATGATATCATTAGTTTTAAGTATAGCATGGGTGTTAATGATATCATTAGTTTTAAGTATAGCATGGATGTTAATGATAGCATGGGTGATAAGTATAGCATGGATGTTAATGATAGCATTAGTTTTAAGTAGTGCATGGATGTTAATGATAGCATTAGTTTTAAGTATAGCATGGGTGTTAATGATAGCATTAGTTTTAAGTATAGCATGGGTGTTAATGATAGCTTTAGTTTTAAGTATAGCATGGGGGTTAATTATAGCATTAGTTTTAATTATAGCATGGGTATTAATGATATCATTAGTTTTAGGTATAGCATAGATTTAATGTTAGCATTAGTTTTAAGTATAGCATGGATGTTAATGATAGCATTAGTTTTAAGTAGTGCATGGATGTTAATGATAGCATTAGTTTTAGGTATAGCATCAATTTAATGATAGCATTAGTTTTAAGTATAGTATAAGTATTAATGATAGCATTAGTTTTAAGTATAGCATGGGTGTTAAAGATTGCATTAGTTTTAAGTATAGCATTAATGTTAATGATAGCATTAGTTTTAAGTATAGCATGGGTATTAATGATATCATTAGTTTTAAGTATAGCATGGGTGTTAATGATAGCATTAGTTTTAAGTATAGCATGGATGTTAATGATAGCATGGGTGATAAGTATAGCATGGATGTTAATGATAACATTAGTTATAAGTATAGCATGGGTGTTAATGATAGCATTAGTTTTAAGTATAGCATGGGTATTAATGATATCATTAGTTTTAGGTATAGCATGGATGTTAATGATAACATTAGTTTTAAGTATAGTATGGGTAGTAATGATAGCATTAGTTTTAAGTATAGCATGGGTGTTAAAGATTGCATTAGTTTAAGTATAGCATGGATGTTAATGATAGCATTAGTTTTAACTATAACATGGGTGTTAATGTTAGCATTAGTTTTAAGTATAGCATGCATGCATTAACACCCATGGGTGTTAATGATAGCATTAGTTATAAGTATAGCATGGGTATTAATGATAGCATTACTTTTAGGTATAGCATGCATGCATTAACACCCATGGGTGTTAATGATAGCATTAGTTATAAGTATAGCATGGGTATTAATGATAGCATTACTTTTAGGTATAGCATAAATTTAATGTTAGCATTAGTTTTAAGTATAGAATGGGTTTTAATGATAGCATTAGTTTTAAGTATAGCATGGGTGTTAATGATAGCATTAGTTTTAAGTATAGCATGGGTGTTAATTATATCATTAGTTTTAAGTATAGAATGGATGTTAATGATAGCATTAGTTTTAAGTATAGCATGGGTGTAATGATTGCATTAGTTTTAAGTATAGCATGGGTGTTAATGATAGCATTAGTTTTAGGTATAGCATCAATTTAATGTTAGCATTAGTTTTAAGTTTAGCATGTGTGTTAATGATAGCATTAGTTTTAGGTATAGCATCAATTTAATGATAGCATTAGTTTTAAGTATAGCATGGATGTTAATGATAGCATTAGTTTTAAGTAGTGCATGGATGTTAATGATAGCATTAGTTTTAAGTATAGCATGGGTGTTAATGATATCATTAGTTTTAAGTATAGCATGGGTGTTAATGATAGCATTAGTTTTAAGTATAGCATGGGTGTAATGATAGCATTAGTTTTAAGTATAGCATGGGTGTTAATAATAGCATTAGTTTTAAGTATAGCATGATTGTTAATGATAAAATTAGTTTTAAATATAGCATAGGTGTAATGATAGCATTATTTTTAAGTATAGAATGGGTTTTAATGATAGCATTAATTTTAAGTATAGCATGGATAATAATGATAGCATTAGTTTTAAGTATATCATGGGTGTTAATGATAGCATTAGTTATAAGTATAGCATGGGTATTAATGATAGCATTACTTTTAGGTATAGCATAAATTTAATGTTAGCATTAGTTTTAAGTATAGAATGGGTTTTAATGATAGCATTAGTTTTAAGTATAGCATGGGTGTTAATTATATCATTAGTTTTAAGTATAGAATGGATTTTAATGATAGCATTAGTTTTAAGTATAGCATGGGTGTAATGATAGCATTAGTTTTAAGTATAGCATGGGTGTTAATGATAGCATTATTTTAGGTATAGCATCAATTTAATGTTAGCATTAGTTTTAAGTATAGCATGGATGTTAATGATAGCATTAGTTTTAAGTAGTGCATGGATTTTAATGATAGCATTAGTTTTAAGTATAGCATGGGGGTTAATGATAGCATTAGTTTTAAGTATAGCATGGATGTTAATGATAAAATTAGTTTTAAATATAGCATGGGTGTAACGATAGCATTAGTTTTAAGTATAGCATGGATGCTAATGATAGCTTTAGTTTTAAGTATAGCATGGGTGTCAATAATAGCATTAGTTTTAAGTATAGCATGGGGGTTAATGATAGCATTAGTTTTAATTATAGCATGGGTATTAATGATATCATTAGTTTTAGGTATAGCATAGATTTAATGTTAGCATTAGTTTTAAGTATAGCATGGATGTTAATGATAGCATTAGTTTTAAGTAGTGCATGGATGTTAATGATAGTATTAGTTTTAGGTATAGCATCAATTTAATGATAGCATTAGTTTTAAGTATAGCATGGATGTTAATGATAGCATTAGTTTTAAGTAGTGCATGGATGTTAATGATAGCATTAGTTTTAAGTATAGCATGGGTGTTAATGATAGCATTAGTTTTAAGTATAGCATAAATTTAATGTTAGCATTAGTTTTAAGTATAGAATGGGTTTTAATGATAGCATTAGTTTTAAGTATAGCATGGGTGTTAATTATATCATTAGTTTTAAGTATAGAATGGATTTTAATGATAGCATTAGTTTTAAGTATAGCATGGGTGTAATGATAGCATTAGTTTTAAGTATAGCATGGGTGTTAATGATAGCATTATTTTAGGTATAGCATCAATTTAATGTTAGCATTAGTTTTAAGTATAGCATGGATGTTAATGATAGCATTAGTTTTAAGTAGTGCATGGATTTTAATGATAGCATTAGTTTTAAGTATAGCATGGGGGTTAATGATAGCATTAGTTTTAAGTATAGCATGGATGTTAATGATAAAATTAGTTTTAAATATAGCATGGGTGTAACGATAGCATTAGTTTTAAGTATAGCATGGATGCTAATGATAGCTTTAGTTTTAAGTATAGCATGGGTGTCAATAATAGCATTAGTTTTAAGTATAGCATGGGGGTTAATGATAGCATTAGTTTTAATTATAGCATGGGTATTAATGATATCATTAGTTTTAGGTATAGCATAGATTTAATGTTAGCATTAGTTTTAAGTATAGCATGGATGTTAATGATAGCATTAGTTTTAAGTAGTGCATGGATGTTAATGATAGTATTAGTTTTAGGTATAGCATCAATTTAATGATAGCATTAGTTTTAAGTATAGCATGGATGTTAATGATAGCATTAGTTTTAAGTAGTGCATGGATGTTAATGATAGCATTAGTTTTAAGTATAGCATGGGTGTTAATGATAGCATTAGTTTTAAGTATAGCATGGGTGTAATGATAGCATTAGTTTTAAGTATAACATGGGTGTTAATGATAGCATTAGTTTTAGGTATAGCATCAATTTAATGATAGCATTAGTTTTAAGTATAGCATGGATGTTAATGATAGCATTAGTTTTAAGTAGTGTATGGATGTTAATGATAGCATTAGTTTTAAGTATAGCATGGGTATTAATGATATCATTAGTTTTAAGTATAGCATGGGTGTTAATGATAACATTAGTTTTAAGTATAGTATGAGTATTAATGATAGCATTAGTTTTAAGTATAGCATGGGTGTTAAAGATTGCATTAGTTTTAAGTATAGCATGGATGTTAATGATAGCATTAGATTTAAGTAGTGCATGGATTTTAATGATAGCATTAGTTTTAAGTATAGCATGGGGGTTAATGATAGCATTAGTTTTAAGTATAGCATGGATGTTAATGATAAAATTAGTTTTAAATATAGCATGGGTGTAACGATAGCATTAGTTTTAAGTATAGCATGGATGCTAATGATAGCTTTAGTTTTAAGTATAGCATGGCTGTCAATAATAGCATTAGTTTTAAGTATAGCATGGGGGTTAATGATAGCATTAGTTTTAATTATAGCATGGGTATTAATGATATCATTAGTTTTAGTTATAGCATAGATTTAATGTTAGCATTAGTTTTAAGTATAGCATGGATGTTAATGATAGCATTAGTTTTAAGTAGTGCATGGATGTTAATGATATTATTAGTTTTAGGTATAGCATCAATTTAATGATAGCATTAGTTTTAAGTATAGCATGGATGTTAATGATAGCATTAGTTTTAAGTATAGCATGGGTGTTAATGATATCATTAGTTTTAGGTATAGCATCAATTTAATGATAGCATTAGTTTTAAGTATAGCATGGATGTTAATGATAGCATTAGTTTTAAGTAGTGCATGGATGTTAATGATAGCATTAGTTTTAAGTATAGCATGGGTGTTAATGATAGCATTAGTTTTAAGTATAGCATGGGTGTAATGATAGCATTAGTTTTAAGTATAGCATGGGTGTTAATGATAGCATTAGTTTTAGGTATAGCATCAATTTAATGATAGCATTAGTTTTAAGTATAGCATGGATGTTAATGATAGCATTAGTTTTAAGTAGTGCATGGATGTTAATGATAGCATTAGTTTTAAGTATAGCATGGGTGTTAATGATATCATTAGTTTTAAGTACAGCATGGGTGTTAATGATAGCATTAGTTTTAAGTATAGCATGGATGTTAATGATAGCATGGGTGATAAGTATAGCATGGATGTTAATGATAACATTAGTTATAAGTATATCATGGGTGTTAATGATAGCATTAGTTTTAAGTATAGCATGGGTATTAATGATATCATTAGTTTTAGGTATAGCATGGATGTTAATGATATCATTAGTTTTAAGTATAGTATGGGTATTAATGATAGCATTAGTTTTAAGTATAGCATGGGTGTTAAAGATTGCATTAGTTTTAAGTATAGCATGGATGTTAATGATAGCATTAGTTTTAAGTATAACATGGGTGTTTATGTTAGCATTAGTTTTAAGTATAGCATGCATGCATTAACACCCATGGGTGTTAATGATAGAATTAGTTATAAGTATAGCATGGGTATTAATGATAGCATTACTTTTAGGTATAGCATGCATGCATTAACACCCATGGGTGTTAATGATAGCATTAGTTATAAGTATAGCATGGGTGTTAATGATAGCATTAGTTTTAAGTATAGCATGGGTGTAATGATAGCATTAGTTTTAAGTATAGCATGGGTGTTAATGATAGCATTAGTTTTAGGTATAGCATCAATTTAATGATAGCATTAGTTTTAAGTATAGCATGGATGTAATGATAGCATTAGTTTTAAGTAGTGCATGGATGTTAATGATAGCATTAGTTTTAAGTATAGCATGGGTGTTAATGATAGCATTAGTTTTAAGTTGAGCATGGGTGTAATGATAGCATTAGTTTTAAGTATAGCATGGGTGTTAATGATAGCATTAGTTTTAGGTATAGCATCAATTTAATGATAGCATTATTTTTAAGTATAGCATGGATGTTAATGATAGCATTAGTTTTAAGTAGTGCATGTATGTTAATGATAGCATTAGTTTTAAGTATAGCATGGGTATTAATGATATCATTAGTTTTAAGTATAGCATGGGTGTTAATGATAACATTAGTTTTAAGTATAGTATGAGTATTAATGATAGCATTAGTTTTAAGTATAGCATGGGTGTTAAAGATTGCATTAGTTTTAAGTATAGCATGGGTGTTAATGATAGCATTAGTTTTAGGTATAGCATCAATTTAATGATAGCATTAGTTTTAAGTATAGCATGGATGTAATGATAGCATTAGTTTTAAGTAGTGCATGGATGTTAATGATAAAATTAGTTTTAAATATAGCATGGGTGTAACGATAGCATTAGTTTTAAGTATAGCATGGATGCTAATGATAGCTTTAGTTTTAAGTATAGCATGGCTGTCAATAATAGCATTAGTTTTAAGTATAGCATGGGGGTTAATGATAGCATTAGTTTTAATTATAGCATGGGTATTAATGATATCATTAGTTTTAAGTAGTGCATGGATTTTAATGATAGCATTAGTTTTAAGTATAGCATGGGGGTTAATGATAGCATTAGTTTTAAGTATAGCATGGATGTTAATGATAAAATTAGTTTTAAATATAGCATGGGTGTAACGATAGCATTAGTTTTAAGTATAGCATGGATGCTAATGATAGCTTTAGTTTTAAGTATAGCATGGATGCTAATGATAGCTTTAGTTTTAAGTATAGCATGGGTGTCAATAATAGCATTAGTTTTAAGTATAGCATGGGGGTTAATGATAGCATTAGTTTTAATTATAGCATGGGTATTAATGATATCATTAGTTTTAGGTATAGCATAGATTTAATGTTAGCATTAGTTTTAAGTATAGCATGGATGTTAATGATAGCATTAGTTTTAAGTAGTGCATGGATGTTAATGATAGTATTAGTTTTAGGTATAGCATCAATTTAATGATAGCATTAGTTTTAAGTATAGCATGGATGTTAATGATAGCATTAGTTTTAAGTAGTGCATGGATTTTAATGATAGCATTAGTTTTAAGTATAGCATGGGGGTTAATGATAGCATTAGTTTTAAGTATAGCATGGATGTTAATGATAAAATTAGTTTTAAATATAGCATGGGTGTAACGATAGCATTAGTTTTAAGTATAGCATGGATGCTAATGATAGCTTTAGTTTTAAGTATAGCATGGGTGTCAATAATAGCATTAGTTTTAAGTATAGCATGGGGGTTAATGATAGCATTAGTTTTAATTATAGCATGGGTATTAATGATATCATTAGTTTTAGGTATAGCATAGATTTAATGTTAGCATTAGTTTTAAGTATAGCATGGATGTTAATGATAGCATTAGTTTTAAGTAGTGCATGGATGTTAATGATAGTATTAGTTTTAGGTATAGCATCAATTTAATGATAGCATTAGTTTTAAGTATAGCATGGATGTTAATGATAGCATTAGTTTTAAGTAGTGCATGGATGTTAATGATAGCATTAGTTTTAAGTATAGCATGGGTGTTAATGATAGCATTAGTTTTAAGTATAGCATGGGTGTAATGATAGCATTAGTTTTAAGTATAGCATGGGTGTTAATGATAGCATTAGTTTTAGGTATAGCATCAATTTAATGATAGCATTAGTTTTAAGTATAGCATGGATGTTAATGATAGCATTAGTTTTAAGTAGTGTATGGATGTTAATGATAGCATTAGTTTTAAGTATAGCATGGGTATTAATGATATCATTAGTTTTAAGTATAGCATGGGTGTTAATGATAACATTAGTTTTAAGTATAGTATGAGTATTAATGATAGCATTAGTTTTAAGTATAGCATGGGTGTTAAAGATTGCATTAGTTTTAAGTATAGCATGGATGTTAATGATAGCATTAGATTTAAGTAGTGCATGGATTTTAATGATAGCATTAGTTTTAAGTATAGCATGGGGGTTAATGATAGCATTAGTTTTAAGTATAGCATGGATGTTAATGATAAAATTAGTTTTAAATATAGCATGGGTGTAACGATAGCATTAGTTTTAAGTATAGCATGGATGCTAATGATAGCTTTAGTTTTAAGTATAGCATGGCTGTCAATAATAGCATTAGTTTTAAGTATAGCATGGGGGTTAATGATAGCATTAGTTTTAATTATAGCATGGGTATTAATGATATCATTAGTTTTAGTTATAGCATAGATTTAATGTTAGCATTAGTTTTAAGTATAGCATGGATGTTAATGATAGCATTAGTTTTAAGTAGTGCATGGATGTTAATGATATTATTAGTTTTAGGTATAGCATCAATTTAATGATAGCATTAGTTTTAAGTATAGCATGGATGTTAATGATAGCATTAGTTTTAAGTATAGCATGGGTGTTAATGATATCATTAGTTTTAGGTATAGCATCAATTTAATGATAGCATTAGTTTTAAGTATAGCATGGATGTTAATGATAGCATTAGTTTTAAGTAGTGCATGGATGTTAATGATAGCATTAGTTTTAAGTATAGCATGGGTGTTAATGATAGCATTAGTTTTAAGTATAGCATGGGTGTAATGATAGCATTAGTTTTAAGTATAGCATGGGTGTTAATGATAGCATTAGTTTTAGGTATAGCATCAATTTAATGATAGCATTAGTTTTAAGTATAGCATGGATGTTAATGATAGCATTAGTTTTAAGTAGTGCATGGATGTTAATGATAGCATTAGTTTTAAGTATAGCATGGGTGTTAATGATATCATTAGTTTTAAGTACAGCATGGGTGTTAATGATAGCATTAGTTTTAAGTATAGCATGGATGTTAATGATAGCATGGGTGATAAGTATAGCATGGATGTTAATGATAACATTAGTTATAAGTATATCATGGGTGTTAATGATAGCATTAGTTTTAAGTATAGCATGGGTATTAATGATATCATTAGTTTTAGGTATAGCATGGATGTTAATGATATCATTAGTTTTAAGTATAGTATGGGTATTAATGATAGCATTAGTTTTAAGTATAGCATGGGTGTTAAAGATTGCATTAGTTTTAAGTATAGCATGGATGTTAATGATAGCATTAGTTTTAAGTATAACATGGGTGTTTATGTTAGCATTAGTTTTAAGTATAGCATGCATGCATTAACACCCATGGGTGTTAATGATAGAATTAGTTATAAGTATAGCATGGGTATTAATGATAGCATTACTTTTAGGTATAGCATGCATGCATTAACACCCATGGGTGTTAATGATAGCATTAGTTATAAGTATAGCATGGGTGTTAATGATAGCATTAGTTTTAAGTATAGCATGGGTGTAATGATAGCATTAGTTTTAAGTATAGCATGGGTGTTAATGATAGCATTAGTTTTAGGTATAGCATCAATTTAATGATAGCATTAGTTTTAAGTATAGCATGGATGTAATGATAGCATTAGTTTTAAGTAGTGCATGGATGTTAATGATAGCATTAGTTTTAAGTATAGCATGGGTGTTAATGATAGCATTAGTTTTAAGTTGAGCATGGGTGTAATGATAGCATTAGTTTTAAGTATAGCATGGGTGTTAATGATAGCATTAGTTTTAGGTATAGCATCAATTTAATGATAGCATTATTTTTAAGTATAGCATGGATGTTAATGATAGCATTAGTTTTAAGTAGTGCATGTATGTTAATGATAGCATTAGTTTTAAGTATAGCATGGGTATTAATGATATCATTAGTTTTAAGTATAGCATGGGTGTTAATGATAACATTAGTTTTAAGTATAGTATGAGTATTAATGATAGCATTAGTTTTAAGTATAGCATGGGTGTTAAAGATTGCATTAGTTTTAAGTATAGCATGGGTGTTAATGATAGCATTAGTTTTAGGTATAGCATCAATTTAATGATAGCATTAGTTTTAAGTATAGCATGGATGTAATGATAGCATTAGTTTTAAGTAGTGCATGGATGTTAATGATAAAATTAGTTTTAAATATAGCATGGGTGTAACGATAGCATTAGTTTTAAGTATAGCATGGATGCTAATGATAGCTTTAGTTTTAAGTATAGCATGGGTGTCAATAATAGCATTAGTTTTAAGTATAGCATGGGGGTTAATGATAGCATTAGTTTTAATTATAGCATGGGTATTAATGATATCATTAGTTTTAGTTATAGCATAGATTTAATGTTAGCATTAGTTTTAAGTATAGCATGGATTTTAATGATAGCATTAGTTTTAAGTAGTGCATGGATGTTAATGATAGTATTAGTTTTAGGTATAGCATCAATTTAATGATAGCATTAGTTTTAAGTATAGCATGGATGTTAATGATAGCATTAGTTTTAAGTATAGCATGGGTGTTAATGATAGCATTACTTTTAGGTATAGCATGCATGCATTAACACCCATGGGTGTTAATAATAGCATTAGTTATAAGTATAGCATGGGTGTTAATTATATCATTAGTTTTAAGTATAGCATGGATGTTAATGATAGCATTAATTTTAAGTAGTGCATGGATTTTAATGATAGCATTAGTTTTAAGTATAGCATGGGTGTTAATGATAGCATTAGTTTTAAGTATAGCATGGATGTTAATGATAAAATTAGTTTTAAATATAGCATAGGTGTAATGATAGCATTATTTTTAAGTATAGCATGGATGTTAATGATAGCTTTAGTTTTAAGTATAGCATGGGTGTTAATGATAGTATTTATTTTAAGTATAGCATGGATACTAATGATAGCATTAGTTTTAAGTATAGCATGGATACTAATGATAGCATTAGTTTTAAGTATAGCATGGATGTTAATGATAGCATTACTTTTAAGTATAGAATGGGTTTTAATGATAGCATTAATTTTAAGTATAGCATGGATAATAATGATAGCATTAGTTTTAAGTATATCATGGGTGTTAATGATAGCATTAGTTATAAGTATAGCATGGGTATTAATGATAGCATTACTTTTAGGTATAGCATAAATTTAATGTTAGCATTAGTTTTAAGTATAGAATGGGTTTTAATGATAGCATTAGTTTTAAGTATAGCATGGGTGTTAATTATATCATTAGTTTTAAGTATAGAATGGATGTTAATGATAGCATTAGTTTTAAGTATAGCATGGATGTTAATAATAGCATGGGTGATAAGTATAGCATGGATGTTAATGATAACATTAGTTATAAGTATAGAATGGGTGTTAATGATAGCATTAGTTTTAAGTATAGCATGGATGTTAATGATAAAATTAGTTTTAAATATAGCATGGGTGTAACGATAGCATTAGTTTTAAGTATAGCATGGATGCTAATGATAGCTTTAGTTTTAAGTATAGCATGGGTGTCAATAATAGCATTAGTTTTAAGTATAGCATGGGGGTTAATGATAGCATTAGTTTTAATTATAGCATGGGTATTAATGATATCATTAGTTTTAGTTATAGCATAGATTTAATGTTAGCATTAGTTTTAAGTATAGCATGGATTTTAATGATAGCATTAGTTTTAAGTAGTGCATGGATGTTAATGATAGTATTAGTTTTAGGTATAGCATCAATTTAATGATAGCATTAGTTTTAAGTATAGCATGGATGTTAATGATAGCATTAGTTTTAAGTATAGCATGGGTGTTAATGATAGCATTAGTTTTAGGTATAGCATAAATTTAATGATAGCATTAGTTTTAAGTATAGCATGGATCTTAATGATAGCATTAGTTTTAAGTAGTGCATGGATGTTAATGATAGCATTAGTTTTAAGTATAGCATGGGTGTTAATGATAGCATTAGTTTTAAGTATAGCATGGGTGTAATGATAGCATTAGTTTTAAGTATAGCATGGGTATTAATGATAGCATTAGTTTTAGGTATAGCATCAATTTAATGATAGCATTAGTTTTAAGTATAGCATGGATGTTAATGATAGCATTAGTTTTAAGTAGTGCATGGATGTTAATGATAGCATTAGTTTTAAGTATAGCATGGGTGTTAATGATATCATTAGTTTTAAGTATAGCATGGGTGTTAATGATAGCATTAGTTTTAAGTATAGCATGGATGTTAATGATAGCATGGGTGATAAGTATAGCATGGATGTTAATGATAACATTAGTTATAAGTATAGCATGGGTGTTAATGATAGCATTAGTTTTAAGTATAGCATGAGTGTTAAAGATTGCATTAGTTTTAAGTATAGCATGGATGTTAATGATAGCATTAGTTATAAGTATAGCATGGGTATTAATGATAGCATTACTTTTAGGTATAGCATGCATGCATTAACACCCATGGGTGTTAATGATAGCATTAGTTATAAGTATAGCATGGGTATTAATGATAGCATTACTTTTAGGTATAGCATAAATTTAATGTTAGCATTAGTTTTAAGTATAGAATGGGATTTAATGATAGCATTAGTTTTAAGTATAGCATGGGTGTTAATGATAGCATTAGTTTTAAGTATAGCATGGGTGTTAATTATATCATTAGTTTTAAGTATAGCATGGATGTTAATGATAGCATTAGTTTTAAGTATAGCATGGGTGTAATGATAGCATTAGTTTTAAGTATAGCATAGGTGTTAATGATAGCATTAGTTTTAGGTATAGCATCAATTTAATGTTACCATTAGTTTTAAGTTTAGCATGGATGTTAATGATAGCTTTAGTTTTAAGTATAGCATGGGTGTCAATAATAGCATTAGTTTTAAGTATAGCATGGGGGTTAATGATAGCATTAGTTTTAATTATAGCATGGGTATTAATGATATCATTAGTTTTAGGTATAGCATAGATTTAATGTTAGCATTAGTTTTAAGTATAGCATGGATGTTAATGATAGCATTAGTTTTAAGTATAGCATGGGTGTAATGATAGCATTAGTTTTAAGTATAGCATGGGTGTTAATGATAGCATTAGTTTTAGGTATAGCATCAATTTAATGTTAGCATTAGTTTTAAGTTTAGCATGGATGTTAATGATAGCATTAGTTTTAAGTAGTGCATGGATTTTAATGATAGCATTAGTTTTAAGTATAGCATGGATGTTAATGATAGCATTAGTTTTAAGTATAGCATGGGGGTTAATGATAGCATTAGTTTTAATTATAGCATGGGTATTAATGATATCATTAGTTTTAGTTATAGCATAGATTTAATGTTAGCATTAGTTTTAAGTATAGCATGGATGTTAATGATAGCATTAGTTTTAAGTAGTGCATGGATGTTAATGATAGTATTAGTTTTAGGTATAGCATCAATTTAATGATAGCATTAGTTTTAAGTATAGCATGGATGTTAATGATAGCATTAGTTTTAAGTATAGCATGGGTGTTAATAATAGCATTAGTTTTAGGTATAGCATCAATTTAATGATAGCATTAGTTTTAAGTATAGCATGGATGTTAATGATAGCATTAGTTTTAAGTATAGCATGGATGTTAATGATAGCATTAGTTTTAAGTAGTGCATGGATGTTAATGATAGCATTAGTTTTAAGTATAGCATGGGTGTTAATGATAGCATTAGTTTTAAGTATAGCATGGGTGTAATGATAGCATTAGTTTTAAGTATAGCATGGGTGTTAATGATAGCATTAGTTTTAGGTATAGCATCAATTTAATGATAGCATTAGTTTTAAGTATAGCATGGATGTTAATGATAGCATTAGTTTTAAGTAGTGTATGGATGTTAATGATAGCATTAGTTTTAAGTATAGCATGGGTATTAATGATATCATTAGTTTTAAGTATAGCATGGGTGTTAATGATAACATTAGTTTTAAGTATAGTATGAGTATTAATGATAGCATTAGTTTTAGGTATAGCATCAATTTAATGATAGCATTAGTTTTAAGTATAGCATGGATGTAATGATAGCATTAGTTTTAAGTAGTGCATGGATGTTAATGATAGCATTAGTTTTAAGTATAGCATGGGTGTTAATGATAGCATTAGTTTTAAGTTGAGCATGGGTGTAATGATAGCATTAGTTTTAAGTATAGCATGGGTGTTAATGATAGCATTAGTTTTAGGTATAGCATCAATTTAATGATAGCATTATTTTTAAGTATAGCATGGATGTTAATGATAGCATTAGTTTTAAGTAGTGCATGTATGTTAATGATAGCATTAGTTTTAAGTATAGCATGGGTGTTAAAGATTGCATTAGTTTTAAGTATAGCATGGGTGTTAATGATAGCATTAGTTTTAGGTATAGCATCAATTTAATGATAGCATTAGTTTTAAGTATAGCATGGATGTAATGATAGCATTAGTTTTAAGTAGTGCATGTATGTTAATGATAGCATTAGTTTTAAGTAGTGCATGTATGTTAATGATAGCATTAGTTTTAAGTATAGCATGGGTATTAATGATATCATTAGTTTTAAGTATAGCATGGGTGTTAATGATAGCATTAGTTTTAGGTATAGCATCAATTTAATGATAGCATTATTTTTAAGTATAGCATGGATGTTAATGATAGCATTAGTTTTAGGTATAGCATCAATTTAATGATAGCATTAGTTTTAAGTATAGCATGGATGTAATGATAGCATTAGTTTTAAGTAGTGCATGGATGTTAATGATAGCATTAGTTTTAAGTATAGCATGGGTGTTAATGATAGCATTAGTTTTAAGTTGAGCATGGGTGTAATGATAGCATTAGTTTTAAGTATAGCATGGGTGTTAATGATAGCATTAGTTTTAGGTATAGCATCAATTTAATGATAGCATTATTTTTAAGTATAGCATGGATGTTAATGATAGCATTAGTTTTAAGTAGTGCATGTATGTTAATGATAGCATTAGTTTTAAGTATAGCATGGGTATTAATGATATCATTAGTTTTAAGTATAGCATGGGTGTTAATGATAACATTAGTTTTAAGTATAGTATGAGTATTAATGATAGCATTAGTTTTAAGTATAGCATGGGTGTTAAAGATTGCATTAGTTTTAAGTATAGCATGGGTGTTAATGATAGCATTAGTTTTAGGTATAGCATCAATTTAATGATAGCATTAGTTTTAAGTATAGCATGGATGCTAATGATAGCTTTAGTTTTAAGTATAGCATGGGTGTCAATAATAGCATTAGTTTTAAGTATAGCATGGGGGTTAATGATAGCATTAGTTTTAATTATAGCATGGGTATTAATGATATCATTAGTTTTAGTTATAGCATAGATTTAATGTTAGCATTAGTTTTAAGTATAGCATGGATTTTAATGATAGCATTAGTTTTAAGTAGTGCATGGATGTTAATGATAGTATTAGTTTTAGGTATAGCATCAATTTAATGATAGCATTAGTTTTAAGTATAGCATGGATGTTAATGATAGCATTAGTTTTAAGTATAGCATGGGTGTTAATAATAGCATTAGTTTTAGGTATAGCATCAATTTAATGATAGCATTAGTTTTAAGTATAGCATGGATGTTAATGATAGCATTAGTTTTAAGTATAGCATGGATGTTAATGATAGCATTAGTTTTAAGTAGTGCATGGATGTTAATGATAGCATTAGTTTTAAGTATAGCATGGGTGTTAATGATAGCATTAGTTTTAAGTATAGCATGGATGTTAATGATAGCATTAGTTTTAAGTAGTGCATGGATGTTAATGATAGCATTAGTTTTAAGTATAGCATGGGTGTTAATGATAGCATTAGTTTTAAGTATAGCATGGGTGTAATGATAGCATTAGTTTTAAGTATAGCATGGATGTTAATGATAGCATTAGTTTTAAGTAGTGTATGGATGTTAATGATAGCATTAGTTTTAAGTATAGCATGGGTATTAATGATATCATTAGTTTTAAGTATAGCATGGGTGTTAATGATAACATTAGTTTTAAGTATAGTATGAGTATTAATGATAGCATTAGTTTTAGGTATAGCATCAATTTAATGATAGCATTAGTTTTAAGTATAGCATGGATGTAATGATAGCATTAGTTTTAAGTAGTGCATGGATGTTAATGATAGCATTAGTTTTAAGTATAGCATGGGTGTTAATGATAGCATTAGTTTTAAGTTGAGCATGGGTGTAATGATAGCATTAGTTTTAAGTATAGCATGGGTGTTAATGATAGCATTAGTTTTAGGTATAGCATCAATTTAATGATAGCATTATTTTTAAGTATAGCATGGATGTTAATGATAGCATTAGTTTTAAGTAGTGCATGTATGTTAATGATAGCATTAGTTTTAAGTATAGCATGGGTATTAATGATATCATTAGTTTTAAGTATAGCATGGGTGTTAATGATAACATTAGTTTTAAGTATAGTATGAGTATTAATGATAGCATTAGTTTTAAGTATAGCATGGGTGTTAAAGATTGCATTAGTTTTAAGTATAGCATGGGTGTTAATGATAGCATTAGTTTTAGGTATAGCATCAATTTAATGATAGCATTAGTTTTAAGTATAGCATGGATGTAATGATAGCATTAGTTTTAAGTAGTGCATGTATGTTAATGATAGCATTAGTTTTAAGTAGTGCATGTATGTTAATGATAGCATTAGTTTTAAGTATAGCATGGGTATTAATGATATCATTAGTTTTAAGTATAGCATGGGTGTTAATGATAGCATTAGTTTTAGGTATAGCATCAATTTAATGATAGCATTATTTTTAAGTATAGCATGGATGTTAATGATAGCATTAGTTTTAGGTATAGCATCAATTTAATGATAGCATTAGTTTTAAGTATAGCATGGATGTAATGATAGCATTAGTTTTAAGTAGTGCATGGATGTTAATGATAGCATTAGTTTTAAGTATAGCATGGGTGTTAATGATAGCATTAGTTTTAAGTTGAGCATGGGTGTAATGATAGCATTAGTTTTAAGTATAGCATGGGTGTTAATGATAGCATTAGTTTTAGGTATAGCATCAATTTAATGATAGCATTATTTTTAAGTATAGCATGGATGTTAATGATAGCATTAGTTTTAAGTAGTGCATGTATGTTAATGATAGCATTAGTTTTAAGTATAGCATGGGTATTAATGATATCATTAGTTTTAAGTATAGCATGGGTGTTAATGATAACATTAGTTTTAAGTATAGTATGAGTATTAATGATAGCATTAGTTTTAAGTATAGCATGGGTGTTAAAGATTGCATTAGTTTTAAGTATAGCATGGGTGTTAATGATAGCATTAGTTTTAGGTATAGCATCAATTTAATGATAGCATTAGTTTTAAGTATAGCATGGATGCTAATGATAGCTTTAGTTTTAAGTATAGCATGGGTGTCAATAATAGCATTAGTTTTAAGTATAGCATGGGGGTTAATGATAGCATTAGTTTTAATTATAGCATGGGTATTAATGATATCATTAGTTTTAGTTATAGCATAGATTTAATGTTAGCATTAGTTTTAAGTATAGCATGGATTTTAATGATAGCATTAGTTTTAAGTAGTGCATGGATGTTAATGATAGTATTAGTTTTAGGTATAGCATCAATTTAATGATAGCATTAGTTTTAAGTATAGCATGGATGTTAATGATAGCATTAGTTTTAAGTATAGCATGGGTGTTAATGATAGCATTACTTTTAGGTATAGCATGCATGCATTAACACCCATGGGTGTTAATAATAGCATTAGTTATAAGTATAGCATGGGTGTTAATTATATCATTAGTTTTAAGTATAGCATGGATGTTAATGATAGCATTAATTTTAAGTAGTGCATGGATTTTAATGATAGCATTAGTTTTAAGTATAGCATGGGTGTTAATGATAGCATTAGTTTTAAGTATAGCATGGATGTTAATGATAAAATTAGTTTTAAATATAGCATAGGTGTAATGATAGCATTATTTTTAAGTATAGCATGGATGTTAATGATAGCTTTAGTTTTAAGTATAGCATGGGTGTTAATGATAGTATTTATTTTAAGTATAGCATGGATACTAATGATAGCATTAGTTTTAAGTATAGCATGGATACTAATGATAGCATTAGTTTTAAGTATAGCATGGATGTTAATGATAGCATTACTTTTAAGTATAGAATGGGTTTTAATGATAGCATTAATTTTAAGTATAGCATGGATAATAATGATAGCATTAGTTTTAAGTATATCATGGGTGTTAATGATAGCATTAGTTATAAGTATAGCATGGGTATTAATGATAGCATTACTTTTAGGTATAGCATAAATTTAATGTTAGCATTAGTTTTAAGTATAGAATGGGTTTTAATGATAGCATTAGTTTTAAGTATAGCATGGGTGTTAATTATATCATTAGTTTTAAGTATAGAATGGATGTTAATGATAGCATTAGTTTTAAGTATAGCATGGATGTTAATAATAGCATGGGTGATAAGTATAGCATGGATGTTAATGATAACATTAGTTATAAGTATAGAATGGGTGTTAATGATAGCATTAGTTTTAAGTATAGCATGGATGTTAATGATAAAATTAGTTTTAAATATAGCATGGGTGTAACGATAGCATTAGTTTTAAGTATAGCATGGATGCTAATGATAGCTTTAGTTTTAAGTATAGCATGGGTGTCAATAATAGCATTAGTTTTAAGTATAGCATGGGGGTTAATGATAGCATTAGTTTTAATTATAGCATGGGTATTAATGATATCATTAGTTTTAGTTATAGCATAGATTTAATGTTAGCATTAGTTTTAAGTATAGCATGGATTTTAATGATAGCATTAGTTTTAAGTAGTGCATGGATGTTAATGATAGTATTAGTTTTAGGTATAGCATCAATTTAATGATAGCATTAGTTTTAAGTATAGCATGGATGTTAATGATAGCATTAGTTTTAAGTATAGCATGGGTGTTAATGATAGCATTAGTTTTAGGTATAGCATAAATTTAATGATAGCATTAGTTTTAAGTATAGCATGGATCTTAATGATAGCATTAGTTTTAAGTAGTGCATGGATGTTAATGATAGCATTAGTTTTAAGTATAGCATGGGTGTTAATGATAGCATTAGTTTTAAGTATAGCATGGGTGTAATGATAGCATTAGTTTTAAGTATAGCATGGGTATTAATGATAGCATTAGTTTTAGGTATAGCATCAATTTAATGATAGCATTAGTTTTAAGTATAGCATGGATGTTAATGATAGCATTAGTTTTAAGTAGTGCATGGATGTTAATGATAGCATTAGTTTTAAGTATAGCATGGGTGTTAATGATATCATTAGTTTTAAGTATAGCATGGGTGTTAATGATAGCATTAGTTTTAAGTATAGCATGGATGTTAATGATAGCATGGGTGATAAGTATAGCATGGATGTTAATGATAACATTAGTTATAAGTATAGCATGGGTGTTAATGATAGCATTAGTTTTAAGTATAGCATGAGTGTTAAAGATTGCATTAGTTTTAAGTATAGCATGGATGTTAATGATAGCATTAGTTATAAGTATAGCATGGGTATTAATGATAGCATTACTTTTAGGTATAGCATGCATGCATTAACACCCATGGGTGTTAATGATAGCATTAGTTATAAGTATAGCATGGGTATTAATGATAGCATTACTTTTAGGTATAGCATAAATTTAATGTTAGCATTAGTTTTAAGTATAGAATGGGATTTAATGATAGCATTAGTTTTAAGTATAGCATGGGTGTTAATGATAGCATTAGTTTTAAGTATAGCATGGGTGTTAATTATATCATTAGTTTTAAGTATAGCATGGATGTTAATGATAGCATTAGTTTTAAGTATAGCATGGGTGTAATGATAGCATTAGTTTTAAGTATAGCATAGGTGTTAATGATAGCATTAGTTTTAGGTATAGCATCAATTTAATGTTACCATTAGTTTTAAGTTTAGCATGGATGTTAATGATAGCTTTAGTTTTAAGTATAGCATGGGTGTCAATAATAGCATTAGTTTTAAGTATAGCATGGGGGTTAATGATAGCATTAGTTTTAATTATAGCATGGGTATTAATGATATCATTAGTTTTAGGTATAGCATAGATTTAATGTTAGCATTAGTTTTAAGTATAGCATGGATGTTAATGATAGCATTAGTTTTAAGTATAGCATGGGTGTAATGATAGCATTAGTTTTAAGTATAGCATGGGTGTTAATGATAGCATTAGTTTTAGGTATAGCATCAATTTAATGTTAGCATTAGTTTTAAGTTTAGCATGGATGTTAATGATAGCATTAGTTTTAAGTAGTGCATGGATTTTAATGATAGCATTAGTTTTAAGTATAGCATGGATGTTAATGATAGCATTAGTTTTAAGTATAGCATGGGGGTTAATGATAGCATTAGTTTTAATTATAGCATGGGTATTATTGATATCATTAGTTTTAGTTATAGCATAGATTTAATGTTAGCATTAGTTTTAAGTATAGCATGGATGTTAATGATAGCATTAGTTTTAAGTAGTGCATGGATGTTAATGATAGTATTAGTTTTAGGTATAGCATCAATTTAATGATAGCATTAGTTTTAAGTATAGCATGGATGTTAATGATAGCATTAGTTTTAAGTATAGCATGGGTGTTAATAATAGCATTAGTTTTAGGTATAGCATCAATTTAATGATAGCATTAGTTTTAAGTATAGCATGGATGTTAATGATAGCATTAGTTTTAAGTATAGCATGGATGTTAATGATAGCATTAGTTTTAAGTAGTGCATGGATGTTAATGATAGCATTAGTTTTAAGTATAGCATGGGTGTTAATGATAGCATTAGTTTTAAGTATAGCATGGGTGTTAATGATAGCATTAGTTTTAGGTATAGCATCAATTTAATGATAGCATTAGTTTTAAGTATAGCATGGATGTTAATGATAGCATTAGTTTTAAGTAGTGTATGGATGTTAATGATAGCATTAGTTTTAAGTATAGCATGGGTATTAATGATATCATTAGTTTTAAGTATAGCATGGGTGTTAATGATAACATTAGTTTTAAGTATAGTATGAGTATTAATGATAGCATTAGTTTTAAGTATAGCATGGGTGTTAAAGATTGCATTAGTTTTAAGTATAGCATGGATGTTAATGATAGCATTAGATTTAAGTAGTGCATGGATTTTAATGATAGCATTAGTTTTAAGTATAGCATGGGGGTTAATGATAGCATTAGTTTTAAGTATAGCATGGGTGTTAATGATAGCATTAGTTTTAAGTATAGCATGGGTGTAATGATAGCATTAGTTTTAAGTATAGCATGGGTATTAATGATAGCATTAGTTTTAGGTATAGCATCAATTTAATGATAGCATTAGTTTTAAGTATAGCATGGATGTTAATGATAGCATTAGTTTTAAGTAGTGCATGGATGTTAATGATAGCATTAGTTTTAAGTATAGCATGGGTGTTAATGATATCATTAGTTTTAAGTATAGCATGGGTGTTAATGATAGCATTAGTTTTAAGTATAGCATGGATGTTAATGATAGCATGGGTGATAAGTATAGCATGGATGTTAATGATAACATTAGTTATAAGTATAGCATGGGTGTTAATGATAGCATTAGTTTTAAGTATAGCATGGGTGTTAAAGATTGCATTAGTTTTAAGTATAGCATGGATGTTAATGATAGCATTAGTTATAAGTATAGCATGGGTATTAATGATAGCATTACTTTTAGGTATAGCATGCATGCATTAACACCCATGGGTGTTAATGATAGCATTAGTTATAAGTATAGCATGGGTATTAATGATAGCATTACTTTTAGGTATAGCATAAATTTAATGTTAGCATTAGTTTTAAGTATAGAATGGGATTTAATGATAGCATTAGTTTTAAGTATAGCATGGGTGTTAATGATAGCATTAGTTTTAAGTATAGCATGGGTGTTAATTATATCATTAGTTTTAAGTATAGCATGGATGTTAATGATAGCATTAGTTTTAAGTATAGCATGGGTGTAATGATAGCATTAGTTTTAAGTATAGCATAGGTGTTAATGATAGCATTAGTTTTAGGTATAGCATCAATTTAATGTTACCATTAGTTTTAAGTTTAGCATGGATGTTAATGATAGCTTTAGTTTTAAGTATAGCATGGGTGTCAATAATAGCATTAGTTTTAAGTATAGCATGGGGGTTAATGATAGCATTAGTTTTAATTATAGCATGGGTATTAATGATATCATTAGTTTTAGGTATAGCATAGATTTAATGTTAGCATTAGTTTTAAGTATAGCATGGATGTTAATGATAGCATTAGTTTTAAGTATAGCATGGGTGTAATGATAGCATTAGTTTTAAGTATAGCATGGGTGTTAATGATAGCATTAGTTTTAGGTATAGCATCAATTTAATGTTAGCATTAGTTTTAAGTTTAGCATGGATGTTAATGATAGCATTAGTTTTAAGTAGTGCATGGATTTTAATGATAGCATTAGTTTTAAGTATAGCATGGATGTTAATGATAGCATTAGTTTTAAGTATAGCATGGGGGTTAATGATAGCATTAGTTTTAATTATAGCATGGGTATTAATGATATCATTAGTTTTAGTTATAGCATAGATTTAATGTTAGCATTAGTTTTAAGTATAGCATGGATGTTAATGATAGCATTAGTTTTAAGTAGTGCATGGATGTTAATGATAGTATTAGTTTTAGGTATAGCATCAATTTAATGATAGCATTAGTTTTAAGTATAGCATGGATGTTAATGATAGCATTAGTTTTAAGTATAGCATGGGTGTTAATAATAGCATTAGTTTTAGGTATAGCATCAATTTAATGATAGCATTAGTTTTAAGTATAGCATGGATGTTAATGATAGCATTAGTTTTAAGTATAGCATGGATGTTAATGATAGCATTAGTTTTAAGTAGTGCATGGATGTTAATGATAGCATTAGTTTTAAGTATAGCATGGGTGTTAATGATAGCATTAGTTTTAAGTATAGCATGGGTGTAATGATAGCATTAGTTTTAAGTATAGCATGGGTGTTAATGATAGCATTAGTTTTAGGTATAGCATCAATTTAATGATAGCATTAGTTTTAAGTATAGCATGGATGTTAATGATAGCATTAGTTTTAAGTAGTGTATGGATGTTAATGATAGCATTAGTTTTAAGTATAGCATGGGTATTAATGATATCATTAGTTTTAAGTATAGCATGGGTGTTAATGATAACATTAGTTTTAAGTATAGTATGAGTATTAATGATAGCATTAGTTTTAAGTATAGCATGGGTGTTAAAGATTGCATTAGTTTTAAGTATAGCATGGATGTTAATGATAGCATTAGATTTAAGTAGTGCATGGATTTTAATGATAGCATTAGTTTTAAGTATAGCATGGGGGTTAATGATAGCATTAGTTTTAAGTATAGCATGGGTGTAACGATAGCATTAGTTTTAAGTATAGCATGGATGCTAATGATAGCTTTAGTTTTAAGTATAGCATGGCTGTCAATAATAGCATTAGTTTTAAGTATAGCATGGGGGTTAATGATAGCATTAGTTTTAATTATAGCATGGGTATTAATGATATCATTAGTTTTAGTTATAGCATAGATTTAATGTTAGCATTAGTTTTAAGTATAGCATGGATGTTAATGATAGCATTAGTTTTAAGTAGTGCATGGATGTTAATGATAGTATTAGTTTTAGGTATAGCATCAATTTAATGATAGCATTAGTTTTAAGTATAGCATGGATGTTAATGATAGCATTAGTTTTAAGTATAGCATGGGTGTTAATGATATCATTAGTTTTAGGTATAGCATCAATTTAATGATAGCATTAGTTTTAAGTATAGCATGGATGTTAATGATAGCATTAGTTTTAAGTAGTGCATGGATGTTAATGATAGCATTAGTTTTAAGTATAGCATGGGTGTTAATGATAGCATTAGTTTTAAGTATAGCATGGGTGTAATGATAGAATTAGTTTTAAGTATAGCATGGGTGTTAATGATAGCATTAGTTTTATGTATAGCATCAATTTAATGATAGCATTAGTTTTAAGTATAGCATGGATGTTAATGATAGCATTAGTTTTAAGTAGTGCATGGATGTTAATGATAGCATTAGTTTTAAGTATAGCATGGATGTTAATGATAGCATGGGTGATAAGTATAGCATGGATGTTAATGATAACATTAGTTATAAGTATAGCATGGGTGTTAATGATAGCATTAGTTTTAAGTATAGCATGGGTATTAATGATGTCATTAGTTTTAGGTATAGCATGGATGTTAATGATAACATTAGTTTTAAGTATAGTATGGGTATTAATGATAGCATTAGTTTTAAGTATAGCATGGGTGTTAAAGATTGCATTAGTTTTAAGTATAGCATGGATGTTAATGATAGCATTAGTTTTAAGTATAACATGGGTGTTTATGTTAGCATTAGTTTTAAGTATAGCATGCATGCATTAACACCCATGGGTGTTAATGATAGCATTAGTTATAAGTATAGCATGGGTATTAATGATAGCATTACTTTTAGGTATAGCATGCATGCATTAACACCCATGGGTGTTAATGATAGCATTAGTTATAAGTATAGCATGGGTGTTAATGATAGCATTAGTTTAAGTATAGCATGGGTGTAATGATAGCATTAGTTTTAAGTATAGCATGGGTGTTAATGATAGCATTAGTTTTAGGTATAGCATCAATTTAATGATAGCATTAGTTTTAAGTATAGCATGGATGTAATGATAGCATTAGTTTTAAGTAGTGCATGGATGTTAATGATAGCATTAGTTTTAAGTATAGCATGGGTGTTAATGATAGCATTAGTTTTAAGTTGAGCATGGGTGTAATGATAGCATTAGTTTTAAGTATAGCATGGGTGTTAATGATAGCATTAGTTTTAGGTATAGCATCAATTTAATGATAGCATTAGTTTTAAGTATAGCATGGATGTTAATGATAGCATTAGTTTTAAGTAGTGCATAGATGTTAATGATAGCATTAGTTTTAAGTATAGCATGGGTATTAATGATATCATTAGTTTTAAGTATAGCATGGGTGTTAATGATAACATTAGTTTTAAGTATAGTATGAGTATTAATGATAGCATTAGTTTTAAGTATAGCATGGGTGTTAAAGATTGCATTAGTTTTAAGTATAGCATGGATGTTAATGATAGCATTAGTTTTAAGTAGTGCATGGATTTTAATGATAGCATTAGTTTTAAGTATAGCATGGGGGTTAATGATAGCATTAGTTTTAAGTATAGCATGGATGTTAATGATAAAATTAGTTTTAAATATAGCATGGGTGTAACGATAGCATTAGTTTTAAGTATAGCATGGATGCTAATGATAGCTTTAGTTTTAAGTATAGCATGGGTGTCAATAATAGCATTAGTTTTAAGTATAGCATGGGGGTTAATGATAGCATTAGTTTTAATTATAGCATGGGTATTAATGATATCATTAGTTTTAGTTATAGCATAGATTTAATGTTAGCATTAGTTTTAAGTATAGCATGGATTTTAATGATAGCATTAGTTTTAAGTAGTACATGGATGTTAATGATAGTATTAGTTTTAGGTATAGCATCAATTTAATGATAGCATTAGTTTTAAGTATAGCATGGATGTTAATGATAGCATTAGTTTTAAGTATAGCATGGGTGTTAATGATAGCATTAGTTTTAGGTATAGCATCAATTTAATGATAGCATTAGTTTTAAGTATAGCATGGATGTTAATGATAGCATTAGTTTTAAGTAGTGCATGGATATTAATGATAGCATTAGTTTTAAGTATAGCATGGGTGTTAATGATAGCATTAGTTTTAAGTATAGCATGGGTGTAATGATAGCATTAGTTTTAAGTATAGCATGGGTATTAATGATAGCATTAGTTTTAGGTATAGCATCAATTTAATGATAGCATTAGTTTTAAGTATAGCATGGATGTTAATGATAGCATTAGTTTTAAGTAGTGCATGGATGTTAATGATAGCATTAGTTTTAAGTATAGCATGGGTGTTAATGATATCATTAGTTTTAAGTATAGCATGGGTGTTAATGATAGCATTAGTTTTAAGTATAGCATGGATGTTAATGATAGCATTGGTGATAAGTATAGCATGGATGTTAATGATAATATTAGTTATAAGTATAGCATGGGTGTTAATGATAGCATTAGTTTTAAGTATAGCATGGGTATTAATGATATCATTAGTTTTAGGTATAGCATGGATGTTAATGATAACATTAGTTTTAAGTATAGTATGGGTATTAATGATAGCATTAGTTTTAAGTATAGCATGGGTGTTAAAGATTGCATTAGTTTTAAGTATAGCATGGATGTTAATGATAGCATTAGTTATAAGTATAGCATGGGTATTAATGATAGCATTACTTTTAGGTATAGCATGCATGCATTAACACCCATGGGTGTTAATGATAGCATTAGTTATAAGTATAGCATGGGTATTAATGATAGCATTACTTTTAGGTATAGCATAAATTTAATGTTAGCATTAGTTTTAAGTATAGATGGGATTTAATGATAGCATTAGTTTTAAGTATAGCATGGGTGTTAATGATAGCATTAGTTTTAAGTATAGCATGGGTGTTAATTATATCATTAGTTTTAAGTATAGCATGGATGTTAATGATAACATTAGTTATAAGTATAGCATGGGTGTTAATGATAGCATTAGTTTTAAGTATAGCATGGGTATTAATGATATCATTAGTTTTAGGTATAGCATGGATGTTAATGATAACATTAGTTTTAAGTATAGTATGGGTATTAATGATAGCATTAGTTTTAAGTATAGCATGGATGTTAATGATAGCATTAGTTTTAAGTATAACATGGGTGTTAATGTTAGCATTAGTTTTAAGTATAGCATGCATGCATTAACACCCATGGGTGTTAATGATAGCATTAGTTATAAGTATAGCATGCGTATTAATGATAGCATTACTTTTAGGTATAGCATGCATGCATTAACACCAATGGGTGTTAATGATAGCATTAGTTATAAGTATAGCATGGGTATTAATGATAGCATTACTTTTAGGTATAGCATAAATTTAATGTTAGCATTAGTTTTAAGTATAGAATGGGATTTAATGATAGCATTAGTTTTAAGTATAGCATGGGTGTTAATGATAGCATTAGTTTTAAGTATAGCATGGGTGTTAATTATATCATTAGTTTTAAGTATAGATTGGGTGTTAATGATAGCATTAGTTTTAAGTATAGCATGGGTATTAATCATATCATTAGTTTTAGGTATAGCATGGATTTTAATGATAACATTAGTTTTAAGTATAGTATGGATATTAATGATAGCATTAGTTTTAAGTATAGCATGGGTGTAATGATAGCATTAGTTTTAAGTATAGCATGGGTGTTAATGATAGCATTAGTTTAGGTATAGCATCAATTTAATGATAGCATTAGTTTTAAGTATAGCATGGATGTTAATGATAGCATTAGTTTTAAGTAGTGCATGTATGTTAATGATAGCATTAGTTTTAAGTATAGCATGGGTGTTAATGATATCATTAGTTTTAAGTATAGCATGGGTGTTAATGATAGCATTAGTTTTAAGTATAGCATGGATGTTAATGATAGCATGGGTGATAAGTATAGCATGGATGTTAATGATAACATTAGTTATAAGTATAGCATGGGTGTTAATGATAGCATTAGTTTTAAGTATAGCATGGGTATTAATGATATCATTAGTTTTAGGTATAGCATGGATGTTAATGATAACATTAGTTTTAAGTATAGTATGGGTATTAATGATAGCATTAGTTTTAAGTATAGCATGGGTGTTAAAGATTGCATTAGTTTTAAGTATAGCATGGATGTTAATGATAGCATTAGTTATAAGTATAGCATGGGTATTAATGATAGCATTACTTTTAGGTATAGCATGCATGCATTAACACCCATGGGTGTTAATGATAGCATTAGTTATAAGTATAGCATGGGTATTAATGATAGCATTACTTTTAGGTATAGCATAAATTTAATGTTAGCATTAGTTTTAAGTATAGATGGGATTTAATGATAGCATTAGTTTTAAGTATAGCATGGGTGTTAATGATAGCATTAGTTTTAAGTATAGCATGGGTGTTAATTATATCATTAGTTTTAAGTATAGCATGGATGTTAATGATAACATTAGTTATAAGTATAGCATGGGTGTTAATGATAGCATTAGTTTTAAGTATAGCATGGGTATTAATGATATCATTAGTTTTAGGTATAGCATGGATGTTAATGATAACATTAGTTTTAAGTATAGTATGGGTATTAATGATAGCATTAGTTTTAAGTATAGCATGGATGTTAATGATAGCATTAGTTTTAAGTATAACATGGGTGTTAATGTTAGCATTAGTTTTAAGTATAGCATGCATGCATTAACACCCATGGGTGTTAATGATAGCATTAGTTATAAGTATAGCATGCGTATTAATGATAGCATTACTTTTAGGTATAGCATGCATGCATTAACACCAATGGGTGTTAATGATAGCATTAGTTATAAGTATAGCATGGGTATTAATGATAGCATTACTTTTAGGTATAGCATAAATTTAATGTTAGCATTAGTTTTAAGTATAGAATGGGATTTAATGATAGCATTAGTTTTAAGTATAGCATGGGTGTTAATGATAGCATTAGTTTTAAGTATAGCATGGGTGTTAATTATATCATTAGTTTTAAGTATAGATTGGGTGTTAATGATAGCATTAGTTTTAAGTATAGCATGGGTATTAATCATATCATTAGTTTTAGGTATAGCATGGATTTTAATGATAACATTAGTTTTAAGTATAGTATGGATATTAATGATAGCATTAGTTTTAAGTATAGCATGGGTGTAATGATAGCATTAGTTTTAAGTATAGCATGGGTGTTAATGATAGCATTAGTTTAGGTATAGCATCAATTTAATGATAGCATTAGTTTTAAGTATAGCATGGATGTTAATGATAGCATTAGTTTTAAGTAGTGCATGTATGTTAATGATAGCATTAGTTTTAAGTATAGCATGGGTGTTAATGATATCATTAGTTTTAAGTATAGCATGGGTGTTAATGATAGCATTAGTTTTAAGTATAGCATGGATGTTAATGATAGCATGGGTGATAAGTATAGCATGGATGTTAATGATAACATTAGTTATAAGTATAGCATGGGTGTTAATGATAGCATTAGTTTTAAGTATAGCATGGGTATTAATGATATCATTAGTTTTAGGTATAGCATGGATGTTAATGATAACATTAGTTTTAAGTATAGTATGGGTATTAATGATAGCATTAGTTTTAAGTATAGCATGGATGTTAATGATAGCATTAGTTTTAAGTATAACATGGGTGTTAATGTTAGCATTAGTATTAAGTATAGCATGCATGCATTAACACCCATGGGTGTTAATGATAGCATTAGTTATAAGTATAGCATGCGTATTAATGATAGCATTACTTTTAAGTATAGCATAAATTTAATGTTAGCATTAGTTTTAAGTATAGAATGGGATTTAATGATAGCATTAGTTTTAAGTATAGCATGGGTGTTAATGATAGCATTAGTTTTAAGTATAGCATGGATGTTAATGATAGCATGGGTGATAAGTATAGCATGGATGTTAATGATAACATTAGTTATAAGTATAGCATGGGTGTTAATGATAGCATTAGTTTTAAGTATAGCATGGGTATTAATGATATCATTAGTTTTAGGTATAGCATGGATGTTAATGATAACATTAGTTTTAAGTATAGTATGGGTATTAATGATAGCATTAGTTTTAAGTATAGCATGGATGTTAATGATAGCATTAGTTTAAGTATAACATGGGTGTTAATGTTAGCATTAGTTTTAAGTATAGCATGCATGCATTAACACCCATGGGTGTTAATGATAGCATTAGTTATAAGTATAGCATGCGTATTAATGATAGCATTACTTTTAGGTATAGCATGCATGCATTAACACCCATGGGTGTTAATGATAGCATTAGTTATAAGTATAGCATGGGTATTAATGATAGCATTACTTTTAGGTATAGCATAAATTTAATGTTAGCATTAGTTTTAAGTATAGAATGGGATTTAATGATAGCATTAGTTTTAAGTATAGCATGGGTGTTAATGATAGCATTAGTTTTAAGTATAGCATGGGTGTTAATTATATCATTAGTTTTAAGTATAACATGGATGTTAATGATAGCATTAGTTTTAATTATAGCATGGGTGTAATGATAGCATTAGTTTTAATTATAGCATGGGTGTTAATGATAGCATTAGTTTTAGGTATAGCATCAATTTAATGTTAGCATTAGTTTTAAGTTTAGCATGGATGTTAATGATAGTATTAGTTTTAAGTAGTGCATGGATTTTAATGATAGCATTAGTTTTAAGTATAGCATGGGTGTTAATGATAAAATTAGTTTTAAATATAGCATAGGTGTAATGATAGCATTAGTTTTAAGTATAGCATGGATGTTAATGATAGCTTTAGTTTTAAGTATAGCATGGTTGATAATGATAGCATTGGTTTTAATTATATCATGGGTGTTAATGATAGCATTTATTTTAAGTATAGCATGGATACTAATGATAGCATTAGTTTTAAGTATAGCATGGATACTAATGATAGCATTAGTTTTAAGTATAGCATGGATGTTAATGATAGCATTAGTTTTAAGTATAGAATGGGTTTTAATGATAGCATTAATTTTAAGTATAGCATGGATACTAATGATAGCATTAGTTTTAAGTATATCATGGGTGTTAATGATAGCATTAGTTATAAGTATAGCATGGGTGTTAATGATAGCATTAGTTTTAAGTATAGCATGGATGTTAATGATACAATTAGTTTTAAATATAGCATAGGTGTAACGATAGCATTAGTTTTAAGTATATCATGGGTGTTAATGATAGCATTAGTTTTAAGTATAGCATGGGTGTTAATTATATCATTAGTTTTAGGTATAGCATCAATTTAATGTTAGCATTAGTTTAAGTATAGCATGGATGTTAATGATAGCATTAGTTTTAAGTAGTGCATGGATTTGAATGATAGCATTAGTTTTAAGTATAGCATGGGGGTTAATGATAGCATTAGTTTTAAGTATAGCATGGATGTTAATGATAAAATTAGTTTTAAATATAGCATGGGTGTAACGATAGCATTAGTTTTAAGTATAGCATGGATGCTAATGATAGCTTTAGTTTTAAGTATAGCATGGGTGTCAATAATAGCATTAGTTTTAAGTATAGCATGGGGGTTAATGATAGCATTAGTTTTAATTATAGCATGGGTATTAATGATATCATTAGTTTTAGGTATAGCATAGATTTAATGTTAGCATTAGTTTTAAGTTTAGCATGGATGTTAATGATAGCATTAGTTTTAAGTAGTGCATGGATGTTAATGATAGCATTAGTATTAGGTATAGCATCAATTTAATGATAGCATTAGTTTTAAGTATAGCATGGATGTTAATGATAGCATTAGTTTTAAGTAGTGCATGGATGTTAATGATAGCATTAGTTTTAGGTATAGCATCAATTTAATGATAGCATTAGTTTTAAGTTTAGCATGGATGTTAATGATAGCATTAGTTTTAAATATAGCATGGGGGTTAATGATAGCATTAGTTTTAATTATAGCATGGGTATTAATGATATCATTAGTTTTAGGTATAGCATAGATTTAATGTTAGCATTAGTTTTAAGTTTAGCATGGATGTTAATGATAGCATTAGTTTTAAGTAGTGCATGGATGTTAATGATAGCATTAGTTTTAGGTATAGCATCAATTTAATGATAGCATTAGTTTTAAGTATAGCATGGATGTTAATGATAGCATTAGTTTTAAGTATAGCATGGGTGTTAATGATAGCATTAGTTTTAAGTATAGCATGGGTGTAATGATAGAATTAGTTTTAAGTATAGCATGGGTGTTAATGATGGCATTAGTTTTAGGTATAGCATCAATTTAATGATAGCATTAGTTTTAAGTATAGCATGGATGTTAATGATAGCATTAGTTTTAAGTAGTGCATGGATGTTAATTATAGCATTAGTTTTAAGTATAGCATGGGTGTTAATGATAGCATTAGTTTTAAGTATAGCATGGTTGATAATGATAGCATTAGTTTTAAGTATAGCATGGGTATTAATGATATCATTAGTTTTAAGTATAGCATGGGTGTTAATGATAAAATTAGTTTTAAATATAGCATAGGTGTAATGATAGCATTATTTTTAAGTATAGCATGGATGTTAATGATAGCTTTAGTTTTAAGTATAGCATGGTTGATAATGATAGCATTAGTTTTAATTATATCATGGGTGTTAATGATAGCATTTATTTAAGTATAGCATGGATACTAATGATAGCATTAGTTTTAAGTATAGCTTGGATACTAATGATAGCATTAGTTTTAAGTATAGCATGGATGTTAATGATAGCATTAGTTTTAAGTATAGAATGGGTTTTAATGATAGCATTAATTTTAAGTATAGCATGGATACTAATGATAGCATTAGGTTTAAGTATATCATGGGTGTTAATGATAGCATTAGTTATAAGTATAGCATGGGTGTTAATGATAGCATTAGTTTTAAGTATAGCATGGATGTTAATGATAAAATTAGTTTTAAATATAGCATAGGTGTAATGATAGCATTAGTTTTAAGTATAGCATGGGTGTTAATGATAGCATTAGTTTTAAGTATAGCATGGGTGTTAATTATATCATTAGTTTTAGGTATAGCTTCAATTTAATGTTAGCATTAGTTTTAAGTATAGCATGGATGTTAATGATAGCATTAGTTTTAAGTATAGCATGGGTGTTAATGATAGCATTAGTTTTAAGTATAGCATGGTTGATGATGATAGCATTAGTTTTAAGTATAGCATGGGTATTAATGATATCATTAGTTTTAAGTATAGCATGGGTGTTAATGATAACATTAGTTTTAAGTATAGTATGAGTATTAATGATAGCATTAGTTTTAAGTATAGCATGGGTGTTAAAGATTGCATTAGTTTTAAGTATAGCATTGATGTTAATGATAGCATTAGTTTTAAGTATAGCATGGGTATTAATGATATCATTAGTTTTAAGTATAGCATGGGTGTTAATGATAGCATTAGTTTTGAGTATAGCATTGATGTTAATGATAGCATGGGTGATAAGTATAGCATGGGTGTTAATGATAACATTAGTTTTAAGTATAACAAGGGTGTTAATGTTAGCATTAGTTTTAAGTATAGCATGCATGCATTAACACCCATGGGTGTTAATGATAGCATTAGTTATAAGTATAGCATGGGTATTAATGATAGCATTACTTTTAGGTACAGCATGCATGCATTAACACCCATGGGTGTTAATGATAGCATTAGTTATAAGTATAGGATGGGTATTAATGATAGCATTACTTTTAGGTTAGCATAAATTTAATGTTAGCATTAGTTTTAAGTATAGAATGGGTTTTAATGATAGCATTAGTTTTAAGTATAGCATGGGTGTTAATGATAGCATTAGTTTTAAGTATAGCATGGGATTTAATTATAGCATTAGTTTTAAGTATAGCATGGGTGTTAATGATAGCATTAGTTTTAGGTATAGCATCAATTTAATGTTAGCATTAGTTTTAAGTTTAGCATGGATGTTAATGATAGCATTAGTTTTAAGTAGTGCATGGATTTTAATGATAGCATTATTTTTAAGTATAGCATGGGTGTTAATGATAGCATTAGTTTTAAGTATAGCATGGATGTTAATGATCAAATTAGTTTTAAATATAGCATAGGTGTAATGATAGCATTAGTTTTAAGTATAGCATGGATGTTAATTATAGCTTTAGTTTTAAGTATAGCATGGGTGTCAATAATAGAATTAGTTTTAAGTATAGCATGGGGGTTAATGATAGCATTAGTTTTAATTATAGCATGGGTATTAATGATATCATTAGTTTTAGGTATAGCATAGATTTAATGTTAGCATTAGTTTTAAGTATAGCATGGATGTTAATGATAGCATTAGTTTTAAGTATAGCATGGGTGTAATGATAGCATTAGTTTTAAGTATAGCATGGGTGTTAATGATAGCATTAGTTTTAGGTATAGCATCAATTTAATGTTAGCATTAGTTTTAAGTTTAGAATGGATGTTAATGATAGCATTAGTTTTAAGTAGTGCATGGATTTTAATGATAGCATTAGTTTTAAGTATAGCATGGATGTTAATGATAGCATTAGTTTTAAGTATAGCATGGGGGTTAATGATAGCATTAGTTTTAATTATAGCATGGGTATTAATGATATCATTAGTTTTAGGTATAGCATAGATTTAATGTTAGCATTAGTTTTAAGTATAGCATGGATGTTAATGATAGCATTAGTTTTAAGTATAGCATGGGTGTAATGATAGCATTAGTTTTAAGTATAGCATGGGTGTTAATGATAGCATTAGTTTTAGGTATAGCATCAATTTAATGTTAGCATTAGTTTTAAGTTTAGCATGGATGTTAATGATAGCATTAGTTTTAAGTAGTGCATGGATTTTAATGATAGCATTAGTTTTAAGTATAGCATGGATGTTAATGATAGCATTAGTTTTAAGTAGTGCATGGATGTTAATGATAGCATTAGTTTTAAGTATAGCATGGGTGTTAATGATAGCATTAGTTATAAGTCTAGCATGGGTATTAATGATATCATTAGTTTTAAGTATAGCATGGGTGTTAATGATAGCATTAGTTTTAAGTATAGCATGGATGTTAATGATAGCATGTGTGATAAGTATAGCATGGATGTTAATGATAACATTAGTTATAAGTATAGCATGGGTGTTAATGATAGCATTAGTTTTAAGTATAGCATGGGTATTAATGATATCATTAGTTTTAGGTATAGCATGGATGTTAATGATAACATTAGTTTTAAGTATAGTATGGGTGTTAATGATAGCATTAGTTTTAAGTATAGCATGGGTGTAATGATAGCATTAGTTTTAAGTATAGCATGGGTATTAATGATAGCATTAGTTTTAGGTATAGCATCAATTTAATGATAGCATTAGTTTTAAGTATAGAATGGGTTTTAATGATAGCATTAGTTTTAAGTATAGCATGGGTGTTAATGATAGCATTAGTTTTAAGTATAGCATGGGATTTAATTATAGCATTAGTTTTAAGTATAGCATGGGTGTTAATGATAGCATTAGTTTTAAGTATAGCATGGATGTTAATGATCAAATTAGTTTTAAATATAGCATAGGTGTAATGATAGCATTAGTTTTAAGTATAGCATGGATGTTAATTATAGCTTTAGTTTTAAGTATAGCATGGGTGTCAATAATAGAATTAGTTTTAAGTATAGCATGGGGGTTAATGATAGCATTAGTTTTAATTATAGCATGGGTATTAATGATATCATTAGTTTTAGGTATAGCATAGATTTAATGTTAGCATTAGTTTTAAGTATAGCATGGATGTTAATGATAACATTAGTTTTAAGTATAGTATGGGTGTTAATGATAGCATTAGTTTTAAGTATAGCATGGGTGTAATGATAGCATTAGTTTTAAGTATAGCATGGGTATTAATGATAGCATTAGTTTTAGGTATAGCATCAATTTAATGATAGCATTAGTTTTAAGTATAGTATGGGTGTTAATGATAGCATTAGTGCATGGATTTTAATGATAGCATTAGTTTTAAGTATAGCATGGGTGTTAATGATAGCATTAGTTTTAAGTATAGCATGGATGTTAATGATCAAATTAGTTTTAAATATAGCATAGGTGTAATGATAGCATTAGTTTTAAGTATAGCATGGATGTTAATTATAGCTTTAGTTTTAAGTATAGCATGGGTGTCAATAATAGAATTAGTTTTAAGTATAGCATGGGGGTTAATGATAGCATTAGTTTTAATTATAGCATGGGTATTAATGATATCATTAGTTTTAGGTATAGCATAGATTTAATGTTAGCATTAGTTTTAAGTATAGCATGGATGTTAATGATAACATTAGTTTTAAGTATAGTATGGGTGTTAATGATAGCATTAGTTTTAAGTATAGCATGGGTGTAATGATAGCATTAGTTTTAAGTATAGCATGGGTATTAATGATAGCATTAGTTTTAGGTATAGCATCAATTTAATGATAGCATTAGTTTTAAGTATAGTATGGGTGTTAATGATAGCATTAGTTTTAAGTATAGCATGGGTGTAATGATAGCATTAGTTTTAAGTATAGCATGGGTATTAATGATAGCATTAGTTTTAGGTATAGCATCAATTTAATGATAGCATTAGTTTTAAGTATAGAATGGGTTTTAATGATAGCATTAGTTTTAAGTCTAGCATGGGTATTAATGATATCATTAGTTTTAAGTATAGCATGGGTGTTAATGATAACATTAGTTTTAAGTATAGCATGGATGTTAATGATAGCATGTGTGATAAGTATAGCATGGATGTTAATGATAACATTAGTTATAAGTATAGCATGGGTGTTAATGATAGCATTAGTTTTAAGTATAGCATGGGTATTAATGATATCATTAGTTTTAGGTATAGCATGGATGTTAATGATAACATTAGTTTTAAGTATAGTATGGGTGTTAATGATAGCATTAGTTTTAAGTATAGCATGGGTGTAATGATAGCATTAGTTTTAAGTATAGCATGGGTATTAATGATAGCATTAGTTTTAGGTATAGCATCAATTTAATGATAGCATTAGTTTTAAGTATAGCATGGATGTTAATGATAGCATTAGTTTTAAGTAGTGCATGGATGTTAATGATAGCATTAGTTTTAAGTATAGCATGGGGGTTAATGATAGCATTAGTTTTAAGTATAGCATGGATGTTAATGATAAAATTAGTTTTAAATATAGCATGGGTGTAACGATAGCATTAGTTTTAAGTATAGCATGGATGCTAATGATAGCTTTAGTTTTAAGTATAGCATGGGTGTCAATAATAGCATTAGTTTTAAGTATAGCATGGGGGTTAATGATAGCATTAGTTTTAATTATAGCATGGGTATTAATGATATCATTAGTTTTAGGTATAGCATAGATTTAATGTTAGCATTAGTTTTAAGTTTAGCATGGATGTTAATGATAGCATTAGTTTTAAGTAGTGCATGGATGTTAATGATAGCATTAGTATTAGGTATAGCATCAATTTAATGATAGCATTAGTTTTAAGTATAGCATGGATGTTAATGATAGCATTAGTTTTAAGTAGTGCATGGATGTTAATGATAGCATTAGTTTTAGGTATAGCATCAATTTAATGATAGCATTAGTTTTAAGTTTAGCATGGATGTTAATGATAGCATTAGTTTTAAATATAGCATGGGGGTTAATGATAGCATTAGTTTTAATTATAGCATGGGTATTAATGATATCATTAGTTTTAGGTATAGCATAGATTTAATGTTAGCATTAGTTTTAAGTTTAGCATGGATGTTAATGATAGCATTAGTTTTAAGTAGTGCATGGATGTTAATGATAGCATTAGTTTTAGGTATAGCATCAATTTAATGATAGCATTAGTTTTAAGTATAGCATGGATGTTAATGATAGCATTAGTTTTAAGTATAGCATGGGTGTTAATGATAGCATTAGTTTTAAGTATAGCATGGGTGTAATGATAGAATTAGTTTTAAGTATAGCATGGGTGTTAATGATGGCATTAGTTTTAGGTATAGCATCAATTTAATGATAGCATTAGTTTTAAGTATAGCATGGATGTTAATGATAGCATTAGTTTTAAGTAGTGCATGGATGTTAATTATAGCATTAGTTTTAAGTATAGCATGGGTGTTAATGATAGCATTAGTTTTAAGTATAGCATGGTTGATAATGATAGCATTAGTTTTAAGTATAGCATGGGTATTAATGATATCATTAGTTTTAAGTATAGCATGGGTGTTAATGATAAAATTAGTTTTAAATATAGCATAGGTGTAATGATAGCATTATTTTTAAGTATAGCATGGATGTTAATGATAGCTTTAGTTTTAAGTATAGCATGGTTGATAATGATAGCATTAGTTTTAATTATATCATGGGTGTTAATGATAGCATTTATTTAAGTATAGCATGGATACTAATGATAGCATTAGTTTTAAGTATAGCTTGGATACTAATGATAGCATTAGTTTTAAGTATAGCATGGATGTTAATGATAGCATTAGTTTTAAGTATAGAATGGGTTTTAATGATAGCATTAATTTTAAGTATAGCATGGATACTAATGATAGCATTAGTTTTAAGTATATCATGGGTGTTAATGATAGCATTAGTTATAAGTATAGCATGGGTGTTAATGATAGCATTAGTTTTAAGTATAGCATGGATGTTAATGATAAAATTAGTTTTAAATATAGCATAGGTGTAATGATAGCATTAGTTTTAAGTATAGCATGGGTGTTAATGATAGCATTAGTTTTAAGTATAGCATGGGTGTTAATTATATCATTAGTTTTAGGTATAGCTTCAATTTAATGTTAGCATTAGTTTTAAGTATAGCATGGATGTTAATGATAGCATTAGTTTTAAGTATAGCATGGGTGTTAATGATAGCATTAGTTTTAAGTATAGCATGGTTGATGATGATAGCATTAGTTTTAAGTATAGCATGGGTATTAATGATATCATTAGTTTTAAGTATAGCATGGGTGTTAATGATAACATTAGTTTTAAGTATAGTATGAGTATTAATGATAGCATTAGTTTTAAGTATAGCATGGGTGTTAAAGATTGCATTAGTTTTAAGTATAGCATTGATGTTAATGATAGCATTAGTTTTAAGTATAGCATGGGTATTAATGATATCATTAGTTTTAAGTATAGCATGGGTGTTAATGATAGCATTAGTTTTGAGTATAGCATTGATGTTAATGATAGCATGGGTGATAAGTATAGCATGGGTGTTAATGATAACATTAGTTTTAAGTATAACAAGGGTGTTAATGTTAGCATTAGTTTTAAGTATAGCATGCATGCATTAACACCCATGGGTGTTAATGATAGCATTAGTTATAAGTATAGCATGGGTATTAATGATAGCATTACTTTTAGGTACAGCATGCATGCATTAACACCCATGGGTGTTAATGATAGCATTAGTTATAAGTATAGGATGGGTATTAATGATAGCATTACTTTTAGGTATAGCATAAATTTAATGTTAGCATTAGTTTTAAGTATAGAATGGGTTTTAATGATAGCATTAGTTTTAAGTATAGCATGGGTGTTAATGATAGCATTAGTTTTAAGTATAGCATGGGATTTAATTATAGCATTAGTTTTAAGTATAGCATGGGTGTTAATGATAGCATTAGTTTTAGGTATAGCATCAATTTAATGTTAGCATTAGTTTTAAGTTTAGCATGGATGTTAATGATAGCATTAGTTTTAAGTAGTGCATGGATTTTAATGATAGCATTATTTTTAAGTATAGCATGGGTGTTAATGATAGCATTAGTTTTAAGTATAGCATGGATGTTAATGATCAAATTAGTTTTAAATATAGCATAGGTGTAATGATAGCATTAGTTTTAAGTATAGCATGGATGTTAATTATAGCTTTAGTTTTAAGTATAGCATGGGTGTCAATAATAGAATTAGTTTTAAGTATAGCATGGGGGTTAATGATAGCATTAGTTTTAATTATAGCATGGGTATTAATGATATCATTAGTTTTAGGTATAGCATAGATTTAATGTTAGCATTAGTTTTAAGTATAGCATGGATGTTAATGATAGCATTAGTTTTAAGTATAGCATGGGTGTAATGATAGCATTAGTTTTAAGTATAGCATGGGTGTTAATGATAGCATTAGTTTTAGGTATAGCATCAATTTAATGTTAGCATTAGTTTTAAGTTTAGAATGGATGTTAATGATAGCATTAGTTTTAAGTAGTGCATGGATTTTAATGATAGCATTAGTTTTAAGTATAGCATGGATGTTAATGATAGCATTAGTTTTAAGTATAGCATGGGGGTTAATGATAGCATTAGTTTTAATTATAGCATGGGTATTAATGATATCATTAGTTTTAGGTATAGCATAGATTTAATGTTAGCATTAGTTTTAAGTATAGCATGGATGTTAATGATAGCATTAGTTTTAAGTATAGCATGGGTGTAATGATAGCATTAGTTTTAAGTATAGCATGGGTGTTAATGATAGCATTAGTTTTAGGTATAGCATCAATTTAATGTTAGCATTAGTTTTAAGTTTAGCATGGATGTTAATGATAGCATTAGTTTTAAGTAGTGCATGGATTTTAATGATAGCATTAGTTTTAAGTATAGCATGGATGTTAATGATAGCATTAGTTTTAAGTAGTGCATGGATGTTAATGATAGCATTAGTTTTAAGTATAGCATGGGTGTTAATGATAGCATTAGTTATAAGTCTAGCATGGGTATTAATGATATCATTAGTTTTAAGTATAGCATGGGTGTTAATGATAGCATTAGTTTTAAGTATAGCATGGATGTTAATGATAGCATGTGTGATAAGTATAGCATGGATGTTAATGATAACATTAGTTATAAGTATAGCATGGGTGTTAATGATAGCATTAGTTTTAAGTATAGCATGGGTATTAATGATATCATTAGTTTTAGGTATAGCATGGATGTTAATGATAACATTAGTTTTAAGTATAGTATGGGTGTTAATGATAGCATTAGTTTTAAGTATAGCATGGGTGTAATGATAGCATTAGTTTTAAGTATAGCATGGGTATTAATGATAGCATTAGTTTTAGGTATAGCATCAATTTAATGATAGCATTAGTTTTAAGTATAGAATGGGTTTTAATGATAGCATTAGTTTTAAGTATAGCATGGGTGTTAATGATAGCATTAGTTTTAAGTATAGCATGGGATTTAATTATAGCATTAGTTTTAAGTATAGCATGGGTGTTAATGATAGCATTAGTTTTAAGTATAGCATGGATGTTAATGATCAAATTAGTTTTAAATATAGCATAGGTGTAATGATAGCATTAGTTTTAAGTATAGCATGGATGTTAATTATAGCTTTAGTTTTAAGTATAGCATGGGTGTCAATAATAGAATTAGTTTTAAGTATAGCATGGGGGTTAATGATAGCATTAGTTTTAATTATAGCATGGGTATTAATGATATCATTAGTTTTAGGTATAGCATAGATTTAATGTTAGCATTAGTTTTAAGTATAGCATGGATGTTAATGATAACATTAGTTTTAAGTATAGTATGGGTGTTAATGATAGCATTAGTTTTAAGTATAGCATGGGTGTAATGATAGCATTAGTTTTAAGTATAGCATGGGTATTAATGATAGCATTAGTTTTAGGTATAGCATCAATTTAATGATAGCATTAGTTTTAAGTATAGTATGGGTGTTAATGATAGCATTAGTGCATGGATTTTAATGATAGCATTAGTTTTAAGTATAGCATGGGTGTTAATGATAGCATTAGTTTTAAGTATAGCATGGATGTTAATGATCAAATTAGTTTTAAATATAGCATAGGTGTAATGATAGCATTAGTTTTAAGTATAGCATGGATGTTAATTATAGCTTTAGTTTTAAGTATAGCATGGGTGTCAATAATAGAATTAGTTTTAAGTATAGCATGGGGGTTAATGATAGCATTAGTTTTAATTATAGCATGGGTATTAATGATATCATTAGTTTTAGGTATAGCATAGATTTAATGTTAGCATTAGTTTTAAGTATAGCATGGATGTTAATGATAACATTAGTTTTAAGTATAGTATGGGTGTTAATGATAGCATTAGTTTTAAGTATAGCATGGGTGTAATGATAGCATTAGTTTTAAGTATAGCATGGGTATTAATGATAGCATTAGTTTTAGGTATAGCATCAATTTAATGATAGCATTAGTTTTAAGTATAGTATGGGTGTTAATGATAGCATTAGTTTTAAGTATAGCATGGGTGTAATGATAGCATTAGTTTTAAGTATAGCATGGGTATTAATGATAGCATTAGTTTTAGGTATAGCATCAATTTAATGATAGCATTAGTTTTAAGTATAGAATGGGTTTTAATGATAGCATTAGTTTTAAGTCTAGCATGGGTATTAATGATATCATTAGTTTTAAGTATAGCATGGGTGTTAATGATAACATTAGTTTTAAGTATAGCATGGATGTTAATGATAGCATGTGTGATAAGTATAGCATGGATGTTAATGATAACATTAGTTATAAGTATAGCATGGGTGTTAATGATAGCATTAGTTTTAAGTATAGCATGGGTATTAATGATATCATTAGTTTTAGGTATAGCATGGATGTTAATGATAACATTAGTTTTAAGTATAGTATGGGTGTTAATGATAGCATTAGTTTTAAGTATAGCATGGGTGTAATGATAGCATTAGTTTTAAGTATAGCATGGGTATTAATGATAGCATTAGTTTTAGGTATAGCATCAATTTAATGATAGCATTAGTTTTAAGTATAGCATGGATGTTAATGATAGCATTAGTTTTAAGTAGTGCATGGATGTTAATGATAGCATTAGTTTTAAGTATAGCATGGGTGTTAATGATATCATTATTTTTAAGTATAGCATGGGTGTTAATGATAGCATTAGTTTTAAGTATAGCATGGATGTTAATGATAGCATGGGTGATAAGTATAGCATGGATGTTAATGATAACATTAGTTTTAAGTATAGTATGGGTATTAATGATAGCATTAGTTTTAAGTATAGCATGGGTGTTAAAGATTGCATTAGTTTTAAGTATAGCATGGATGTTAATGATAGCATTAGTTTTAAGTATAACATGGGTGTTAATGTTAGCATTAGTTTTAAGTATAGCATGCATGCATTAACACCCATGGGTGTTAATGATAGCATTAGTTATAAGTATAGCATGGGTATTAATAATAGCATTACTTTTAGGTATAGCATGCATGCATTAACACCCATGGGTGTTAATGATAGCATTAGTTATAAGTATAGCATGGGTATTAATGATAGCATTACTTTTAGGTATAGCATAAATTTAATGTTAGCATTAGTTTTAAGTATAGAATGGGATTTAATGATAGCATTAGTTTTAAGTATAGCATGGGTGTTAATGATAGCATTAGTTTTAAGTATAGCATGGGTGTTAATTATATCATTAGTTTTAAGTATAGCATGGATGTTAATGATAGCATTAGTTTTAGGTATAGCATCAATTTAATTTTACCATTAGTTTTAAGTTTAGCATGGATGTTAATGATAGCTTTAGTTTTAAGTATAGCATGGGTGTCAATAATAGCATTAGTTTTAAGTATAGCATGGGGGTTAATGATAGCATTAGTTTTAATTATAGCATGGGTATTAATGATATCATTAGTTTTAGGTATAGCATAGATTTAATGTTAGCATTAGTTTTAAGTATAGCATGGATGTTAATGATAGCATTAGTTTTAAGTATAACATGGGTGTTAATGTTAGCATTAGTTTTAAGTATAGCATGCATGCATTAACACCCATGGGTGTTAATGATAGCATTAGTTATAAGTATAGCATGGGTATTAATGATAGCATTACTTTTAGGTATAGCATGCATGCATTAACACCCATGGGTGTTAATGATAGCATTAGTTATAAGTATAGCATGGGTATTAATGATAGCATTACTTTTAGGTATAGCATAAATTTAATGTTAGCATTAGTTTTAAGTGTAGAATGGGATTTAATGATAGCATTAGTTTTAAGTATAGCATGGGTGTTAATGATAGCATTAGTTTTAAGTATAGTATGGGTGTTAATTATATCATTAGTTTTAAGTATAGCATGGATGTTAATGATAGCATTAGTTTTAAGTATAGCATGGGTGTAATGATAGAATTAGTTTTAAGTATAGCATAGGTGTTAATGATAGCATTAGTTTTAGGTATAGCATCAATTTAATGTTACCATTAGTTTTAAGTTTAGCATGGATGTTAATGATAGCTTTAGTTTTAAGTATAGCATGGGTGTCAATAATAGCATTAGGTTTAAGTATAGCATGGGGGTTAATGATAGCATTAGTTTTAATTATAGCATGGGTATTAATGATATCATTAGTTTTAGGTATAGCATAGATTTAATGTTAGCATTAGTTTTAAGTATAGCATGGATGTTAATGATAGCATTAGTTTTAAGTATAGCATGGGTGTAATGATAGCATTAGTTTTAAGTATAGCATGGGTGTTAATGATAGCATTAGTTTTAGGTATAGCATCAATTTAATGTTAGCATTAGTTTTAAGTTTAGCATGGATGTTAATGATAGCATTAGTTTTAAGTAGTGCATGGATTTTAATGATAGCATTAGTTTTAAGTATAGCATGGATGTTAATGATAGCATTAGTTTTAAGTATAGCATGGGGGTTAATGATAGCATTAGTTTTAATTATAGCATGGGTATTAATGATATCATTAGTTTTAGTTATAGCATAGATATAATGTTAGCATTAGTTTTAAGTATAGCATGGATGTTAATGATAGCATTAGTTTTAAGTAGTGCATGGATGTTAATGATAGTATTAGTTTTAGGTATAGCATCAATTTAATGATAGCATTAGTTTTAAGTATAGCATGGATGTTAATGATAGCATTAGTTTTAAGTATAGCATGGGTGTTAATGATAGCATTAGTTTTAGGTATAGCATCAATTTAATGATAGCATTAGTTTTAAGTATAGCATGGATGTTAATGATAGCATTAGTTTTAAGTAGTGCATGGATGTTAATGATAGCATTAGTTTTAAGTATAGCATGGGTGTTAATGATAGCATTAGTTTTAGGTATAGCATCAATTTAATGTTAGCATTAGTTTTAAGTTTAGCATGGATGTTAATGATAGCATTAGTTTTAAGTAGTGCATGGATTTTAATGATAGCATTAGTTTTAAGTATAGCATGGATGTTAATGATAGCATTAGTTTTAAGTATAGCATGGGGGTTAATGATAGCATTAGTTTTAATTATAGCATGGGTATTAATGATATCATTAGTTTTAGTTATAGCATAGATATAATGTTAGCATTAGTTTTAAGTATAGCATGGATGTTAATGATAGCATTAGTTTTAAGTAGTGCATGAATGTTAATGATAGTATTAGTTTTAGGTATAGCATCAATTTAATGATAGCATTAGTTTTAAGTATAGCATGGATGTTAATGATAGCATTAGTTTTAAGTATAGCATGGGTGTTAATGATAGCATTAGTTTTAGGTATAGCATCAATTTAATGATAGCATTAGTTTTAAGTATAGCATGGATGTTAATGATAGCATTAGTTTTAAGTAGTGCATGGATGTTAATGATAGCATTAGTTTTAAGTATAGCATGGGTGTTAATGATAGCATTAGTTTTAAGTATAGCATGGGTGTAATGATAGCATTAGTTTTAAGTATAGCATGGGTGTTAATGATAGCATTAGTTTTAGGTATAGCATCAATTTAATGATAGCATTAGTTTTAAGTATAGCATGGATTTTATGATAGCATTAGTTTTAAGTAGTGCATGGATGTTAATGATAGAATTAGTTTTAAGTATAGCATGGGTGTTAATGATATCATTAGTTTTAAGTATAGCATGGGTGTTAATGATAGCATTAGTTTTAAGTATAGCATGGGTGTTAATGATAGCATTAGTTTTAGGTATAGCATCAATTTAATGATAGCATTAGTTTTAAGTATAGCATGGATGTTAATGATAGCATTAGTTTTAAGTAGTGCATGGATGTTAATGATAGCATGGGTGATAAGTATAGCATGGATGTTAATGATAACATTAGTTATAAGTATAGCATGGGTGTTAATTATAGCATTAGTTTTAAGTATAGCATGGGTATTAATGATATCATTAGTTTTAGGTATAGCATGGATGTTAATGATAACATTAGTTTTAAGTATAGTATGGGTATTAATGATAGCATTAGTTTTAAGTATAGCATGGATGTTAATGATAGCATTAGTTTTAAGTATAACATGGGTGTTAATGTTAGCATTAGTTTTAAGTATAGCATGCATGCATTAACACCCATGGGTGTTAATGATAGCATTAGTTATAAGTATAGCATGCGTATTAATGATAGCATTACTTTTAATTATAGCATAAATTTAATGTTAGCATTAGTTTTAAGTATAGAATGGGATTTAATGATAGCATTAGTTTTAAGTATAGCATGGGTGTTAATGATAGCATTAGTTTTAAGTATATCATGGATGTTAATGATAGCATGGGTGATAAGTATAGCATGGATGTTAATGATAACATTAGTTATAAGTATAGCATGGGTGTTAATGATAGCATTAGTTTTAAGTATAGCATGGGTATTAATGATATCATTAGTTTTAGGTATAGCATGGATGTTAATGATAACATTAGTTTTAAGTATAGTATGGGTATTAATGATAGCATTAGTTTTAAGTATAGCATGGATGTTAATGATAGCATTAGTTTTAAGTATAACATGGGTGTTAATGTTAGCATTAGTTTTAAGTATAGCATGCATGCATTAACACCCATGGGTGTTAATGATAGCATTAGTTATAAGTATAGCATGCGTATTAATGATAGCATTACTTTTAGGTATAGCATGCATGCATTAACACCCATGGGTGTTAATGATAGCATTAGTTATAAGTATAGCATGGGTATTAATGATAGCATTACTTTTAGGTATAGCATAAATTTAATGTTAGCATTAGTTTTAAGTATAGAATGGGATTTAATGATAGCATTAGTTTTAAGTATAGCATGGGTGTTAATGATAGCATTAGTTTTAAGTATAGGATGGGTGTTAATTATATCATTAGTTTTAAGTATAGCATGGGTGTTAATGATAGCATTAGTTTTAAGTATAGCATGGGTATTAATGATATCATTAGTTTTAGGTATAGCATGGATGTTAATGATAACATTAGTTTTAAGTATAGTATGGGTATTAATGATAGCATTAGTTTTAAGTATAGCATGGGTGTAATGATAGCATTAGTTTTAAGTATAGCATGGGTGTTAATGATAGCATTAGTTTTAGGTATAGCATCAATTTAATGATAGCATTAGTTTTAAGTATAGCATGGGTGTTAATGATATCATTAGTTTTAAGTATAGCATGGATGTTAATGATAGCATGGGTGATAAGTATAGCATGGATGTTAATGATAACATTAGTTATAAGTATAGCATGGGTATTAATGATATCATTAGTTTTAGGTATAGCATTGATGTTAATGATAACATTAGTTTTAAGTATAGTATGGGTATTAATGATAGCATTAGTTTTAAGTATAGCATGGATGTTAATGATAGCATTAGTTTTAAGTATAACATGGGTGTTAATGTTAGCATTAGTTTTAAGTATAGCATGCATGCATTAACACCCATGGGTGTTAATGATAGCATTAGTTATAAGTATAGCATGCGTATTAATGATAGCATTACTTTTAAGTATAGCATACATTTAATGTTAGCATTAGTTTTAAGTATAGAATGGGATTTAATGATAGCATTAGTTTTAAGTATAGCATGGGTGTTAATGATAACATTAGTTTTAAGTATAGCATGGATGTTAATGATAGCATGGGTGATAAGTATAGCATGGATGTTAATGATAACATTAGTTATAAGTATAGCATGGGTGTTAATGATAGCTTTAGTTTTAAGTATAGCATGGGTATTAATGATATCATTAGTTTTAGGTATAGCATGGATGTTAATGATAACATTAGTTTTAAGTATAGTATGGGTATTAATGATAGCATTAGTTTTAAGTATAGCATGGATGTTAATGATAGCATTAGTTTTAAGTATAACATAGGTGTTAATGATAACATTAGTTTTAAGTATAGTATGGGTATTAATGATAGCATTAGTTTTAAGTATAGCATGGATGTTAATGATAGCATTAGTTTTAAGTATAACATGGGTGTTAATGTTAGCATTAGTTTTAAGTATAGCATGCATGCATTAACACCCATGGGTGTTAATGATAGCATTAGTTATAAGTATAGCATGCGTATTAATGATAGCATTACTTTTAAGTATAGCATAAATTTAATGTTAGCATTAGTTTTAAGTATAGAATGGGATTTAATGATAGCATTAGTTTTAAGTATAGTATGGGTGTTAATGATAGCATTAGTTTTAAGTATAGCATGGATGTTAATGATAGCATGGGTGATAAGTATAGCATGGATGTTAATGATAACATTAGTTATAAGTATAGCATGGGTGTTAATGATAGCATTAGTTTTAAGTATAGCATGGGTATTAATGATATCATTAGTTTTAAGTATAGCATGGATGTTAATGATAGCATTAGTTTTAAGTATAACATGGGTGTTAATGTTAGCATTAGTTTTAAGTATAGCATGCATGCATTAACACCCATGGGTGTTAATGATAGCATTAATTATAAGTATAGCATGCGTATTAATGATAGCATTACTTTTAGGTATAGCATGCATGCATTAACACCCATGGGTGTTAATGATAGCATTAGTTATAAGTATAGCATGGGTATTAATGATAGCATTACTTTTAGGTATAGCATAAATTTAATGTTAGCATTAGTTTTAAGTATAGAATGGGATTTAATGATAGCATTAGTTTTAAGTATAGCATGGGTGTTAATGATAGCATTAGTTTTAAGTATAGCATGGGTGTTAATTATATCATAAGTTTTAAGTATAGCATGGGTGTTAATGATAGCATTAGTTTTAAGTATAGCATGGGTATTAATTATATCATTAGTTTTAGGTATAGCATGGATGTTAATGATAACATTAGTTTTAAGTATAGTATGGGTATTAATGATAGCATTAGTTTTAAGTATAGCATGGGTGTAATGATAGCATTAGTTTTAAGTATAGCATGGGTGTTAATGATAGCATTAGTTTTAGGTATAGCATCAATTTAATGATAGCATTAGTTTTAAGTATAGCATGGGTGTTAATGATATCATTAGTTTTAAGTATAGCATGGGGGTTAATGATAGCATTAGTTTTAAGTATAGCATGGATGTTAATGATAAAATTAGTTTTAAATATAGCATGGGTGTAACGATAGCATTAGTTTTAAGTATAGCATAGATGCTAATGATAGCTTTAGTTTTAAGTATAGCATGGGGGTTAATGATAGCATTAGTTTTAATTATAGCATGGGTATTAATGATATCATTAGTTTTAGGTATAGCATAGATTTAATGTTAGCATTAGTTTTAAGTATAGCATGGATGTTAATGATAGCATTAGTTTTAAGTAGTGCATGGATGTTAATGATAGCATTAGTTTTAGGTATAGCATCTATTTAATGATAGCATTAGTTTTAAGTATAGCATGGATGTTAATGATAGCATTAGTTTTAAGTAGTGCATGGATGTTAATGATAGCATTAGTTTTAAGTATAGCATGGGTGTTAATGATAGCATTAGTTTTAAGTATAGCATGGGTGTTAATGATAGCATTAGTTTTAAGTATAGCATGGGTGTAATGATAGCATTAGTTTTAAGTATAGCATGGGTGTTAATGATAGCATTAGTTTTAGGATAAGCATCAATTTAATGATAGTATTAGTTTTAAGTATAGCATGGATGTTAATGATAGCATTAGTTTTAAGTAGTGCATGGATGTTAATGATAGCATTAGTTTTAGGTATAGCATCAATTTAATGATAGCATTAGTTTTAAGTATAGTATAAGTATTAATGATAGCATTAGTTTTAAGTATAGCATGGGGGTTAATGATAGCATTAGTTTTAAGTATAGCATGGATGTTAATGATAAAATTAGTTTTAATTATAGCATGGGTGTAATGATAGCATTAGTTTTAATTATAGCATGGGTGTTAATGATAGCATTAGTTTTAGGTATAGCATCAATTTAATGTTAGCATTAGTTTTAAGTTTAGCATGGATGTTAATGATAGTATTAGTTTTAAGTAGTGCATGGATTTTAATGATAGCATTAGTTTTAAGTATAGCATGGGTGTTAATGATAAAATTAGTTTTAAATATAGCATAGGTGTAATGATAGCATTAGTTTTAAGTATAGCATGGATGTTAATGATAGCTTTAGTTTTAAGTATAGCATGGTTGATAATGATAGCATTGGTTTTAATTATATCATGGGTGTTAATGATAGCATTTATTTTAAGTATAGCATGGATACTAATGATAGCATTAGTTTTAAGTATAGCATGGATACTAATGATAGCATTAGTTTTAAGTATAGCATGGATGTTAATGATAGCATTAGTTTTAAGTATAGAATGGGTTTTAATGATAGCATTAATTTTAAGTATAGCATGGATACTAATGATAGCATTAGTTTTAAGTATATCATGGGTGTTAATGATAGCATTAGTTATAAGTATAGCATGGGTGTTAATGATAGCATTAGTTTTAAGTATAGCATGGATGTTAATGATACAATTAGTTTTAAATATAGCATAGGTGTAACGATAGCATTAGTTTTAAGTATATCATGGGTGTTAATGATAGCATTAGTTTTAAGTATAGCATGGGTGTTAATTATATCATTAGTTTTAGGTATAGCATCAATTTAATGTTAGCATTAGTTTAAGTATAGCATGGATGTTAATGATAGCATTAGTTTTAAGTAGTGCATGGATTTGAATGATAGCATTAGTTTTAAGTATAGCATGGGGGTTAATGATAGCATTAGTTTTAAGTATAGCATGGATGTTAATGATAACATTAGTTTTAAATATAGCATGGGTGTAACGATAGCATTAGTTTTAAGTATAGCATGGATGCTAATGATAGCTTTAGTTTTAAGTATAGCATGGGTGTCAATAATAGCATTAGTTTTAAGTATAGCATGGGGGTTAATGATAGCATTAGTTTTAATTATAGCATGGGTATTAATGATATCATTAGTTTTAGGTATAGCATAGATTTAATGTTAGCATTAGTTTTAAGTTTAGCATGGATGTTAATGATAGCATTAGTTTTAAGTAGTGCATGGATGTTAATGATAGCATTAGTATTAGGTATAGCATCAATTTAATGATAGCATTAGTTTTAAGTATAGCATGGATGTTAATGATAGCATTAGTTTTAAGTAGTGCATGGATGTTAATGATAGCATTAGTTTTAGGTATAGCATCAATTTAATGATAGCATTAGTTTTAAGTTTAGCATGGATGTTAATGATAGCATTAGTTTTAAGTATAGCATGGGGGTTAATGATAGCATTAGTTTTAATTATAGCATGGGTATTAATGATATCATTAGTTCTAGGTATAGCATAGATTTAATGTTAGCATTAGTTTTAAGTTTAGCATGGATGTTAATGATAGCATTAGTTTTAAGTAGTGCATGGATGTAATGATAGCATTAGTTTTAGGTATAGCATCAATTTAATGATAGCATTAGTTTTAAGTATAGCATGGATGTTAATGATAGCATTAGTTTTAAGTATAGCATGGGTGTTAATGATAGCATTAGTTTTAAGTATAGCATGGGTGTAATGATAGAATTAGTTTTAAGTATAGCATGGATGTTAATGATAACATTAGTTATAAGTATAGCATGGGTGTTAATGATAGCATTAGTTTTAAGTATAGCATGGGTATTAATGATATCATTAGTTTTAAGTATAGCATGGATGTTAATGATAGCATTAGTTTTAAGTATAACATGGGTGTTAATGTTAGCATTAGTTTTAAGTATAGCATGCATGCATTAACACCCATGGGTGTTAATGATAGCATTAATTATAAGTATAGCATGCGTATTAATGATAGCATTACTTTTAGGTATAGCATGCATGCATTAACACCCATGGGTGTTAATGATAGCATTAGTTATAAGTATAGCATGGGTATTAATGATAGCATTACTTTTAGGTATAGCATAAATTTAATGTTAGCATTAGTTTTAAGTATAGAATGGGATTTAATGATAGCATTAGTTTTAAGTATAGCATGGGTGTTAATGATAGCATTAGTTTTAAGTATAGCATGGGTGTTAATTATATCATAAGTTTTAAGTATAGCATGGGTGTTAATGATAGCATTAGTTTTAAGTATAGCATGGGTATTAATTATATCATTAGTTTTAGGTATAGCATGGATGTTAATGATAACATTAGTTTTAAGTATAGTATGGGTATTAATGATAGCATTAGTTTTAAGTATAGCATGGGTGTAATGATAGCATTAGTTTTAAGTATAGCATGGGTGTTAATGATAGCATTAGTTTTAGGTATAGCATCAATTTAATGATAGCATTAGTTTTAAGTATAGCATGGGTGTTAATGATATCATTAGTTTTAAGTATAGCATGGGGGTTAATGATAGCATTAGTTTTAAGTATAGCATGGATGTTAATGATAAAATTAGTTTTAAATATAGCATGGGTGTAACGATAGCATTAGTTTTAAGTATAGCATAGATGCTAATGATAGCTTTAGTTTTAAGTATAGCATGGGGGTTAATGATAGCATTAGTTTTAATTATAGCATGGGTATTAATGATATCATTAGTTTTAGGTATAGCATAGATTTAATGTTAGCATTAGTTTTAAGTATAGCATGGATGTTAATGATAGCATTAGTTTTAAGTAGTGCATGGATGTTAATGATAGCATTAGTTTTAGGTATAGCATCTATTTAATGATAGTATTAGTTTTAAGTATAGCATGGATGTTAATGATAGCATTAGTTTTAAGTAGTGCATGGATGTTAATGATAGCATTAGTTTTAGGTATAGCATCAATTTAATGATAGCATTAGTTTTAAGTATAGTATAAGTATTAATGATAGCATTAGTTTTAAGTATAGCATGGGGGTTAATGATAGCATTAGTTTTAAGTATAGCATGGATGTTAATGATAAAATTAGTTTTAATTATAGCATGGGTGTAATGATAGCATTAGTTTTAATTATAGCATGGGTGTTAATGATAGCATTAGTTTTAGGTATAGCATCAATTTAATGTTAGCATTAGTTTTAAGTTTAGCATGGATGTTAATGATAGTATTAGTTTTAAGTAGTGCATGGATTTTAATGATAGCATTAGTCTTAAGTATAGCATGGGTGTTAATGATAAAATTAGTTTTAAATATAGCATAGGTGTAATGATAGCATTAGTTTTAAGTATAGCATGGATGTTAATGATAGCTTTAGTTTTAAGTATAGCATGGTTGATAATGATAGCATTGGTTTTAATTATATCATGGGTGTTAATGATAGCATTTATTTTAAGTATAGCATGGATACTAATGATAGCATTAGTTTTAAGTATAGCATGGATACTAATGATAGCATTAGTTTTAAGTATAGCATGGATGTTAATGATAGCATTAGTTTTAAGTATAGAATGGGTTTTAATGATAGCATTAATTTTAAGTATAGCATGGATACTAATGATAGCATTAGTTTTAAGTATATCATGGGTGTTAATGATAGCATTAGTTATAAGTATAGCATGGGTGTTAATGATAGCATTAGTTTTAAGTATAGCATGGATGTTAATGATACAATTAGTTTTAAATATAGCATAGGTGTAACGATAGCATTAGTTTTAAGTATATCATGGGTGTTAATGATAGCATTAGTTTTAAGTATAGCATGGGTGTTAATTATATCATTAGTTTTAGGTATAGCATCAATTTAATGTTAGCATTAGTTTAAGTATAGCATGGATGTTAATGATAGCATTAGTTTTAAGTAGTGCATGGATTTGAATGATAGCATTAGTTTTAAGTATAGCATGGGGGTTAATGATAGCATTAGTTTTAAGTATAGCATGGATGTTAATGATAAAATTAGTTTTAAATATAGCATGGGTGTAACGATAGCATTAGTTTTAAGTATAGCATGGATGCTAATGATAGCTTTAGTTTTAAGTATAGCATGGGTGTCAATAATAGCATTAGTTTTAAGTATAGCATGGGGGTTAATGATAGCATTAGTTTTAATTATAGCATGGGTATTAATGATATCATTAGTTTTAGGTATAGCATAGATTTAATGTTAGCATTAGTTTTAAGTTTAGCATGGATGTTAATGATAGCATTAGTTTTAAGTAGTGCATGGATGTTAATGATAGCATTAGTATTAGGTATAGCATCAATTTAATGATAGCATTAGTTTTAAGTATAGCATGGATGTTAATGATAGCATTAGTTTTAAGTAGTGCATGGATGTTAATGATAGCATTAGTTTTAGGTATAGCATCAATTTAATGATAGCATTAGTTTTAAGTTTAGCATGGATGTTAATGATAGCATTAGTTTTAAGTATAGCATGGGGGTTAATGATAGCATTAGTTTTAATTATAGCATGGGTATTAATGATATCATTAGTTCTAGGTATAGCATAGATTTAATGTTAGCATTAGTTTTAAGTTTAGCATGGATGTTAATGATAGCATTAGTTTTAAGTAGTGCATGGATGTTAATGATAGCATTAGTTTTAGGTATAGCATCAATTTAATGATAGCATTAGTTTTAAGTATAGCATGGATGTTAATGATAGCATTAGTTTTAAGTATAGCATGGGTGTTAATGATAGCATTAGTTTTAAGTATAGCATGGGTGTAATGATAGAATTAGTTTTAAGTATAGCATGGGTGTTAATGATGGCATTAGTTTTAGGTATAGCATCAATTTAATGATAGCATTAGTTTTAAGTATAGCATGGATGTTAATGATAGCATTAGTTTTAAGTAGTGCATGGATGTTAATTATAGCATTAGTTTTAAGTATAGCATGGGTGTTAATGATAGCATTAGTTTTAAGTATAGCATGGTTGATAATGATAGCATTAGTTTTAAGTATAGCATGGGTATTAATGATATCATTAGTTTTAAGTATAGCATGGGTGTTAATGATAAAATGAGTTTTAAATATAGCATAGGTGTAATGATAGCATTATTTTTAAGTATAGCATGGATGTTAATGATAGCTTTAGTTTTAAGTATAGCATGGTTGATAATGATAGCATTAGTTTTAATTATATCATGGGTGTTAATGATAGCATTTATTTTAAGTATAGCATGGATACTAATGATAGCATTAGTTTTAAGTATAGCATGGGTGTTAATGATAGCATTAGTTTTAAGTATAGCATGGTTGATGATGATAGCATTAGTTTTAAGTATAGCATGGGTATTAATGATATCATTAGTTTTAAGTATAGCATGGGTGTTAATGATAACATTAGTTTTAAGTATAGTATGAGTATTAATGATAGCATTAGTTTTAAGTATAGCATGGATGTTAATGATAGCATTAGTTTTAAGTAGTGCATGGGTTTTAATGATAGCATTAATTTTAAGTATAGCATGGATACTAATGATAGCATTAGTTTTAAGTATATCATGGGTGTTAATGATAGCATTAGTTATAAGTATAGCATGGGTGTTAATGATAGCATTAGTTTTAAGTATAGCATGGATGTTAATGATAAAATTAGTTTTAAATATAGCATAGGTGTAATGATAGCATTAGTTTTAAGTATAGCATGGGTGTTAATGATAGCATTAGTTTTAAGTATAGCATGGGTGTTAATTATATCATTAGTTTTAGGTATAGCTTCAATTTAATGTTAGCATTAGTTTTAAGTATAGCATGGATGTTAATGATAGCATTAGTTTTAAGTATAGCATGGGTGTTAATGATAGCATTAGTTTTAAGTATAGCATGGTTGATGATGATAGCATTAGTTTTAAGTATAGCATGGGTATTAATGATATCATTAGTTTTAAGTATAGCATGGGTGTTAATGATAACATTAGTTTTAAGTATAGTATGAGTATTAATGATAGCATTAGTTTTAAGTATAGCATGGGTGTTAAAGATTGCATTAGTTTTAAGTATAGCATTGATGTTAATGATAGCATTAGTTTTAAGTATAGCATGGGTATTAATGATATCATTAGTTTTAAGTATAGCATGGGTGTTAATGATAGCATTAGTTTTAAGTATAGCATTGATGTTAATGATAGCATGGGTGATAAGTATAGCATGGGTGTTAATGATAACATTAGTTATAAGTATAGCATGGGTGTTAATGATAGCATTAGTTTTAAGTATAGCATGGGTATTAATGATATCATTAGTTTTAGGTATAGCATGGATGTTAATGATAACATTAGTTTTAAGTATAACAAGGGTGTTAATGTTAGCATTAGTTTTAAGTATAGCATGCATGCATTAACACCCATGGGTGTTAATGATAGCATTAGTTATAAGTATAGCATGGGTATTAATGATAGCATTACTTTTAGGTACAGCATGCATGCATTAACACCCATGGGTGTTAATGATAGCATTAGTTATAAGTATAGCATGGGTATTAATGATAGCATTACTTTTAGGTATAGCATAAATTTAATGTTAGCATTAGTTTTAAGTATAGAATGGGTTTTAATGATAGCATTAGTTTTAAGTATAGCATGGGTGTTAATGATAGCATTAGTTTTAAGTATAGCATGGGATTTAATTATAGCATTAGTTTTAAGTATAGCATGGGTGTTAATGATAGCATTAGTTTTAGGTATAGCATCAATTTAATGTTAGCATTAGTTTTAAGTTTAGCATGGATGTTAATGATAGCATTAGTTTTAAGTAGTGCATGGATTTTAATGATAGCATTAGTTTTAAGTATAGCATGGGTGTTAATGATAGCATTAGTTTTAAGTATAGCATGGATGTTAATGATCAAATTAGTTTTAAATATAGCATAGGTGTAATGATAGCATTAGTTTTAAGTATAGCATGGATGTTAATTATAGCTTTAGTTTTAAGTATAGCATGGGTGTCAATAATAGAATTAGTTTTAAGTATAGCATGGGGGTTAATGATAGCATTAGTTTTAATTATAGCATGGGTATTAATGATATCATTAGTTTTAGGTATAGCATAGATTTAATGTTAGCATTAGTTTTAAGTATAGCATGGATGTTAATGATAGCATTAGTTTTAAGTATAGCATGGGTGTAATGATAGCATTAGTTTTAAGTATAGCATGGGTGTTAATGATAGCATTAGTTTTAGGTATAGCATCAATTTAATGTTAGCATTAGTTTTAAGTTTAGAATGGATGTTAATGATAGCATTAGTTTTAAGTAGTGCATGGATTTTAATGATAGCATTAGTTTTAAGTATAGCATGGATGTTAATGATAGCATTAGTTTTAAGTATAGCATGGGGGTTAATGATAGCATTAGTTTTAATTATAGCATGGGTATTAATGATATCATTAGTTTTAGGTATAGCATAGATTTAATGTTAGCATTAGTTTTAAGTATAGCATGGATGTTAATAATAGCATTAGTTTTAAGTATAGCATGGGTGTAATGATAGCATTAGTTTTAAGTATAGCATGGGTGTTAATGATAGCATTAGTTTTAAGTATAGCATGGATGTTAATGATAGCATTAGTTTTAAGTAGTGCATGGATGTTAATGATAGCATTAGTTTTAAGTATAGCATGGGTGTTAATGATATCATTAGTTTTAAGTATAGCATGGGTGTTAATGATAGCATTAGTTTTAAGTATAGCATGGATGTTAATGATAGCATGGGTGATAAGTATAGCATGGATGTTAATGATAACATTAGTTTTAAGTATAGTATGGGTATTAATGATAGCATTAGTTTTAAGTATAGCATGGGTGTTAAAGATTGCATTAGTTTTAAGTATAGCATGGATGTTAATGATAGCATTAGTTTTAAGTATAACATGGGTGTTAATGTTAGCATTAGTTTTAAGTATAGCATGCATGCATTAACACCCATGGGTGTTAATGATAGCATTAGTTATAAGTATAGCATGGGTATTAATGATAGCATTACTTTTAGGTATAGCATGCATGCATTAACACCCATGGGTGTTAATGATAGCATTAGTTATAAGTATAGCATGGGTATTAATGATAGCATTACTTTTAGGTATAGCATAAATTTAATGTTAGCATTAGTTTTAAGTATAGAATGGGATTTAATGATAGCATTAGTTTTAAGTATAGCATGGGTGTTAATGATAGCATTAGTTTTAAGTATAGCATGGGTGTTAATTATATCATTAGTTTTAAGTATAGCATGGATGTTAATGATAGCATTAGTTTTAAGTATAGCATGGGTGTAATGATAGAATTAGTTTTAAGTATAGCATAGGTGTTAATGATAGCATTAGTTTTAGGTATAGCATCAATTTAATTTTACCATTAGTTTTAAGTTTAGCATGGATGTTAATGATAGCTTTAGTTTTAAGTATAGCATGGGTGTCAATAATAGCATTAGTTTTAAGTATAGCATGGGTATTAATGATAGCATTACTTTTAGGTATAGCATGCATGCATTAACACCCATGGGTGTTAATGATAGCATTAGTTATAAGTATAGCATGGGTATTAATGATAGCATTACTTTTAGGTATAGCATAAATTTAATGTTAGCATTAGTTTTAAGTATAGAATGGGATTTAATGATAGCATTAGTTTTAAGTATAGCATGGGTGTTAATGATAGCATTAGTTTTAAGTATAGCATGGGTGTTAATTATATCATAAGTTTTAAGTATAGCATGGGTGTTAATGATAGCATTAGTTTTAAGTATAGCATGGGTATTAATTATATCATTAGTTTTAGGTATAGCATGGATGTTAATGATAACATTAGTTTTAAGTATAGTATGGGTATTAATGATAGCATTAGTTTTAAGTATAGCATGGGTGTAATGATAGCATTAGTTTTAAGTATAGCATGGGTGTTAATGATAGCATTAGTTTTAGGTATAGCATCAATTTAATGATAGCATTAGTTTTAAGTATAGCATGGGTGTTAATGATATCATTAGTTTTAAGTATAGCATGGGGGTTAATGATAGCATTAGTTTTAAGTATAGCATGGATGTTAATGATAAAATTAGTTTTAAATATAGCATGGGTGTAACGATAGCATTAGTTTTAAGTATAGCATAGATGCTAATGATAGCTTTAGTTTTAAGTATAGCATGGGGGTTAATGATAGCATTAGTTTTAATTATAGCATGGGTATTAATGATATCATTAGTTTTAGGTATAGCATAGATTTAATGTTAGCATTAGTTTTAAGTATAGCATGGATGTTAATGATAGCATTAGTTTTAAGTAGTGCATGGATGTTAATGATAGCATTAGTTTTAGGTATAGCATCTATTTAATGATAGCATTAGTTTTAAGTATAGCATGGATGTTAATGATAGCATTAGTTTTAAGTAGTGCATGGATGTTAATGATAGCATTAGTTTTAAGTATAGCATGGGTGTTAATGATAGCATTAGTTTTAAGTATAGCATGGGTGTTAATGATAGCATTAGTTTTAAGTATAGCATGGGTGTAATGATAGCATTAGTTTTAAGTATAGCATGGGTGTTAATGATAGCATTAGTTTTAGGATAAGCATCAATTTAATGATAGTATTAGTTTTAAGTATAGCATGGATGTTAATGATAGCATTAGTTTTAAGTAGTGCATGGATGTTAATGATAGCATTAGTTTTAGGTATAGCATCAATTTAATGATAGCATTAGTTTTAAGTATAGTATAAGTATTAATGATAGCATTAGTTTTAAGTATAGCATGGGGGTTAATGATAGCATTAGTTTTAAGTATAGCATGGATGTTAATGATAAAATTAGTTTTAATTATAGCATGGGTGTAATGATAGCATTAGTTTTAATTATAGCATGGGTGTTAATGATAGCATTAGTTTTAGGTATAGCATCAATTTAATGTTAGCATTAGTTTTAAGTTTAGCATGGATGTTAATGATAGTATTAGTTTTAAGTAGTGCATGGATTTTAATGATAGCATTAGTTTTAAGTATAGCATGGGTGTTAATGATAAAATTAGTTTTAAATATAGCATAGGTGTAATGATAGCATTAGTTTTAAGTATAGCATGGATGTTAATGATAGCTTTAGTTTTAAGTATAGCATGGTTGATAATGATAGCATTGGTTTTAATTATATCATGGGTGTTAATGATAGCATTTATTTTAAGTATAGCATGGATACTAATGATAGCATTAGTTTTAAGTATAGCATGGATACTAATGATAGCATTAGTTTTAAGTATAGCATGGATGTTAATGATAGCATTAGTTTTAAGTATAGAATGGGTTTTAATGATAGCATTAATTTTAAGTATAGCATGGATACTAATGATAGCATTAGTTTTAAGTATATCATGGGTGTTAATGATAGCATTAGTTATAAGTATAGCATGGGTGTTAATGATAGCATTAGTTTTAAGTATAGCATGGATGTTAATGATACAATTAGTTTTAAATATAGCATAGGTGTAACGATAGCATTAGTTTTAAGTATATCATGGGTGTTAATGATAGCATTAGTTTTAAGTATAGCATGGGTGTTAATTATATCATTAGTTTTAGGTATAGCATCAATTTAATGTTAGCATTAGTTTAAGTATAGCATGGATGTTAATGATAGCATTAGTTTTAAGTAGTGCATGGATTTGAATGATAGCATTAGTTTTAAGTATAGCATGGGGGTTAATGATAGCATTAGTTTTAAGTATAGCATGGATGTTAATGATAAAATTAGTTTTAAATATAGCATGGGTGTAACGATAGCATTAGTTTTAAGTATAGCATGGATGCTAATGATAGCTTTAGTTTTAAGTATAGCATGGGTGTCAATAATAGCATTAGTTTTAAGTATAGCATGGGGGTTAATGATAGCATTAGTTTTAATTATAGCATGGGTATTAATGATATCATTAGTTTTAGGTATAGCATAGATTTAATGTTAGCATTAGTTTTAAGTTTAGCATGGATGTTAATGATAGCATTAGTTTTAAGTAGTGCATGGATGTTAATGATAGCATTAGTATTAGGTATAGCATCAATTTAATGATAGCATTAGTTTTAAGTATAGCATGGATGTTAATGATAGCATTAGTTTTAAGTAGTGCATGGATGTTAATGATAGCATTAGTTTTAGGTATAGCATCAATTTAATGATAGCATTAGTTTTAAGTTTAGCATGGATGTTAATGATAGCATTAGTTTTAAGTATAGCATGGGGGTTAATGATAGCATTAGTTTTAATTATAGCATGGGTATTAATGATATCATTAGTTCTAGGTATAGCATAGATTTAATGTTAGCATTAGTTTTAAGTTTAGCATGGATGTTAATGATAGCATTAGTTTTAAGTAGTGCATGGATGTTAATGATAGCATTAGTTTTAGGTATAGCATCAATTTAATGATAGCATTAGTTTTAAGTATAGCATGGATGTTAATGATAGCATTAGTTTTAAGTATAGCATGGGTGTTAATGATAGCATTAGTTTTAAGTATAGCATGGGTGTAATGATAGAATTAGTTTTAAGTATAGCATGGGTGTTAATGATGGCATTAGTTTTAGGTATAGCATCAATTTAATGATAGCATTAGTTTTAAGTATAGCATGGATGTTAATGATAGCATTAGTTTTAAGTAGTGCATGGATGTTAATTATAGCATTAGTTTTAAGTATAGCATGGGTGTTAATGATAGCATTAGTTTTAAGTATAGCATGGTTGATAATGATAGCATTAGTTTTAAGTATAGCATGGGTATTAATGATATCATTAGTTTTAAGTATAGCATGGGTGTTAATGATAAAATGAGTTTTAAATATAGCATAGGTGTAATGATAGCATTATTTTTAAGTATAGCATGGATGTTAATGATAGCTTTAGTTTTAAGTATAGCATGGTTGATAATGATAGCATTAGTTTTAATTATATCATGGGTGTTAATGATAGCATTTATTTTAAGTATAGCATGGATACTAATGATAGCATTAGTTTTAAGTATAGCTTGGATACTAATGATAGCATTAGTTTTAAGTATAGCATGGATGTTAATGATAGCATTAGTTTTAAGTATAGAATGGGTTTTAATGATAGCATTAATTTTAAGTATAGCATGGATACTAATGATAGCATTAGTTTTAAGTATATCATGGGTGTTAATGATAGCATTAGTTATAAGTATAGCATGGGTGTTAATGATAGCATTAGTTTTAAGTATAGCATGGATGTTAATGATAAAATTAGTTTTAAATATAGCATAGGTGTAATGATAGCATTAGTTTTAAGTATAGCATGGGTGTTAATGATAGCATTAGTTTTAAGTATAGCATGGGTGTTAATTATATCATTAGTTTTAGGTATAGCTTCAATTTAATGTTAGCATTAGTTTTAAGTATAGCATGGATGTTAATGATAGCATTAGTTTTAAGTATAGCATGGGTGTTAATGATAGCATTAGTTTTAAGTATAGCATGGTTGATGATGATAGCATTAGTTTTAAGTATAGCATGGGTATTAATGATATCATTAGTTTTAAGTATAGCATGGGTGTTAATGATAACATTAGTTTTAAGTATAGTATGAGTATTAATGATAGCATTAGTTTTAAGTATAGCATGGGTGTTAAAGATTGCATTAGTTTTAAGTATAGCATTGATGTTAATGATAGCATTAGTTTTAAGTATAGCATGGGTATTAATGATATCATTAGTTTTAAGTATAGCATGGGTGTTAATGATAGCATTAGTTTTAAGTATAGCATTGATGTTAATGATAGCATGGGTGATAAGTATAGCATGGGTGTTAATGATAACATTAGTTATAAGTATAGCATGGGTGTTAATGATAGCATTAGTTTTAAGTATAGCATGGGTATTAATGATATCATTAGTTTTAGGTATAGCATGGATGTTAATGATAACATTAGTTTTAAGTATAACAAGGGTGTTAATGTTAGCATTAGTTTTAAGTATAGCATGCATGCATTAACACCCATGGGTGTTAATGATAGCATTAGTTATAAGTATAGCATGGGTATTAATGATAGCATTACTTTTAGGTACAGCATGCATGCATTAACACCCATGGGTGTTAATGATAGCATTAGTTATAAGTATAGCATGGGTATTAATGATAGCATTACTTTTAGGTATAGCATAAATTTAATGTTAGCATTAGTTTTAAGTATAGAATGGGTTTTAATGATAGCATTAGTTTTAAGTATAGCATGGGTGTTAATGATAGCATTAGTTTTAAGTATAGCATGGGATTTAATTATAGCATTAGTTTTAAGTATAGCATGGGTGTTAATGATAGCATTAGTTTTAGGTATAGCATCAATTTAATGTTAGCATTAGTTTTAAGTTTAGCATGGATGTTAATGATAGCATTAGTTTTAAGTAGTGCATGGATTTTAATGATAGCATTAGTTTTAAGTATAGCATGGGTGTTAATGATAGCATTAGTTTTAAGTATAGCATGGATGTTAATGATCAAATTAGTTTTAAATATAGCATAGGTGTAATGATAGCATTAGTTTTAAGTATAGCATGGATGTTAATTATAGCTTTAGTTTTAAGTATAGCATGGGTGTCAATAATAGAATTAGTTTTAAGTATAGCATGGGGGTTAATGATAGCATTAGTTTTAATTATAGCATGGGTATTAATGATATCATTAGTTTTAGGTATAGCATAGATTTAATGTTAGCATTAGTTTTAAGTATAGCATGGATGTTAATGATAGCATTAGTTTTAAGTATAGCATGGGTGTAATGATAGCATTAGTTTTAAGTATAGCATGGGTGTTAATGATAGCATTAGTTTTAGGTATAGCATCAATTTAATGTTAGCATTAGTTTTAAGTTTAGAATGGATGTTAATGATAGCATTAGTTTTAAGTAGTGCATGGATTTTAATGATAGCATTAGTTTTAAGTATAGCATGGATGTTAATGATAGCATTAGTTTTAAGTATAGCATGGGGGTTAATGATAGCATTAGTTTTAATTATAGCATGGGTATTAATGATATCATTAGTTTTAGGTATAGCATAGATTTAATGTTAGCATTAGTTTTAAGTATAGCATGGATGTTAATGATAGCATTAGTTTTAAGTATAGCATGGGTGTAATGATAGCATTAGTTTTAAGTATAGCATGGGTGTTAATGATAGCATTAGTTTTAAGTATAGCATGGATGTTAATGATAGCATTAGTTTTAAGTAGTGCATGGATGTTAATGATAGCATTAGTTTTAAGTATAGCATGGGTGTTAATGATATCATTAGTTTTAAGTATAGCATGGGTGTTAATGATAGCATTAGTTTTAAGTATAGCATGGATGTTAATGATAGCATGGGTGATAAGTATAGCATGGATGTTAATGATAACATTAGTTTTAAGTATAGTATGGGTATTAATGATAGCATTAGTTTTAAGTATAGCATGGGTGTTAAAGATTGCATTAGTTTTAAGTATAGCATGGATGTTAATGATAGCATTAGTTTTAAGTATAACATGGGTGTTAATGTTAGCATTAGTTTTAAGTATAGCATGCATGCATTAACACCCATGGGTGTTAATGATAGCATTAGTTATAAGTATAGCATGGGTATTAATGATAGCATTACTTTTAGGTATAGCATGCATGCATTAACACCCATGGGTGTTAATGATAGCATTAGTTATAAGTATAGCATGGGTATTAATGATAGCATTACTTTTAGGTATAGCATAAATTTAATGTTAGCATTAGTTTTAAGTATAGAATGGGATTTAATGATAGCATTAGTTTTAAGTATAGCATGGGTGTTAATGATAGCATTAGTTTTAAGTATAGCATGGGTGTTAATTATATCATTAGTTTTAAGTATAGCATGGATGTTAATGATAGCATTAGTTTTAAGTATAGCATGGGTGTAATGATAGAATTAGTTTTAAGTATAGCATAGGTGTTAATGATAGCATTAGTTTTAGGTATAGCATCAATTTAATTTTACCATTAGTTTTAAGTTTAGCATGGATGTTAATGATAGCTTTAGTTTTAAGTATAGCATGGGTGTCAATAATAGCATTAGTTTTAAGTATAGCATGGGGGTTAATGATAGCATTAGTTTTAATTATAGCATGGGTATTAATGATATCATTAGTTTTAGGTATAGCATAGATTTAATGTTAGCATTAGTTTTAAGTATAGCATGGATGTTAATGATAGCATTAGTTTTAAGTATAACATGGGTGTTAATGTTAGCATTAGTTTTAAGTATAGCATGCATGCATTAACACCCATGGGTGTTAATGATAGCATTAGTTATAAGTATAGCATGGGTATTAATGATAGCATTACTTTTAGGTATAGCATGCATGCATTAACACCCATGGGTGTTAATGATAGCATTAGTTATAAGTATAGCATGGGTATTAATGATAGCATTACTTTTAGGTATAGCATAAATTTAATGTTAGCATTAGTTTTAAGTGTAGAATGGGATTTAATGATAGCATTAGTTTTAAGTATAGCATGGGTGTTAATGATAGCATTAGTTTTAAGTATAGTATGGGTGTTAATTATATCATTAGTTTTAAGTATAGCATGGATGTTAATGATAGCATTAGTTTTAAGTATAGCATGGGTGTAATGATAGAATTAGTTTTAAGTATAGCATAGGTGTTAATGATAGCATTAGTTTTAGGTATAGCATCAATTTAATGTTACCATTAGTTTTAAGTTTAGCATGGATGTTAATGATAGCTTTAGTTTTAAGTATAGCATGGGTGTCAATAATAGCATTAGGTTTAAGTATAGCATGGGGGTTAATGATAGCATTAGTTTTAATTATAGCATGGGTATTAATGATATCATTAGTTTTAGGTATAGCATAGATTTAATGTTAGCATTAGTTTTAAGTATAGCATGGATGTTAATGATAGCATTAGTTTTAAGTATAGCATGGGTGTAATGATAGCATTAGTTTTAAGTATAGCATGGGTGTTAATGATAGCATTAGTTTTAGGTATAGCATCAATTTAATGTTAGCATTAGTTTTAAGTTTAGCATGGATGTTAATGATAGCATTAGTTTTAAGTAGTGCATGGATTTTAATGATAGCATTAGTTTTAAGTATAGCATGGATGTTAATGATAGCATTAGTTTTAAGTATAGCATGGGGGTTAATGATAGCATTAGTTTTAAGTAGTGCATGGATGTTAATGATAGTATTAGTTTTAGGTATAGCATCAATTTAATGATAGCATTAGTTTTAAGTATAGCATGGATGTTAATGATAGCATTAGTTTTAATTATAGCATGGGTATTAATGATATCATTAGTTTTAGTTATAGCATAGATATAATGTTAGCATTAGTTTTAAGTATAGCATGGATGTTAATGATAGCATTAGTTTTAAGTAGTGCATGGATGTTAATGATAGTATTAGTTTTAGGTATAGCATCAATTTAATGATAGCATTAGTTTTAAGTATAGCATGGATGTTAATGATAGCATTAGTTTTAAGTATAGCATGGGTGTTAATGATAGCATTAGTTTTAGGTATAGCATCAATTTAATGATAGCATTAGTTTTAAGTATAGCATGGATGTTAATGATAGCATTAGTTTTAAGTAGTGCATGGATGTTAATGATAGCATTAGTTTTAAGTATAGCATGGGTGTTAATGATAGCATTAGTTTTAGGTATAGCATCAATTTAATGTTAGCATTAGTTTTAAGTTTAGCATGGATGTTAATGATAGCATTAGTTTTAAGTAGTGCATGGATTTTAATGATAGCATTAGTTTTAAGTATAGCATGGATGTTAATGATAGCATTAGTTTTAAGTATAGCATGGGGGTTAATGATAGCATTAGTTTTAATTATAGCATGGGTATTAATGATATCATTAGTTTTAGTTATAGCATAGATATAATGTTAGCATTAGTTTTAAGTATAGCATGGATGTTAATGATAGCATTAGTTTTAAGTAGTGCATGAATGTTAATGATAGTATTAGTTTTAGGTATAGTATGGGTATTAATGATAGCATTAGTTTTAAGTATAGCATGGGTGTAATGATAGCATTAGTTTTAAGTATAGCATGGGTGTTAATGATAGCATTAGTTTTAGGTATAGCATCAATTTAATGATAGCATTAGTTTTAAGTATAGCATGGATGTTAATGATAGCATTAGTTTTAAGTAGTGCATGGATGTTAATGATAGCATTAGTTTTAAGTATAGCATGGGTGTTAATGATATCATTAGTTTTAAGTATAGCATGGATGTTAATGATAGCATGGGTGATAAGTATAGCATGGATGTTAATGATAACATTAGTTATAAGTATAGCATGGGTATTAATGATATCATTAGTTTTAGGTATAGCATTGATGTTAATGATAACATTAGTTTTAAGTATAGTATGGGTATTAATGATAGCATTAGTTTTAAGTATAGCATGGATGTTAATGATAGCATTAGTTTTAAGTATAACATGGGTGTTAATGTTAGCATTAGTTTTAAGTATAGCATGCATGCATTAACACCCATGGGTGTTAATGATAGCATTAGTTATAAGTATAGCATGCGTATTAATGATAGCATTACTTTTAAGTATAGCATACATTTAATGTTAGCATTAGTTTTAAGTATAGAATGGGATTTAATGATAGCATTAGTTTTAAGTATAGCATGGGTGTTAATGATAACATTAGTTTTAAGTATAGCATGGATGTTAATGATAGCATGGGTGATAAGTATAGCATGGATGTTAATGATAACATTAGTTATAAGTATAGCATGGGTGTTAATGATAGCATTAGTTTTAAGTATAGCATGGGTATTAATGATATCATTAGTTTTAGGTATAGCATGGATGTTAATGATAACATTAGTTTTAAGTATAGTATGGGTATTAATGATAGCATTAGTTTTAAGTATAGCATGGATGTTAATGATAGCATTAGTTTTAAGTATAACATAGGTGTTAATGATAACATTAGTTTTAAGTATAGTATGGGTATTAATGATAGCATTAGTTTTAAGTATAGCATGGATGTTAATGATAGCATTAGTTTTAAGTATAGCATGGATGTTAATGATAGCATTAGTTTTAAGTAGTGCATGGATGTTAATGATAGCATTAGTTTTAAGTATAGCATGGGTATTAATGATATCATTAGTTTTAGGTATAGCATGGATGTTAATGATATCATTAGTTTTAAGTATAGTATGGGTATTAATGATAGCATTAGTTTTAAGTATAGCATGGGTGTTAAAGATTGCATTAGTTTTAAGTATAGCATGGATGTTAATGATAGCATTAGTTTTAAGTATAACATGGGTGTTTATGTTAGCATTAGTTTTAAGTATAGCATGCATGCATTAACACCCATGGGTGTTAATGATAGCATTAGTTATAAGTATAGCATGGGTATTAATGATAGCATTACTTTTAGGTATAGCATGGGTGTAATGATAGCATTAGTTTTAAGTATAGCATGGGTGTTAATGATAGCATTAGTTTTAGGTATAGCATCAATTTAATGATAGCATTAGTTTTAAGTATAGCATGGATGTAATGATAGCATTAGTTTTAAGTAGTGCATGGATGTTAATGATAGCATTAGTTTTAAGTATAGCATGGGTGTTAATGATAGCATTAGTTTTAAGTTGAGCATGGGTGTAATGATAGCATTAGTTTTAAGTATAGCATGGGTGTTAATGATAGCATTAGTTTTAGGTATAGCATCAATTTAATGATAGCATTATTTTTAAGTATAGCATGGATGTTAATGATAGCATTAGTTTTAAGTAGTGCATGTATGTTAATGATAGCATTAGTTTTAAGTATAGCATGGGTATTAATGATATCATTAGTTTTAAGTATAGCATGGGTGTTAATGATAACATTAGTTTTAAGTATAGTATGAGTATTAATGATAGCATTAGTTTTAAGTATAGCATGGGTCTTAAAGATTGCATTAGTTTTAAGTATAGCATGGATGTTAATGATAGCATTAGTTTTAAGTAGTGCATGGATTTTAATGATAGCATTAGTTTTAAGTATAGCATGGATGTTAATGATAAAATTAGTTTTAAATATAGCATGGGTGTAACGATAGCATTAGTTTTAAGTATAGCATGGATGCTAATGATAGCTTTAGTTTTAAGTATAGCATGGGTGTCAATAATAGCATTAGTTTTAAGTATAGCATGGGGGTTAATGATAGCATTAGTTTTAATTATAGCATGGGTATTAATGATATCATTAGTTTTAGTTATAGCATAGATTTAATGTTAGCATTAGTTTTAAGTATAGCATGGATTTTAATGATAGCATTAGTTTTAAGTAGTGCATGGATGTTAATGATAGTATTAGTTTTAGGTATAGCATCAATTTAATGATAGCATTAGTTTTAAGTATAGCATGGATGTTAATGATAGCATTAGTTTTAAGTATAGCATGGGTGTTAATGATAGCATTAGTTTTAGGTATAGCATAAATTTAATGATAGCATTAGTTTTAAGTATAGCATGGATGTTAATGATAGCATTAGTTTTAAGTAGTGCATGGATGTTAATGATAGCATTAGTTTTAAGTATAGCATGGGTGTTAATGATAGCATTACTTTTAGGTATAGCATGCATGCATTAACACCCATGGGTGTTAATAATAGCATTAGTTATAAGTATAGCATGGGTGTTAATTATATCATTAGTTTTAAGTATAGCATGGATGTTAATGATAGCATTAATTTTAAGTAGTGCATGGATTTTAATGATAGCATTAGTTTTAAGTATAGCATGGGTGTTAATGATAGCATTAGTTTTAAGTATAGCATGGATGTTAATGATAAAATTAGTTTTAAATATAGCATAGGTGTAATGATAGCATTATTTTTAAGTATAGCATGGATGTTAATGATAGCTTTAGTTTTAAGTATAGCATGGGTGTTAATGATAGTATTTATTTTAAGTATAGCATGGATACTAATGATAGCATTAGTTTTAAGTATAGCATGGATACTAATGATAGCATTAGTTTTAAGTATAGCATGGATTTTAATGATAGCATTACTTTTAAGTATAGAATGGGTTTTAATGATAGCATTAATTTTAAGTATAGCATGGATAATAATGATAGCATTAGTTTTAAGTATATCATGGGTGTTAATGATAGCATTAGTTATAAGTATAGCATGGGTATTAATGATAGCATTACTTTTAGGTATAGCATAAATTTAATGTTAGCATTAGTTTTAAGTATAGAATGGGTTTTAATGATAGCATTAGTTTTAAGTATAGCATGGGTGTTAATTATATCATTAGTTTTAAGTATAGAATGGATGTTAATGATAGCATTAGTTTTAAGTATAGCATGGGTGTAATGATAGCATTAGTTTTAAGTATAGCATGGGTGTTAATGATAGCATTATTTTAGGTATAGCATCAATTTAATGTTAGCATTAGTTTTAAGTATAGCATGGATGTTAATGATAGCATTAGTTTTAAGTAGTGCATGGATTTTAATGATAGCATTAGTTTTAAGTATAGCATGGGGGTTAATGATAGCATTAGTTTTAAGTATAGCATGGATGTTAATGATAAAATTAGTTTTAAATATAGCATGGGTGTAACGATAGCATTAGTTTTAAGTATAGCATGGATGCTAATGATAGCTTTAGTTTTAAGTATAGCATGGGTGTCAATAATAGCATTAGTTTTAAGTATAGCATGGGGGTTAATGATAGCATTAGTTTTAATTATAGCATGGGTATTAATGATATCATTAGTTTTAGGTATAGCATAGATTTAATGTTAGCATTAGTTTTAAGTATAGCATGGGGGTTAATGATAGCATTAGTTTTAAGTAGTGCATGGATGTTAATGATAGCATTAGTTTTAGGTATAGCATCAATTTAATGATAGCATTAGTTTTAAGTATAGCATGGACGTTAATGATAGCATTAGTTTTAAGTAGTGCATGGATGTTAATGATAGCATTAGTTTTAAGTATAGCATGGGTGTTAATGATAGCATTAGTTTTAAGTATAGCATGGGTGTAATGATAGCATTAGTTTTAAGTATAGCATGGGTGTTAATGATAGCATTAGTTTTAGGTATAGCATCAATTTAATGATAGCATTAGTTTTAAGTATAGCATGGATGTTAATGATAGCATTAGTTTTAAGTAGTGCATGGATGTTAATGATAGCATTAGTTTTAAGTATAGCATGGGTGTTAATGATAGCATTAGTTTTAAGTATAGCATGGTTGATAATGATAGCATTAGTTTTAAGTATAGCATGGGTATTAATGATATCATTAGTTTTAAGTATAGCATGGGTGTTAATGATAACATTAGTTTTAAGTATAGCATTGATGTTAATGATAGCATTAGTTTTAAGTATAGAATGGGTATTAATGATATCATTAGTTTTAAGTATAGCATGGGTGTTAATGATAGCATTAGTTTTAAGTATAGCATGGATGTTAATGATAGCATGGGTGATAAGTATAGCATGGGTGTTAATGATAACATTAATTTTAAGTATAGCATGGGTGTTAATGATAGCATTAGTTTTAAGTATAGCATGGATGTTAATGATAAAATTAGTTTTAAATATAGCATAGGTGTAATGATAGCATTAGTTTTAAGTATAGCATGGATGTTAATGATAGCTTTAGTTTTAAGTATAGCATGGGTGTCAATAATAGCATTAGTTTTAAGTATAGCATGGGTGTTAATGATAGAATTAGTTTTAGGTATAGCATCAATTTAATGTTAGCATTAGTTTTAAGTTTAGCATGGATGTTAATGATAGCATTAGTTTTAAGTAGTGCATGGATTTTAATGATAGCATTAGTTTTAAGTATAGCATGGATGTTAATGATAGCATTAGTTTTAAGTAGTGCATGGATGTTAATGATAGCATTAGTTTTAAGTATAGCATGGGTGTTAATGATAGCATTAGTTTTAAGTATAGCATGGGTATTAATGATATCATTAGTTTTAAGTATAGCATGGGTGTTAATGATAGCATTAGTTTTAAGTATAGCATGGATGTTAATGATAGCATGTGTGATAAGTATAGCATGGATGTTAATGATAACATTAGTTATAAGTATAGCATGGGTGTTAATGATAGAATTAGTTTTAAGTATAGCATGGGTATTAATGATATCATTAGTTTTAGGTATAGTATGGATGTTAATGATAACATTAGTTTTAAGTATAGTATGGGTATTAATGATAGCATTAGTTTTAAGTATAGCATGGGTGTTAAAGATTGCATTAGTTTTAAGTATAGCATGGATGTTAATGATAGCATTAGTTTTAAGTATAACATGGGTGTTAATGTTAGCATTAGTTTTAAGTATAGAATGCATGCATTAACACCCATGGGTGTTAATGATAGCATTAGTTATAAGTATAGCATGGGTATTAATGATAGCATTACTTTTAGGTATAGCATAAATTTAATGTTAGCATTAGTTTTAAGTATAGAATGGGTTTTAATGATAGCATTAGTTTTAAGTATAGCATGGATGTTAATGATAGCATTAGTTTTAAGTATAGCATGGGTGTTAATGATAGCATTAGTTTTAAGTATAGCATGGATGTTAATGATAAAATTAGTTTTAAATATAGCATAGGTGTAATGATAGCATTAGTTTTAAGTATAGCATGGATGTTAATGATAGCTTTAGTTTTAAGTATAGCATGGGTGTCAATAATAGCATTAGTTTTAAGTATAGCATGGGGGTTAATGATAGCATTAGTTTTAATTATAGCATAGGTATTAATGATATCATTAGTTTTAGATATAGCATAGATTTAATGTTAGCATTAGTTTTAAGTATAGCATGGATGTTAATGATAGCATTAGTTTTAAGTAGTGCATGGATTTTAATGATAACATTAGTTTTAAGTATAGCATGGGTGTTAATGATAGCATTAGTTTTAAGTATAGCATGGATGTTAATGATAAAATTATTTTTAAATATAGCATAGGTGTAACGATAGCATTAGTTTTAAGTATAGCATGGGTGTTAATGATAGCATTAGTTTTAAGTATAGCATGGGTGTTAATTATATCATTAGTTTTAGGTATAGCATCAATTTAATGTTAGCATTAGTTTTAAGTATAGCATGGATGTTAATGATAGCATTAGTTTTAAGTAGTGCATGGATTTTAATGATAGCATTAGTTTTAAGTATAGCATGGGGGTTAATGATAGTATTAGTTTTAAGTATAGCATGGATATTAATGATAAAATTAGTTTTAAATATAGCATGGGTGTAACGATAGCATTAGTTTTAAGTATAGCATGGATGCTAATGATAGCTTTAGTTTTAAGTATAGCATGGGTGTCAATAATATCATTAGTTTTAAGTATAGCATGGGGGTTAATGATAGCATTAGTTTTAAGTAGTGCATGGATGTTAATGATAGCATTAGTTTTAGGTATAGCATCAATTTAATGATAGCATTAGTTTTAAGTATAGCATGGACGTTAATGATAGCATTAGTTTTAAGTAGTGCATGGATGTTAATGATAGCATTAGTTTTAAGTATAGCATGGGTGTTAATGATAGCATTAGTTTTAAGTATAGCATGGGTGTAATGATAGCATTAGTTTTAAGTATAGCATGGGTGTTAATGATAGCATTAGTTTTAGGTATAGCATCAATTTAATGATAGCATTAGTTTTAAGTATAGCATGGATGTTAATGATAGCATTAGTTTTAAGTAGTGCATGGATGTTAATGATAGCATTAGTTTTAAGTATAGCATGGGTGTTAATGATAGCATTAGTTTTAAGTATAGCATGGTTGATAATGATAGCATTAGTTTTAAGTATAGCATGGGTATTAATGATATCATTAGTTTTAAGTATAGCATGGGTGTTAATGATAACATTAGTTTTAAGTATAGCATTGATGTTAATGATAGCATTAGTTTTAAGTATAGAATGGGTATTAATGATATCATTAGTTTTAAGTATAGCATGGGTGTTAATGATAGCATTAGTTTTAAGTATAGCATGGATGTTAATGATAGCATGGGTGATAAGTATAGCATGGGTGTTAATGATAACATTAATTTTAAGTATAGCATGGGTGTTAATGATAGCATTAGTTTTAAGTATAGCATGGATGTTAATGATAAAATTAGTTTTAAATATAGCATAGGTGTAATGATAGCATTAGTTTTAAGTATAGCATGGATGTTAATGATAGCTTTAGTTTTAAGTATAGCATGGGTGTCAATAATAGCATTAGTTTTTAGTATAGCATGGGGGTTAATGATAGCATTAGTTTTAAATAGTGCATGGATGTTAATGATAGCATTAGTTTTAGGTATAGCATCAATTTAATGATAGCATTAGTTTTAAGTATAGCATGGATGTTAATGATAGCATTAGTTTTAAGTAGTGCATGGATGTTAATGATAGCATTAGTTTTAAGTATAGCATGGGTGTTAATGATAGCATTAGTTTTAATTATAGCATGGGTGTAATGATAGCATTAGTTTTAAGTATAGCATGGGTGTTAATGATAGCATTAGTTTTAAGTATAGCATGGATGTTAATGATAGCATTAGTTTTAAGTAGAGCATGGATGTTAATGATAGCATTAGTTATAAGTATAGCATGGGTATTAATGATAGCATTAGTTTTAGGTATAGCATCAATTTAATGATAGCATTAGTTTTAAGTATAGCATGGATGTTAATGATAGCATTAGTTTTAAGTATAGCATGGGTGTTAATTATATCATTATTTTAGGTATAGCATCAATTTAATGTTAGCATTAGTTTTAAGTATAGCATGGATGTTAATGATAGCATTAGTTTTAAGTAGTGCATGGATTTTAATGATAGCATTAGTTTTAAGTATAGCATGGGGGTTAATGATAGCATTAGTTTTAAGTAGAGCATGGATGTTAATGATAGCATTAGTTATAAGTATAGCATGGGTATTAATGATAGCATTAGTTTTAGGTATAGCATCAATTTAATGATAGCATTAGTTTTAAGTATAGCATGGGTGTCAATAATAGCATTAGTTTTAAGTATAGCATGGGTGTTAATGATAGAATTAGTTTTAGGTATAGCATCAATTTAATGTTAGCATTAGTTTTAAGTTTAGCATGGATGTTAATGATAGCATTAGTTTTAAGTAGTGCATGGATTTTAATGATAGCATTAGTTTTAAGTATAGCATGGATGTTAATGATAGCATTAGTTTTAAGTAGTGCATGGATGTTAATGATAGCATTAGTTTTAAGTATAGCATGGGTGTTAATGATAGCATTAGTTTTAAGTATAGCATGGGTATTAATGATATCATTAGTTTTAAGTATAGCATGGGTGTTAATGATAGCATTAGTTTTAAGTATAGCATGGATGTTAATGATAGCATGTGTGATAAGTATAGCATGGATGTTAATGATAACATTAGTTATAAGTATAGCATGGGTGTTAATGATAGAATTAGTTTTAAGTATAGCATGGGTATTAATGATATCATTAGTTTTAGGTATAGTATGGATGTTAATGATAACATTAGTTTTAAGTATAGTATGGGTATTAATGATAGCATTAGTTTTAAGTATAGCATGGGTGTTAAAGATTGCATTAGTTTTAAGTATAGCATGGATGTTAATGATAGCATTAGTTTTAAGTATAACATGGGTGTTAATGTTAGCATTAGTTTTAAGTATAGAATGCATGCATTAACACCCATGGGTGTTAATGATAGCATTAGTTATAAGTATAGCATGGGTATTAATGATAGCATTACTTTTAGGTATAGCATAAATTTAATGTTAGCATTAGTTTTAAGTATAGAATGGGTTTTAATGATAGCATTAGTTTTAAGTATAGCATGGATGTTAATGATAGCATTAGTTTTAAGTATAGCATGGGTGTTAATGATAGCATTAGTTTTAAGTATAGCATGGATGTTAATGATAAAATTAGTTTTAAATATAGCATAGGTGTAATGATAGCATTAGTTTTAAGTATAGCATGGATGTTAATGATAGCTTTAGTTTTAAGTATAGCATGGGTGTCAATAATAGCATTAGTTTTAAGTATAGCATGGGGGTTAATGATAGCATTAGTTTTAATTATAGCATAGGTATTAATGATATCATTAGTTTTAGATATAGCATAGATTTAATGTTAGCATTAGTTTTAAGTATAGCATGGATGTTAATGATAGCATTAGTTTTAAGTAGTGCATGGATTTTAATGATAACATTAGTTTTAAGTATAGCATGGGTGTTAATGATAGCATAGTTTTAAGTATAGCATGGATGTTAATGATAAAATTATTTTTAAATATAGCATAGGTGTAACGATAGCATTAGTTTTAAGTATAGCATGGGTGTTAATGATAGCATTAGTTTTAAGTATAGCATGGGTGTTAATTATATCATTAGTTTTAGGTATAGCATCAATTTAATGTTAGCATTAGTTTTAAGTATAGCATGGATGTTAATGATAGCATTAGTTTTAAGTAGTGCATGGATTTTAATGATAGCATTAGTTTTAAGTATAGCATGGGGGTTAATGATAGCATTAGTTTTAAGTATAGCATGGATGTTAATGATAAAATTAGTTTTAAATATAGCATGGGTGTAACGATAGCATTAGTTTTAAGTATAGCATGGATGCTAATGATAGCTTTAGTTTTAAGTATAGCATGGGTGTCAATAATATCATTAGTTTTAAGTATAGCATGGGGGTTAATGATAGCATTAGTTTTAAGTAGTGCATGGATGTTAATGATAGCATTAGTTTTAGGTATAGCATCAATTTAATGATAGCATTAGTTTTAAGTATAGCATGGACGTTAATGATAGCATTAGTTTTAAGTAGTGCATGGATGTTAATGATAGCATTAGTTTTAAGTATAGCATGGGTGTTAATGATAGCATTAGTTTTAAGTATAGCATGGGTGTAATGATAGCATTAGTTTTAAGTATAGCATGGGTGTTAATGATAGCATTAGTTTTAGGTATAGCATCAATTTAATGATAGCATTAGTTTTAAGTATAGCATGGATGTTAATGATAGCATTAGTTTTAAGTAGTGCATGGATGTTAATGATAGCATTAGTTTTAAGTATAGCATGGGTGTTAATGATAGCATTAGTTTTAAGTATAGCATGGTTGATAATGATAGCATTAGTTTTAAGTATAGCATGGGTATTAATGATATCATTAGTTTTAAGTATAGCATGGGTGTTAATGATAACATTAGTTTTAAGTATAGCATTGATGTTAATGATAGCATTAGTTTTAAGTATAGAATGGGTATTAATGATATCATTAGTTTTAAGTATAGCATGGGTGTTAATGATAGCATTAGTTTTAAGTATAGCATGGATGTTAATGATAGCATGGGTGATAAGTATAGCATGGGTGTTAATGATAACATTAATTTTAAGTATAGCATGGGTGTTAATGATAGCATTAGTTTTAAGTATAGCATGGATGTTAATGATAGCTTTAGTTTTAAGTATAGCATGGGTGTCAATAATAGCATTAGTTTTTAGTATAGCATGGGGGTTAATGATAGCATTAGTTTTAATTATAGCATGGGTGTAATGATAGCATTAGTTTTAAGTATAGCATGGGTGTTAATGATAGCATTAGTTTTAAGTATAGCATGGATGTTAATGATAGCATTAGTTTTAAGTAGAGCATGGATGTTAATGATAGCATTAGTTATAAGTATAGCATGGGTATTAATGATAGCATTAGTTTTAGGTATAGCATCAATTTAATGATAGCATTAGTTTTAAGTATAGCATGGATGTTAATGATAGCATTAGTTTTAAGTATAGCATGGGTGTTAATTATATCATTATTTTAGGTATAGCATCAATTTAATGTTAGCATTAGTTTTAAGTATAGCATGGATGTTAATGATTTCATTAGTTTTAAGTAGTGCATGGATTTTAATGATAGCATTAGTTTTAAGTATAGCATGGGGGTTAATGATAGCATTAGTTTTAAGTATAGCATGGATGTTAATGATAAAATTAGTTTTAAATATAGCATGGGTGTAACGATAGCATTAGTTTTAAGTATAGCATGGATGCTAATGATAGCTTTAGTTTTAAGTATAGCATGGGTGTCAATAATATCATTAGTTTTAAGTATAGCATGGGGGTTAATGATAGCATTAGTTTTAATTATAGCATGGGTATTAATGATATCATTAGTTTTAAGTATAGCATGGGGGTTAATGATAGCATTAGTTTTAAGTATAGCATGGATGTTAATGATAGCATTAGTTTTAAGTAGTGCATGGATGTTAATGATAGCATTAGTTTTAAGTATAGCATGGGTGTCAATAATATCATTAGTTTTAAGTATAGCATGGGGGTTAATGATAGCATTAGTTTTAAGTATAGCATGGATGTTAATGATAGCATTAGTTTTAAGTAGTGCATGGATGTTAATGATAGCATTAGTTTTAGGTATAGCATCAATTTAATGATAGCATTAGTTTTAAGTATAGCATGGATGTTAATGATAGCATTAGTTTTAAGTATAGCATGGGTGTCAATAATATCATTAGTTTTAAGTATAGCATGGGGGTTAATGATAGCATTAGTTTTAAGTATAGCATGGATGTTAATGATAGCATTAGTTTTAAGTAGTGCATGGATGTTAATGATAGCATTAGTTTTAGGTATAGCATCAATTTAATGATAGCATTAGTTTTAAGTATAGCATGGACGTTAATGATAGCATTAGTTTTAAGTAGTGCATGGATGTTAATGATAGCATTAGTTTTAAGTATAGCATGGGTGTTAATGATAGCATTAGTTTTAAGTATAGCATGGGGGTTAATGATAGCATTAGTTTTAAGTATAGCATGGATGTTAATGATAGCTTTAGTTTTAAGTAGTGCATGGATGTTAATGATAGCATTAGTTTTAAGTATAGCATGGGTGTCAATAATATCATTAGTTTTAAGTATAGCATGGGGGTTAATGATAGCATTAGTTTTAAGTATAGCATGGATGTTAATGATAGCATAAGTTTTAAGTAGTGCATGGATGTTAATGATAGCATTAGTTTTAGGTATAGCATCAATTTAATGATAGCATTAGTTTTAAGTATAGCATGGACGTTAATGATAGCATTAGTTTTAAGTAGTGCATGGATGTTAATGATAGCATTAGTTTTAAGTATAGCATGGGTGTTAATGATAGCATTAGTTTTAAGTATAGCATGGGTGTAATGATAACATTAGTTTTAAGTATAGCATGGGTGTTAATGATAGCATTAGTTTTAGGTATAGCATCAATTTAATGATATCATTAGTTTTAAGTATAGCATGGATGTTAATGATAGCATTAGTTTTAAGTAGTGCATGGATGTTAATGATAGCATTAGTTTTAAGTATAGCATGGGTGTTAATGATAGCATTAGTTTTAAGTATAGCATGGTTGATAATGATAGCATTAGTTTTAAGTATAGCATGGGTATTAATGATATCATTAGTTTTAAGTATAGCATGGGTGTTAATGATAACATTAGTTTTAAGTATAGCATTGATGTTAATGATAGCATTAGTTTTAAGTATAGCATGGGTATTAATGATATCATTAGTTTTAAGTATAGCATGGGTGTTAATGATAGCATTAGTTTTAAGTATAGCATGGATGTTAATGATAGCATGGGTGATAAGTATAGCATGGGTGTTAATGATAACATTAGTTTTAAGTATAGCATGGGTGTTAATGATAGCATTAGTTTTAAGTATAGCATGGATGTTAATGATAAAATTAGTTTTAAATATAGCATAGGTGTAATGATAGCATTAGTTTTAAGTATAGCATGGATGTTAATGATAGCTTTAGTTTTAAGTATAGCATGGGTGTCAATAATAGCATTAGTTTTTAGTATAGCATGGGGGTTAATGATAGCATTAGTTTTAAATAGTGCATGGATGTTAATGATAGCATTAGTTTTAGGTATAGCATCAATTTAATGATAGCATTAGTTTTAAGTATAGCATGGATGTTAATGATAGCATTAGTTTTAAGTAGTGCATGGATGTTAATGATAGCATTAGTTTTAAGTATAGCATGGGTGTTAATGATAGCATTAGTTTTAATTATAGCATGGGTGTAATGATAGCATTAGTTTTAAGTATAGCATGGGTGTTAATGATAGCATTAGTTTTAAGTATAGCATGGATGTTAATGATAGCATTAGTTTTAAGTAGAGCATGGATGTTAATGATAGCATTAGTTATAAGTATAGCATGGGTATTAATGATAGCATTAGTTTTAGGTATAGCATCAATTTAATGATAGCATTAGTTTTAAGTATAGCATGGATGTTAATGATAGCATTAGTTTTAAGTAGTGCATGGATGTTAATGATAGCATTAATTTTAAGTATAGCATTGGTGTTAATGATAGCATTAGTTTTAAGTATAGCATGGGTGTAATGATAGCATTAGTTTTAAGTATAGCATGGGTGTCAATAATAGCATTAGTTTTAATTATAGCATGGGGGTTAATGATAGCATTAGTTTTAATTATAGCATGGGTATTAATGATATCATTAGTTTTAGGTATAGCATAGATTTAATGTTAGCATTAGTTTTAAGTATAGCATGGGTGTTAATGATAGCATTAGTTTTAAGTATAGCATGGGTGTTAATGATAGCATTAGTTTTAAGTATAGCATGGATGTTAATGATAAAATTAGTTTTAAATATAGCATAGGTGTAATGATAGCATTAGTTTTAAGTATAGCATGGATGATAATGATAGCTTTAGTTTTAAGTATAGCATGGGTGTCAATAATAGCATTAGTTTTAAGTATAGCATGGGGGTTAATGATAGCATTAGTTTTAATTATAGCATGGGTATTAATGATATCATTAGTTTTAGGTATAGCATAGATTTAATGTTAGCATTAGTTTTAAGTAGTGCATGGATTTTAATGATAGCATTAGTTTTAAGTATAGCATGGGTGTTAATGATAGCATTAGTTTTAAATATAGCATAGGTGTAACGATAGCATTAGTTTTAAGTATAGCATGGGTGTTAATGATAGCATTAGTTTTAAGTATAGCATGGGTGTTAATTATATCATTAGTTTTAGGTATAGCATCAATTTAATGTTAGCATTAGTTTTAAGTATAGCATGGATGTTAATGATAGCATTAGTTTTAAGTAGTGCATGGATTTTAATGATAGCATTAGTTTTAAGTATAGCATGGGGGTTAATGATAGCATTAGTTTTAAGTATAGCATGGATGTTAATGATAAAATTAGTTTTAAATATAGCATGGGTGTAACGATAGCATTAGTTTTAAGTATAGCATGGATGCTAATGATAGCTTTAGTTTTAAGTATAGCATGGGTGTCAATAATATCATTAGTTTTAAGTATAGCATGGGGGTTAATGATAGCATTAGTTTTAATTATAGCATGGGTATTAATGATATCATTAGTTTTAAGTATAGCATGGGTATTAATGATATCATTAGTTTTAAGTATAGCATGGGTGTTAATGATAGCATTAGTTTTAAGTATAGCATTGATGTTAATGATAGCATGGGTGATAAGTATAGCATGGGTGTTAATGATAAAATTAGTTATAAGTATAGCATGGGTGTTAATGATAGCATTAGTTTTAAGTATAGCATGGGTATTAATGATATCATTAGTTTTAGGTATAGCATGGATGTTAATGATAACATTAGTTTTAAGTATAACAAGGGTGTTAATGTTAGCATTAGTTTTAAGTATAGCATGGGTGTTAATGATAGCATTAGTTTTAGGTATAGCATCAATTTAATGTTAGCATTAGTTTTAAGTTTAGCATGGATGTTAATGATAGCATTAGTTTTAAGTAGTGCATGGATTTTAATGATAGCATTAGTTTTAAGTATAGCATGGGTGTTAATGATAGCATTAGTTTTAAGTATAGCATGGATGTTAATGATCAAATTAGTTTTAAGTATAACAAGGGTGTTAATGTTAGCATTAGTTTTAAGTATAGCATGGGTGTTAATGATAGCATTAGTTTTAGGTATAGCATCAATTTAATGTTAGCATTAGTTTTAAGTTTAGCATGGATGTTAATGATAGCATTAGTTTTAAGTAGTGCATGGATTTTAATGATAGCATTAGTTTTAAGTATAGCATGGGTGTTAATGATAGCATTAGTTATAAGTATAGCATGGGTATTAATGATAGCATTACTTTTAGGTACAGCATGCATGCATTAACACCCATGGGTGTTAATGATAGCATTAGTTATAAGTATAGCATGGGTATTAATGATAGCATTACTTTTAGGTATAGCATAAATTTAATGTTAGCATTAGTTTTAAGTATAGAATGGGTTTTAATGATAGCATTAGTTTTAAGTATAGCATGGGTGTTAATGATAGCATTAGTTTTAAGTATAGCATGGGATTTAATTATAGCATTAGTTTTAAGTATAGCATGGGTGTTAATGATAGCATTAGTTTTAGGTATAGCATCAATTTAATGTTAGCATTAGTTTTAAGTTTAGCATGGATGTTAATGATAGCATTAGTTTTAAGTAGTGCATGGATTTTAATGATAGCATTAGTTTTAAGTATAGCATGGGTGTTAATGATAGCATTAGTTTTAAGTATAGCATGGATGTTAATGATCAAATTAGTTTTAAATATAGCATAGGTGTAATGATAGCATTAGTTTTAAGTATAGCATGGATGTTAATTATAGCTTTAGTTTTAAGTATAGCATGGGTGTCAATAATAGAATTAGTTTTAAGTATAGCATGGGGGTTAATGATAGCATTAGTTTTAATTATAGCATGGGTATTAATGATATCATTAGTTTTAGGTATAGCATAGATTTAATGTTAGCATTAGTTTTAAGTATAGCATGGATGTTAATGATAGCATTAGTTTTAAGTATAGCATGGGTGTAATGATAGCATTAGTTTTAAGTATAGCATGGGTGTTAATGATAGCATTAGTTTTAGGTATAGCATCAATTTAATGTTAGCATTTGTTTTAAGTTTAGAATGGATGTTAATGATAGCATTAGTTTTAAGTAGTGCATGGATTTTAATGATAGCATTAGTTTTAAGTATAGCATGGATGTTAATGATAGCATTAGTTTTAAGTATAGCATGGGGGTTAATGATAGCATTAGTTTTAATTATAGCATGGGTATTAATGATATCATTAGTTTTAGGTATAGCATAGATTTAATGTTAGCATTAGTTTTAAGTATAGCATGGATGTTAATGATAGCATTAGTTTTAAGTATAGCATGGGTGTAATGATAGCATTAGTTTTAAGTATAGCATGGGTGTTAATGATAGCATTAGTTTTAGGTATAGCATCAATTTAATGTTAGCATTAGTTTTAAGTTTAGCATGGATGTTAATGATAGCATTAGTTTTAAGTAGTGCATGGATTTTAATGATAGCATTAGTTTTAAGTATAGCATGGATGTTAATGATAGCATTAGTTTTAAGTAGTGCATGGATGTTAATGATAGCATTAGTTTTAAGTATAGCATGGGTGTTAATGATAGCATTAGTTATAAGTCTAGCATGGGTATTAATGATATCATTAGTTTTAAGTATAGCATGGGTGTTAATGATAGCATTAGTTTTAAGTATAGCATGGATGTTAATGATAGCATGTGTGATAAGTATAGCATGGATGTTAATGATAACATTAGTTATAAGTATAGCATGGGTGTTAATGATAGCATTAGTTTTAAGTATAGCATGGGTATTAATGATATCATTAGTTTTAGGTATAGCATGGATGTTAATGATAACATTAGTTTTAAGTATAGTATGGGTATTAATGATAGCATTAGTTTTAAGTATAGCATGGGTGTTAAAGATTGCATTAGTTTTAAGTATAGCATGGATGTTAATGATAGCATTAGTTTTAAGTATAACATGGGTGTTAATGTTAGCATTAGTTTTAAGTATAGAATGCATGCATTAACACCCATGGGTGTTAATGATAGCATTAGTTATAAGTATAGCATGGGTATTAATGATAGCATTACTTTTAGGTATAGCATAAATTTAATGTTAGCATTAGTTTTAAGTATAGAATGGGTTTTAATGATAGCATTAGTTTTAAGTATAGCATGGGTGTTAATGATAGCATTAGTTTTAAGTATAGCATGGGTGTTAATGATAGCATTAGTTTTAAGTATAGCATGGATGTTAATGATAAAATTAGTTTTAAATATAGCATAGGTGTAATGATAGCATTAGTTTTAAGTATAGCATGGATGTTAATGATAGCTTTAGTTTTAAGTATAGCATGGGTGTCAATAATAGCATTAATTTTAAGTATAGCATGGATACTAATGATAGCATTAGTTTTAAGTATATCATGGGTGTTAATGATAGCATTAGTTATAAGTATAGCATGGGTGTTAATGATAGCATTAGTTTTAAGTATAGCATGGATGTTAATGATAAAATTAGTTTTAAATATAGCATAGGTGTAATGATAGCATTAGTTTTAAGTATAGCATGGGTGTTAATGATAGCATTAGTTTTAAGTATAGCATGGGTGTTAATGATAGCATTAGTTTTAGGTATAGCATCAATTTAATGTTAGCATTAGTTTTAAGTTTAGCATGGATGTTAATGATAGCATTAGTTTTAAGTAGTGCATGGATTTTAATGATAGCATTAGTTTTAAGTATAGCATGGGTGTTAATGATAGCATTAGTTTTAAGTATAGCATTGATGTTAATGATCAAATTAGTTTTAAATATAGCATAGGTGTAATGATAGCATTAGTTTTAAGTATAGCATGGATGTTAATTATAGCTTTAGTTTTAAGTATAGCATGGGTGTCAATAATAGAATTAGTTTTAAGTATAGCATGGGGGTTAATGATAGCATTAGTTTTAATTATAGCATGGGTATTAATGATATCATTAGTTTTAGGTATAGCATAGATTTAATGTTAGCATTAGTTTTAAGTATAGCATGGATGTTAATGATAGCATTAGTTTTAAGTATAGCATGGGTGTAATGATAGCATTAGTTTTAAGTATAGCATGGGTGTTAATGATAGCATTAGTTTTAGGTATAGCATCAATTTAATGTTAGCATTAGTTTTAAGTATAGCATGGGGGTTAATGATAGCATTAGTTTTAATTATAGCATGGGTATTAATGATATCATTAGTTTTAGGTATAGCATAGATTTAATGTTAGCATTAGTTTTAAGTATAGCATGGATGTTAATGATAGCATTAGTTTTAAGTAGTGCATGGATTTTAATGATAGCATTAGTTTTAAGTATAGCATGGGTGTTAATGATAGCATTAGTTTTAAATATAGCATAGGTGTAACGATAGCATTAGTTTTAAGTATAGCATGGGTGTTAATGATATCATTAGTTTTAAGTATAGCATGGGTGTTAATTATATCATTAGTTTTAGGTATAGCATCAATTTAATGTTAGCATTAGTTTTAAGTATAGCATGGATGTTAATGATAGCATTAGTTTTAAGTAGTGCATGGATTTTAATGATAGCATTAGTTTTAAGTATAGCATGGATGTTAATGATAGCATTAGTTTTAAGTAGTGCATGGATGTTAATGATAGCATTAGTTTTAAGTATAGCATGGGTGTTAATGATAGCATTAGTTTTAAGTATAGCATGGGTATTAATGATATCATTAGTTTTAAGTATAGCATGGGTGTTAATGATAGCATTAGTTTTAAGTATAGCATGGATGTTAATGATAGCATGTGTGATAAGTATAGCATGGATGTTAATGATAACATTAGTTATAAGTATAGCATGGGTGTTAATGATAGAATTAGTTTTAAGTATAGCATGGGTATTAATGATATCATTAGTTTTAGGTATAGTATGGATGTTAATGATAACATTAGTTTTAAGTATAGTATGGGTATTAATGATAGCATTAGTTTTAAGTATAGCATGGGTGTTAAAGATTGCATTAGTTTTAAGTATAGCATGGATGTTAATGATAGCATTAGTTTTAAGTATAACATGGGTGTTAATGTTAGCATTAGTTTTAAGTATAGAATGCATGCATTAACACCCATGGGTGTTAATGATAGCATTAGTTATAAGTATAGCATGGGTATTAATGATAGCATTACTTTTAGGTATAGCATAAATTTAATGTTAGCATTAGTTTTAAGTATAGAATGGGTTTTAATGATAGCATTAGTTTTAAGTATAGCATGGATGTTAATGATAGCATTAGTTTTAAGTATAGCATGGGTGTTAATGATAGCATTAGTTTTAAGTATAGCATGGATGTTAATGATAAAATTAGTTTTAAATATAGCATAGGTGTAATGATAGCATTAGTTTTAAGTATAGCATGGATGTTAATGATAGCTTTAGTTTTAAGTAGTGCATGGATTTTAATGATAGCATTAGTTTTAAGTATAGCATGGGGGTTAATGATAGCATTAGTTTTAATTATAGCATAGGTATTAATGATATCATTAGTTTTAGATATAGCATAGATTTAATGTTAGCATTAGTTTTAAGTATAGCATGGATGTTAATGATAGCATTAGTTTTAAGTAGTGCATGGATTTTAATGATAGCATTAGTTTTAAGTATAGCATGGGTGTTAATGATAGCATTAGTTTTAAGTATAGCATGGGTGTTAATTATATCATTAGTTTTAGGTATAGCATCAATTTAATGTTAGCATTAGTTTTAAGTATAGCATGGATGTTAATGATAGCATTAGTTTTAAGTAGTGCATGGATTTTTATGATAGCATTAGTTTTAAGTATAGCATGGGGGTTAATGATAGCATTAGTTTTAAGTATAGCATGGATGTTAATGATAAAATTAGTTTTAAATATAGCATGGGTGTAACGATAGCATTAGTTTTAAGTATAGCATGGATGCTAATGATAGCTTTAGTTTTAAGTATAGCATGGGTGTCAATAATATCATTAGTTTTAAGTATAGCATGGGGGTTAATGATAGCATTAGTTTTAAGTAGTGCATGGATGTTAATGATAGCATTAGTTTTAGGTATAGCATCAATTTAATGATAGCATTAGTTTTAAGTATAGCATGGACGTTAATGATAGCATTAGTTTTAAGTAGTGCATGGATGTTAATGATAGCATTAGTTTTAAGTATAGCATGGGTGTTAATGATAGCATTAGTTTTAAGTATAGCATGGGTGTAATGATAGCATTAGTTTTAAGTATAGCATGGGTGTTAATGATAGCATTAGTTTTAGGTATAGCATCAATTTAATGATAGCATTAGTTTTAAGTATAGCATGGATGTTAATGATAGCATTAGTTTTAAGTAGTGCATGGATGTTAATGATAGCATTAGTTTTAAGTATAGCATGGGTGTTAATGATAGCATTAGTTTTAAGTATAGCATGGTTGATAATGATAGCATTAGTTTTAAGTATAGCATGGGTATTAATGATATCATTAGTTTTAAGTATAGCATGGGTGTTAATGATAACATTAGTTTTAAGTATAGCATTGATGTTAATGATAGCATTAGTTTTAAGTATAGAATGGGTATTAATGATATCATTAGTTTTAAGTATAGCATGGGTGTTAATGATAGCATTAGTTTTAAGTATAGCATGGATGTTAATGATAGCATGGGTGATAAGTATAGCATGGGTGTTAATGATAACATTAATTTTAAGTATAGCATGGGTGTTGATGATAGCATTAGTTTTAAGTATAGCATGGATGTTAATGATAAAATTAGTTTTAAATATAGCATAGGTGTAATGATAGCATTAGTTTTAAGTATAGCATGGATGTTAATGATAGCTTTAGTTTTAAGTATAGCATGGGTGTCAATAATAGCATTAGTTTTTAGTATAGCATGGGGGTTAATGATAGCATTAGTTTTAAATAGTGCATGGATGTTAATGATAGCATTAGTTTTAGGTATAGCATCAATTTAATGATAGCATTAGTTTTAAGTATAGCATGGATGTTAATGATAGCATTAGTTTTAATTATAGCATGGGTGTAATGATAGCATTAGTTTTAAGTATAGCATGGGTGTTAATGATAGCATTAGTTTTAAGTATAGCATGGATGTTAATGATAGCATTAGTTTTAAGTAGAGCATGGATGTTAATGATAGCATTAGTTATAAGTATAGCATGGGTATTAATGATAGCATTAGTTTTAGGTATAGCATCAATTTAATGATAGCATTAGTTTTAAGTATAGCATGGATGTTAATGATAGCATTAGTTTTAAGTATAGCATGGGTGTTAATTATATCATTATTTTAGGTATAGCATCAATTTAATGTTAGCATTAGTTTTAAGTATAGCATGGATGTTAATGATAGCATTAGTTTTAAGTAGTGCATGGATTTTAATGATAGCATTAGTTTTAAGTATAGCATGGGGGTTAATGATAGCATTAGTTTTAAGTATAGCATGGATGTTAATGATAAAATTAGTTTTAAATATAGCATGGGTGTAACGATAGCATTAGTTTTAAGTATAGCATGGATGCTAATGATAGCTTTAGTTTTAAGTATAGCATGGGTGTCAATAATATCATTAGTTTTAAGTATAGCATGGGGGTTAATGATAGCATTAGTTTTAATTATAGCATGGGTATTAATGATATCATTAGTTTTAGGTATAGCATAGATTTAATGTTAGCATTAGTTTTAAGTATAGCATGGATGTTAATGATAGCATTAGTTTTAAGTAGTGCATGGATGTTAATGATAGCATTAGTTTTAGGTATAGCATCAATTTAATGATAGCATTAGTTTTAAGTATAGCATGGACGTTAATGATAGCATTAGTTTTAAGTAGTGCATGGATGTTAATGATAGCATTAGTTTTAAGTATAGCATGGGTGTTAATGATAGCATTAGTTTTAAGTATAGCATGGGTGTAATGATAGCATTAGTTTTAAGTATAGCATGGGTGTTAATGATAGCATTAGTTTTAGGTATAGCATCAATTTAATGATAGCATTAGTTTTAAGTATAGCATGGATGTTAATGATAGCATTAGTTTTAAGTAGTGCATGGATGTTAATGATAGCATTAGTTTTAAGTATAGCATGGGTGTTAATGATAGCATTAGTTTTAAGTATAGCATGGTTGATAATGATAGCATTAGTTTTAAGTATAGCATGGGTATTAATGATATCATTAGTTTTAAGTATAGCATGGGTGTTAATGATAACATTAGTTTTAAGTATAGCATTGATGTTAATGATAGCATTAGTTTTAAGTATAGCATGGGTATTAATGATATCATTAGTTTTAAGTATAGCATGGGTGTTAATGATAGCATTAGTTTTAAGTATAGCATGGATGTTAATGATAGCATGGGTGATAAGTATAGCATGGGTGTTAATGATAACATTAGTTTTAAGTATAGCATGGGTGTTAATGATAGCATTAGTTTTAAGTATAGCATGGATGTTAATGATAAAATTAGTTTTAAATATAGCATAGGTGTAATGATAGCATTAGTTTTAAGTATAGCATGGATGTTAATGATAGCTTTAGTTTTAAGTATAGCATGGGTGTCAATAATAGCATTAGTTTTTAGTATAGCATGGGGGTTAATGATAGCATTAGTTTTAAATAGTGCATGGATGTTAATGATAGCATTAGTTTTAGGTATAGCATCAATTTAATGATAGCATTAGTTTTAAGTATAGCATGGATGTTAATGATAGCATTAGTTTTAAGTAGTGCATGGATGTTAATGATAGCATTAGTTTTAAGTATAGCATGGGTGTTAATGATAGCATTAGTTTTAATTATAGCATGGGTGTAATGATAGCATTAGTTTTAAGTATAGCATGGGTGTTAATGATAGCATTAGTTTTAAGTATAGCATGGATGTTAATGATAGCATTAGTTTTAAGTAGAGCATGGATGTTAATGATAGCATTAGTTATAAGTATAGCATGGGTATTAATGATAGCATTAGTTTTAGGTATAGCATCAATTTAATGATAGCATTAGTTTTAAGTATAGCATGGATGTTAATGATAGCATTAGTTTTAAGTAGTGCATGGATGTTAATGATAGCATTAATTTTAAGTATAGCATTGGTGTTAATGATAGCATTAGTTTTAAGTATAGCATGGGTGTAATGATAGCATTAGTTTTAAGTATAGCATGGGTGTCAATAATAGCATTAGTTTTAATTATAGCATGGGGGTTAATGATAGCATTAGTTTTAATTATAGCATGGGTATTAATGATATCATTAGTTTTAGGTATAGCATAGATTTAATGTTAGCATTAGTTTTAAGTATAGCATGGGTGTTAATGATAGCATTAGTTTTAAGTATAGCATGGGTGTTAATGATAGCATTAGTTTTAAGTATAGCATGGATGTTAATGATAGCATGGGTGATAAGTATAGCATGGGTGTTAATGATAACATTAGTTTTAAGTATAGCATGGGTGTTAATGATAGCATTAGTTTTAAGTATAGCATGGATGTTAATGATAAAATTAGTTTTAAATATAGCATAGGTGTAATGATAGCATTAGTTTTAAGTATAGCATGGATGTTAATGATAGCTTTAGTTTTAAGTATAGCATGGGTGTCAATAATAGCATTAGTTTTAAGTATAGCATGGGGGTTAATGATAGCATTAGTTTTAATTATAGCATGGGTATTAATGATATCATTAGTTTTAGGTATAGCATAGATTTAATGTTAGCATTAGTTTTAAGTATAGCATGGATGTTAATGATAGCATTAGTTTTAAGTAGTGCATGGATTTTAATGATAGCATTAGTTTTAAGTATAGCATGGGTGTTAATGATAGCATTAGTTTTAAATATAGCATAGGTGTAACGATAGCATTAGTTTTAAGTATAGCATGGGTGTTAATGATAGCATTAGTTTTAAGTATAGCATGGGTGTTAATTATATCATTAGTTTTAGGTATAGCATCAATTTAATGTTAGCATTAGTTTTAAGTATAGCATGGATGTTAATGATAGCATTAGTTTTAAGTAGTGCATGGATTTTAATGATAGCATTAGTTTTAAGTATAGCATGGGGGTTAATGATAGCATTAGTTTTAAGTATAGCATGGATGTTAATGATAAAATTAGTTTTAAATATAGCATGGGTGTAACGATAGCATTAGTTTTAAGTATAGCATGGATGCTAATGATAGCTTTAGTTTTAAGTATAGCATGGGTGTCAATAATATCATTAGTTTTAAGTATAGCATGGGGGTTAATGATAGCATTAGTTTTAATTATAGCATGGGTATTAATGATATCATTAGTTTTAGGTATAGCATAGATTTAATGTTAGCATTCGTTTTAAGTATAGCATGGATGTTAATGATAGCATTAGTTTTAAGTAGTGCATGGATGTTAATGATAGCATTAGTTTTAGGTATAGCATCAATTTAATGATAGCATTAGTTTTAAGTATAGCATGGACGTTAATGATAGCATTAGTTTTAAGTAGTGCATGGATTTTAATGATAGCATTAGTTTTAAGTATAGCATGGGTGTTAATGATAGCATTAGTTTTAAGTATAGCATGGGTGTAATGATAGCATTAGTTTTAAGTATAGCATGGGTGTTAATGATAGCATTAGTTTTAGGTATAGCATCAATTTAATGATAGCATTAGTTTTAAGTATAGCATGGATGTTAATGATAGCATTAGTTTTAAGTAGTGCATGGATGTTAATGATAGCATTAGTTTTAAGTAGAGCATGGGTGTTAATGATAGCATTAGTTTTAAGTATAGCATGGTTGATAATGATAGCATTAGTTTTAAGTATAGCATGGGTATTAATGATATCATTAGTTTTAAGTATAGCATGGGTGTTAATGATAACATTAGTTTTAAGTATAGCATTGATGTTAATGATAGCATTAGTTTTAAGTATAGCATGGGTATTAATGATATCATTAGTTTTAAGTATAGCATGGGTGTTAATGATAGCATTAGTTTTAAGTATAGCATGGATGTTAATGATAGCATGGGTGATAAGTATAGCATGGGTGTTAATGATAACATTAGTTTTAAGTATAGCATGGGTGTTAATGATAGCATTAGTTTTAAGTATAGCATGGATGTTAATGATAAAATTAGTTTTAAATATAGAATAGGTGTAATGATAGCATTAGTTTTAGTATAGCATGGATGTTAATGATAGCTTTAGTTTTAAGTATAGCATGGGTGTCAATAATAGCATTAGTTTTTAGTATAGCATGGGGGTTAATGATAGCATTAGTTTTAAATAGTGCATGGATGTTAATGATAGCATTAGTTTTAGGTATAGCATCAATTTAATGATAGCATTAGTTTTAAGTATAGCATGGATGTTAATGATAGCATTAGTTTTAAGTAGTGCATGGATGTTAATGATAGCATTAGTTTTAAGTATAGCATGGGTGTTAATGATAGCATTAGTTTTAATTATAGCATGGGTGTAATGATAGCATTAGTTTTAAGTATAGCATGGGTGTTAATGATAGCATTAGTTTTAAGTATAGCATGGATGTTAATGATACATTAGTTTTAAGTAGAGCATGGATGTTAATGATAGCATTAGTTATAAGTATAGCATGGGTGTTAATGATAGCATTAGTTTTAGGTATAGCATCAATTTAATGATAGCATTAGTTTTAAGTATAGCATGGATGTTAATGATAGCATTAGTTTTCTGGTAGTGCATGGATGTTAATGATAGCATTAGTTATAAGTATAGCATGGGTATTAATAATAGCATTACTTTTAGGTATAGCATAAATTTAATGTTAGCATTAGTTTTAAGTATAGAATGGGTTTTAATGATAGCATTAGTTTTAAGTATAGCATGGGTGTTAATTATATCATTAGTTTTAAGTATAGCATGGATGTTAATGATAGCATTAGTTTTAAGTATAGCATGGATACTAATGATATCATTAGTTTTAGGTATAGCATAGATTTAATGTTAGCATTAGTTTTAAGTATAGCATGGATGTTAATGATAGCTTTAATTTTAAGTATAGCATGGGTGTCAATAATAGCATTAGTTTTAAGTATAGCATGGGGGTTAATGATAGCATTAGTTTTAATTATAGCATGGGTATTAATGATATCATTAGTTTTAGGTATAGCATAGATTTAATGTTAGCATTAGTTTTAAGTATAGCATGGATGTTAATGATAGCATTAGTTTTAAGTATAGCATGGGTGTAATGATAGCATTAGTTTTAAGTATAGCATGGGTGTTAATGATAGCATTAGTTTTAGGTATAGCATCAATTTAATGTTAGCATTAGTTTTAAGTTTAGCATGGATGTTAATGATAGCATTAGTTTTAAGTAGTGCATGGATTTTAATGATAGCATTAGTTTTAAGTATAGCATGGATGTTAATGATAGCATTAGTTTTAAGTATAGCATGGGGGTTAATGATAGCATTAGTTTTAATTATAGCATGGGTATTAATGATATCATTAGTTTTAGGTATAGCATCAATTTAATGTTAGCATTAGTTTTAAGTATAGCATGGATGTTAATGATAGCATTAGTTTTAAGTAGTGCATGGATTTTAATGATAGCATTAGTTTTAAGTATAGCATGGATGTTAATGATAGCATTAGTTTTCTGGTAGTGCATGGATGTTAATCATAGCATTAGTTATAAGTATAGCATGGGTATTAATAATAGCATTACTTTTAGGTATAGCATAAATTTAATGTTAGCATTAGTTTTAAGTATAGAATGGGTTTTAATGATAGCATTAGTTTTAAGTATAGCATGGGTGTTAATTATATCATTAGTTTTAAGTATAGCATGGATGTTAATGATAGCATTAGTTTTAAGTATAGCATGGATACTAATGATATCATTAGTTTTAGGTATAGCATAGATTTAATGTTAGCATTAGTTTTAAGTATAGCATGGATGTTAATGATAAAATTAGTTTTAAATATAGCATGGGTGTAACGATAGCATTAGTTTTAAGTATAGCATGGATGCTAATGATAGCATTAGTTTTAAGTATAGCATGGATGTTAATGATAAAATTAGTTTTAATTATAGCATGGGTGTAATGATAGCATTAGTTTTAATTATAGCATGGGTGTTAATGATAGCATTAGTTTTAGGTATAGCATCAATTTAATGTTAGCATTAGTTTTAAGTTTAGCATGGATGTTAATGATAGTATTAGTTTTAAGTAGTGCATGGATGTTAATGATAGCATTAGTTTTAGGTATAGCATCAATTTAATGATAGCATTAGTTTTAAGTATAGCATGGACGTTAATGATAGCATTAGTTTTAAGTATAGCATGGGTGTTAATGATAGCATTAGTTTTAGGTATAGCATCAATTTAATGATAGCATTAGTTTTAAGTATAGCATGGATGTTAATGATAGCATTAGTTTTAAGTAGTGCATGGATGTTAATGATAGCATTAGTTTTAAGTAGAGCATGGGTGTTAATGATAGCATTAGTTTTAAGTATAGCATGGTTGATAATGATAGCATTAGTTTTAAGTATAGCATGGGTATTAATGATATCATTAGTTTTAAGTATAGCATGGGTGTTAATGATAACATTAGTTTTAAGTATAGCATTGATGTTAATGATAGCATTAGTTTTAAGTATAGCATGGGTATTAATGATATCATTAGTTTTAAGTATAGCATGGGTGTTAATGATAGCATTAGTTTTAAGTATAGCATGGATGTTAATGATAGCATGGGTGATAAGTATAGCATGGGTGTTAATGATAACATTAGTTTTAAGTATAGCATGGGTGTTAATGATAGCATTAGTTTTAAGTATAGCATGGATGTTAATGATAAAATTAGTTTTAAATATAGAATAGGTGTAATGATAGCATTAGTTTTAAGTATAGCATGGATGTTAATGATAGCTTTAGTTTTAAGTATAGCATGGGTGTCAATAATAGCATTAGTTTTTAGTATAGCATGGGGGTTAATGATAGCATTAGTTTTAAATAGTGCATGGATGTTAATGATAGCATTAGTTTTAGGTATAGCATCAATTTAATGATAGCATTAGTTTTAAGTATAGCATGGATGTTAATGATAGCATTAGTTTTAAGTAGTGCATGGATGTTAATGATAGCATTAGTTTTAAGTATAGCATGGGTGTTAATGATAGCATTAGTTTTAATTATAGCATGGGTGTAATGATAGCATTAGTTTTAAGTATAGCATGGGTGTTAATGATAGCATTAGTTTTAAGTATAGCATGGATGTTAATGATACATTAGTTTTAAGTAGAGCATGGATGTTAATGATAGCATTAGTTATAAGTATAGCATGGGTATTAATGATAGCATTAGTTTTAGGTATAGCATCAATTTAATGATAGCATTAGTTTTAAGTATAGCATGGATGTTAATGATAGCATTAGTTTTAAGTAGTGCATGGATGTTAATGATAGCATTAATTTTAAGTATAGCATTGGTGTTAATGATAGCATTAGTTTTAAGTATAGCATGGGTGTAATGATAGCATTAGTTTTAAGTATAGCATGGGTGTTAATGATAGCATTAGTTTTAGGTATAGCATCAATTTAATGATAGCATTAGTTTTAAGTATAGCATGGATGTTAATGATAGCATTAGTTTTCTGGTAGTGCATGGATGTTAATGATAGCATTAGTTTTAATTATAGCATGGGTATTAATGATATCATTAGTTTTAGGTATAGCATAGATTTAATGTTAGCATTAGTTTTAAGTATAGCATGGATGTTAATGATAGCATTAGTTTTAAGTATAGCATGGGTGTAATGATAGCATTAGTTTTAAGTATAGCATGGGTGTTAATGATAGCATTAGTTTTAAGTATAGAATGGGTTTTAATGATAGCATTAGTTTTAAGTATAGCATGGGTGTTAATTATATCATTAGTTTTAAGTATAGCATGGATGTTAATGATAGCATTAGTTTTAAGTATAGCATGGATACTAATGATATCATTAGTTTTAGGTATAGCATAGATTTAATGTTAGCATTAGTTTTAAGTATAGCATGGATGTTAATGATAGCTTTAATTTTAAGTATAGCATGGGTGTCAATAATAGCATTAGTTTTAAGTATAGCATGGGGGTTAATGATAGCATTAGTTTTAATTATAGCATGGGTATTAATGATATCATTAGTTTTAGGTATAGCATAGATTTAATGTTAGCATTAGTTTTAAGTATAGCATGGATGTTAATGATAGCATTAGTTTTAAGTATAGCATGGGTGTAATGATAGCATTAGTTTTAAGTATAGCATGGGTGTTAATGATAGCATTAGTTTTAGGTATAGCATCAATTTAATGTTAGCATTAGTTTTAAGTTTAGCATGGATGTTAATGATAGCATTAGTTTTAAGTAGTGCATGGATTTTAATGATAGCATTAGTTTTAAGTATAGCATGGATGTTAATGATAGCATTAGTTTTAAGTATAGCATGGGGGTTAATGATAGCATTAGTTTTAATTATAGCATGGGTATTAATGATATCATTAGTTTTAGGTATAGCATCAATTTAATGTTAGCATTAGTTTTAAGTATAGCATGGATGTTAATGATAGCATTAGTTTTAAGTAGTGCATGGATTTTAATGATAGCATTAGTTTTAAGTATAGCATGGATGTTAATGATAGCATTAGTTTTCTGGTAGTGCATGGATGTTAATCATAGCATTAGTTATAAGTATAGCATGGGTATTAATAATAGCATTACTTTTAGGTATAGCATAAATTTAATGTTAGCATTAGTTTTAAGTATAGAATGGGTTTTAATGATAGCATTAGTTTTAAGTATAGCATGGGTGTTAATTATATCATTAGTTTTAAGTATAGCATGGATGTTAATGATAGCATTAGTTTTAAGTATAGCATGGATACTAATGATATCATTAGTTTTAGGTATAGCATAGATTTAATGTTAGCATTAGTTTTAAGTATAGCATGGATGTTAATGATAAAATTAGTTTTAAATATAGCATGGGTGTAACGATAGCATTAGTTTTAAGTATAGCATGGATGCTAATGATAGCTTTAGTTTTAAGTATAGCATGGGTGTCAATAATATCATTAGTTTTAAGTATAGCATGGGGGTTAATGATAGCATTAGTTTTAATTATAGCATGGGTATTAATGATATCATTAGTTTTAGGTATAGCATAGATTTAATGTTAGCATTAGTTTTAAGTATAGCATGGATGTTAATGATAGCATTAGTTTTAAGTAGAGCATGGATGTTAATGATAGCATTAGTTTTAGGTATAGCATCAATTTAATGATAGCATTAGTTTTAAGTATAGCATGGACGTTAATGATAGCATTAGTTTTAAGTAGTGCATGGATGTTAATGATAGCATTAGTTTTAAGTATAGCATGGGTGTTAATGATAGCATTAGTTTTAAGTATAGAATGGTTGATAATGATAGCATTAGTTTTAAGTATAGCATGGGTATTAATGATATAATTAGTTTTAAGTATAGCATGGGTGTTAATGATAGCATTAGTTTTAGGTATAGCATCAATTTAATGATAGCATTAGTTTTAAGTATAGCATGGATGTTAATGATAGCATTAGTTTTAAGTAGTGCATGGATGTTAATGATAGCATTAGTTTTAAGTATAGCATGGGTGTTAATGATAGCATTAGTTTTAAGTATAGAATGGTTGATAATGATAGCATTAGTTTTAAGTATAGCATGGGTATTAATGATATCATTAGTTTTAAGTATAGCATGGGTGTTAATGATAACATTAGTTTTAAGTATAGCATTGATGTTAATGATAGCATTAGTTTTAAGTATAGCATGGGTATTAATGATATCATTAGTTTTAAGTATAGCATGGGTGTTAATGATAGCATTAGTTTTAAGTATAGCATGGATGTTAATGATAGCATGGGTGATAAGTATAGCATGGGTGTTAATGATAACATTAGTTTTAAGTATAGCATGGGTGTTAATGATAGCATTAGTTTTAAGTATAGCATGGATGTTAATGATAAAATAATTTTAAATATAGCATAGGTGTAATGATAGCATTAGTTTTAAGTATAGCATGGATGTTAATGATAGCTTTAGTTTTAAGTATAGCATGGGTGTCAATAATAGCATTAGTTTTTAGTATAGCATGGGGGTTAATGATAGCATTAGTTTTAAATAGTGCATGGATGTTAATGATAGCATTAGTTTTAGGTATAGCATCAATTTAATGATAGCATTAGTTTTAAGTATAGCATGGATGTTAATGATAGCATTAGTTTTAAGTAGTGCATGGGTGTTAATGATAGCATTAGTTTTAATTATAGCATGGGTGTAATGATAGCATTAGTTTTAAGTATAGCATGGGTGTTAATGATAGCATTAGTTTTAAGTATAGCATGGATGTTAATGATAGCATTAGTTTTAAGTAGAGCATGGATGTTAATGATAGCATTAGTTATAAGTATAGCATGGGTATTAATGATAGCATTAGTTTTAGGTATAGCATCAATTTAATGATAGCATTAGTTTTAAGTATAGCATGGATGTTAATGATAGCATTAGTTTTAAGTAGTGCATGGATGTTAATGATAGCATTAATTTTAAGTATAGCATTGGTGTTAATGATAGCATTAGTTTTAAGTATAGCATGGGTGTAATGATAGAATTAGTTTTAAGTATAGCATGGGTGTTAATGATAGCATTAGTTTTAGGTATAGCATCAATTTAATGATAGCATTAGTTTTAAGTATAGCATGGATGTTAATGATAGCATTAGTTTTCTGGTAGTGCATGGATGTTAATGATAGCATTAGTTATAAGTATAGCATGGGTATTAATAATAGCATTACTTTTAGGTATAGCATAAATTTAATGTTAGCATTAGTTTTAAGTATAGAATGGGTTTTAATGATAGCATTAGTTTTAAGTATAGCATGGGTGTTAATTATATCATTAGTTTTAAGTATAGCATGGATGTTAATGATAGCATTAGTTTTAAGTATAGCATGGATACTAATGATATCATTAGTTTTAGGTATAGCATAGATTTAATGTTAGCATTAGTTTTAAGTATAGTATGGATGTTAATGATCAAATTAGTTTTAAATATAGCATAGGTGTAATGATAGCATTAGTTTTAAGTATAGCATGGATGTTAATGATAGCTTTAGTTTTAAGTATAGCATGGGTGTCAATAATAGCATTAGTTTTAAGTATAGCATGGGGGTTAATGATAGCATTAGTTTTAATTATACCATGGGTATTAATGATATCATTAGTTTTAGGTATAGCATAGATTTAATGTTAGCATTAGTTTTAAGTTAGCATGGATGTTAATGATAGCATTAGTTTTAAGTATAGCATGGGTGTAATGATAGCATTAGTTTTAATTATAGCATGGGTATTAATGATATCATTAGTTTTAGGTATAGCATCAATTTAATGTTAGCATTAGTTTTAAGTTTAGCATGGATGTTAATGATAGCATTAGTTTTAAGTAGTGCATGGATTTTAATGATAGCATTAGTTTTAAGTATAGCATGGATGTTAATGATAGCATTAGTTTTAAGTAGTGCATGGATGTTAATGATAGCATTAGTTTTAAGTATAGCATGGGTGTTAATGATAGCATTAGTTTTAAGTATAGCATGGGTATTAATGATATCATTAGTTTTAAGTATAGCATGGGTGTTAATGATAGCATTAGTTTTAAGTATAGCATGGATGTTAATGATAGCATGGGTGATAAGTATAGCATGGATGTTAATGATAACATTAGTTTTAAGTATAGAATGCATGCATTAACACCCATGGGTGTTAATGATAGCATTAGTTATAAGTATAGCATGGGTATTAATGATAGCATTACTTTTAGGTATAGCATAAATTTAATGTTAGCATTAGTTTTAAGTATAGAATGGGTTTTAATGATAGCATTAGTTTTAAGTATAGAATGGGTGTTAATGATAGCATTAGTTTTAAGTATAGCATGGATGTTAATGATAAAATTAGTTTTAAATATAGCATAGGTGTAATGATAGCATTAGTTTTAAGTATAGCATGGATGTTAATGATAGCTTTAGTTTTAAGTATAGCATGGGTGTCAATAATAGCATTAGTTTTAAGTATAGCATGGGGGTTAATGATAGCATTAGTTTTAATTATAGCATGGGTATTAATGATATCATTAGTTTTAGGTATAGCATAGATTTAATGTTAGCATTAGTTTTAAGTATAGCATGGATGTTAATGATAGCATTAGTTTTAAGTAGTGCATGGATTTTAATGATAGCATTAGTTTTAAGTATAGCATGGGTGTTAATGATAGCATTAGTTTTAAGTATAGCATGGATGTTAATGATACAATTATTTTTAAATATAGCATAGGTGTAACGATAGCATTAGTTTTAAGTATAGCATGGGTGTTAATGATAGCATTAGTTTTAAGTATAGCATGGGTGTTAATTATATCATTAGTTTTAGGTATAGCATCAATTTAATGTTAGCATTAGTTTTAAGTATAGCATGGATGTTAATGATAGCATTAGTTTTAAGTAGTGCATGGATTTTAATGATATCATTAGTTTTAGGTATAGCATAGATTTAATGTTAGCATTAGTTTTAAGTATAGCATGGATGTTAATGATAAAATTAGTTTTAAATATAGCATGGGTGTAACGATAGCATTAGTTTTAAGTATAGCATGGATGCTAATGATAGCTTTAGTTTTAAGTATAGCATGGGTGTCAATAATATCATTAGTTTTAAGTATAGCATGGGGGTTAATGATAGCATTAGTTTTAATTATAGCATGGGTATTAATGATATCATTAGTTTTAGGTATAGCATAGATTTAATGTTAGCATTAGTTTTAAGTATAGCATGGATGTTAATGATAGCATTAGTTTTAAGTAGAGCATGGATGTTAATGATAGCATTAGTTTTAGGTATAGCATCAATTTAATGATAGCATTAGTTTTAAGTATAGCATGGACGTTAATGATAGCATTAGTTTTAAGTAGTGCATGGATGTTAATGATAGCATTAGTTTTAAGTATAGCATGGGTGTTAATGATAGCATTAGTTTTAAGTATAGAATGGTTGATAATGATAGCATTAGTTTTAAGTATAGCATGGGTATTAATGATATAATTAGTTTTAAGTATAGCATGGGTGTTAATGATAGCATTAGTTTTAGGTATAGCATCAATTTAATGATAGCATTAGTTTTAAGTATAGCATGGATGTTAATGATAGCATTAGTTTTAAGTAGTGCATGGATGTTAATGATAGCATTAGTTTTAAGTATAGCATGGGTGTTAATGATAGCATTAGTTTTAAGTATAGAATGGTTGATAATGATAGCATTAGTTTTAAGTATAGCATGGGTATTAATGATATCATTAGTTTTAAGTATAGCATGGGTGTTAATGATAACATTAGTTTTAAGTATAGCATTGATGTTAATGATAGCATTAGTTTTAAGTATAGCATGGGTATTAATGATATCATTAGTTTTAAGTATAGCATGGGTGTTAATGATAGCATTAGTTTTAAGTATAGCATGGATGTTAATGATAGCATGGGTGATAAGTATAGCATGGGTGTTAATGATAACATTAGTTTTAAGTATAGCATGGGTGTTAATGATAGCATTAGTTTTAAGTATAGCATGGATGTTAATGATAAAATAATTTTAAATATAGCATAGGTGTAATGATAGCATTAGTTTTAAGTATAGCATGGATGTTAATGATAGCTTTAGTTTTAAGTATAGCATGGGTGTCAATAATAGCATTAGTTTTTAGTATAGCATGGGGGTTAATGATAGCATTAGTTTTAAATAGTGCATGGATGTTAATGATAGCATTAGTTTTAGGTATAGCATCAATTTAATGATAGCATTAGTTTTAAGTATAGCATGGATGTTAATGATAGCATTAGTTTTAAGTAGTGCATGGGTGTTAATGATAGCATTAGTTTTAATTATAGCATGGGTGTAATGATAGCATTAGTTTTAAGTATAGCATGGGTGTTAATGATAGCATTAGTTTTAAGTATAGCATGGATGTTAATGATAGCATTAGTTTTAAGTAGAGCATGGATGTTAATGATAGCATTAGTTATAAGTATAGCATGGGTATTAATGATAGCATTAGTTTTAGGTATAGCATCAATTTAATGATAGCATTAGTTTTAAGTATAGCATGGATGTTAATGATAGCATTAGTTTTAAGTAGTGCATGGATGTTAATGATAGCATTAATTTTAAGTATAGCATTGGTGTTAATGATAGCATTAGTTTTAAGTATAGCATGGGTGTAATGATAGAATTAGTTTTAAGTATAGCATGGGTGTTAATGATAGCATTAGTTTTAGGTATAGCATCAATTTAATGATAGCATTAGTTTTAAGTATAGCATGGATGTTAATGATAGCATTAGTTTTCTGGTAGTGCATGGAAGTTAATGATAGCATTAGTTATAAGTATAGCATGGGTATTAATAATAGCATTACTTTTAGGTATAGCATAAATTTAATGTTAGCATTAGTTTTAAGTATAGAATGGGTTTTAATGATAGCATTAGTTTTAAGTATAGCATGGGTGTTAATTATATCATTAGTTTTAAGTATAGCATGGATGTTAATGATAGCATTAGTTTTAAGTATAGCATGGATACTAATGATATCATTAGTTTTAGGTATAGCATAGATTTAATGTTAGCATTAGTTTTAAGTATAGTATGGATGTTAATGATCAAATTAGTTTTAAATATAGCATAGGTGTAATGATAGCATTAGTTTTAAGTATAGCATGGATGTTAATGATAGCTTTAGTTTTAAGTATAGCATGGGTGTCAATAATAGCATTAGTTTTAAGTATAGCATGGGGGTTAATGATAGCATTAGTTTTAATTATACCATGGGTATTAATGATATCATTAGTTTTAGGTATAGCATAGATTTAATGTTAGCATTAGTTTTAAGTTAGCATGGATGTTAATGATAGCATTAGTTTTAAGTATAGCATGGGTGTAATGATAGCATTAGTTTTAATTATAGCATGGGTATTAATGATATCATTAGTTTTAGGTATAGCATCAATTTAATGTTAGCATTAGTTTTAAGTTTAGCATGGATGTTAATGATAGCATTAGTTTTAAGTAGTGCATGGATTTTAATGATAGCATTAGTTTTAAGTATAGCATGGATGTTAATGATAGCATTAGTTTTAAGTAGTGCATGGATGTTAATGATAGCATTAGTTTTAAGTATAGCATGGGTGTTAATGATAGCATTAGTTTTAAGTATAGCATGGGTATTAATGATATCATTAGTTTTAAGTATAGCATGGGTGTTAATGATAGCATTAGTTTTAAGTATAGCATGGATGTTAATGATAGCATGGGTGATAAGTATAGCATGGATGTTAATGATAACATTAGTTTTAAGTATAGAATGCATGCATTAACACCCATGGGTGTTAATGATAGCATTAGTTATAAGTATAGCATGGGTATTAATGATAGCATTACTTTTAGGTATAGCATAAATTTAATGTTAGCATTAGTTTTAAGTATAGAATGGGTTTTAATGATAGCATTAGTTTTAAGTATAGAATGGGTGTTAATGATAGCATTAGTTTTAAGTATAGCATGGATGTTAATGATAAAATTAGTTTTAAATATAGCATAGGTGTAATGATAGCATTAGTTTTAAGTATAGCATGGATGTTAATGATAGCTTTAGTTTTAAGTATAGCATGGGTGTCAATAATAGCATTAGTTTTAAGTATAGCATGGGGGTTAATGATAGCATTAGTTTTAATTATAGCATGGGTATTAATGATATCATTAGTTTTAGGTATAGCATAGATTTAATGTTAGCATTAGTTTTAAGTATAGCATGGATGTTAATGATAGCATTAGTTTTAAGTAGTGCATGGATTTTAATGATAGCATTAGTTTTAAGTATAGCATGGGTGTTAATGATAGCATTAGTTTTAAGTATAGCATGGATGTTAATGATACAATTATTTTTAAATATAGCATAGGTGTAACGATAGCATTAGTTTTAAGTATAGCATGGGTGTTAATGATAGCATTAGTTTTAAGTATAGCATGGGTGTTAATTATATCATTAGTTTTAGGTATAGCATCAATTTAATGTTAGCATTAGTTTTAAGTATAGCATGGATGTTAATGATAGCATTAGTTTTAAGTAGTGCATGGATTTTAATGATAGCATTAGTTTTAAGTATAGCATGGGGGTTAATGATAGCATTAGTTTTAAGTATAGCATGGATGTTAATGATAAAATTAGTTTTAAATATAGCATGGGTGTAACGATAGCATTAGTTTTAAGTATAGCATGGATGCTAATGATAGATTTAGTTTTAAGTATAGCATGGGTGTCAATAATAGCATTAGTTTTAAGTATAGCATGGGGGTTAATGATAGCATTAGTTTTAATTATAGCATGGGTATTAATGATATCATTAGTTTTAGGTATAGCATAGATTTAATGTTAGCATTAGTTTTAAGTATAGCATGGATGTTAATGATAGCATTAGTTTTAAGTAGTGCATGGATGTTAATGATAGCATTAGTTTTAGGTATAGCATCAATTTAATGATAGCATTAGTTTTAAGTATAGCATGGATGTTAATGATAGCATTAGTTTTAAGTAGTGCATGGATGTTAATGATAGCATTAGTTTTAAGTATAGCATGGGTGTTAATGATAGCATTAGTTTTAAGTATAGCATGGGTGTAATGATAGCATTAGTTTTAAGTATAGCATGGGTGTTAATGATAGCATTAGTTTTAGGTATAGCATCAATTTAATTATAGCATTAGTTTTAAGTATAGCATGGATGTTAATGATAGCATTAGTTTTAAGTATAGCATTGGTGTTAATTATAGCATTAGTTTTAAGTATAGCATGGTTGATAATTATAGCATTAGTTTTAAGTATAGCATGGGTATTAATGATATCATTAGTTTTAAGTATAGCATGGGTGTTAATGATAACATTAGTTTTAAGTATAGCATTGATGTTAATGATAGCAATAGTTTTAAGTATAGCATGGATGTTAATGATAGCATTAGTTTTAAGTAGTGCATGGATGTTAATGATAGCATTAGTTTTAAGTATAGCATTGGTGTTAATGATAGCATTAGTTTTAAGTATAGCATGGGTGTAATGATAGCATTAGTTTTAAGTATAGCATGGATGTTAATGATAAAATTAGTTTTAAATATAGCACGGGGGTTAATGATAGCATTAGTTTTAATTATAGCATGGTTATTAATGATATCATTAGTTTTAGGTATAGCATAGATTTAATGTTAGCATTAGTTTTAAGTATAGCATGGATGTTAATGATAGCATTAGTTTTAAGTAGTGCATGGATGTTAATGATAGCATTAGTTTTAAGTATAGCATGGGTGTTAATGATAGCATTAGTTTTAAGTAGTGCATGGATGTTAATGATAGCATTAGTTTTAAGTATAGCATGGGTGTTAATGATAGCATTAGTTTTAAGTATAGAATGGTTGATAATGATAGCATTAGTTTTAAGTATAGCATGGGTATTAATGATATAATTAGTTTTAAGTATAGCATGGGTGTTAATGATAGCATTAGTTTTAGGTATAGCATCAATTTAATGATAGCATTAGTTTTCAGTATAGCATGGTTGATAATGATAGCATTAGTTTTAAGTATAGCATGGGTATTAATGATAGTATTAGTTTTAAGTATAGCATGGGTGTTAAAGATTGCATTAGTTTTAAGTATAGCATTGATGTTAATGATAGCATTAGTTTTAAGTATAGCATGGGTATTAATGATATCATTAGTTTTAAGTATAGCATGGATGTTAATGATAGCATGGGTGATAAGTATAGCATGGATGTTAATGATAACATTAGTTATAAGTATAGCATGGGTGTTAATGATAGCATTAGTTTTAAGTATAGCATGGGTGTTATGATAGCATTAGTTTTAAGTATAGCATGGGTATTAATGATATCATTAGTTTTAGGTATAGCATGGATGTTAATGATAGCATTAGTTATAAGTATAGCATGGGTATTAATGATAGCATTACTTTTAGGTATAGCATGCATGCATTAACACCCATGGGTGTTAATGATAGCATTAGTTATAAGTATAGCATGGGTATTAATGATAGCATTACTTTTAGGTATAGAATAAATTTAATGTTAGCATTAGTTTTAAGTATAGAATGGGTTTTAATGATAGCATTAGTTTTAAATATAGCATGGGTGTAATGATAGCATTAATTTAAGTATAGCATGGGTGTTAATGATAGCATTAGTTTTAGGTATAGCATCAATTTAATGTTAGCATTAGTTTTAAGTTTAGCATGGATGTTAATGATAGCATTAGTTTTAAGTAGTGCATGGATTTTAATGATAGCATTAGTTTTAAGTATAGCATGGGTGTTAATGATAGCATTAGTTTTAAGTATAGCATGGATGTTAATGATAAAATTAGTTTTAAATATAGCATAGGTGTAATGATAGCATTAGTTTTAAGTATAGCATGGATGTTAATGATAGCTTTAGTTTTAAGTATAGCATGGTTGATAATGATAGCATTAGTTTTAAGTATAGATGGGTGTTAATGATAGTATTAGTTTTAAGTATAGTATGGGTATTAATGATAGCATTAGTTTTAAGTATAGCATGGGTGTTAAAGATTGCATTAGTTTTAAGTATAGCATGGATGTTAATGATAGCATTAGTTTTAAGTATAGCATGGGTATTAATGATATCATTAGTTTTAAGTATAGCATGGGTGTTAATAATAGCATTAGTTTTAAGTATAGCATGGATGTTAATAATAGCATTAGTTTTAAGTATAGCATGGGTGTAATGATATTATTAGTTTTAAGTATAGCATGGGTGTTAATTATATCATTAGTTTTAAGTATAGCATGGATGTTAATGATATCATTAGTTTTAAGTATAGCATGGATGTTAATCATAGCATTAGTTTTAAGTATAGCATGGGTGTAATGATAGATTTAGTTTTAAGTATAGAATGGGTTTTAATGATAGCATTTATTTTAAGTATAGCATGGATACTAATGATAGCATTAGTTTTAAGTATAGCATGGATACTAATGATAGCATTAGTTTTAAGTATAGCATGGATACTAATGATAGCATTAGTTTTAAGTATAGCATGGATGTTAATGATAGCATTAGTTTTAAGTATAGCATGGATGTTAATGATAGCATTAGTTTTAAGTAGTGCATGGATGTTAATGATAGCATTAGTTTTAAGTATAGCATTGGTGTTAATGATAGCATTAGTTTTAAGTATAGCATGGGTGTAATGATAGCATTAGTTTTAAGTATAGCATGGGTGTTAATGATAGCATTAGTTTTAGGTATAGCATCAATTTAATGATAGCATTAGTTTTAAGTATAGCATGGATGTTAATGATAGCATTAGTTTTCTGGTAGTGCATGGATGTTAATGATAGAATTAGTTATAAGTATAGCATGGGTATTAATGATAGCATTACTTTTAGGTATAGCATAAATTTAATGTTAGCATTAGTTTTAAGTATAGCATGGGTGTTAATTATATCATTAGTTTTAAGTATAGCATGGATGTTAATGATAGCATTAGTTTTAAGTATAGCATAGATACTAATGATATCATTAGTTTTAGGTATAGCATAGATTTAATGTTAGCATTAGTTTTAAGTATAGCATGGATGTTAATGATAGCATTAGTTTTAAGTAGTGCATGGATTTTAATGATAGCATTAGTTTTAAGTATAGCATGGTTGTTAATGATAGCATTCGTTTTAAGTATAGCATGGATGTTAATGATAAAATTAGTTTTAAATATAGCATAGGTGTAACGATAGCATTAGTTTTAAGTATAGCATGGGTGTTAATGATAGCATTAGTTTTAAGTATAGCATGGGTGTTAATTATATAATTAGTTTTAGGTATAGCATCAATTTAATGTTAGCATTAGTTTTAAGTATAGCATGGATGTTAATGATAGCATTAGTTTTAAGTAGTGCATGGATTTTAATGATAGCATTTATTTTAAGTATAGCATGGATACTAATGATAGCATTAGTTTTAAGTATAGCATGGATACTAATGATAGCATTAGTTTTAAGTATAGCATGGATGTTAATGATAGCATTAGTTTTAAGTATAGAATGGGTTTTAATGATAGCATTAGTTTTAAATATAGCATGGGTGTAATGATAGCATTAGTTTTAAGTATAGCATGGATGTTAATGATAGCTTTAGTTTTAAGTATAGCATGGTTGATAATGATAGCATTAGTTTTAAGTATAGCATGGGTGTTAATTATAGTATTAGTTTAAAGTATAGTATGTGTATTAATGATAGCATTAGTTTTAAGTATATCATGGGTGTTAATGATAGCATTAGTTTTAAGTATAACATGGTTGATAATGATAGCATTAGTTATAAGTATAGCATGGGTATTAATGATAGCATTACTATTAGGTATAGCATACATTTAATGTTAGCATTACTTTTAAGTATAGCATGGATACTAATGATAGCATTAGTTTTAAGTATATTATGGGTGTTAATGATAGCATTAGTTTTAAGTATAGCATGGGTGTAATGATAGCATTAGTTTTAACTATAGCATGGGTGTTAATGATAGCATTAGTTTTAGGTATAGCATCAATTTAATGATAGCATTAGTTTTAAGTATAGCATGGATGTTAATGATAGCATTAGTTTTAAGTAGTGCATGTATGTTAATGATAGCATTAGTTTTAAGTATAGCATGGGTGTTAAAGATTGCATTAGTTTTAAGTATAGCATTGATGTTAATGATAGCATTAGTTTTAAGTATAACATGGGTATTAATGATAGTATTAGTTTTAAGTATAGCATGGGTGTTAAAGATTGCATTAGTTTTAAGTATAGAATTGATGTTAATGATAGCATTAGTTTTAAGTATAGCATGGGTATTAATGATATCATTAGTTTTAAGTATAGTATGGATGTTAATTATAGCATGGGTGATAAGTATAGCATGGGTGTTAATGATAACATTAGTTATAAGTATAGCATGGGTGTTAATGATAGCATTAGTTTTAAGTATAGCATGGGTGTTATGATAGCATTAGTTTTAAGTATAGCATGGGTATTAATGATATCATTAGTTTTAGGTATAGCATGGATGTTAATGATAGCATTAGTTATAAGTATAGCATGGGTATTAATGATAGCATTACTTTTAGGTATAGCATGCATGCATTAACACCCATGGGTGTTAATGATAGCATTAGTTATAAGTATAGCATGGGTATTAATGATAGCATTACTTTTAGGTATAGCATAAATTTAATGTTAGCATTAGTTTTAAGTATAGAATGGGTTTTAATGATAGCATTAGTTTTAAATATAGCATGGGTGTAATGATAGCATTAGTTTTAAGTATAGCATGGGTGTTAATGATAGCATTAGTTTTAGGTATAGCATCAATTTAATGTTAGCATTAGTTTTAAGTTTAGCATGGATGTTAATGATAGCATTAGTTTTAAGTATAGCATGGGGGTTAATGATAGCATTAGTTTTAAGTATAGCATGGATGTTAATGATAAAATTAGTTTTAAATATAGCATGGGTGTAACGATAGCATTAGTTTTAAGTATAGCATGGATGTTAATCATAGCATTAGTTTTAAGTATAGCATGGGTGTAATGATAGATTTAGTTTTAAGTATAGAATGGGTTTTAATGATAGCATTTATTTTAAGTATAGCATGGATACTAATGATAGCATTAGTTTTAAGTATAGCATGGATACTAATGATAGCATTAGTTTTAAGTATAGCATGGATGTTAATGATAGCATTAGTTTTAAGTATAGAATGGGTTTTAATGATAGCATTAGTTTTAAATATAGCATGGGTGTAACGATAGCATTAGTTTTAAGTATAGCATGGATGTTAATGATAGCATTAGTTTTAAGTAGTGCATGTATGTTAATGATAGCATTAGTTTTAAGTATAGCATGGGTGTTAATGATAGCATTAGTTTTAAGTATAGCATGGGTGTAATGATAGCATTAGTTTTAAGTATAGCATGGGTGTTAATGATAGCATTAGTTTTAAGTATAGCATGGTTGATAATGATAACATTAGTTTTAAGTATAGCATGGGTATTAATGATATCATTAGTTTTAAGAATAGCATGGGTGTTAATGATAACATTAGTTTTAAGTATAGTATGAGTATTAATGATAGTATTAGTTTTAAGTATAGCATGGGTGTTAAAGATTGCATTAGTTTTAAGTATAGCATTGATGTTAATGATAGCATTAGTTTTAAGTATAGCATGGGTATTAATGATATCATTAGTTTTAAGTATAGCATGGATGTTAATTATAGCATGGGTGATAAGTATAGCATGGGTGTTAATGATAACATTAGTTATAAGTATAGCATGGGTGTTAATGATAGCATTAGTTTTAAGTATAGCATGGGTGTTATGATAGCATTAGTTTTAAGTATAGCATGGGTATTAATGATATCATTAGTTTTAGGTATAGCATGGATGTTAATGATAGCATTAGTTATAAGTATAGCATGGGTATTAATGATAGCATTACTTTTAGGTATAGCATGCATGCATTAACACCCATGGGTGTTAATGATAGCATTAGTTATAAGTATAGCATGGGTATTAATGATAGCATTACTTTTAGGTATAGCATAAATTTAATGTTAGCATTAGTTTTAAGTATAGAATGGGTTTTAATGATAGCATTAGTTTTAAATATAGCATGGGTGTAATGATAGCATTAGTTTTAAGTATAGCATGGGTGTTAATGATAGCATTAGTTTTAGGTATAGCATCAATTTAATGTTAGCATTAGTTTTAAGTTTAGCATGGATGTTAATGATAGCATTAGTTTTAAGTAGTGCATGGATTTTAATGATAGCATTAGTTTTAAGTATAGCATGGGTGTTAATGATAGCATTAGTTTTAAGTATAGCATGGATGTTAATGATAAAATTAGTTTTAAATATAGCATAGGTGTAATGATAGCATTAGTTTTAAGTATAGCATGGATGTTAATGATAGCTTTAGTTTTAAGTATAGCATGGTTGATAATGATAGCATTAGTTTTAAGTATAGATGGGTGTTAATGATAGTATTAGTTTTAAGTATAGTATGGGTATTAATGATAGCATTAGTTTTAAGTATAGCATGGGTATTAATGATATCATTAGTTTTAAGTATAGCATGGATGTTAATGATAGCATTAGTTTTAAGTAGTGCATGTATGTTAATGATAGCATTAGTTTTAAGTATAGCATGGGTGTTAATGATAGCATTAGTTTTAAGTATAGCATGGGTGTAATGATAGCATTAGTTTTAAGTATAGCATGGGTGTTAATGATAGCATTAGTTTTAAGCATGGTTGATAATGATAACATTAGTTTTAAGTATAGCATGGGTATTAATGATATCATTAGTTTTAAGTATAGCATGGGTGTTAATGATAACATTAGTTTTAAATATAGTATGAGTATTAATGATAGTATTAGTTTTAAGTATAGCATGGGTGTTAAAGATTGCATTAGTTTTAAGTATAGCATTGATGTTAATGATAGCATTAGTTTTAAGTATAACATGGGTATTAATGATAGTATTAGTTTTAAGTATAGCATGGGTGTTAAAGATTGCATTAGTTTTAAGTATAGAATTGATGTTAATGATAGCATTAGTTATAAGTATAGCATGGGTATTAATGATAGCATTACTTTTAGGTATAGCATAAATTTAATGTTAGCATTAGTTTTAAGTATAGAATGGGTTTTAATGATAGCATTAGTTTTAAATATAGCATGGGTGTAATGATAGCATTAGTTTTAAGTATAGCATGGGTGTTAATGATAGCATTAGTTTTAGGTATAGCATCAATTTAATGTTAGCATTAGTTTTAAGTTTAGCATGGATGTTAATGATAGCATTAGTTTTAAGTATAGCATGGGGGTTAATGATAGCATTAGTTTTAAGTATAGCATGGATGTTAATGATAAAATTAGTTTTAAATATAGCATGGGTGTAACGATAGCATTAGTTTTAAGTATAGCATGGATGTTAATCATAGCATTAGTTTTAAGTATAGCATGGGTGTAATGATAGATTTAGTTTTAAGTATAGAATGGGTTTTAATGATAGCATTTATTTTAAGTATAGCATGGATACTAATGATAGCATTAGTTTTAAGTATAGCATGGATACTAATGATAGCATTAGTTTTAAGTATAGCATGGATGTTAATGATAGCATTAGTTTTAAGTATAGAATGGGTTTTAATGATAGCATTAGTTTTAAATATAGCATGGGTGTAACGATAGCATTAGTTTTAAGTATAGCATGGATGTTAATGATAGCATTAGTTTTAAGTAGTGCATGTATGTTAATGATAGCATTAGTTTTAAGTATAGCATGGGTGTTAATGATAGCATTAGTTTTAAGTATAGCATGGGTGTAATGATAGCATTAGTTTTAAGTATAGCATGGGTGTTAATGATAGCATTAGTTTTAAGTATAGCATGGTTGATAATGATAACATTAGTTTTAAGTATAGCATGGGTATTAATGATATCATTAGTTTTAAGAATAGCATGGGTGTTAATGATAACATTAGTTTTAAGTATAGTATGAGTATTAATGATAGTATTAGTTTTAAGTATAGCATGGGTGTTAAAGATTGCATTAGTTTTAAGTATAGCATTGATGTTAATGATAGCATTAGTTTTAAGTATAGCATGGGTATTAATGATATCATTAGTTTTAAGTATAGCATGGATGTTAATTATAGCATGGGTGATAAGTATAGCATGGGTGTTAATGATAACATTAGTTATAAGTATAGCATGGGTGTTAATGATAGCATTAGTTTTAAGTATAGCATGGGTGTTATGATAGCATTAGTTTTAAGTATAGCATGGGTATTAATGATATCATTAGTTTTAGGTATAGCATGGATGTTAATGATAGCATTAGTTATAAGTATAGCATGGGTATTAATGATAGCATTACTTTTAGGTATAGCATGCATGCATTAACACCCATGGGTGTTAATGATAGCATTAGTTATAAGTATAGCATGGGTATTAATGATAGCATTACTTTTAGGTATAGCATAAATTTAATGTTAGCATTAGTTTTAAGTATAGAATGGGTTTTAATGATAGCATTAGTTTTAAATATAGCATGGGTGTAATGATAGCATTAGTTTTAAGTATAGCATGGGTGTTAATGATAGCATTAGTTTTAGGTATAGCATCAATTTAATGTTAGCATTAGTTTTAAGTTTAGCATGGATGTTAATGATAGCATTAGTTTTAAGTAGTGCATGGATTTTAATGATAGCATTAGTTTTAAGTATAGCATGGGTGTTAATGATAGCATTAGTTTTAAGTATAGCATGGATGTTAATGATAAAATTAGTTTTAAATATAGCATAGGTGTAATGATAGCATTAGTTTTAAGTATAGCATGGATGTTAATGATAGCTTTAGTTTTAAGTATAGCATGGTTGATAATGATAGCATTAGTTTTAAGTATAGATGGGTGTTAATGATAGTATTAGTTTTAAGTATAGTATGGGTATTAATGATAGCATTAGTTTTAAGTATAGCATGGGTATTAATGATATCATTAGTTTTAAGTATAGCATGGATGTTAATGATAGCATTAGTTTTAAGTAGTGCATGTATGTTAATGATAGCATTAGTTTTAAGTATAGCATGGGTGTTAATGATAGCATTAGTTTTAAGTATAGCATGGGTGTAATGATAGCATTAGTTTTAAGTATAGCATGGGTGTTAATGATAGCATTAGTTTTAAGCATGGTTGATAATGATAACATTAGTTTTAAGTATAGCATGGGTATTAATGATATCATTAGTTTTAAGTATAGCATGGGTGTTAATGATAACATTAGTTTTAAATATAGTATGAGTATTAATGATAGTATTAGTTTTAAGTATAGCATGGGTGTTAAAGATTGCATTAGTTTTAAGTATAGCATTGATGTTAATGATAGCATTAGTTTTAAGTATAACATGGGTATTAATGATAGTATTAGTTTTAAGTATAGCATGGGTGTTAAAGATTGCATTAGTTTTAAGTATAGAATTGATGTTAATGATAGCATTAGTTTTAAGTATAGCATGGGTATTAATGATATCATTAGTTTTAAGTATAGCATGGATGTTAATTATAGCATGGGTGATAAGTATAGCATGGGTGTTAATGATAACATTAGTTATAAGTATAGCATGGGTGTTAATGATAGCATTAGTTTTAAGTATAGCATGGGTGTTATGATAGCATTAGTTTTAAGTATAGCATGGGTATTAATGATAGCATTACTTTTAGGTATAGCATGCATGCATTAACACCCATGGGTGTTAATGTTAGCATTAGTTTTAAGTTTAGCATGGATGTTAATGATAGCATTAGTTTTAAGTAGTGCATGGATTTTAATGATAGCATTAGTTTTAAGTATAGCATGGGTGTTAATGATAGCATTAGTTTTAAGTATAGCATGGATGTTAATGATAAAATTAGTTTTAAATATAGCATAGGTGTAATGATAGCATTAGTTTTAAGTATAGCATGGATGTTAATGATAGCTTTAGTTTTAAGTATAGCATGGTTGATAATGATAGCATTAGTTTTAAGTATAGATGGGTGTTAATGATAGTATTAGTTTTAAGTATAGTATGGGTATTAATGATAGCATTAGTTTTAAGTATAGCATGGGTGTTAAAGATTGCATTAGTTTTAAGTATAGCATGGATGTTAATGATAGCATTAGTTTTAAGTATAGCATGGGTATTAATGATATCATTAGTTTTAAGTATAGCATGGATGTTAATGATAGCATTAGTTTTAAGTAGTGCATGTATGTTAATGATAGCATTAGTTTTAAGTATAGCATGGGTGTTAATGATAGCATTAGTTTTAAGTATAGCATGGGTGTAATGATAGCATTAGTTTTAAGTATAGCATGGGTGTTAATGATAACATTAGTTTTAAGTATAGTATGAGTATTAATGATAGTATTAGTTTTAAGTATAGCATGGGTGTTAAAGATTGCATTAGTTTTAAGTATAGCATTGATGTTAATGATAGCATTAGTTTTAAGTATAACATGGGTATTAATGATAGTATTAGTTTTAAGTATAGCATGGGTGTTAAAGATTGCATTAGTTTTAAGTATAGAATTGATGTTAATGATAGCATTAGTTTTAAGTATAGCATGGGTATTAATGATATCATTACTTTTAGGTATAGCATGCATGCATTAACACCCATGGGTGTTAATGATAGCATTAGTTATAAGTATAGCATGGGTATTAATGATAGCATTACTTTTAGGTATAGCATAAATTTAATGTTAGCATTAGTTTTAAGTATAGAATGGGTTTTAATGATAGCATTAGTTTTAAATATAGCATGGGTGTAATGATAGCATTAGTTTTAAGTATAGCATGGGTGTTAATGATAGCATTAGTTTTAGGTATAGCATCAATTTAATGTTAGCATTAGTTTTAAGTTTAGCATGGATGTTAATGATAGCATTAGTTTTAAGTAGTGCATGGATTTTAATGATAGCATTAGTTTTAAGTATAGCATGGGTGTTAATGATAGCATTAGTTTTAAGTATAGCATGGATGTTAATGATAAAATTAGTTTTAAATATACCATAGGTGTAATGATAGCATTAGTTTTAAGTATAGCATGGATGTTAATGATAGCTTTAGTTTTAAGTATAGCATGGTTGATAATGATAGCATTAGTTTTAAGTATAGATGGGTGTTAATGATAGTATTAGTTTTAAGTATAGTATGGGTATTAATGATAGCATTAGTTTTAAGTATAGCATGGGTGTTAAAGATTGCATTAGTTTTAAGTATAGCATGGATGTTAATGATAAAATTAGTTTTAAATATAGCATGGGTGTAACGATAGCATTAGTTTTAAGTATAGCATGGATGTTAATGATAGCATTAGTTTTAAGTAGTGCATGTATGTTAATGATAGCATTAGTTTTAAGTATAGCATGGGTGTTAATGATAGAATTAGTTTTAAGTATAGCATGGGTGTAATGATAGCATTAGTTTTAAGTATAGCATGGGTGTTAATGATAGCATTAGTTTTAAGTATAGCATGGTTGATAATGATAACATTAGTTTTAAGTATAGCATGGGTATTAATGATATCATTAGTTTTAAGAATAGCATGGGTGTTAATGATAACATTAGTTTTAAGTATAGTATGAGTATTAATGATAGTATTAGTTTTAAGTATAGCATGGGTGTTAAAGATTGCATTAGTTTTAAGTATAGCATTGATGTTAATGATAGCATTAGTTTTAAGTATAACATGGGTATTAATGATAGTATTAGTTTTAAGTATAGCATGGGTGTTAAAGATTGCATTAGTTTTAAGTATAGAATTGATGTTAATGATAGCATTAGTTTTAAGTATAGCATGGGTATTAATGATATCATTAGTTTTAAGTATAGCATGGATGTTAATTATAGCATGGGTGATAAGTATAGCATGGGTGTTAATGATAACATTAGTTATAAGTATAGCATGGGTGTTAATGATAGCATTAGTTTTAAGTATAGCATGGGTGTTATGATAGCATTAGTTTTAAGTATAGCATGGGTATTAATGATATCATTAGTTTTAGGTATAGCATGGATGTTAATGATAGCATTAGTTATAAGTATAGCATGGGTATTAATGATAGCATTACTTTTAGGTATAGCATGCATGCATTAACACCCATGGGTGTTAATGATAGCATTAGTTATAAGTATAGCATGGGTATTAATGATAGCATTACTTTTAGGTATAGCATAAATTTAATGTTAGCATTAGTTTTAAGTATAGAATGGGTTTTAATGATAGCATTAGTTTTAAATATAGCATGGGTGTAATGATAGCATTAGTTTTAAGTATAGCATGGGTGTTAATGATAGCATTAGTTTTAGGTATAGCATCAATTTAATGTTAGCATTAGTTTTAAGTTTAGCATGGATGTTAATGATAGCATTAGTTTTAAGTAGTGCATGGGTGTTAATGATAGCATTAGTTTTAAGTATAGCATGGATGTTAATGATAAAATTAGTTTTAAATATAGCATAGGTGTAATGATAGCATTAGTTTTAAGTATAGCATGGATGTTAATGATAGCTTTAGTTTTAAGTATAGCATGGTTGATAATGATAGCATTAGTTTTAAGTATAGATGGGTGTTAATGATAGTATTAGTTTTAAGTATAGTATGGGTATTAATGATAGCATTAGTTTTAAGTATAGCATGGGTGTTAAAGATTGCATTAGTTTTAAGTATAGCATGGATGTTAATGATAGCATTAGTTTTAAGTATAGCATGGGTATTAATGATATCATTAGTTTTAAGTATAGCATGGGTGTTAATGATAGCATTAGTTTTAAGTATAGCATGGATGTTAATAATAGCATTAGTTTTAAGTATAGCATGGGTGTAATGATATTATTAGTTTTAAGTATAGCATGGGTGTTAATTATATCATTAGTTTTAAGTATAGCATGGATGTTAATGATATCATTAGTTTTAAGTATAGCATGGATGTTAATCATAGCATTAGTTTTAAGTATAGCATGGGTGTAATGATAGATTTAGTTTTAAGTATAGAATGGGTTTTAATGATAGCATTTATTTTAAGTATAGCATGGATACTAATGATAGCATTAGTTTTAAGTATAGCATAGATACTAATGATAGCATTAGTTTTAAGTATAGCATGGATGTTAATGATAGCATTAGTTTTAAGTATAGAATAGGTTTTAATGATAGCATTAGTTTTAAATATAGCATGGGTGTAATGATAGCATTAGTTTTAAGTATAGCATGGATGTTAATGATAGCTTTAGTTTTAAGTATAGCATGGTTGATAATGATAGCATTAGTTTTAAGTATAGCATGGGTGTTAATTATAGTATTAGTTTAAAGTATAGTATGTGTATTAATGATAGCATTAGTTTTAAGTATATCATGGGTGTTAATGATAGCATTAGTTTTAAGTATAACATGGTTGATAATGATAGCATTAGTTTTAAGTATAGCATGGGTGTTAATGATAGTATTAGTTTAAAGTATAGTATGTGTATTAATGATAGCATTAGTTATAAGTATAGAATGGGTATTAATGATAGCATTACTCTTAGGTATAGCATGGGTGTTAATGATAGCATTAGTTTTAAGTATAGCATGGGTGTTAATGATAGCATTAGTTTTAGGTATAGCATGGGTGTAATGATAGCATTAGTTTTAAGTATAGCATGGGTGTTAATGATAGCATTATTTTTAGGTATAGCATCAATTTAATGATAGCATTAGTTTTAAGTATAGCATGGATGTTAATGATAGCATTAGTTTTAAGTATAGCATGGGTGTAATTTTAGGTATAGCATCAATTTAATGATAGCATTAGTTTTAAGTATAGCATGGATGTTAATGATAGCATTAGTTTTAAGTAGTGCATGGGTGTAATGATAGCATTAGTTTTAAGTATAGCATGGGTGTTAATGATAGCATTAGTTTTAAGTATAGCATGGGTGTAATGATAGCATTAGTTTTAAGTATAGCATGGGTGTTAATGATAGCATTAGTTTTAGGTATAGCATCAATTTAATGATAGCATTAGTTTTAAGTATAGCATGGATGTTAATGATAGCATTAGTTTTAAGTAGTGCATGGATGTTAATGATAGAATTAGTTTTAAGTATAGCATGGGTGTTAATGATAGCATTAGTTTTAAGTATAGCATGGATGTTAATGATAAAATTAGTTTTAAATATAGCATAGGTGTAATGATAGCATTAGTTTTAAGTATAGCATGGATGTTAATGATAGCTTTAGTTTTAAGTATAGCATGGTTGATAATGATAGCATTAGTTTTAAGTATAGATGGGTGTTAATGATAGTATTAGTTTTAAGTATAGTATGGGTATTAATGATAGCATTAGTTTTAAGTATAGCATGGGTGTTAAAGATTGCATTAGTTTTAAGTATAGCATGGATGTTAATGATAGCATTAGTTTTAAGTATAGCATGGGTATTAATGATATCATTAGTTTTAAGTATAGCATGGGTGTTAATGATAGCATTAGTTTTAAGTATAGCATGGATGTTAATAATAGCATTAGTTTTAAGTATAGCATGGGTGTAATGATATTATTAGTTTTAAGTATAGCATGGGTGTTAATTATATCATTAGTTTTAAGTATAGCATGGATGTTAATTATATCATTAGTTTTAAGTATAGCATGGATGTTAATCATAGCATTAGTTTTAAGTATAGCATGGGTGTAATGATAGATTTAGTTTTAAGTATAGAATGGGTTTTAATGATAGCATTTATTTTAAGTATAGCATGGATACTAATGATAGCATTAGTTTTAAGTATAGCATGGATACTAATGATAGCATTAGTTTAAGTATAGCATGGATGTTAATGATAGCATTAGTTTTAAGTATAGAATGGGTTTTAATGATAGCATTAGTTTTAAATATAGCATGGGTGTAATGATAGCATTAGTTTTAAGTATAGCATGGATGTTAATGATAGCTTTAGTTTTAAGTATAGCATGGTTGATAATGATAGCATTAGTTTTAAGTATAGCATGGGTGTTAATTATAGTATTAGTTTAAAGTATAGTATGTGTATTAATGATAGCATTAGTTTTAAGTATATCATGGGTGTTAATGATAGCATTAGTTTTAAGTATAACATGGTTGATAATGATAGCATTAGTTTTAAGTATAGCATGGGTGTTAATGATAGTATTAGTTTAAAGTATAGTATGTGTATTAATGATAGCATTAGTTATAAGTATAGCATGGGTATTAATGATAGCATTACTCTTAGGTATAGCATAAATTTAATGTTAGCATTACTTTTAAGTATAGCATGGATGTTAATGATAGCATTAGTTTTAAGTAGTGCATGTATGTTAATGATAGCATTACTTTTAAGTATAGCATGGATACTAATGATAGCATTAGTTTTAAGTATAACATGGGTGTTAATGATAGAATTAGTTTTAAGTATAGCATGGGTGTAATGATAGCATTAGTTTTAAGTATAGCATGGGTGTTAATGATAACATTAGTTTTAGGTATAGCATCAATTTAATGATAGCATTAGTTTTAAGTATAGCATGGATGTTAATGATAGCATTAGTTTTAAGTAGTGCATGTATGTTAATGATAGCATTAGTTTTAAGTATAGCATGGGTGTTAATGATAGCATTAGTTTTAAGTATAGCATGGGTGTAATGATAGCATTAGTTTTAAGTATAGCATGGGTGTTAATGATAGCATTAGTTTTAGGTATAGCATCAATTTAATGATAGCATTAGTTTTAAGTATAGCATGGATGTTAATGATAGCATTAGTTTTAAGTAGTGCATGGATTTTAATGATAGCATTAGTTTTAAGTATAGCATGGGGGTTAATGATAGCATTAGTTTTAAGTATAGCATGGATGTTAATGATAAAATTAGTTTTAAATATAGCATGGGTGTAATGATAGCATTAGTTTTAACTATAGCATGGGTGTTAATGATAGCATTAGTTTTAGGTATAGCATCAATTTAATGATAGCATTAGTTTTAAGTATAGCATGGATGTTAATGATAGCATTAGTTTTAAGTAGTGCATGTATGTTAATGATAGCATTACTTTTAAGTATAGCATGGATACTAATGATAGCATTAGTTTTAAGTATATTATGTGTGTTAATGATAGCATTAGTTTTAAGTATAACATGGGTGTTAATGATAGAATTAGTTTTAAGTATAGCATGGGTGTAATGACAGCATTAGTTTTAAGTATAGCATGGGTGTTAATGATAACATTAGTTTTAGGTATAGCATCAATTTAATGATAGCATTAGTTTTAAGTATAGCATGGATGTTAATGATAGCATTAGTTTTAAGTAGTGCATGTATGTTAATGATAGCATTAGTTTTAAGTATAGCATGGGTGTTAATGATAGCATTAGTTTTAAGTATAGCATGGGTGTAATGATAGCATTAGTTTTAAGTATAGCATGGGTGTTAATGATAACATTAGTTTTAGGTATAGCATCAATTTAATGATAGCATTAGTTTTAAGTATAGCATGGATGTTAATGATAGCATTAGTTTTAAGTAGTGCATGTATGTTAATGATAGCATTAGTTTTAAGTATAGCATGGGTGTTAATGATAGCATTAGTTTTAAGTATAGCATGGGTGTAATGATAGCATTAGTTTTAAGTATAGCATGGGTGTTAATGATAGCATTAGTTTTAGGTATAGCATCAATTTAATGATAGCATTAGTTTTAAGTATAGCATTGATGTTAATGATAGCATTAGTTTTAAGTATAGCATGGGTGTTAAAGATTGCATTAGTTTTAAGTATAGCATGGATGTTAATGATAAAATTAGTTTTAAATATAGCATGGGTGTAACGATAGCATTAGTTTTAAGTATAGCATGGATGTTAATGATAGCATTAGTTTTAAGTAGTGCATGTATGTTAATGATAGCATTAGTTTTAAGTATAGCATGGGTGTTAATGATAGCATTAGTTTTAAGTATAGCATGGGTGTAATGATAGCATTAGTTTTAAGTATAGCATGGGTGTTAATGATAGCATTAGTTTTAAGTATAGCATGGTTGATAATGATAACATTAGTTTTAAGTATAGCATGGGTATTAATGATATCATTAGTTTTAAGAATAGCATGGGTGTTAATGATAACATTAGTTTTAAGTATAGTATGAGTATTAATGATAGTATTAGTTTTAAGTATAGCATGGGTGTTAAAGATAGCATTAGTTTTAAGTAGTGCATGTATGTTAATGATAGCATTAGTTTTAAGTATAGCATGGGTGTTAATGATAGCATTAGTTTTAAGTATAGCATGGGTGTAATGATAGCATTAGTTTTAAGTATAGCATGGGTGTTAATGATAGCATTAGTTTTAGGTATAGCATCAATTTAATGATAGCATTAGTTTTAAGTATAGCATGGATGTTAATGATAGCATTAGTTTTAAGTATAGCATGGGTGTTAATGATAGCATTAGTTTTAAGTATAGCATGGGTGTAATGATAGCATTAGTTTTAAGTATAGCATGGGTGTTAATGATAGCATTAGTTTTAGGTATAGCATCAATTTAATGATAGCATTAGTTTTAAGTATAGCATGGATGTTAATGATAGCATTAGTTTTAAGTAGTGCATGGATGTTAATGATAAAATTAGTTTTAAATATAGCATGGGTGTAATGATAGCATTAGTTTTAACTATAGCATGGGTGTTAATGATAGCATTAGTTTTAAGTATAGTATGAGTATTAATGATAGTATTAGTTTTAAGTATAGCATGGGTGTTAAAGATTGCATTAGTTTTAAGTATAGCATTGATGTTAATGATAGCATTAGTTTTAAGTAGTGCATGGATGTTAATGATAGCATTAGTTTTAAGTATAGCATGGGTGTTAATGATAGCATTAGTTTTAAGTATAGCATGGATGTTAATGATAAAATTAGTTTTAAATATAGCATAGGTGTAATGATAGCATTAGTTTTAAGTATAGCATGGATGTTAATGATAGCTTTAGTTTTAAGTATAGCATGGTTGATAATGATAGCATTAGTTTTAAGTATAGATGGGTGTTAATGATAGTATTAGTTTTAAGTATAGTATGGGTATTAATGATAGCATTAGTTTTAAGTATAGCATGGGTGTTAAAGATTGCATTAGTTTTAAGTATAGCATGGATGTTAATGATAGCATTAGTTTTAGGTATAGCATCAATTTAATGATAGCATTAGTTTTAAGTATAGCATGGGTATTAATGATATCATTAGTTTTAAGTATAGCATGGGTGTTAATGATAGCATTAGTTTTAAGTATAGCATGGATGTTAATAATAGCATTAGTTTTAAGTATAGCATGGGTGTAATGATATTATTAGTTTTAAGTATAGCATGGGTGTTAATTATATCATTAGTTTTAAGTATAGCATGGATGTTAATTATATCATTAGTTTTAAGTATAGCATGGATGTTAATCATAGCATTAGTTTTAAGTATAGCATGGGTGTAATGATAGATTTAGTTTTAAGTATAGAATGGGTTTTAATGATAGCATTTATTTTAAGTATAGCATGGATACTAATGATAGCATTAGTTTTAAGTATAGCATGGATACTAATGATAGCATTAGTTTAAGTATAGCATGGATGTTAATGATAGCATTAGTTTTAAGTATAGAATGGGTTTTAATGATAGCATTAGTTTTAAATATAGCATGGGTGTAATGATAGCATTAGTTTTAAGTATAGCATGGATGTTAATGATAGCTTTAGTTTTAAGTATAGCATGGTTGATAATGATAGCATTAGTTTTAAGTATAGCATGGGTGTTAATTATAGTATTAGTTTAAAGTATAGTATGTGTATTAATGATAGCATTAGTTTTAAGTATATCATGGGTGTTAATGATAGCATTAGTTTTAAGTATAACATGGTTGATAATGATAGCATTAGTTTTAAGTATAGCATGGGTGTTAATGATAGTATTAGTTTAAAGTATAGTATGTGTATTAATGATAGCATTAGTTATAAGTATAGCATGGGTATTAATGATAGCATTACTATTAGGTATAGCATAAATTTAATGTTAGCATTACTTTTAAGTATAGCATGGATGTTAATGATAGCATTAGTTTTAAGTAGTGCATGTATGTTAATGATAGCATTACTTTTAAGTATAGCATGGATACTAATGATAGCATTAGTTTTAAGTATAACATGGGTGTTAATGATAGAATTAGTTTTAAGTATAGCATGGGTGTAATGATAGCATTAGTTTTAAGTATAGCATGGGTGTTAATGATAACATTAGTTTTAGGTATAGCATCAATTTAATGATAGCATTAGTTTTAAGTATAGCATGGATGTTAATGATAGCATTAGTTTTAAGTAGTGCATGTATGTTAATGATAGCATTAGTTTTAAGTATAGCATGGGTGTTAATGATAGCATTAGTTTTAAGTATAGCATGGGTGTAATGATAGCATTAGTTTTAAGTATAGCATGGGTGTTAATGATAGCATTAGTTTTAGGTATAGCATCAATTTAATGATAGCATTAGTTTTAAGTATAGCATGGATGTTAATGATAGCATTAGTTTTAAGTAGTGCATGGATTTTAATGATAGCATTAGTTTTAAGTATAGCATGGGGGTTAATGATAGCATTAGTTTTAAGTATAGCATGGATGTTAATGATAAAATTAGTTTTAAATATAGCATGGGTGTAATGATAGCATTAGTTTTAACTATAGCATGGGTGTTAATGATAGCATTAGTTTTAGGTATAGCATCAATTTAATGATAGCATTAGTTTTAAGTATAGCATGGATGTTAATGATAGCATTAGTTTTAAGTAGTGCATGTATGTTAATGATAGCATTAGTTTTAAGTATAGCATGGGTGTTAATGATAGCATTAGTTTTAAGTATAGCATGGGTGTAATGATAGCAATAGTTTTAAGTATAGCATGGGTGTTAATGATAGCATTAGTTTTAAGTATAGCATGGTTGATAATGATAACATTAGTTTTAAGTATAGCATGGGTATTAATGATATCATTAGTTTTAAGTATAGCATGGGTGTTAATGATAACATTAGTTTTAAGTATAGTATGAGTATTAATGATAGTATTAGTTTTAAGTATAGCATGGGTGTTAAAGATTGCATTAGTTTTAAGTATAGCATTGATGTTAATGATAGCATTAGTTTTAAGTATAACATGGGTATTAATGATAGTATTAGTTTTAAGTATAGCATGGGTGTTAAAGATTGCATTAGTTTTAAGTATAGAATTGATGTTAATGATAGCATTAGTTTTAAGTATAGCATGGGTATTAATGATATCATTAGTTTTAAGTATAGCATGGATGTTAATTATAGCATGGGTGATAAGTATAGCATGGGTGTTAATGATAACATTAGTTATAAGTATAGCATGGGTGTTAATGATAGCATTAGTTTTAAGTATAGCATGGGTATTAATGATATCATTAGTTTTAGGTATAGCATGGATGTTAATGATAGCATTAGTTATAAGTATAGCATGGGTATTAATGATAGCATTACTTTTAGGTATAGCATGCATGCATTAACACCCATGGGTGTTAATGATAGCATTAGTTATAAGTATAGCATGGGTATTAATGATAGCATTACTTTTAGTTATAGCATAAATTTAATGTTAGCATTAGTTTTAAGTATAGAATGGGTTTTAATGATAGCATTAGTTTTAAATATAGCATGGGTGTAATGATAGCATTAGTTTTAAGTATAGCATGGGTGTTAATGATAGCATTAGTTTTAAGTATAGCATGGGTATTAATGATAGCATTACTCTTAGGTATAGCATGGATGTTAATGATAGCATTAGTTTTAGGTATAGCATCAATTTAATGTTAGAATTAGTTTTAAGTTTAGCATGGATGTTAATGATAGCATTAGTTTTAAGTAGTGTATGGATTTTAATGATAGCATTAGTTTTAAGTATAGCATGGGTGTTAATGATAGCATTAGTTTTAAGTATAGCATGGATGTTAATGATAAAATTAGTTTTAAATATAGCATAGGTGTAATGATAGCATTAGTTTTAAGTATAGCATGGATGTTAATGATAGCTTTAGTTTTAAGTATAGCATGGTTGATAATGATAGCATTAGTTTTAAGTATAGATGGGTGTTAATGATAGTATTAGTTTTAAGTATAGTATGGGTATTAATGATAGCATTAGTTTTAAGTATAGCATGGGTATTAATGATAGCATTACTCTTAGGTATAGCATGGATGTTAATGATAGCATTAGTTTTAGGTATAGCATCAATTTAATGATAGCATTAGTTTTAAGTATAGCATGGATGTTAATGATAGCATTAGTTTTAAGTAGTGCATGGATGTTAATGATAGCATTAGTTTTAAGTATAGCATGGGTGTTAATGATAGCATTAGTTTTAAGTATAGCCTGGATGTTAATGATAAAATTAGTTTTAAATATAGCATAGGTGTAATGATAGCATTAGTTTTAAGTATAGCATGGATGTTAATGATAGCTTTAGTTTTAAGTATAGCATGGTTGATAATGATAGCATTAGTTTTAAGTATAGCATGGATGTTAATGATAGCATTAGTTTTAAGTATAGCATGGGTATTAATGATATCATTAGTTTTAAGTATAGCATGGGTGTTAATGATAGCATTAGATTTAAGTATAGCATGGATGTTAATAATAGCATTAGTTTTAAGTATAGCATGGGTGTAATGATATTATTAGTTTTAAGTATAGCATGGGTGTTAATTATATCATTAGTTTTAAGTATAGCATGGATGTTAATTATATCATTAGTTTTAAGTATAGCATGGATGTTAATCATAGCATTAGTTTTAAGTATAGCATGGGTGTAATGATAGATTTAGTTTTAAGTATAGAATGGGTTTTAATGATAGCATTTATTTTAAGTATAGCATGGATACTAATGATAGCATTAGTTTTAAGTATAGCATGGATACTAATGATAGCATTAGTTTTAAGTATAGCATGGATGTTAATGATAGCATTAGTTTTAAGTAGTGCATGGATGTTAATGATAGCATTAGTTTTAAGTATAGCATGGGTGTTAATGATAGCATTAGTTTTAAGTATAGCATGGTTGATAATGATAGCATTAGTTTTAAGTATAGCATGGGTGTTAATGATAACATTAGTTTTAAGTATAGTATGAGTATTAATGATAGCATTAGTTTTAAGTATAGCATGGGTGTTAAAGATAGCATTAGTTTTAAGTATAGCATTGATGTTAATGTTAGCATTAGTTTTAAGTATAGCATGGGTATTAATGATATCATTAGTTTTAAGTATAGCATGGGTGTTAATGATAGCATTAGTTTTAAGTATAGCATGGATGTTAATGATAGCATGGGTGATAAGTATAGCATGGGTGTTAATGATAACATTAGTTATAAGTATAGCATGGGTGTTAATGATAGCATTAGTTTTAAGTATAGCATGGGTATTAATGATATCATTAGTTTTAGGTATAGCATGGATGTTAATGATAACATTAGTTTTAAGTATAGTATGGGTATTAATGATAGCATTAGTTTTAAGTATAGCATGGGTGTTAAAGATTGCATTAGTTTTAAGTATAGCATGGATGTTAATAATAGCATTAGTTTTAAGTATAGCATGGGTGTAATGATATTATTAGTTTTAAGTATAGCATGGGTGTTAATTATATCATTAGTTTTAAGTATAGCATGGATGTTAATTATATCATTAGTTTTAAGTATAGCATGGATGTTAATCATAGCATTAGTTTTAAGTATAGCATGGGTGTAATGATAGATTTAGTTTTAAGTATAGAATGGGTTTTAATGATAGCATTTATTTTAAGTATAGCATGGATACTAATGATAGCATTAGTTTTAAGTATAGCATGGATACTAATGATAGCATTAGTTTAAGTATAGCATGGATGTTAATGATAGCATTAGTTTTAAGTATAGAATGGGTTTTAATGATAGCATTAGTTTTAAATATAGCATGGGTGTAATGATAGCATTAGTTTTAAGTATAGCATGGATGTTAATGATAGCTTTAGTTTTAAGTATAGCATGGTTGATAATGATAGCATTAGTTTTAAGTATAGCATGGGTGTTAATTATAGTATTAGTTTAAAGTATAGTATGTGTATTAATGATAGCATTAGTTTTAAGTATATCATGGGTGTTAATGATAGCATTAGTTTTAAGTATAACATGGTTGATAATGATAGCATTAGTTTTAAGTATAGCATGGGTGTTAATGATAGTATTAGTTTAAAGTATAGTATGTGTATTAATGATAGCATTAGTTATAAGTATAGCATGGGTATTAATGATAGCATTACTCTTAGGTATAGCATAAATTTAATGTTAGCATTACTTTTAAGTATAGCATGGATGTTAATGATAGCATTAGTTTTAAGTAGTGCATGTATGTTAATGATAGCATTACTTTTAAGTATAGCATGGATACTAATGATAGCATTAGTTTTAAGTATAACATGGGTGTTAATGATAGAATTAGTTTTAAGTATAGCATGGGTGTAATGATAGCATTAGTTTTAAGTATAGCATGGGTGTTAATGATAACATTAGTTTTAGGTATAGCATCAATTTAATGATAGCATTAGTTTTAAGTATAGCATGGATGTTAATGATAGCATTAGTTTTAAGTAGTGCATGTATGTTAATGATAGCATTAGTTTTAAGTATAGCATGGGTGTTAATGATAGCATTAGTTTTAAGTATAGCATGGGTGTAATGATAGCATTAGTTTTAAGTATAGCATGGGTGTTAATGATAGCATTAGTTTTAGGTATAGCATCAATTTAATGATAGCATTAGTTTTAAGTATAGCATGGATGTTAATGATAGCATTAGTTTTAAGTAGTGCATGGATTTTAATGATAGCATTAGTTTTAAGTATAGCATGGGGGTTAATGATAGCATTAGTTTTAAGTATAGCATGGATGTTAATGATAAAATTAGTTTTAAATATAGCATGGGTGTAATGATAGCATTATTTTTAACTATAGCATGGGTGTTAATGATAGCATTAGTTTTAGGTATAGCATCAATTTAATGATAGCATTAGTTTTAAGTATAGCATGGATGTTAATGATAGCATTAGTTTTAAGTAGTGCATGTATGTTAATGATAGCATTAGTTTTAAGTATAGCATGGGTGTTAATGATAGCATTAGTTTTAAGTATAGCATGGGTGTAATGATAGCAATAGTTTTAAGTATAGCATGGGTGTTAATGATAGCATTAGTTTTAAGTATAGCATGGTTGATAATGATAACATTAGTTTTAAGTATAGCATGGGTATTAATGATATCATTAGTTTTAAGTATAGCATGGGTGTTAATGATAACATTAGTTTTAAGTATAGTATGAGTATTAATGATAGTATTAGTTTTAAGTATAGCATGGGTGTTAAAGATTGCATTAGTTTTAAGTATAGCATTGATGTTAATGATAGCATTAGTTTTAAGTATAACATGGGTATTAATGATAGTATTAGTTTTAAGTATAGCATGGGTGTTAAAGATTGCATTAGTTTTAAGTATAGAATTGATGTTAATGATAGCATTAGTTTTAAGTATAGCATGGGTATTAATGATATCATTAGTTTTAAGTATAGCATGGATGTTAATTATAGCATGGGTGATAAGTATAGCATGGGTGTTAATGATAACATTAGTTATAAGTATAGCATGGGTGTTAATGATAGCATTAGTTTTAAGTATAGCATGGGTATTAATGATATCATTAGTTTTAGGTATAGCATGGATGTTAATGATAGCATTAGTTATAAGTATAGCATGGGTATTAATGATAGCATTACTTTTAGGTATAGCATGCATGCATTAACACCCATGGGTGTTAATGATAGCATTAGTTATAAGTATAGCATGGGTATTAATGATAGCATTACTTTTAGTTATAGCATAAATTTAATGTTAGCATTAGTTTTAAGTATAGAATGGGTTTTAATGATAGCATTAGTTTTAAATATAGCATGGGTGTAATGATAGCATTAGTTTTAAGTATAGCATGGGTGTTAATGATAGCATTAGTTTTAGGTATAGCATCAATTTAATGTTAGAATTAGTTTTAAGTTTAGCATGGATGTTAATGATAGCATTAGTTTTAAGTAGTGTATGGATTTTAATGATAGCATTAGTTTTAAGTATAGCATGGGTGTTAATGATAGCATTAGTTTTAAGTATAGCATGGATGTTAATGATAAAATTAGTTTTAAATATAGCATAGGTGTAATGATAGCATTAGTTTTAAGTATAGCATGGATGTTAATGATAGCTTTAGTTTTAAGTATAGCATGGTTGATAATGATAGCATTAGTTTTAAGTATAGATGGGTGTTAATGATAGTATTAGTTTTAAGTATAGTATGGGTATTAATGATAGCATTAGTTTTAAGTATAGCATGGGTATTAATGATAGCATTACTCTTAGGTATAGCATGGATGTTAATGATAGCATTAGTTTTAGGTATAGCATCAATTTAATGATAGCATTAGTTTTAAGTATAGCATGGATGTTAATGATAGCATTAGTTTTAAGTAGTGCATGGATGTTAATGATAGCATTAGTTTTAAGTATAGCATGGGTGTTAATGATAGCATTAGTTTTAAGTATAGCCTGGATGTTAATGATAAAATTAGTTTTAAATATAGCATAGGTGTAATGATAGCATTAGTTTTAAGTATAGCATGGATGTTAATGATAGCTTTAGTTTTAAGTATAGCATGGTTGATAATGATAGCATTAGTTTTAAGTATAGCATGGATGTTAATGATAGCATTAGTTTTAAGTATAGCATGGGTATTAATGATATCATTAGTTTTAAGTATAGCATGGGTGTTAATGATAGCATTAGATTTAAGTATAGCATGGATGTTAATTATATCATTAGTTTTAAGTATAGCATGGGTGTTAATCATAGCATTAGTTTTAAGTATAGCATGGGTGTAATGATAGATTTAGTTTTAAGTATAGAATGGGTTTTAATGATAGCATTTATTTTAAGTATAGCATGGATACTAATGATAGCATTAGTTTTAAGTATAGCATGGATACTAATGATAGCATTAGTTTAAGTATAGCATGGATGTTAATGATAGCATTAGTTTTAAGTATAGAATGGGTTTTAATGATAGCATTAGTTTTAAATATAGCATGGGTGTAATGATAGCATTAGTTTTAAGTATAGCATGGATGTTAATGATAGCTTTAGTTTTAAGTATAGCATGGTTGATAATGATAGCATTAGTTTTAAGTATAGCATGGGTGTTAATTATAGTATTAGTTTAAAGTATAGTATGTGTATTAATGATAGCATTAGTTTTAAGTATATCATGGGTGTTAATGATAGCATTAGTTTTAAGTATAACATGGTTGATAATGATAGCATTAGTTTTAAGTATAGCATGGGTGTTAATGATAGTATTAGTTTAAAGTATAGTATGTGTATTAATGATAGCATTAGTTATAAGTATAGCATGGGTATTAATGATAGCATTACTCTTAGGTATAGCATAAATGTAATGTTAGCATTACTTTTAAGTATAGCATGGATGTTAATGATAGCATTAGTTTTAAGTAGTGCATGTATGTTAATGATAGCATTACTTTTAAGTATAGCATGGATACTAATGATAGCATTAGTTTTAAGTATAACATGGGTGTTAATGATAGAATTAGTTTTAAGTATAGCATGGGTGTAATGATAGCATTAGTTTTAAGTATAGCATGGGTGTTAATGATAACATTAGTTTTAGGTATAGCATCAATTTAATGATAGCATTAGTTTTAAGTATAGCATGGATGTTAATGATAGCATTAGTTTTAAGTAGTGCATGTATGTTAATGATAGCATTAGTTTTAAGTATAGCATGGGTGTTAATGATAGCATTAGTTTTAAGTATAGCATGGGTGTAATGATAGCATTAGTTTTAAGTATAGCATGGGTGTTAATGATAGCATTAGTTTTAGGTATAGCATCAATTTAATGATAGCATTAGTTTTAAGTATAGCATGGATGTTAATGATAGCATTAGTTTTAAGTAGTGCATGGATTTTAATGATAGCATTAGTTTTAAGTATAGCATGGGGGTTAATGATAGCATTAGTTTTAAGTATAGCATGGATGTTAATGATAAAATTAGTTTTAAATATAGCATGGGTGTAATGATAGCATTAGTTTTAACTATAGCATGGGTGTTAATGATAGCATTAGTTTTAGGTATAGCATCAATTTAATGATAGCATTAGTTTTAAGTATAGCATGGATGTTAATGATAGCATTAGTTTTAAGTAGTGCATGTATGTTAATGATAGCATTAGTTTTAAGTATAGCATGGGTGTTAATGATAGCATTAGTTTTAAGTATAGCATGGGTGTAATGATAGCAATAGTTTTAAGTATAGCATGGGTGTTAATGATAGCATTAGTTTTAAGTATAGCATGGTTGATAATGATAACATTAGTTTTAAGTATAGCATGGGTATTAATGATATCATTAGTTTTAAGTATAGCATGGGTGTTAATGATAACATTAGTTTTAAGTATAGTATGAGTATTAATGATAGTATTAGTTTTAAGTATAGCATGGGTGTTAAAGATTGCATTAGTTTTAAGTATAGCATTGATGTTAATGATAGCATTAGTTTTAAGTATAACATGGGTATTAATGATAGTATTAGTTTTAAGTATAGCATGGGTGTTAAAGATTGCATTAGTTTTAAGTATAGAATTGATGTTAATGATAGCATTAGTTTTAAGTATAGCATGGGTATTAATGATATCATTAGTTTTAAGTATAGCATGGATGTTAATTATAGCATGGGTGATAAGTATAGCATGGGTGTTAATGATAACATTAGTTATAAGTATAGCATGGGTGTTAATGATAGCATTAGTTTTAAGTATAGCATGGGTATTAATGATATCATTAGTTTTAGGTATAGCATGGATGTTAATGATAGCATTAGTTATAAGTATAGCATGGGTATTAATGATAGCATTACTTTTAGGTATAGCATGCATGCATTAACACCCATGGGTGTTAATGATAGCATTAGTTATAAGTATAGCATGGGTATTAATGATAGCATTACTTTTAGTTATAGCATAAATTTAATGTTAGCATTAGTTTTAAGTATAGAATGGGTTTTAATGATAGCATTAGTTTTAAATATAGCATGGGTGTAATGATAGCATTAGTTTTAAGTATAGCATGGGTGTTAATGATAGCATTAGTTTTAGGTATAGCATCAATTTAATGTTAGAATTAGTTTTAAGTTTAGCATGGATGTTAATGATAGCATTAGTTTTAAGTAGTGTATGGATTTTAATGATAGCATTAGTTTTAAGTATAGCATGGGTGTTAATGATAGCATTAGTTTTAAGTATAGCATGGATGTTAATGATAAAATTAGTTTTAAATATAGCATAGGTGTAATGATAGCATTAGTTTTAAGTATAGCATGGATGTTAATGATAGCTTTAGTTTTAAGTATAGCATGGTTGATAATGATAGCATTAGTTTTAAGTATAGATGGGTGTTAATGATAGTATTAGTTTTAAGTAGTGTATGGATTTTAATGATAGCATTAGTTTTAAGTATAGCATGGGTGTTAATGATAGCATTAGTTTTAAGTATAGCATGGATGTTAATGATAAAATTAGTTTTAAATATAGCATAGGTGTAATGATAGCATTAGTTTTAAGTATAGCATGGATGTTAATGATAGCTTTAGTTTTAAGTATAGCATGGTTGATAATGATAGCATTAGTTTTAAGTATAGATGGGTGTTAATGATAGTATTAGTTTTAAGTATAGTATGGGTATTAATGATAGCATTAGTTTTAAGTATAGCATGGGTATTAATGATAGCATTACTCTTAGGTATAGCATGGATGTTAATGATAGCATTAGTTTTAGGTATAGCATCAATTTAATGATAGCATTAGTTTTAAGTATAGCATGGATGTTAATGATAGCATTAGTTTTAAGTAGTGCATGGATGTTAATGATAGCATTAGTTTTAAGTATAGCATGGGTGTTAATGATAGCATTAGTTTTAAGTATAGCCTGGATGTTAATGATAAAATTAGTTTTAAATATAGCATAGGTGTAATGATAGCATTAGTTTTAAGTATAGCATGGATGTTAATGATAGCTTTAGTTTTAAGTATAGCATGGTTGATAATGATAGCATTAGTTTTAAGTATAGCATGGATGTTAATGATAGCATTAGTTTTAAGTATAGCATGGGTATTAATGATATCATTAGTTTTAAGTATAGCATGGGTGTTAATGATAGCATTAGATTTAAGTATAGCATGGATGTTAATTATATCATTAGTTTTAAGTATAGCATGGGTGTTAATCATAGCATTAGTTTTAAGTATAGCATGGGTGTAATGATAGATTTAGTTTTAAGTATAGAATGGGTTTTAATGATAGCATTTATTTTAAGTATAGCATGGATACTAATGATAGCATTAGTTTTAAGTATAGCATGGATACTAATGATAGCATTAGTTTAAGTATAGCATGGATGTTAATGATAGCATTAGTTTTAAGTATAGAATGGGTTTTAATGATAGCATTAGTTTTAAATATAGCATGGGTGTAATGATAGCATTAGTTTTAAGTATAGCATGGATGTTAATGATAGCTTTAGTTTTAAGTATAGCATGGTTGATAATGATAGCATTAGTTTTAAGTATAGCATGGGTGTTAATTATAGTATTAGTTTAAAGTATAGTATGTGTATTAATGATAGCATTAGTTTTAAGTATATCATGGGTGTTAATGATAGCATTAGTTTTAAGTATAACATGGTTGATAATGATAGCATTAGTTTTAAGTATAGCATGGGTGTTAATGATAGTATTAGTTTAAAGTATAGTATGTGTATTAATGATAGCATTAGTTATAAGTATAGCATGGGTATTAATGATAGCATTACTCTTAGGTATAGCATAAATTTAATGTTAGCATTACTTTTAAGTATAGCATGGATGTTAATGATAGCATTAGTTTTAAGTAGTGCATGTATGTTAATGATAGCATTACTTTTAAGTATAGCATGGATACTAATGATAGCATTAGTTTTAAGTATAACATGGGTGTTAATGATAGAATTAGTTTTAAGTATAGCATGGGTGTAATGATAGCATTAGTTTTAAGTATAGCATGGGTGTTAATGATAACATTAGTTTTAGGTATAGCATCAATTTAATGATAGCATTAGTTTTAAGTATAGCATGGATGTTAATGATAGCATTAGTTTTAAGTAGTGCATGTATGTTAATGATAGCATTAGTTTTAAGTATAGCATGGGTGTTAATGATAGCATTAGTTTTAAGTATAGCATGGGTGTAATGATAGCATTAGTTTTAAGTATAGCATGGGTGTTAATGATAGCATTAGTTTTAGGTATAGCATCAATTTAATGATAGCATTAGTTTTAAGTATAGCATGGATGTTAATGATAGCATTAGTTTTAAGTAGTGCATGGATTTTAATGATAGCATTAGTTTTAAGTATAGCATGGGGGTTAATGATAGCATTAGTTTTAAGTATAGCATGGATGTTAATGATAAAATTAGTTTTAAATATAGCATGGGTGTAATGATAGCATTAGTTTTAACTATAGCATGGGTGTTAATGATAGCATTAGTTTTAGGTATAGCATCAATTTAATGATAGCATTAGTTTTAAGTATAGCATGGATGTTAATGATAGCATTAGTTTTAAGTAGTGCATGTATGTTAATGATAGCATTAGTTTTAAGTATAGCATGGGTGTTAATGATAGCATTAGTTTTAAGTATAGCATGGGTGTAATGATAGCAATAGTTTTAAGTATAGCATGGGTGTTAATGATAGCATTAGTTTTAAGTATAGCATGGTTGATAATGATAACATTAGTTTTAAGTATAGCATGGGTATTAATGATATCATTAGTTTTAAGTATAGCATGGGTGTTAATGATAACATTAGTTTTAAGTATAGTATGAGTATTAATGATAGTATTAGTTTTAAGTATAGCATGGGTGTTAAAGATTGCATTAGTTTTAAGTATAGCATTGATGTTAATGATAGCATTAGTTTTAAGTATAACATGGGTATTAATGATAGTATTAGTTTTAAGTATAGCATGGGTGTTAAAGATTGCATTAGTTTTAAGTATAGAATTGATGTTAATGATAGCATTAGTTTTAAGTATAGCATGGGTATTAATGATATCATTAGTTTTAAGTATAGCATGGATGTTAATTATAGCATGGGTGATAAGTATAGCATGGGTGTTAATGATAACATTAGTTATAAGTATAGCATGGGTGTTAATGATAGCATTAGTTTTAAGTATAGCATGGGTATTAATGATATCATTAGTTTTAGGTATAGCATGGATGTTAATGATAGCATTAGTTATAAGTATAGCATGGGTATTAATGATAGCATTACTTTTAGGTATAGCATGCATGCATTAACACCCATGGGTGTTAATGATAGCATTAGTTATAAGTATAGCATGGGTATTAATGATAGCATTACTTTTAGTTATAGCATAAATTTAATGTTAGCATTAGTTTTAAGTATAGAATGGGTTTTAATGATAGCATTAGTTTTAAATATAGCATGGGTGTAATGATAGCATTAGTTTTAAGTATAGCATGGGTGTTAATGATAGCATTAGTTTTAGGTATAGCATCAATTTAATGTTAGAATTAGTTTTAAGTTTAGCATGGATGTTAATGATAGCATTAGTTTTAAGTAGTGTATGGATTTTAATGATAGCATTAGTTTTAAGTATAGCATGGGTGTTAATGATAGCATTAGTTTTAAGTATAGCATGGATGTTAATGATAAAATTAGTTTTAAATATAGCATAGGTGTAATGATAGCATTAGTTTTAAGTATAGCATGGATGTTAATGATAGCTTTAGTTTTAAGTATAGCATGGTTGATAATGATAGCATTAGTTTTAAGTATAGATGGGTGTTAATGATAGTATTAGTTTTAAGTATAGTATGGGTATTAATGATAGCATTAGTTTTAAGTATAGCATGGGTATTAATGATAGCATTACTCTTAGGTATAGCATGGATGTTAATGATAGCATTAGTTTTAGGTATAGCATCAATTTAATGATAGCATTAGTTTTAAGTATAGCATGGATGTTAATGATAGCATTAGTTTTAAGTAGTGCATGGATGTTAATGATAGCATTAGTTTTAAGTATAGCATGGGTGTTAATGATAGCATTAGTTTTAAGTATAGCCTGGATGTTAATGATAAAATTAGTTTTAAATATAGCATAGGTGTAATGATAGCATTAGTTTTAAGTATAGCATGGATGTTAATGATAGCTTTAGTTTTAAGTATAGCATGGTTGATAATGATAGCATTAGTTTTAAGTATAGCATGGATGTTAATGATAGCATTAGTTTTAAGTATAGCATGGGTATTAATGATATCATTAGTTTTAAGTATAGCATGGGTGTTAATGATAGCATTAGATTTAAGTATAGCATGGATGTTAATAATAGCATTAGTTTTAAGTATAGCATGGGTGTAATGATATTATTAGTTTTAAGTATAGCATGGGTGTTAATTATATCATTAGTTTTAAGTATAGCATGGATGTTAATTATATCATTAGTTTTAAGTATAGCATGGATGTTAATCATAGCATTAGTTTTAAGTATAGCATGGGTGTAATGATAGATTTAGTTTTAAGTATAGAATGGGTTTTAATGATAGCATTTATTTTAAGTATAGCATGGATACTAATGATAGCATTAGTTTTAAGTATAGCATGGATACTAATGATAGCATTAGTTTTAAGTATAGCATGGATGTTAATGATAGCATTAGTTTTAAGTAGTGCATGGATGTTAATGATAGCATTAGTTTTAAGTATAGCATGGGTGTTAATGATAGCATTAGTTTTAAGTATAGCATGGTTGATAATGATAGCATTAGTTTTAAGTATAGCATGGGTGTTAATGATAACATTAGTTTTAAGTATAGTATGAGTATTAATGATAGCATTAGTTTTAAGTATAGCATGGGTGTTAAAGATAGCATTAGTTTTAAGTATAGCATTGATGTTAATGTTAGCATTAGTTTTAAGTATAGCATGGGTATTAATGATATCATTAGTTTTAAGTATAGCATGGGTGTTAATGATAGCATTAGTTTTAAGTATAGCATGGATGTTAATGATAGCATGGGTGATAAGTATAGCATGGGTGTTAATGATAACATTAGTTATAAGTATAGCATGGGTGTTAATGATAGCATTAGTTTTAAGTATAGCATGGGTATTAATGATATCATTAGTTTTAGGTATAGCATGGATGTTAATGATAACATTAGTTTTAAGTATAGTATGGGTATTAATGATAGCATTAGTTTTAAGTATAGCATGGGTGTTAAAGATTGCATTAGTTTTAAGTATAGCATGGATGTTAATGATATCATTAGTTTTAAGTATAACATGGGTGTTAATGTTAGCATTAGTTTTAAGTATAGCATGCATGCATTAACATCCATGGGTGTTAATGATAGAATTAGTTTTAAGTATAGATGGGTGTTAATGATAGTATTAGTTTTAAGTATAGTATGGGTATTAATGATAGCAGTAGTTTTAAGTATAGCATGGGTGTTAAAGATTGCATTAGTTTTAAGTATAGCATGGATGTTAATGATAGCATTAGTTTTAAGTATAGCATGGGTATTAATGATATCATTAGTTTTAAGTATAGCATGGGTGTTAATGATAGCATTAGTTTTAAGTATAGCATGGATGTTAATGATAGCATGGGTGATAAGTATAGCATGGATGTTAATGATAACATTAGTTATAAGTATAGCATGGGTGTTAAAGATTGCATTATTTTTAAGTATAGCATGTGTGTAATGATAGCATTAGTTTTAAGTATAGCATGGGTGTTAATGATAGCATTAGTTTTAAGTATAGCATGGTTGATAATGATAGCATTAGTTTTAAGTATAGCATGGGTATTAATTATATCATTAGTTTTAAGTATAGCATGGGTGTTAATGATAACATTAGTTTTAAGTATAATATGAGTATTAATGATAGCATTAGTTTTAAGTATAACATGGGTGTTAATGATAGCATTAGTTTTAAGTATAGCATGTGTGTAATGATAGCATTAGTTTTAAGTATAGCATGGGTGTTAATGATAGCATTAGTTTTAAGTATAGCATGGGTGTTAATGATAGCATTAGTTTTAAGTATAGCATGGGTGTTAATGATAGCATTAGTTTTAAGTATAGTATGGGTGTAATGATAGCATTAGTTTTAAGTATAGCATGGGTGTTAATGATAGCATTAGTTTTAGGTATAGCATCATTTTAATGATAGCATTAGTTTTAAGTATAGCATGGATGTTAATGATAGCATTAGTTTTAAGTAGTGCATGGATGTTAATGATAGCATTAGTTTTAAGTATAGCATGGGTGTTAATGATAGCATTAGTTTTAAGTATAGCATGGTTGATAATGATAGCATTAGTTTTAAGTATAGCATGGGTATTAATTATATCATTAGTTTTAAGTATAGCATGGGTGTTAATGATAACATTAGTTTTAAGTATAGTATGAGTATTAATGATAGCATTAGTTTTAAGTATATCATGGGTGTTAAAGATTGCATTAGTTTTAAGTATAGCATTGATGTTAATGATAGCATTAGTTTTAAGTATAGCATGGGTATTAATGATATCATTAGTTTTAAGTATAGCATGGGTGTTAATGATAGCATTAGTTTAAGTATAGCATGGATGTTAATGATAGCATGGGTGATAAGTATAGCATGGGTGTTAATGATAACATTAGTTATAAGTATAGCATGGGTGTTAATGATAGCATTAGTTTTAAGTATAGCATGGGTGTTAAAGATTGCATTAGTTTTAAGTATAGCATGGATGTTAATGATAGCATTAGTTTTAAGTATAACATGGGTGTTAATGTTAGCATTAGTTTTAAGTATAGCATGCATGCATTAACACCCATGGGTGTTAATGATAGCATTAGTTATAAGTATAGCATGGGTATTAATGATAGCATTACTTTTAGGTATAGCATGCATGCATTAACACCCATGGGTGTTAATGATAGCATTAGTTATAAGTATAGCATGGGTATTAATGATAGCATTACTTTTAGGTATAGCATAAATTTAATGTTAGCATTAGTTTTAAGTATAGAATGGGTTTTAATGATAGCATTAGTTTTAAGTATAGCATGGATGTTAATGATAGCATTAGTTTTAAGTATAGCATGGGTGTAATGATAGCATTAGTTTTAAGTATAGCATGGGTGTTAATGATAGCATTAGTTTTAAGTATAACATGGGTGTTAATGATAGCATTAGTTTTAAGTATAGCATGGGTGTAATGATAGCATTAGTTTTAAGAATAGCATGGGTGTTAATGATAGCATTAGTTTTAGGTATAGCATCAATTTAATGATAGCATTAGTTTTAAGTATAGCATGGATGTTAATGATAGCATTAGTTTTAAGTAGTGCATGTATGTTAATGATAGCATTAGTTTTAAGTATAGCATGGGTGTTAATGATAGCATTAGTTTTAAGTATAGCATGGGTGTAATGATAGCATTAGTTTTAAGTATAGCATGGGTATTAATGATATCATTAGTTTTAAGTATAGCATGGATGTTAATTATAGCATGGGTGATAAGTATAGCATGGGTGTTAATGATAACATTAGTTATAAGTATAGCATGGGTGTTAATGATAGCATTAGTTTTAAGTATAGCATGGGTATTAATGATATCATTAGTTTTAGGTATAGCATGGATGTTAATGATAGCATTAGTTATAAGTATAGCATGGGTATTAATGATAGCATTACTTTTAGGTATAGCATGCATGCATTAACACCCATGGGTGTTAATGATAGCATTAGTTATAAGTATAGCATGGGTATTAATGATAGATTTACTTTTAGTTATAGCATAAATTTAATGTTAGCATTAGTTTTAAGTATAGAATGGGTTTTAATGATAGCATTAGTTTTAAATATAGCATGGGTGTAATGATAGCATTAGTTTTAAGTATAGCATGGGTGTTAATGATAGCATTAGTTTTAGGTATAGCATCAATTTAATGTTAGAATTAGTTTTAAGTTTAGCATGGATGTTAATGATAGCATTAGTTTTAAGTAGTGTATGGATTTTAATGATAGCATTAGTTTTAAGTATAGCATGGGTGTTAATGATAGCATTAGTTTTAAGTATAGCATGGATGTTAATGATAAAATTAGTTTTAAATATAGCATAGGTGTAATGATAGCATTAGTTTTAAGTATAGCATGGATGTTAATGATAGCTTTAGTTTTAAGTATAGCATGGTTGATAATGATAGCATTAGTTTTAAGTATAGATGGGTGTTAATGATAGTATTAGTTTTAAGTATAGTATGGGTATTAATGATAGCATTAGTTTTAAGTATATCATGGGTATTAATGATAGCATTACTCTTAGGTATAGCATGGATGTTAATGATAGCATTAGTTTTAGGTATAGCATCAATTTAATGATAGCATTAGTTTTAAGTATAGCATGGATGTTAATGATAGCATTAGTTTTAAGTAGTGCATGGATGTTAATGATAGCATTAGTTTTAAGTATAGCATGGGTGTTAATGATAGCATTAGTTTTAAGTATAGCCTGGATGTTAATGATAAAATTAGTTTTAAATATAGCATAGGTGTAATGATAGCATTAGTTTTAAGTATAGCATGGATGTTAATGATAGCTTTAGTTTTAAGTATAGCATGGTTGATAATGATAGCATTAGTTTTAAGTATAGCATGGATGTTAATGATAGCATTAGTTTTAAGTATAGCATGGGTATTAATGATATCATTAGTTTTAAGTATAGCATGGGTGTTAATGATAGCATTAGATTTAAGTATAGCATGGATGTTAATAATAGCATTAGTTTTAAGTATAGCATGGGTGTAATGATATTATTAGTTTTAAGTATAGCATGGGTGTTAATTATATCATTAGTTTTAAGTATAGCATGGATGTTAATTATATCATTAGTTTTAAGTATAGCATGGATGTTAATCATAGCATTAGTTTTAAGTATAGCATGGGTGTAATGATAGATTTAGTTTTAAGTATAGAATGGGTTTTAATGATAGCATTTATTTTAAGTATAGCATGGATACTAATGATAGCATTAGTTTTAAGTATAGCATGGATACTAATGATAGCATTAGTTTTAAGTATAGCATGGATGTTAATGATAGCATTAGTTTTAAGTAGTGCATGGATGTTAATGATAGCATTAGTTTTAAGTATAGCATGGGTGTTAATGATAGCATTAGTTTTAAGTATAGCATGGTTGATAATGATAGCATTAGTTTTAAGTATAGCATGGGTGTTAATGATAACATTAGTTTTAAGTATAGTATGAGTATTAATGATAGCATTAGTTTTAAGTATAGCATGGGTGTTAAAGATAGCATTAGTTTTAAGTATAGCATTGATGTTAATGTTAGCATTAGTTTTAAGTATAGCATGGGTATTAATGATATCATTAGTTTTAAGTATAGCATGGGTGTTAATGATAGCATTAGTTTTAAGTATAGCATGGATGTTAATGATAGCATGGGTGATAAGTATAGCATGGGTGTTAATGATAACATTAGTTATAAGTATAGCATGGGTGTTAATGATAGCATTAGTTTTAAGTATAGCATGGGTATTAATGATATCATTAGTTTTAGGTATAGCATGGATGTTAATGATAACATTAGTTTTAAGTATAGTATGGGTATTAATGATAGCATTAGTTTTAAGTATAGCATGGGTGTTAAAGATTGCATTAGTTTTAAGTATAGCATGGATGTTAATGATATCATTAGTTTTAAGTATAACATGGGTGTTAATGTTAGCATTAGTTTTAAGTATAGCATGCATGCATTAACATCCATGGGTGTTAATGATAGAATTAGTTTTAAGTATAGATGGGTGTTAATGATAGTATTAGTTTTAAGTATAGTATGGGTATTAATGATAGCAGTAGTTTTAAGTATAGCATGGGTGTTAAAGATTGCATTAGTTTTAAGTATAGCATGGATGTTAATGATAGCATTAGTTTTAAGTATAGCATGGGTATTAATGATATCATTAGTTTTAAGTATAGCATGGGTGTTAATGATAGCATTAGTTTTAAGTATAGCATGGATGTTAATGATAGCATGGGTGATAAGTATAGCATGGATGTTAATGATAACATTAGTTATAAGTATAGCATGGGTGTTAAAGATTGCATTATTTTTAAGTATAGCATGTGTGTAATGATAGCATTAGTTTTAAGTATAGCATGGGTGTTAATGATAGCATTAGTTTTAAGTATAGCATGGTTGATAATGATAGCATTAGTTTTAAGTATAGCATGGGTATTAATTATATCATTAGTTTTAAGTATAGCATGGGTGTTAATGATAACATTAGTTTTAAGTATAATATGAGTATTAATGATAGCATTAGTTTTAAGTATAACATGGGTGTTAATGATAGCATTAGTTTTAAGTATAGCATGTGTGTAATGATAGCATTAGTTTTAAGTATAGCATGGGTGTTAATGATAGCATTAGTTTTAAGTATAGCATGGGTGTTAATGATAGCATTAGTTTTAAGTATAGCATGGGTGTTAATGATAGCATTAGTTTTAAGTATAGTATGGGTGTAATGATAGCATTAGTTTTAAGTATAGCATGGGTGTTAATGATAGCATTAGTTTTAGGTATAGCATCATTTTAATGATAGCATTAGTTTTAAGTATAGCATGGATGTTAATGATAGCATTAGTTTTAAGTAGTGCATGGATGTTAATGATAGCATTAGTTTTAAGTATAGCATGGGTGTTAATGATAGCATTAGTTTTAAGTATAGCATGGTTGATAATGATAGCATTAGTTTTAAGTATAGCATGGGTATTAATTATATCATTAGTTTTAAGTATAGCATGGGTGTTAATGATAACATTAGTTTTAAGTATAGTATGAGTATTAATGATAGCATTAGTTTTAAGTATATCATGGGTGTTAAAGATTGCATTAGTTTTAAGTATAGCATTGATGTTAATGATAGCATTAGTTTTAAGTATAGCATGGGTATTAATGATATCATTAGTTTTAAGTATAGCATGGGTGTTAATGATAGCATTAGTTTAAGTATAGCATGGATGTTAATGATAGCATGGGTGATAAGTATAGCATGGGTGTTAATGATAACATTAGTTATAAGTATAGCATGGGTGTTAATGATAGCATTAGTTTTAAGTATAGCATGGGTGTTAAAGATTGCATTAGTTTTAAGTATAGCATGGATGTTAATGATAGCATTAGTTTTAAGTATAACATGGGTGTTAATGTTAGCATTAGTTTTAAGTATAGCATGCATGCATTAACACCCATGGGTGTTAATGATAGCATTAGTTATAAGTATAGCATGGGTATTAATGATAGCATTACTTTTAGGTATAGCATGCATGCATTAACACCCATGGGTGTTAATGATAGCATTAGTTATAAGTATAGCATGGGTATTAATGATAGCATTACTTTTAGGTATAGCATAAATTTAATGTTAGCATTAGTTTTAAGTATAGAATGGGTTTTAATGATAGCATTAGTTTTAAGTATAGCATGGATGTTAATGATAGCATTAGTTTTAAGTATAGCATGGGTGTAATGATAGCATTAGTTTTAAGTATAGCATGGGTGTTAATGATAGCATTAGTTTTAAGTATAACATGGGTGTTAATGATAGCATTAGTTTTAAGTATAGCATGGGTGTAATGATAGCATTAGTTTTAAGAATAGCATGGGTGTTAATGATAGCATTAGTTTTAGGTATAGCATCAATTTAATGATAGCATTAGTTTTAAGTATAGCATGGATGTTAATGATAGCATTAGTTTTAAGTAGTGCATGTATGTTAATGATAGCATTAGTTTTAAGTATAGCATGGGTGTTAATGATAGCATTAGTTTTAAGTATAGCATGGGTGTAATGATAGCATTAGTTTTAAGTATAGCATGGGTGTTAATGATAGCATTAGTTTTAGGTATAGCATCAATTTAATGATAGCATTAGTTTTAAGTATAGCATGGATGTTAATGATAGCATTAGTTTTAAGTAGTGCATGGATGTTAATGATAGCATTAGTTTAAGTATAGCATGGATGTTAATGATAGCATGGGTGATAAGTATAGCATGGGTGTTAATGATAACATTAGTTATAAGTATAGCATGGATGTTAATGATAGTATTAGTTTAAAGTATAGTATGTGTATTAATGATAGCATTAGTTATAAGTATAGCATGGGTATTAATGATAGCATTACTCTTAGGTATAGCATAAATTTAATGTTAGCATTACTTTTAAGTATAGCATGGATACTAATGATAGCATTAGTTTTAAGTATATTATGGGTGTTAATGATAGCATTAGTGTTAAGTATAACATGGGTGTTAATGATAGCATTAGTTTTAAGTATAGCATGGGTGTAATGATAGCATTAGTTTTAAGAATAGCATGGGTGTTAATGATAGCATTAGTTTTAGGTATAGCATCAATTTAATGATAGCATTAGTTTTAAGTATAGCATGGATGTTAATGATAGCATTAGTTTTAAGTAGTGCATGTATGTTAATGATAGCATTAGTTTTAAGTATAGCATGGGTGTTAATGATAGCATTAGTTTTAATTATAGCATGGGTGTAATGATAGCATTAGTTTTAAGTATAGCATGGGTGTTAATGATAGCATTAGTTTTAGGTATAGCATCAATTTAATGATAGCATTAGTTTTAAGTATAGCATGGATGTTAATGATAGCATTAGTTTTAAGTAGTGCATGGATGTTAATGATAGCATTAGTTTTAAGTATAGCATGGGTGTTAATGATAGCATTAGTTTTAAGTATAGCATGGTTGATAATGATAGCATTAGTTTTAAGTATAGCATGGGTTTTAATGATAACATTAGTTTTAAGTATAGTATGAGTATTAATGATAGCATTAGTTTTAAGTATAGCATGGGTGTTAAAGATAGCATTAGTTTTAAGTATAGCATTGATGTTAATGTTAGCATTAGTTTTAAGTATAGCATGGGTATTAATGATATCATTAGTTTTAAGTATAGCATGGGTGTTAATGATAGCATTAGTTTTAAGTATAGCATGGATGTTAATGATAGCATGGGTGATAAGTATAGCATGGGTGTTAATGATAACATTAGTTATAAGTATAGCATGGGTGTTAATGATAGCATTAGTTTTAAGTATAGCATGGGTATTAATGATATCATTAGTTTTAGGTATAGCATGGATGTTAATGATAATATTAGTTTTAAGTATAGTATGGGTATTAATGATAGCATTAGTTTTAAGTATAGCAGTGGTGTTAAAGATTGCATTAGTTTTAAGTATAGCATGGATGTTAATGATATCATTAGTTTTAAGTATAACATGGGTGTTAATGTTAGCATTAGTTTTAAGTATAGCATGCATGCATTAACATCCATGGGTGTTAATGATAGCATTAGTTTTAAGTATAGATGGGTGTTAATGATAGTATTAGTTTTAAGTATAGTATGGGTATTAATGATAGCAGTAGTTTTAAGTATAGCATGGGTGTTAAAGATTGCATTAGTTTTAAGTATAGCATGGATGTTAATGATAGCATTAGTTTTAAGTATAGCATGGTAATAATGATATCATTAGTTTTAAGTATAGCATGGGTGTTAATGATAGCATTAGTTTTAAGTATAGCATGGATGTTAATGATAGCATGGGTGATAAGTATAGCATGCATGTTAATGATAACATTAGTTATAAGTATAGCATGGGTGTTAATGATAGCATTAGTTTTAAGTATAGCATGGATGTTAATAATAGCATTAGTTTTAAGTATAGATGGGTGTTAATGATAGCATTAGTTTTAAGTATAACATGGGTGTTAATGATAGCATTATTTTTAAGTATAGCATGTGTGTAATGATAGCATTAGTTTTAAGTATAGCATGGGTGTTAATGATAGCATTAGTTTTAGGTATAGCATAAATTTAATGATAGCATTAGTTTTAAGTATAGCATGGATGTTAATGATATCATTAGTTTTAAGTAGTGCATGGATGTTAATGATAGCATTAGTTTTAAGTATAGCATGGGTGTTAATGATAGCATTAGTTTTAAGTATAGTATGGGTGTAATGATAGCATTAGTTTTAAGTATAGCATGGGTGTTAATGATAGCATTAGTTTTAGGTATAGCATCAATTTAATGATAGCATTAGTTTTAAGTATAGCATGGATGTTAATGATAGCATTAGTTTTAAGTAGTGCATGAATGTTAATGATAGCATTAGTTTTAAGTATAGCATGGGTGTTAATGATAGCATTAGTTTTAAGTATAGCATGGTTGATAATGATAGCATTAGTTTTAAGTATAGCATGGGTGTTAATGATAACATTAGTTTTAAGTATAGTATGAGTATTAATGATAGCATTAGTTTTAAGTATAGCATGGGTGTTAAAGATTGCATTAGTTTTAAGTATATCATGGGTGTTAAAGATTGCATTAGTTTTAAGTATAGCATTGATGTTAATGATAGCATTAGTTTTAAGTATAGCATGGGTATTAATGATATCATTAGTTTTAAGTATAGCATGGGTGTTAATGATAGCATTAGTTTAAGTATAGCATGGATGTTAATGATAGCATGGGTGATAAGTATAGCATGGGTGTTAATGATAACATTAGTTATAAGTATAGCATGGGTGTTAATGATAGCATTAGTTTTAAGTATAGCATGGTTGATAATGATAGCATTAGTTTTAAGTATAGCATGGGTATTAATTATATCATTAGTTTTAAGTATAGCATGGGTGTTAATGATAACATTAGTTTTAAGTATAGTATGAGTATTAATGATAGCATTAGTTTTAAGTATATCATGGGTGTTAAAGATTGCATTAGTTTTAAGTATAGCATTGATGTTAATGATAGCATTAGTTTTAAGTATAGCATGGGTATTAATGATATCATTAGTTTTAAGTATAGCATGGGTGTTAATGATAGCATTAGTTTAAGTATAGCATGGATGTTAATGATAGCATGGGTGATAAGTATAGCATGGGTGTTAATGATAACATTAGTTATAAGTATAGCATGGGTGTTAATGATAGCATTAGTTTTAAGTATAGCATGGGTGTTAAAGATTGCATTAGTTTTAAGTATAGCATGGATGTTAATGATAGCATTAGTTTTAAGTATAACATGGGTGTTAATGTTAGCATTAGTTTTAAGTATAGCATGCATGCATTAACACCCATGGGTGTTAATGATAGCATTAGTTATAAGTATAGCATGGGTATTAATGATAGCATTACTTTTAGGTATAGCATGCATGCATTAACACCCATGGGTGTTAATGATAGCATTAGTTATAAGTATAGCATGGGTATTAATGATAGCATTACTTTTAGGTATAGCATAAATTTAATGTTAGCATTAGTTTTAAGTATAGAATGGGTTTTAATGATAGCATTAGTTTTAAGTATAGCATGGATGTTAATGATAGCATTAGTTTTAAGTATAGCATGGGTGTAATGATAGCATTAGTTTTAAGTATAGCATGGGTGTTAATGATAGCATTAGTTTTAAGTATAACATGGGTGTTAATGATAGCATTAGTTTTAAGTATAGCATGGGTGTAATGATAGCATTAGTTTTAAGAATAGCATGGGTGTTAATGATAGCATTAGTTTTATGTATAGCATCAATTTAATGATAGCATTAGTTTTAAGTATAGCATGGATGTTAATGATAGCATTAGTTTTAAGTAGTGCATGTATGTTAATGATAGCATTAGTTTTAAGTATAGCATGGGTGTTAATGATAGCATTAGTTTTAAGTATAGCATGGGTGTAATGATAGCATTAGTTTTAAGTATAGCATGGGTGTTAATGATAGCATTAGTTTTAGGTATAGCATCAATTTAATGATAGCATTAGTTTTAAGTATAGCATGGATGTTAATGATAGCATTAGTTTTAAGTAGTGCATGGATGTTAATGATAGCATTAGTTTAAGTATAGCATGGATGTTAATGATAGCATGGGTGATAAGTATAGCATGGGTGTTAATGATAGTATTAGTTTAAAGTATAGTATGTGTATTAATGATAGCATTAGTTATAAGTATAGCATGGGTATTAATGATAGCATTACTCTTAGGTATAGCATAAATTTAATGTTAGCATTACTTTTAAGTATAGCATGGATACTAATGATAGCATTAGTTTTAAGTATAGCATGGGTGTAATGATAGTATTAGTTTTAAGTATAGAATGGGTTTTAATGATAGCATTTATTTTAAGTATAGCATGGATACTAATGATAGCATTAGTTTTAAGTATAGTATGGATACTAATGATAGCATTAGTTTTAAGTATAGCATGGATGTTAATGATAGCATTAGTTTTAAGTATAGAATGGGTTTTAATGATAGCATTAGTTTTAAATATAGCATGGGTGTAATGATAGCATTAGTTTTAAGTATAGCATGGATATTAATGATAGCTTTAGTTTTAAGTATAGCATGGTTGATAATGATAGCATTAGTTTTAAGTATAGCATGGGTGTTAATGATAGTATTAGTTTAAAGTATAGTATGTGTATTAATGATAGCATTAGTTATAAGTATAGCATAGGGTATTAATGATAGCATTACTCTTAGGTATAGCATAAATTTAATGTTAGCATTACTTTTAAGTATAGCATGGATACTAATGATAGCATTAGTTTTAAGTATAGCATGGGTGTAATGATAGCATTAGTTTTAAGAATAGCATGGGTGTTAATGATAGCATTAGTTTTATGTATAGCATCAATTTAATGATAGCATTAGTTTTAAGTATAGCATGGATGTTAATGATAGCATTAGTTTTAAGTAGTGCATGTATGTTAATGATAGCATTAGTTTTAAGTATAGCATGGGTGTTAATGATAGCATTAGTTTTAAGTATAGCATGGGTGTAATGATAGCATTAGTTTTAAGTATAGCATGGGTGTTAATGATAGCATTAGTTTTAGGTATAGCATCAATTTAATGATAGCATTAGTTTTAAGTATAGCATGGATGTTAATGATAGCATTAGTTTTAAGTAGTGCATGGATGTTAATGATAGCATTAGTTTAAGTATAGCATGGATGTTAATGATAACATTAGTTATAAGTATAGCATGGATGTTAATGATAGTATTAGTTTAAAGTATAGTATGTGTATTAATGATAGCATTAGTTATAAGTATAGCATGGGTATTAATGATAGCATTACTCTTAGGTATAGCATAAATTTAATGTTAGCATTACTTTTAAGTATAGCATGGATACTAATGATAGCATTAGTTTTAAGTATATTATGGGTGTTAATGATAGCATTAGTTTTAAGTATAACATGGGTGTTAATGATAGCATTAGTTTTAAGTATAGCATGGGTGTAATGATAGCATTAGTTTTAAGAATAGCATGGGTGTTAATGATAGCATTAGTTTTAGGTATAGCATCAATTTAATGATAGCATTAGTTTTAAGTATAGCATGGATGTTAATGATAGCATTAGTTTTAAGTAGTGCATGTATGTTAATGATAGCATTAGTTTTAAGTATAGCATGGGTATTAATGATAGTATTAGTTTAAAGTATAGTATGTGTATTAATGATAGCATTAGTTTTAAGTATATCATGGGTGTTAATGATAGCATTAGTTTTAAGTATAACATGGGTGTAATGATAGCATTAGTTTTAAGTATAGCATGGGTGTTAATGATAGCATTAGTTTTAGATATAGCATCAATTTAATGATAGCATTAGTTTTAAGTATAGCATGGATGTTAATGATAGCATTAGTTTTAAGTAGTGCATGGATGTTAATGATAGCATTAGTTTTAAGTATAGCATGGGTGTAATGATAGCATTAGTTTTAAGTATAGCATGGGTGTTAATGATAGCATTAGTTTTAGGTATAGCATCAATTTAATGATAGCATTAGTTTTAAGTATAGCATGGATGTTAATGATAGCATTAGTTTTAAGTATAGCATGGGTGTTAATGATAGCATTAGTTTTAAGTATAGCATGGTTGATAATGATAGCATTAGTTTTAAGTATAGCATGGGTGTTAATGATAACATTAGTTTTAAGTATAGTATGAGTATTAATGATAGCATTAGTTTTAAGTATAGCATGGGTGTTAAAGATAGCATTAGTTTTAAGTATAGCATTGATGTTAATGATAGCATGGGTGATAAGTATAGCATGGATGTTAATGATAACATTAGTTATAAGTATAGCATGGGTGTTAATGATAGCATTAGTTTTAAGTATAGCATGGATGTTAATAATAGCATTAGTTTTAAGTATAGATGGGTGTTAATGATAGCATTAGTTTTAAGTATAACATGGGTGTTAATGATAGCATTAGTTTTAAGTATAGCATGTGTGTAATGATAGCATTAGTTTTAAGTATAGCATGGGTGTTAATGATAGCATTAGTTTTAGGTATAGCATAAATTTAATGATAGCATTAGTTTTAAGTATAGCATGGATGTTAATGATATCATTAGTTTTAAGTAGTGCATGGATGTTAATGATAGCATTAGTTTTAAGTATAGCATGGGTGTTAATGATAGCATTAGTTTTAAGTATAGTATGGGTGTAATGATAGCATTAGTTTTAAGTATAGCATGGGTGTTAATGATAGCATTAGTTTTAGGTATAGCATCAATGTAATGATAGCATTAGTTTTAAGTATAGCATGGATGTTAATGATAGCATTAGTTTTAAGTAGTGCATGAATGTTAATGATAGCATTAGTTTTAAGTATAGCATGGGTGTTAATGATAGCATTAGTTTTAAGTATAGCATGGTTGATAATGATAGCATTAGTTTTAAGTATAGCATGGGTGTTAATGATAACATTAGTTTTATGTATAGTATTGATGTTAATGATAGCATTAGTTTTAAGTATAGCATGGGTATTAATGATATCATTAGTTTTAAGTATAGCATGGGTGTTAATGATAGCATTAGTTTTAAGTATAGCATGGATGTTAATGATAGCATGGGTGATAAGTATAGCATGGGTGTTAATGATAACATTAGTTATAAGTATAGCATGGGTGTTAATGATAGCATTAGTTTTAAGTATAGCATGGGTGTTAAAGATTGCATTAGTTTTAAGTATAGCATGGATGTTAATGATAGCATTAGTTTTAAGTATAACATGGGTGTTAATGTTAGCATTAGTTTTAAGTATAGCATGCATGCATTAACACCCATGGGTGTTAATGTAGAGTATTAATGATAGCATTAGTTTTAAGTATAGCATGGTTGATAATGATAGCATTAGTTTTAAGTATAGCATGGATGTTAATGATAGCATGGGTGATAAGTATAGCATGGGTGTTAATGATAACATTAGTTATAAGTATAGCATGGGTGTTAATGATAGCATTAGTTTTAAGTATAGCATGGGTATTAATGATATCATTAGTTTTAGGTATAGCATGGATGTTAATGATAATATTAGTTTTAAGTATAGTATGGGTATTAATGATAGCATTAGTTTTAAGTATAGCAGTGGTGTTAAAGATTGCATTAGTTTTAAGTATAGCATGGATGTTAATGATATCATTAGTTTTAAGTATAACATGGGTGTTAATGTTAGCATTAGTTTTAAGTATAGCATGCATGCATTAACATCCATGGGTGTTAATGATAGCATTAGTTTTAAGTATAGATGGGTGTTAATGATAGTATTAGTTTTAAGTATAGTATGGGTATTAATGATAGCAGTAGTTTTAAGTATAGCATGGGTGTTAAAGATTGCATTAGTTTTAAGTATAGCATGGATGTTAATGATAGCATTAGTTTTAAGTATAGCATGGTAATAATGATATCATTAGTTTTAAGTATAGCATGGGTGTTAATGATAGCATTAGTTTTAAGTATAGCATGGATGTTAATGATAGCATGGGTGATAAGTATAGCATGCATGTTAATGATAACATTAGTTATAAGTATAGCATGGGTGTTAATGATAGCATTAGTTTTAAGTATAGCATGGATGTTAATAATAGCATTAGTTTTAAGTATAGATGGGTGTTAATGATAGCATTAGTTTTAAGTATAACATGGGTGTTAATGATAGCATTATTTTTAAGTATAGCATGTGTGTAATGATAGCATTAGTTTTAAGTATAGCATGGGTGTTAATGATAGCATTAGTTTTAGGTATAGCATAAATTTAATGATAGCATTAGTTTTAAGTATAGCATGGATGTTAATGATATCATTAGTTTTAAGTAGTGCATGGATGTTAATGATAGCATTAGTTTTAAGTATAGCATGGGTGTTAATGATAGCATTAGTTTTAAGTATAGTATGGGTGTAATGATAGCATTAGTTTTAAGTATAGCATGGGTGTTAATGATAGCATTAGTTTTAGGTATAGCATCAATTTAATGATAGCATTAGTTTTAAGTATAGCGTGGATGTTAATGATAGCATTAGTTTTAAGTAGTGCATGAATGTTAATGATAGCATTAGTTTTAAGTATAGCATGGGTGTTAATGATAGCATTAGTTTTAAGTATAGCATGGTTGATAATGATAGCATTAGTTTTAAGTATAGCATGGGTGTTAATGATAACATTAGTTTTAAGTATAGTATGAGTATTAATGATAGCATTAGTTTTAAGTATAGCATGGGTGTTAAAGATTGCATTAGTTTTAAGTATATCATGGGTGTTAAAGATTGCATTAGTTTTAAGTATAGCATTGATGTTAATGATAGCATTAGTTTTAAGTATAGCATGGGTATTAATGATATCATTAGTTTTAAGTATAGCATGGGTGTTAATGATAGCATTAGTTTAAGTATAGCATGGATGTTAATGATAGCATGGGTGATAAGTATAGCATGGGTGTTAATGATAACATTAGTTATAAGTATAGCATGGGTGTTAATGATAGCATTAGTTTTAAGTATAGCATGGTTGATAATGATAGCATTAGTTTTAAGTATAGCATGGGTATTAATTATATCATTAGTTTTAAGTATAGCATGGGTGTTAATGATAACATTAGTTTTAAGTATAGTATGAGTATTAATGATAGCATTAGTTTTAAGTATATCATGGGTGTTAAAGATTGCATTAGTTTTAAGTATAGCATTGATGTTAATGATAGCATTAGTTTTAAGTATAGCATGGGTATTAATGATATCATTAGTTTTAAGTATAGCATGGGTGTTAATGATAGCATTAGTTTAAGTATAGCATGGATGTTAATGATAGCATGGGTGATAAGTATAGCATGGGTGTTAATGATAACATTAGTTATAAGTATAGCATGGGTGTTAATGATAGCATTAGTTTTAAGTATAGCATGGGTGTTAAAGATTGCATTAGTTTTAAGTATAGCATGGATGTTAATGATAGCATTAGTTTTAAGTATAACATGGGTGTTAATGTTAGCATTAGTTTTAAGTATAGCATGCATGCATTAACACCCATGGGTGTTAATGATAGCATTAGTTATAAGTATAGCATGGGTATTAATGATAGCATTACTTTTAGGTATAGCATGCATGCATTAACACCCATGGGTGTTAATGATAGCATTAGTTATAAGTATAGCATGGGTATTAATGATAGCATTACTTTTAGGTATAGCATAAATTTAATGTTAGCATTAGTTTTAAGTATAGAATGGGTTTTAATGATAGCATTAGTTTTAAGTATAGCATGGATGTTAATGATAGCATTAGTTTTAAGTATAGCATGGGTGTAATGATAGCATTAGTTTTAAGTATAGCATGGGTGTTAATGATAGCATTAGTTTTAAGTATAACATGGGTGTTAATGATAGCATTAGTTTTAAGTATAGCATGGGTGTAATGATAGCATTAGTTTTAAGAATAGCATGGGTGTTAATGATAGCATTAGTTTTATGTATAGCATCAATTTAATGATAGCATTAGTTTTAAGTATAGCATGGATGTTAATGATAGCATTAGTTTTAAGTAGTGCATGTATGTTAATGATAGCATTAGTTTTAAGTATAGCATGGGTGTTAATGATAGCATTAGTTTTAAGTATAGCATGGGTGTAATGATAGCATTAGTTTTAAGTATAGCATGGGTGTTAATGATAGCATTAGTTTTAGGTATAGCATCAATTTAATGATAGCATTAGTTTTAAGTATAGCATGGATGTTAATGATAGCATTAGTTTTAAGTAGTGCATGGATGTTAATGATAGCATTAGTTTAAGTATAGCATGGATGTTAATGATAGCATGGGTGATAAGTATAGCATGGGTGTTAATGATAGTATTAGTTTAAAGTATAGTATGTGTATTAATGATAGCATTAGTTATAAGTATAGCATGGGTATTAATGATAGCATTACTCTTAGGTATAGCATAAATTTAATGTTAGCATTACTTTTAAGTATAGCATGGATACTAATGATAGCATTAGTTTTAAGTATAGCATGGGTGTAATGATAGTATTAGTTTTAAGTATAGAATGGGTTTTAATGATAGCATTTATTTTAAGTATAGCATGGATACTAATGATAGCATTAGTTTTAAGTATAGTATGGATACTAATGATAGCATTAGTTTTAAGTATAGCATGGATGTTAATGATAGCATTAGTTTTAAGTATAGAATGGGTTTTAATGATAGCATTAGTTTTAAATATAGCATGGGTGTAATGATAGCATTAGTTTTAAGTATAGCATGGATATTAATGATAGCTTTAGTTTTAAGTATAGCATGGTTGATAATGATAGCATTAGTTTTAAGTATAGCATGGGTGTTAATGATAGTATTAGTTTAAAGTATAGTATGTGTATTAATGATAGCATTAGTTATAAGTATAGCATAGGGTATTAATGATAGCATTACTCTTAGGTATAGCATAAATTTAATGTTAGCATTACTTTTAAGTATAGCATGGATACTAATGATAGCATTAGTTTTAAGTATAGCATGGGTGTAATGATAGCATTAGTTTTAAGAATAGCATGGGTGTTAATGATAGCATTAGTTTTATGTATAGCATCAATTTAATGATAGCATTAGTTTTAAGTATAGCATGGATGTTAATGATAGCATTAGTTTTAAGTAGTGCATGTATGTTAATGATAGCATTAGTTTTAAGTATAGCATGGGTGTTAATGATAGCATTAGTTTTAAGTATAGCATGGGTGTAATGATAGCATTAGTTTTAAGTATAGCATGGGTGTTAATGATAGCATTAGTTTTAGGTATAGCATCAATTTAATGATAGCATTAGTTTTAAGTATAGCATGGATGTTAATGATAGCATTAGTTTTAAGTAGTGCATGGATGTTAATGATAGCATTAGTTTAAGTATAGCATGGATGTTAATGATAACATTAGTTATAAGTATAGCATGGATGTTAATGATAGTATTAGTTTAAAGTATAGTATGTGTATTAATGATAGCATTAGTTATAAGTATAGCATGGGTATTAATGATAGCATTACTCTTAGGTATAGCATAAATTTAATGTTAGCATTACTTTTAAGTATAGCATGGATACTAATGATAGCATTAGTTTTAAGTATATTATGGGTGTTAATGATAGCATTAGTTTTAAGTATAACATGGGTGTTAATGATAGCATTAGTTTTAAGTATAGCATGGGTGTAATGATAGCATTAGTTTTAAGAATAGCATGGGTGTTAATGATAGCATTAGTTTTAGGTATAGCATCAATTTAATGATAGCATTAGTTTTAAGTATAGCATGGATGTTAATGATAGCATTAGTTTTAAGTAGTGCATGTATGTTAATGATAGCATTAGTTTTAAGTATAGCATGGGTATTAATGATAGTATTAGTTTAAAGTATAGTATGTGTATTAATGATAGCATTAGTTTTAAGTATATCATGGGTGTTAATGATAGCATTAGTTTTAAGTATAACATGGGTGTAATGATAGCATTAGTTTTAAGTATAGCATGGGTGTTAATGATAGCATTAGTTTTAGATATAGCATCAATTTAATGATAGCATTAGTTTTAAGTATAGCATGGATGTTAATGATAGCATTAGTTTTAAGTAGTGCATGGATGTTAATGATAGCATTAGTTTTAAGTATAGCATGGGTGTAATGATAGCATTAGTTTTAAGTATAGCATGGGTGTTAATGATAGCATTAGTTTTAGGTATAGCATCAATTTAATGATAGCATTAGTTTTAAGTATAGCATGGATGTTAATGATAGCATTAGTTTTAAGTATAGCATTAGTGTTAATGATAGCATTAGTTTTAAGTATAGCATGGTTGATAATGATAGCATTAGTTTTAAGTATAGCATGGGTGTTAATGATAACATTAGTTTTAAGTATAGTATGAGTATTAATGATAGCATTAGTTTTAAGTATAGCATGGGTGTTAAAGATAGCATTAGTTTTAAGTATAGCATTGATGTTAATGATAGCATGGGTGATAAGTATAGCATGGATGTTAATGATAACATTAGTTATAAGTATAGCATGGGTGTTAATGATAGCATTAGTTTTAAGTATAGCATGGATGTTAATAATAGCATTAGTTTTAAGTATAGATGGGTGTTAATGATAGCATTAGTTTTAAGTATAACATGGGTGTTAATGATAGCATTAGTTTTAAGTATAGCATGTGTGTAATGATAGCATTAGTTTTAAGTATAGCATGGGTGTTAATGATAGCATTAGTTTTAGGTATAGCATAAATTTAATGATAGCATTAGTTTTAAGTATAGCATGGATGTTAATGATATCATTAGTTTTAAGTAGTGCATGGATGTTAATGATAGCATTAGTTTTAAGTATAGCATGGGTGTTAATGATAGCATTAGTTTTAAGTATAGTATGGGTGTAATGATAGCATTAGTTTTAAGTATAGCATGGGTGTTAATGATAGCATTAGTTTTAGGTATAGCATCAATGTAATGATAGCATTAGTTTTAAGTATAGCATGGATGTTAATGATAGCATTAGTTTTAAGTAGTGCATGAATGTTAATGATAGCATTAGTTTTAAGTATAGCATGGGTGTTAATGATAGCATTAGTTTTAAGTATAGCATGGTTGATAATGATAGCATTAGTTTTAAGTATAGCATGGGTGTTAATGATAACATTAGTTTTATGTATAGTATTGATGTTAATGATAGCATTAGTTTTAAGTATAGCATGGGTATTAATGATATCATTAGTTTTAAGTATAGCATGGGTGTTAATGATAGCATTAGTTTTAAGTATAGCATGGATGTTAATGATAGCATGGGTGATAAGTATAGCATGGGTGTTAATGATAACATTAGTTATAAGTATAGCATGGGTGTTAATGATAGCATTAGTTTTAAGTATAGCATGGGTGTTAAAGATTGCATTAGTTTTAAGTATAGCATGGATGTTAATGATAGCATTAGTTTTAAGTATAACATGGGTGTTAATGTTAGCATTAGTTTTAAGTATAGCATGCATGCATTAACACCCATGGGTGTTAATGTAGAGTATTAATGATAGCATTAGTTTTAAGTATAGCATGGGTGTTAAAGATTGCATTAGTTTTAAGTATAGCATTGATGTTAATGATAGCATTAGTTTTAAGTATAGCATGGGTATTAATGATATCATTAGTTTTAAGTATAGCATGGGTGTTAATGATAGCATTAGTTTTAAGTATAGCATGGATGTTAATGATAGCATGGGTGATAAGTATAGCATGGGTGTTAATGATAACATTAGTTATAAGTATAGCATGGGTGTTAATGATAGCATTAGTTTTAAGTATAGCATGGGTGTTAAAGATTGCATTAGTTTTAAGTATAGCATGGATGTTAATGATAGCATTAGTTTTAAGTATAACATGGGTGTTAATGTTAGCATTAGTTTTAAGTATAGCATGCATGCATTAACACCCATGGGTGTTAATGATAGCATTAGTTATAAGTATAGCATGGGTATTAATGATAGAATTACTTTTAGGTATAGCATGCATGCATTAACACCCATGGGTGTTAATGATAGCATTAGTTATAAGTATAGCATGGGTATTAATGATAGCATTACTTTTAGGTATAGCATAAATTTAATGTTAGCATTAGTTTTAAGTATAGAATGGGTTTTAATGATAGCATTAGTTTTAAGTATAGCATGGATGTTAATGATAGCATTAGTTGTAAGTATAGCATGGGTGTAATGATAGCATTAGTTTTAAGTATAGCATGGGTGTTAATGATAGCATTAGTTTTAGGTATAGCATCAATTTAATGTTAGCATTAGTTTTTAGTTTAGCATGGATGTTAATGATAGCATTAGTTTTAAGTAGTGCATGGATTTTAATGATAGCATTAGTTTTAAGTATAGCATGGGTGTTAATGATAGCATTAGTTTTAAGTATAGCATGGATGTTAATGATAGCATTAGTTTTAAGTAGTGCATGGATTTTAATGATAGCATTAGTTTTAAGTATAGCATGGGTGTAATGATAGCATTAGTTTTAAGTATAGCATGGGTGTTAATGATAGCATTAGTTTTAGGTATAGCATCAATTTAATGTTAGCATTAGTTTTTAGTTTAGCATGGATGTTAATGATAGCATTAGTTTTAAGTAGTGCATGGATTTTAATGATAGCATTAGTTTTAAATATAGCATGGGTGTTAATTATAGCATTAGTTTTAGGTATAGCATAAATTTAATGTTAGCATTAGTTTTAAGTTTAGCATGGATGTTAATGATAGCATTAGTTTTAAGTAGTGCATGGATTTTAATGATAGCATTAGTTTTAAGTATAGCATGGGTGTTAATGATAGCATTAGTTTTAAGTATAGCATGGATGTTAATGATAAAATTAGTTTTAAATATAGCATAGGTGTAATGATAGCATTTGTTTTAAGTATAGCATGGATGTTAATGATAGCTTTAGTTTTAAGTATAGCATGGTTGATAATGATAGCATTAGTTTTAAGTATAGATGGGTGTTAATGATAGTATTAGTTTTAAGTATAGTATGGGTATTAATGATAGCATTAGTTTTAAGTATAGCATGGGTGTTAAAGATTGCATTAGTTTTAAGTATAGCATGGATGTTAATGATAGCATTAGTTTTAAGTATAGCATGGGTATTAATGATATCATTAGTTTTAAGTATAGCATGGGTGTTAATGATAGCATTAGTTTTAAGTATAGCATGGATGTTAATGATAGCATGGGTGATAAGTATAGCATGAATGTTAATGATAACATTAGTTATAAGTATAGCATGGGTGTTAATGATAGCATTAGTTTTAAGTATAGCATGGGTGTAATGATATTATTAGTTTTAAGTATAGCATGGGTGTTAATTATATCATTAGTTTTAAGTATAGCATGGATGTTAATGATATCATTAGTTTTAAGTATAGCATGGATGTTAATGATAGCATTAGTTTTAAGTATAGCATGGGTGTAATGATAGTATTAGTTTTAAGTATAGAATGGGTTTTAATGATAGCATTAGTTTTAAGTATAGCATGGATGTTAATGATAGCATGGGTGATAAGTATAGCATGAATGTTAATGATAACATTAGTTATAAGTATAGCATGGGTGTTAATGATAGCATTAGTTTTAAGTATAGCATGGGTGTAATGATATTATTAGTTTTAAGTATAGCATGGATGTTAATGATAGCATGGGTGATAAGTATAGCATGAATGTTAATGATAACATTAGTTATAAGTATAGCATGGGTGTTAATGATAGCATTAGTTTTAAGTATAGCATGGGTGTAATGATATTATTAGTTTTAAGTATAGCATGGGTGTTAATTATATCATTAGTTTTAAGTATAGCATGGATGTTAATGATATCATTAGTTTTAAGTATAGCATGGGTGTTAATGATAAAATTAGTTTTAAATATAGCATGGGTGTTAATGATAGCATTAGTTTTAGGTATAGCATAAATTTAATGTTAGCATTAGTTTTAAGTTTAGCATGGATGTTAATGATAGCATTAGTTTTAAGTAGTGCATGGATTTTAATGATAGCATTAGTTTTAAGTATAGCATGGGTGTAATGATATTATTAGTTTTAAGTATAGCATGGATACTAATGATAGCATTAGTTTTAAGTATAGCATGGATACTAATGATAGCATTAGTTTTAAGTATAGCATGGATGTTAATGATAGCATTAGTTTTAAGTATAGAATGGGTTTTAATGATAGCATTAGTTTTAAATATAGCATGGGTGTAATGATAGCATTAGTTTTAAGTATAGCATGGATATTAATGATAGCTTTAGTTTTAAGTATAGCATGGTTGATAATGATAGCATTAGTTTTAAGTATAGCATGGGTGTTAATGATAGTATTAGTTTAAAGTATAGTATGTGTATTAATGATAGCATTAGTTTTAAGTATATCACGGGTGTTAATGATAGCATTAGTTTTAAGTATAACATGGTTGATAATGATAGCATTAGTTTTAAGTATAGCATGGGTGTTAATGATAGTATTAGTTTAAAGTATAGTATGTGTATTAATGATAGCATTAGTTTTAAGTATAGAATGGGTTTTAATGATAGCATTAGTTTTAAATATAGCATGGGTGTAATGATAGCATTAGTTTTAAGTATAGCATGGATACTAATGATAGCATTAGTTTTAAGTATAGCATGGATGTTAATGATAGTATTAGTTTTAAGTATAGAATGGGTTTTAATGATAGCATTAGTTTTAAATATAGCATGGGTGTAATGATAGCATTAGTTTTAAGTATAGCATGGATGTTAATGATAGCTTTAGTTTTAAGTATAGCATGGTTGATAATGATAGCATTAGTTTTAAGTATAGCATGGGTATTAATGATAGTATTAGTTTAAAGTATAGTATGTGTATTAATGATAGCATTAGTTTTAAGTATATCATGGGTGTTAATGATAGCATTAGTTTTAAGTATAACATGGGTGTTAATGATAGCATTAGTTTTAAGTATAGCATGGGTGTAATGATAGCATTAGTTTTAAGTATAGCATGGGTGTTAATGATAGCATTAGTTTTAGATATAGCATCAATTTAATGATAGCATTAGTTTTAAGTATAGCATGGATGTTAATGATAGCATTAGTTTTAAGTAGTGCATGGATGTTAATGATAGCATTAGTTTTAAGTATAGCATGGGTGTAATGATAGCATTAGTTTTAAGTATAGCATGGGTGTTAATGATAGCATTAGTTTTAGGTATAGCATCAATTTAATGATAGCATTAGTTTTAAGTATAGCATGGATGTTAATGATAGCATTAGTTTTAAGTAGTGCATGGATGTTAATAATAGCATTAGTTTTAAGTATAGATGGGTGTTAATGATAGTATTAGTTTAAAGTATAGTATGTGTATTAATGATAGTATTAGTTTTAAGTATAGCATGGGTGTTAAAGATTGCATTAGTTTTAAGTATAGCATGTATGTTAATGATAGCATGGGTGATAAGTATAGCATGGATGTTAATGATAACATTAGTTATAAGTATAGCATGGGTGTTAATGATAGCATTAGTTTTAAGTATAGCATGGATGTTAATAATAGCATTAGTTTTAAGTATAGATGGGTGTTAATGATAGTATTAGTTTTAAGTATAGTATGGGTATTAATGATAGCATTAGTTTTAAGTATAGCATGGGTGTTAAAGATTGCATTAGATTTAAGTATAGCATGGTTGTTAATGATAGCATTAGTTTTAAGTATAGCATGGGTATTAATGATATCATTAGTTTTAAGTATAGCATGGGTGTTAATGATAGCATTAGTTTTAAGTATAGCATGGATGTTAATGATAGCATGGGTGATAAGTATAGCATGGATGTTAATGATAACATTAGTTATAATTATAGCATGGGTGTTAATGATAGCATTAGTTTTAAGTATAGCATGGATGTTAATAATAGCATTAGTTTTAAGTATAGCATGGGTGTAATGATAGCATTAGTTTTAAGTATAGCATGGGTATTAATGATAGCATTACTTTTAGGTATAGCATAAATTTAATGTTAGCATTACTTTTAAGTATAGCATGGATACTAATGATAGCATTACTTTTAAGTATAGCATGGATACTAATGATAGCATTAGTTTTAAGTATATTATGGGTGTTAATGATAGCATTAGTTTTAAGTATAACATGGGTGTTAATGATAGCATTAGTTTTAAGTATAGCATGGGTGTAATGATATTATTAGTTTTAAGTATAGAATGGGTGTTAATGATAGCATTAGTTTTAAGTATAGCATTGGTGTTAATTATATAATTAGTTTTAAGTATAGCATGGATGTTAATAATAGCATTAGTTTTAAGTATAGCATGGGTGTAATGATATTATTAGTTTTAAGTATAGAATGGGTGTTAATGATAGCATTAGTTTTAAGTATAGCATGGGTGTTAATTATATAATTAGTTTTAAGTATAGCATGGATGTTAATAATAGCATTAGTTTTAAGTATAGCATGGGTGTAATGATATTATTAGTTTTAAGTATAGAATGGGTGTTAATGATAGCATTAGTTTTAAGTATAGCATTGGTGTTAAAGATTGCATTAGTTTTAAGTATAGCATTGATGTTAATGATAGCATTAGTTTTAAGTATAGCATGGGTATTAATGATATCATTAGTTTTAAGTATAGCATGGGTGTTAATGATAGCATTAGTTTTAAGTAATGCATGGATGTTAATGATAGCATGGGTGATAAGTATAGCATGGGTGTTAATGATAACATTAGTTATAAGTATAGCATGGGTGTTAATGATAGCATTAGTTTTAAGTATAGCATGGGTATTAATGATATCATTAGTTTTAGGTATAGCATGGATACTAATGATAGCATTAGTTTTAAGTATATTATGGGTGTTAATGATAGCATTAGTTTTAAGTATAACATGGGTGTTAATGATAGCATTAGTTTTAAGTATAGCATGGGTGTAATGATAGCATTAGTTTTAAGTATAGCATGGGTGTTAATGATAGCATTAGTTTTAGATATATCATAAATTTAATGTTAGCATTAGTTTTAAGTATAGCATGGGTGTTAATGATAGTATTAGTTTAAAGTATAGTATGTGTATTAATGATAGCATTAGTTTTAAGTATAGCATGGGTGTTAAAGATTGCATTAGTTTTAAGTATAGCATGGATGTTAATGATAGCATGGGTGATAAGTATAGCATGGATGTTAATGATAACATTAGTTATAAGTATAGCATGGGTGTTAATGATAGCATTAGTTTTAAGTATAGCATGGATGTTAATAATAGCATTAGTTTTAAGTATAGATGGGTGTTAATGATAGTATTAGTTTTAAGTATAGTATGGGTATTAATGATAGCATTAGTTTTAAGTATAGCATGGGTGTTAAAGATTGCATTAGTTTTAAGTATAGCATGGTTGTTAATGATAGCATTAGTTTTAAGTATAGCATGGGTGTTAAAGATTGCATTAGTTTTAAGTATAGCATGGTTGTTAATGATAGCATTAGTTTTAAGTATAGCATGGATACTAATGATAGCATTACTTTTAAGTATAGCATGGATACTAATGATAGCATTAGTTTTAAGTATATTATGGGTGTTAATGATAGCATTAGTTTTAAGTATAACATGGGTGTTAATGATAGCATTAGTTTTAAGTATAGCATGGGTGTAATGATAGCATTAGTTTTAAGTATAGCATGGGTGTTAATGATAGCATTAGTTGTAGGTATAGCATCAATTTAATGATAGCAGTAGTTTTAAGTATAGCATGGATGTTAATGATAACATTAGTTTTAAGTAGTGCATGGATGTTAATGATAGCATTAGTTTTAAGTATAGCATGGGTGTTAATGATAGCATTAGTTTTAAGTATAGCATGGGTATAATGATAGCATTAGTTTTAAGTATAGCATGGGTGTTAATGATAGCATTAGTTTTAGGTATAGCATCAATTTAATGATAGCATTAGTTTTAAGTATAGCATGGATGTTAATGATAGCATTAGTTTTAAGTATAGCATGGGTATTAATGATATCATTAGTTTTAGGTATAGCATGGATGTTAATGATAGCATTAGTTTTAAGTATAACATGGGTGTTAATGATAGTATTAGTTTAAAGTATAGTATGTGTATTAATGATAGCATTAGTTTTAAGTATATCACGGGTGTTAATGATAGCATTAGTTTTAAGTATAACATGGTTGATAATGATAGCATTAGTTTTAAGTATAGCATGGGTGTTAATGATAGTATTAGTTTAAAGTATAGTATGTGTATTAATGATAGCATTAGTTTTAAGTATAGAATGGGTTTTAATGATAGCATTAGTTTTAAATATAGCATGGGTGTAATGATAGCATTAGTTTTAAGTATAGCATGGATACTAATGATAGCATTAGTTTTAAGTATAGCATGGATGTTAATGATAGCATTAGTTTTAAGTATAGAATGGGTTTTAATGATAGCATTAGTTTTAAATATAGCATGGGTGTAATGATAGCATTAGTTTTAAGTATAGCATGGATGTTAATGATAGCTTTAGTTTTAAGTATAGCATGGTTGATAATGATAGCATTAGTTTTAAGTATAGCATGGGTATTAATGATAGTATTAGTTTAAAGTATAGTATGTGTATTAATGATAGCATTAGTTTTAAGTATATCATGGGTGTTAATGATAGCATTAGTTTTAAGTATAACATGGGTGTTAATGATAGCATTAGTTTTAAGTATAGCATGGGTGTAATGATAGCATTAGTTTTAAGTATAGCATGGGTGTTAATGATAGCATTAGTTTTAGATATAGCATCAATTTAATGATAGCATTAGTTTTAAGTATAGCATGGATGTTAATGATAGCATTAGTTTTAAGTAGTGCATGGATGTTAATGATAGCATTAGTTTTAAGTATAGCATGGGTGTAATGATAGCATTAGTTTTAAGTATAGCATGGGTGTTAATGATAGCATTAGTTTTAGGTATAGCATCAATTTAATGATAGCATTAGTTTTAAGTATAGCATGGATGTTAATGATAGCATTAGTTTTAAGTAGTGCATGGATGTTAATAATAGCATTAGTTTTAAGTATAGATGGGTGTTAATGATAGTATTAGTTTAAAGTATAGTATGTGTATTAATGATAGTATTAGTTTTAAGTATAGCATGGGTGTTAAAGATTGCATTAGTTTTAAGTATAGCATGGATGTTAATGATAGCATGGGTGATAAGTATAGCATGGATGTTAATGATAACATTAGTTATAAGTATAGCATGGGTGTTAATGATAGCATTAGTTTTAAGTATAGCATGGATGTTAATAATAGCATTAGTTTTAAGTATAGATGGGTGTTAATGATAGTATTAGTTTTAAGTATAGTATGGGTATTAATGATAGCATTAGTTTTAAGTATAGCATGGGTGTTAAAGATTGCATTAGATTTAAGTATAGCATGGTTGTTAATGATAGCATTAGTTTTAAGTATAGCATGGGTATTAATGATATCATTAGTTTTAAGTATAGCATGGGTGTTAATGATAGCATTAGTTTTAAGTATAGCATGGATGTTAATGATAGCATGGGTGATAAGTATAGCATGGATGTTAATGATAACATTAGTTATAATTATAGCATGGGTGTTAATGATAGCATTAGTTTTAAGTATAGCATGGATGTTAATAATAGCATTAGTTTTAAGTATAGCATGGGTGTAATGATAGCATTAGTTTTAAGTATAGCATGGGTATTAATGATAGCATTACTTTTAGGTATAGCATAAATTTAATGTTAGCATTACTTTTAAGTATAGCATGGATACTAATGATAGCATTACTTTTAAGTATAGCATGGATACTAATGATAGCATTAGTTTTAAGTATATTATGGGTGTTAATGATAGCATTAGTTTTAAGTATAACATGGGTGTTAATGATAGCATTAGTTTTAAGTATAGCATGGGTGTAATGATATTATTAGTTTTAAGTATAGAATGGGTGTTAATGATAGCATTAGTTTTAAGTATAGCATTGGTGTTAATTATATAATTAGTTTTAAGTATAGCATGGATGTTAATAATAGCATTAGTTTTAAGTATAGCATGGGTGTAATGATATTATTAGTTTTAAGTATAGAATGGGTGTTAATGATAGCATTAGTTTTAAGTATAGCATGGGTGTTAATTATATAATTAGTTTTAAGTATAGCATGGATGTTAATAATAGCATTAGTTTTAAGTATAGCATGGGTGTAATGATATTATTAGTTTTAAGTATAGAATGGGTGTTAATGATAGCATTAGTTTTAAGTATAGCATTGGTGTTAAAGATTGCATTAGTTTTAAGTATAGCATTGATGTTAATGATAGCATTAGTTTTAAGTATAGCATGGGTATTAATGATATCATTAGTTTTAAGTATAGCATGGGTGTTAATGATAGCATTAGTTTTAAGTAATGCATGGATGTTAATGATAGCATGGGTGATAAGTATAGCATGGGTGTTAATGATAACATTAGTTATAAGTATAGCATGGGTGTTAATGATAGCATTAGTTTTAAGTATAGCATGGGTATTAATGATATCATTAGTTTTAGGTATAGCATGGATACTAATGATAGCATTAGTTTTAAGTATATTATGGGTGTTAATGATAGCATTAGTTTTAAGTATAACATGGGTGTTAATGATAGCATTAGTTTTAAGTATAGCATGGGTGTAATGATAGCATTAGTTTTAAGTATAGCATGGGTGTTAATGATAGCATTAGTTTTAGATATATCATAAATTTAATGTTAGCATTAGTTTTAAGTATAGCATGGGTGTTAATGATAGTATTAGTTTAAAGTATAGTATGTGTATTAATGATAGCATTAGTTTTAAGTATAGCATGGGTGTTAAAGATTGCATTAGTTTTAAGTATAGCATGGATGTTAATGATAGCATGGGTGATAAGTATAGCATGGATGTTAATGATAACATTAGTTATAAGTATAGCATGGGTGTTAATGATAGCATTAGTTTTAAGTATAGCATGGATGTTAATAATAGCATTAGTTTTAAGTATAGATGGGTGTTAATGATAGTATTAGTTTTAAGTATAGTATGGGTATTAATGATAGCATTAGTTTTAAGTATAGCATGGGTGTTAAAGATTGCATTAGTTTTAAGTATAGCATGGTTGTTAATGATAGCATTAGGTTTAAGTATAGCATGGGTATTAATGATATCATTAGTTTTAAGTATAGCATGGGTGTTAATGATAGCATTAGTTTTAAGTATAGCATGGATGTTAATGATAGCATGGGTGATAAGTATAGCATGGATGTTAATGATAACATTAGTTATAAGTATAGCATGGGTGTTAATGATAGCATTAGTTTTAAGTATAGCATGGATGTTAATAATAGCATTAGTTTTAAGTATAGCATGGGTGTAATGATAGCATTAGTTTTAAGTATAGCATGGGTATTAATGATAGCATTACTTTTAGGTATAGCATAAATTTAATGTTAGCATTACTTTTAAGTATAGCATGGATACTAATGATAGCATTACTTTTAAGTATAGCATGGATACTAATGATAGCATTAGTTTTAAGTATATTATGGGTGTTAATGATAGCATTAGTTTTAAGTATAGCATGGGTGTTAAAGATTGCATTAGTTTTAAGTATAGCATGGTTGTTAATGATAGCATTAGTTTTAAGTATAGCATGGGTATTAATGATATCATTAGTTTTAAGTATAGCATGGATACTAATGATAGCATTACTTTTAAGTATAGCATGGATACTAATGATAGCATTAGTTTTAAGTATATTATGGGTGTTAATGATAGCATTAGTTTTAAGTATAACATGGGTGTTAATGATAGCATTAGTTTTAAGTATAGCATGGGTGTAATGATATTATTAGTTTTAAGTATAGAATGGGTGTTAATGATAGCATTAGTTTTAAGTATAGCATGGGTGTTAAAGATTGCATTAGATTTAAGTATAGCATGGTTGTTAATGATAGCATTAGTTTTAAGTATAGCATGGGTATTAATGATATCATTAGTTTTAAGTATAGCATGGGTGTTAATGATAGCATTAGTTTTAAGTATAGCATGGATGTTAATGATAGCATGGGTGATAAGTATAGCATGGATGTTAATGATAACATTAGTTATAATTATAGCATGGGTGTTAATGATAGCATTAGTTTTAAGTATAGCATGGATGTTAATAATAGCATTAGTTTTAAGTATAGCATGGGTGTAATGATAGCATTAGTTTTAAGTATAGCATGGGTATTAATGATAGCATTACTTTTAGGTATAGCATAAATTTAATGTTAGCATTACTTTTAAGTATAGCATGGATACTAATGATAGCATTACTTTTAAGTATAGCATGGATACTAATGATAGCATTAGTTTTAAGTATATTATGGGTGTTAATGATAGCATTAGTTTTAAGTATAACATGGGTGTTAATGATAGCATTAGTTTTAAGTATAGCATGGGTGTAATGATATTATTAGTTTTAAGTATAGAATGGGTGTTAATGATAGCATTAGTTTTAAGTATAGCATGGGTGTTAATTATATAATTAGTTTTAAGTATAGCATGGATGTTAATAATAGCATTAGTTTTAAGTATAGCATGGGTGTAATGATATTATTAGTTTTAAGTATAGAATGGGTGTTAATGATAGCATTAGTTTTAAGTATAGCATGGGTGTTAATTATATAATTAGTTTTAAGTATAGCATGGATGTTAATAATAGCATTAGTTTTAAGTATAGCATGGATGTTAATAATAGCATTAGTTTTAAGTATAGCATGGGTGTAATGATAGCATTAGTTTTAAGTATAGCATGGGTATTAATGATAGCATTAGTTTTAAGTATAGCATGGGTGTTAAAGATTGCATTAGTTTTAAGTATAGCATGGATGTTAATGATAGCATGGGTGATAAGTATAGCATGTATGTTAATGATAACATTAGTTATAAGTATAGCATGGGTGTTAATGATAGCATTAGTTTTAAGTATAGCATGGATGTTAATAATAGCATTAGTTTTAAGTATAGATGGGTGTTAATGATAGTATTAGTTTTAAGTATAGTATGGGTATTAATGATAGCATTAGTTTTAAGTATAGCATGGGTGTTAAAGATTGCATTAGTTTTAAGTATAGCATGGTTGTTAATGATAGCATTAGTTTTAAGTATAGCATGGGTATTAATGATATCATTAGTTTTAAGTATAGCATGGGTGTTAATGATAGCATTAGTTTTAAGTATAGCATGGATGTTAATGATAGCATGGGTGATAAGTATAGCATGGATGTTAATGATAACATTAGTTATAATTATAGCATGGGTGTTAATGATAGCATTAGTTTTAAGTATAGCATGGATGTTAATAATAGCATTAGTTTTAAGTATAGCATGGGTGTAATGATAGCATTAGTTTTAAGTATAGCATGGGTATTAATGATAGCATTACTTTTAGGTATAGCATAAATTTAATGTTAGCATTACTTTTAAGTATAGCATGGATACTAATGATAGCATTACTTTTAAGTATAGCATGGATACTAATGATAGCATTAGTTTTAAGTATATTATGGGTGTTAATGATAGCATTAGTTTTAAGTATAACATGGGTGTTAATGATAGCATTAGTTTTAAGTATAGCATGGGTGTAATGATATTATTAGTTTTAAGTATAGAATGGGTGTTAATGATAGCATTAGTTTTAAGTATAGCATGGGTGTTAAAGATTGCATTAGATTTAAGTATAGCATGGTTGTTAATGATAGCATTAGTTTTAAGTATAGCATGGGTATTAATGATATCATTAGTTTTAAGTATAGCATGGGTGTTAATGATAGCATTAGTTTTAAGTATAGCATGGATGTTAATGATAGCATGGGTGATAAGTATAGCATGGATGTTAATGATAACATTAGTTATAATTATAGCATGGGTGTTAATGATAGCATTAGTTTTAAGTATAGCATGGATGTTAATAATAGCATTAGTTTTAAGTATAGCATGGGTGTAATGATAGCATTAGTTTTAAGTATAGCATGGGTATTAATGATAGCATTACTTTTAGGTATAGCATAAATTTAATGTTAGCATTACTTTTAAGTATAGCATGGATACTAATGATAGCATTACTTTTAAGTATAGCATGGATACTAATGATAGCATTAGTTTTAAGTATATTATGGGTGTTAATGATAGCATTAGTTTTAAGTATAACATGGGTGTTAATGATAGCATTAGTTTTAAGTATAGCATGGGTGTAATGATATTATTAGTTTTAAGTATAGAATGGGTGTTAATGATAGCATTAGTTTTAAGTATAGCATGGGTGTTAATTATATAATTAGTTTTAAGTATAGCATGGATGTTAATAATAGCATTAGTTTTAAGTATAGCATGGGTGTAATGATATTATTAGTTTTAAGTATAGAATGGGTGTTAATGATAGCATTAGTTTTAAGTATAGCATGGGTGTTAATTATATAATTAGTTTTAAGTATAGCATGGATGTTAATAATAGCATTAGTTTTAAGTATAGCATGGGTGTAATGATATTATTAGTTTTAAGTATAGAATGGGTGTTAATGATAGCATTAGTTTTAAGTATAGCATGGGTGTTAAAGATTGCATTAGTTTTAAGTATAGCATTGATGTTAATGATAGCATTAGTTTTAAGTATAGCATGGGTATTAATGATATCATTAGTTTTAAGTATAGCATGGGTGTTAATGATAGCATTAGTTTTAAGTAATGCATGGATGTTAATGATAGCATGGGTGATAAGTATAGCATGGGTGTTAATGATAACATTAGTTATAAGTATAGCATGGGTGTTAATGATAGCATTAGTTTTAAGTATAGCATGGGTATTAATGATATCATTAGTTTTAGGTATAGCATGGATACTAATGATAGCATTAGTTTTAAGTATATTATGGGTGTTAATGATAGCATTAGTTTTAAGTATAACATGGGTGTTAATGATAGCATTAGTTTTAAGTATAGCATGGGTGTAATGATAGCATTAGTTTTAAGTATAGCATGGGTGTTAATGATAGCATTAGTTTTAGATATATCATAAATTTAATGTTAGCATTAGTTTTAAGTATAGCATGGGTGTTAATGATAGTATTAGTTTAAAGTATAGTATGTGTATTAATGATAGCATTAGTTTTAAGTATAGCATGGGTGTTAAAGATTACATTAGTTTTAAGTATAGCATGGATGTTAATGATAGCATGGGTGATAAGTATAGCATGGATGTTAATGATAACATTAGTTATAAGTATAGCATGGGTGTTAATGATAGCATTAGTTTTAAGTATAGCATGGATGTTAATAATAGCATTAGTTTTAAGTATAGATGGGTGTTAATGATAGTATTAGTTTTAAGTATAGTATGGGTATTAATGATAGCATTAGTTTTAAGTATAGCATGGGTGTTAAAGATTGCATTAGTTTTAAGTATAGCATGGTTGTTAATGATAGCATTAGTTTTAAGTATAGCATGGGTATTAATGATATCATTAGTTTTAAGTATAGCATGGGTGTTAATGATAGCATTAGTTTTAAGTATAGCATGGATGTTAATGATAGCATGGGTGATAAGTATAGCATGGATGTTAATGATAACATTAGTTATAAGTATAGCATGGATGTTAATGATAGCATTAGTTTTAAGTATAGCATGGATGTTAATAATAGCATTAGTTTTAAGTATAGCATGGGTGTAATGATAGCATTAGTTTTAAGTATAGCATGGGTATTAATGATAGCATTACTTTTAGGTATAGCATAAATTTAATGTTAGCATTACTTTTAAGTATAGCATGGATACTAATGATAGCATTACTTTTAAGTATAGCATGGATACTAATGATAGCATTAGTTTTAAGTATATTATGGGTGTTAATGATAGCATTAGTTTTAAGTATAGCATGGGTGTTAAAGATTGCATTAGTTTTAAGTATAGCATGGTTGTTAATGATAGCATTAGTTTTAAGTATAGCATGGGTATTAATGATATCATTAGTTTTAAGTATAGCATGGGTGTTAATGATAGCATTAGTTTTAAGTATAGCATGGATGTTAATAATAGCATTAGTTTTAAGTATAGCATGGGTGTAATGATATTATTAGTTTTAAGTATAGAATGGGTGTTAATGATAGCATTAGTTTTAAGTATAGCATGGGTGTTAATTATATAATTAGTTTTAAGTATAGCATGGATGTTAATAATAGCATTAGTTTTAAGTATAGCATGGGTGTAATGATATTATTAGTTTTAAGTATAGAATGGGTGTTAATGATAGCATTAGTTTTAAGTATAGCATGGGTGTTAAAGATTGCATTAGTTTTAAGTATAGCATTGATGTTAATGATAGCATTAGTTTTAAGTATAGCATGGGTATTAATGATATCATTAGTTTTAAGTATAGCATGGGTGTTAATGATAGCATTAGTTTTAAGTAATGCATGGATGTTAATGATAGCATGGGTGATAAGTATAGCATGGGTGTTAATGATAACATTAGTTATAAGTATAGCATGTGTGTTAATGATAGCATTAGTTTTAAGTATAGCATGGGTATTAATGATATCATTAGTTTTAGGTATAGCATGGATACTAATGATAGCATTAGTTTTAAGTATATTATGGGTGTTAATGATAGCATTAGTTTTAAGTATAACATGGGTGTTAATGATAGCATTAGTTTTAAGTATAGCATGGGTGTAATGATAGCATTAGTTTTAAGTATAGCATGGGTGTTAATGATAGCATTAGTTTTAGATATATCATAAATGTAATGTTAGCATTAGTTTTAAGTATAGCATGGGTGTTAATGATAGTATTAGTTTAAAGTATAGTATGTGTATTAATGATAGCATTAGTTTTAAGTATAGCATGGGTGTTAAAGATTGCATTAGTTTTAAGTATAGCATGGATGTTAATGATAGAATGGGTGATAAGTATAGCATGGATGTTAATGATAACATTAGTTATAAGTATAGCATGGGTGTTAATGATAGCATTAGTTTTAAGTATAGCATGGATGTTAATGATAGCATTAGTTTTAAGTATAACATGGGTGTTAATGTTAGCATTACTTTTAAGTATAGCATGGATACTAATGATAGCATTAGTTTTAAGTATATTATGGGTGTTAATGATAGCATTAGTTTTAAGTATAACATGGGTGTTAATGATAGCATTAGTTTTAAGTATAGCATGGGTATTAATGATATCATTAGTCTTAGGTATAGCATGGATGTTAATGATAGCATTTGTTTTAAGTATAACATGGGTGTTAATGTTAGCATTACTTTTAAGTATAGCATGGATACTAATGATAGCATTAGTTTTAAGTATATTATGGGTGTTAATGATAGCATTAGTTTTAAGTATAACATGGGTGTTAATGATAGCATTAGTTTTAAGTATAGCATGGGTGTAATGATAGCATTAGTTTTAAGTATAGCATGGGTGTTAATGATAGCATTAGTTTTAGATATATCATAAATTTAATGTTAGCATTAGTTTTAAGTATAGCATGGGTGTTAATGATAGTATTAGTTTAAAGTATAGTATGTGTATTAATGATAGTATTAGTTTTAAGTATAGCATGGGTGTTAAAGATTGCATTAGTTTTAAGTATAGCATGGATGTTAATGATAGCATGGGTGATAAGTATAGCATGGATGTTAATGATAACATTAGTTATAAGTATAGCATGGGTGTTAATGATAGCATTAGTTTTAAGTATAGCATGGATGTTAATAATAGCATTAGTTTTAAGTATAGATGGGTGTTAATGATAGTATTAGTTTTAAGTATAGTATGGGTATTAATGATAGCATTAGTTTTAAGTATAGCATGGGTGTTAAAGATTGCATTAGATTTAAGTATAGCATGGTTGTTAATGATAGCATTAGTTTTAAGTATAGCATGGGTATTAATGATATCATTAGTTTTAAGTATAGCATGGGTGTTAATGATAGCATTAGTTTTAAGTATAGCATGGATGTTAATGATAGCATGGGTGATAAGTATAGCATGGATGTTAATGATAACATTAGTTATAATTATAGCATGGGTGTTAATGATAGCATTAGTTTTAAGTATAGCATGGATGTTAATAATAGCATTAGTTTTAAGTATAGCATGGGTGTAATGATAGCATTAGTTTTAAGTATAGCATGGGTATTAATGATAGCATTACTTTTAGGTATAGCATAAATTTAATGTTAGCATTACTTTTAAGTATAGCATGGATACTAATGATAGCATTACTTTTAAGTATAGCATGGATACTAATGATAGCATTAGTTTTAAGTATATTATGGGTGTTAATGATAGCATTAGTTTTAAGTATAACATGGGTGTTAATGATAGCATTAGTTTTAAGTATAGCATGGGTGTAATGATATTATTAGTTTTAAGTATAGAATGGGTGTTAATGATAGCATTAGTTTTAAGTATAGCATGGGTGTTAATTATATAATTAGTTTTAAGTATAGCATGGATGTTAATAATAGCATTAGTTTTAAGTATAGCATGGGTGTAATGATATTATTAGTTTTAAGTATAGAATGGGTGTTAATGATAGCATTAGTTTTAAGTATAGCATGGGTGTTAATTATATAATTAGTTTTAAGTATAGCATGGATGTTAATAATAGCATTAGTTTTAAGTATAGCATGGGTGTAATGATATTATTAGTTTTAAGTATAGAATGGGTGTTAATGATAGCATTAGTTTTAAGTATAGCATGGGTGTTAAAGATTGCATTAGTTTTAAGTATAGCATTGATGTTAATGATAGCATTAGTTTTAAGTATAGCATGGGTATTAATGATATCATTAGTTTTAAGTATAGCATGGGTGTTAATGATAGCATTAGTTTTAAGTAATGCATGGATGTTAATGATAGCATGGGTGATAAGTATAGCATGGGTGTTAATGATAACATTAGTTATAAGTATAGCATGGGTGTTAATGATAGCATTAGTTTTAAGTATAGCATGGGTATTAATGATATCATTAGTTTTAGGTATAGCATGGATACTAATGATAGCATTAGTTTTAAGTATATTATGGGTGTTAATGATAGCATTAGTTTTAAGTATAACATGGGTGTTAATGATAGCATTAGTTTTAAGTATAGCATGGGTGTAATGATAGCATTAGTTTTAAGTATAGCATGGGTGTTAATGATAGCATTAGTTTTAGATATATCATAAATTTAATGTTAGCATTAGTTTTAAGTATAGCATGGGTGTTAATGATAGTATTAGTTTAAAGTATAGTATGTGTATTAATGATAGCATTAGTTTTAAGTATAGCATGGGTGTTAAAGATTGCATTAGTTTTAAGTATAGCATGGATGTTAATGATAGCATGGGTGATAAGTATAGCATGGATGTTAATGATAACATTAGTTATAAGTATAGCATGGGTGTTAATGATAGCATTAGTTTTAAGTATAGCATGGATGTTAATAATAGCATTAGTTTTAAGTATAGATGGGTGTTAATGATAGTATTAGTTTTAAGTATAGTATGGGTATTAATGATAGCATTAGTTTTAAGTATAGCATGGGTGTTAAAGATTGCATTAGTTTTAGTATAGCATGGTTGTTAATGATAGCATTAGTTTTAAGTATAGCATGGGTATTAATGATATCATTAGTTTTAAGTATAGCATGGGTGTTAATGATAGCATTAGTTTTAAGTATAGCATGGATGTTAATGATAGCATGGGTGATAAGTATAGCATGGATGTTAATGATAACATTAGTTATAAGTATAGCATGGGTGTTAATGATAGCATTAGTTTTAAGTATAGCATGGATGTTAATAATAGCATTAGTTTTAAGTATAGCATGGGTGTAATGATAGCATTAGTTTTAAGTATAGCATGGGTATTAATGATAGCATTACTTTTAGGTATAGCATAAATTTAATGTTAGCATTACTTTTAAGTATAGCATGGATACTAATGATAGCATTACTTTTAAGTATAGCATGGATACTAATGATAGCATTAGTTTTAAGTATATTATGGGTGTTAATGATAGCATTAGTTTTAAGTATAGCATGGGTGTTAAAGATTGCATTAGTTTTAAGTATAGCATGGTTGTTAATGATAGCATTAGTTTTAAGTATAGCATGGGTATTAATGATATCATTAGTTTTAAGTATAGCATGGATACTAATGATAGCATTACTTTTAAGTATAGCATGGATACTAATGATAGCATTAGTTTTAAGTATATTATGGGTGTTAATGATAGCATTAGTTTTAAGTATAACATGGGTGTTAATGATAGCATTAGTTTTAAGTATAGCATGGGTGTAATGATAGCATTAGTTTTAAGTATAGCATGGGTGTTAATGATAGCATTAGTTGTAGGTATAGCATCAATTTAATGATAGCAGTAGTTTTAAGTATAGCATGGATGTTAATGATAACATTAGTTTTAAGTAGTGCATGGATGTTAATGATAGCATTAGTTTTAAGTATAGCATGGGTGTTAATGATAGCATTAGTTTTAAGTATAGCATGGGTATAATGATAGCATTAGTTTTAAGTATAGCATGGGTGTTAATGATAGCATTAGTTTTAGGTATAGCATCAATTTAATGATAGCATTAGTTTTAAGTATAGCATGGATGTTAATGATAGCATTAGTTTTAAGTATAGCATGGGTATTAATGATATCATTAGTTTTAGGTATAGCATGGATGTTAATGATAGCATTAGTTTTAAGTATAGATGGGTGTTAATGATAGTATTAGTTTTAAGTATAGTATGGGTATTAATGATAGCATTAGTTTTAAGTATAGCATGGGTGTTAAAGATTGCATTAGTTTTAAGTATAGCATGGTTGTTAATGATAGCATTAGTTTTAAGTATAGCATGGGTATTAATGATATCATTAGTTTTAAGTATAGCATGGGTGTTAATGATAGCATTAGTTTTAAGTATAGCATGGATGTTAATGATAGCATGGGTGATAAGTATAGCATGGGTGTTAATGTTAGCATTACTTTTAAGTATAGCATGGATACTAATGATAGCATTAGTTTTAAGTATATTATGGGTGTTAATGATAGCATTAGTTTTAAGTATAACATGGGTGTTAATGATAGCATTAGTTTTAAGTATAGCATGGGTGTAATGATAGCATTAGTTTTAAGTATAGCATGGGTGTTAATGATAGCATTAGTTTTAGATATATCATAAATTTAATGTTAGCATTAGTTTTAAGTATAGCATGGGTGTTAATGATAGTATTAGTTTAAAGTATAGTATGTGTATTAATGATAGCATTAGTTTTAAGTATAGCATGGGTGTTAAAGATTGCATTAGTTTTAAGTATAGCATGGATGTTAATGATAGCATGGGTGATAAGTATAGCATGTATGTTAATGATAACATTAGTTATAAGTATAGCATGGGTGTTAATGATAGCATTAGTTTTAAGTATAGCATGGATGTTAATAATAGCATTAGTTTTAAGTATAGATGGGTGTTAATGATAGTATTAGTTTTAAGTATAGTATGGGTATTAATGATAGCATTAGTTTTAAGTATAGCATGGGTGTTAAAGATTGCATTAGTTTTAAGTATAGCATGGTTGTTAATGATAGCATTAGTTTTAAGTATAGCATGGGTATTAATGATATCATTAGTTTTAAGTATAGCATGGGTGTTAATGATAGCATTAGTTTTAAGTATAGCATGGATGTTAATGATAGCATGGGTGATAAGTATAGCATGGATGTTAATGATAACATTAGTTATAATTATAGCATGGGTGTTAATGATAGCATTAGTTTTAAGTATAGCATGGATGTTAATAATAGCATTAGTTTTAAGTATAGCATGGGTGTAATGATAGCATTAGTTTTAAGTATAGCATGGGTATTAATGATAGCAATACTTTTAGGTATAGCATAAATTTAATGTTAGCATTACTTTTAAGTATAGCATGGATACTAATGATAGCATTACTTTTAAGTATAGCATGGATACTAATGATAGCATTAGTTTTAAGTATATTATGGGTGTTAATGATAGCATTAGTTTTAAGTATAACATGGGTGTTAATGATAGCATTAGTTTTAAGTATAGCATGGGTGTAATGATATTATTAGTTTTAAGTATAGAATGGGTGTTAATGATAGCATTAGTTTTAAGTATAGCATGGGTGTTAATTATATAATTAGTTTTAAGTATACCATGGATGTTAATAATAGCATTAGTTTTAAGTATAGCATGGGTGTAATGATATTATTAGTTTTAAGTATAGAATGGGTGTTAATGATAGCATTAGTTTTAAGTATAGCATGGGTGTTAATTATATAATTAGTTTTAAGTATAGCATGGATGTTAATAATAGCATTAGTTTTAAGTATAGCATGGGTGTAATGATATTATTAGTTTTAAGTATAGAATGGGTGTTAATGATAGCATTAGTTTTAAGTATAGCATGGGTGTTAAAGATTGCATTAGTTTTAAGTATAGCATTGATGTTAATGATAGCATTAGTTTTAAGTATAGCATGGGTATTAATGATATCATTAGTTTTAAGTATAGCATGGGTGTTAATGATAGCATTAGTTTTAAGTAATGCATGGATGTTAATGATAGCATGGGTGATAAGTATAGCATGGGTGTTAATGATAACATTAGTTATAAGTATAGCATGTGTGTTAATGATAGCATTAGTTTTAAGTATAGCATGGGTATTAATGATATCATTAGTTTTAGGTATAGCATGGATACTAATGATAGCATTAGTTTTAAGTATATTATGGGTGTTAATGATAGCATTAGTTTTAAGTATAACATGGGTGTTAATGATAGCATTAGTTTTAAGTATAGCATGGGTGTAATGATAGCATTAGTTTTAAGTATAGCATGGGTGTTAATGATAGCATTAGTTTTAGATATATCATAAATTTAATGTTAGCATTAGTTTTAAGTATAGCATGGGTGTTAATGATAGTATTAGTTTAAAGTATAGTATGTGTATTAATGATAGCATTAGTTTTAAGTATAGCATGGGTGTTAAAGATTGCATTAGTTTTAAGTATAGCATGGATGTTAATGATAGCATGGGTGATAAGTATAGCATGGATGTTAATGATAACATTAGTTATAAGTATAGCATGGGTGTTAATGATAGCATTAGTTTTAAGTATAGCATGGATGTTAATAATAGCATTAGTTTTAAGTATAGATGGGTGTTAATGATAGTATTAGTTTTAAGTATAGTATGGGTATTAATGATAGCATTAGTTTTAAGTATAGCATGGGTGTTAAAGATTGCATTAGTTTTAAGTATAGCATGGTTGTTAATGATAGCATTAGTTTTAAGTATAGCATGGGTATTAATGATATCATTAGTTTTAAGTATAGCATGGGTGTTAATGATAGCATTAGTTTTAAGTATAGCATGGATGTTAATGATAGCATGGGTGATAAGTATAGCATGGATGTTAATGATAACATTAGTTATAATTATAGCATGGGTGTTAATGATAGCATTAGTTTTAAGTATAGCATGGATGTTAATAATAGCATTAGTTTTAAGTATAGCATGGGTGTAATGATAGCATTAGTTTTAAGTATAGCAAGGGTATTAATGATAGCATTACTTTTAGGTATAGCATAAATTTAATGTTAGCATTACTTTTAAGTATAGCATGGATACTAATGATAGCATTACTTTTAAGTATAGCATGGATACTAATGATAGCATTAGTTTTAAGTATATTATGGGTGTTAATGATAGCATTAGTTTTAAGTATAACATGGGTGTTAATGATAGCATTAGTTTTAAGTATAGCATGGGTGTAATGATATTATTAGTTTTAAGTATAGAATGGGTGTTAATGATAGCATTAGTTTTAAGTATAGCATGGGTGTTAATTATATAATTAGTTTTAAGTATAGCATGGATGTTAATAATAGCATTAGTTTTAAGTATAGCATGGGTGTAATGATATTATTAGTTTTAAGTATAGAATGGGTGTTAATGATAGCATTAGTTTTAAGTATAGCATGGGTGTTAATTATATAATTAGTTTTAAGTATAGCATGGATGTTAATAATAGCATTAGTTTTAAGTATAGCATGGGTGTAATGATATTATTAGTTTTAAGTATAGAATGGGTGTTAATGATAGCATTAGTTTTAAGTATAGCATTGATGTTAATGATAGCATTAGTTTTAAGTATAGCATGGGTATTAATGATATCATTAGTTTTAAGTATAGCATGGGTGTTAATGATAGCATTAGTTTTAAGTAATGCATGGATGTTAATGATAGCATGAGTGATAAGTATAGCATGGGTGTTAATGATAACATTAGTTATAAGTATAGCATGTGTGTTAATGATAGCATTAGTTTTAAGTATAGCATGGGTATTAATGATATCATTAGTTTTAGGTATAGCATGGATACTAATGATAGCATTAGTTTTAAGTATATTATGGGTGTTAATGATAGCATTAGTTTTAAGTATAACATGGGTGTTAATGATAGCATTAGTTTTAAGTATAGCATGGGTGTAATGATAGCATTAGTTTTAAGTATAGCATGGGTGTTAATGATAGCATTAGTTTTAGATATATCATAAATTTAATGTTAGCATTAGTTTTAAGTATAGCATGGGTGTTAATGATAGTATTAGTTTAAAGTATAGTATGTGTATTAATGATAGCATTAGTTTTAAGTATAGCATGGGTGTTAAAGATTGCATTAGTTTTAAGTATAGCATGGATGTTAATGATAGCATGGGTGATAAGTATAGCATGGATGTTAATGATAACATTAGTTATAAGTATAGCATGGGTGTTAATGATAGCATTAGTTTTAAGTATAGCATGGATGTTAATAATAGCATTAGTTTTAAGTATAGATGGGTGTTAATGATAGTATTAGTTTTAAGTATAGTATGGGTATTAATGATAGCATTAGTTTTAAGTATAGCATGGGTGTTAAAGATTGCATTAGTTTTAAGTATAGCATGGTTGTTAATGATAGCATTAGTTTTAAGTATAGCATGGGTATTAATGATATCATTAGTTTTAAGTATAGCATGGGTGTTAATGATAGCATTAGTTTTAAGTATAGCATGGATGTTAATGATAGCATGGGTGATAAGTATAGCATGGATGTTAATGATAACATTAGTTATAAGTATAGCATGGGTGTTAATGATAGCATTAGTTTTAAGTATAGCATGGATGTTAATAATAGCATTAGTTTTAAGTATAGCATGGGTGTAATGATAGCATTAGTTTTAAGTATAGCATGGGTATTAATGATAGCATTACTTTTAGGTATAGCATAAATTTAATGTTAGCATTACTTTTAAGTATAGCATGGATACTAATGATAGCATTACTTTTAAGTATAGCATGGATACTAATGATAGCATTAGTTTTAAGTATATTATGGGTGTTAATGATAGCATTAGTTTTAAGTATAGCATGGGTGTTAAAGATTGCATTAGTTTTAAGTATAGCATGGTTGTTAATGATAGCATTAGTTTTAAGTATAGCATGGGTATTAATGATATCATTAGTTTTAAGTATAGCATGGGTGTTAATGATAGCATTAGTTTTAAGTATAGCATGGATGTTAATGATAGCATGGGTGATAAGTATAGCATGGATGTTAATGATAACATTAGTTATAAGTATAGCATGGGTGTTAATGATAGCATTAGTTTTAAGTATAGCATGGATGTTAATAATAGCATTAGTTTTAAGTATAGCATGGGTGTAATGATAGCATTAGTTTTAAGTATAGCATGGGTATTAATGATAGCATTACTTTTAGGTATAGCATAAATTTAATGTTAGCATTACTTTTAAGTATAGCATGGATACTAATGATAGCATTACTTTTAAGTATAGCATGGATACTAATGATAGCATTAGTTTTAAGTATATTATGGGTGTTAATGATAGCATTAGTTTTAAGTATAACATGGGTGTTAATGATAGCATTAGTTTTAAGTATAGCATGGGTGTAATGATAGCATTAGTTTTAAGTATAGCATGGGTGTTAATGATATCATTAGTTGTAGGTATAGCATCAATTTAATGATAGCAGTAGTTTTAAGTATAGCATGGATGTTAATGATAACATTAGTTTTAAGTAGTGCATGGATGTTAATGATAGCATTAGTTTTAAGTATAGCATGGGTGTTAATGATAGCATTAGTTTTAAGTATAGCATGGGTATAATGATAGCATTAGTTTTAAGTATAGCATGGGTGTTAATGATAGCATTAGTTTTAGGTATAGCATCAATTTAATGATAGCATTAGTTTTAAGTATAGCATGGATGTTAATGATAGCATTAGTTTTAAGTATAGCATGGGTATTAATGATATCATTAGTTTTAGGTATAGCATGGATGTTAATGATAGCATTAGTTTTAAGTATAACATGGGTGTTAATGTTAGCATTACTTTTAAGTATAGCATGGATACTAATGATAGCATTAGTTTTAAGTATATTATGGGTGTTAATGATAGCATTAGTTTTAAGTATAACATGGGTGTTAATGATAGCATTAGTTTTAAGTATAGCATGGGTATTAATGATATCATTAGTTTTAGGTATAGCATGGATGTTAATGATAGCATTTGTTTTAAGTATAACATGGGTGTTAATGTTAGCATTACTTTTAAGTATAGCATGGATACTAATGATAGCATTAGTTTTAAGTATATTATGGGTGTTAATGATAGCATTAGTTTTAAGTATAACATGGGTGTTAATGATAGCATTAGTTTTAAGTATAGCATGGGTGTAATGATAGCATTAGTTTTAAGTATAGCATGGGTGTTAATGATAGCATTAGTTTTAGATATATCATAAATTTAATGTTAGCATTAGTTTTAAGTATAGCATGGGTGTTAATGATAGTATTAGTTTAAATTATAGTATGTGTATTAATGATAGCATTAGTTTTAAGTATAGCATGGGTGTTAAAGATTGCATTAGTTTTAAGTATAGCATGGATGTTAATGATAGCATGGGTGATAAGTATAGCATGGATGTTAATGATAACATTAGTTATAAGTATAGCATGGTTGTTAATGATAGCATTAGTTTTAAGTATAGCATGGGTATTAATGATATCATTAGTTTTAAGTATAGCATGGGTGTTAATGATAGCATTAGTTTTAAGTATAGCATGGATGTTAATGATAGCATGGGTGATAAGTATAGCATGGATGTTAATGATAACATTAGTTATAATTATAGCATGGGTGTTAATGATAGCATTAGTTTTAAGTATAGCATGGATGTTAATAATAGCATTAGTTTTAAGTATAGCATGGGTGTAATGATAGCATTAGTTTTAAGTATAGCATGGGTATTAATGATAGCATTACTTTTAGGTATAGCATAAATTTAATGTTAGCATTACTTTTAAGTATAGCATGGATACTAATGATAGCATTACTTTTAAGTATAGCATGGATACTAATGATAGCATTAGTTTTAACTATATTATGGGTGTTAATGATAGCATTAGTTTTAAGTATAACATGGGTGTTAATGATAGCATTAGTTTTAAGTATAGCATGGGTGTAATGATATTATTAGTTTTAAGTATAGAATGGGTGTTAATGATAGCATTAGTTTTAAGTATAGCATGGGTGTTAATTATATAATTAGTTTTAAGTATAGCATGGATGTTAATAATAGCATTAGTTTTAAGTATAGCATGGGTGTAATGATATTATTAGTTTTAAGTATAGAATGGGTGTTAATGATAGCATTAGTTTTAAGTATAGCATGGGTGTTAATTATATAATTAGTTTTAAGTATAGCATGGATGTTAAAATAGCATTAGTTTTAAGTATAGCATGGGTGTAATGATATTATTAGTTTTAAGTATAGAATGGGTGTTAATGATAGCATTAGTTTTAAGTATAGCATGGGTGTTAAAGATTGCATTAGTTTTAAGTATAGCATTGATGTTAATGATAGCATTAGTTTTAAGTATAGCATGGGTATTAATGATATCATTAGTTTTAAGTATAGCATGGGTGTTAATGATAGCATTAGTTTTAAGTAATGCATGGATGTTAATGATAGCATGGGTGATAAGTATAGCATGGGTGTTAATGATAACATTAGTTATAAGTATAGCATGGGTGTTAATGATAGCATTAGTTTTAAGTATAGCATGGGTATTAATGATATCATTAGTTTTAGGTATAGCATGGATACTAATGATAGCATTAGTTTTAAGTATATTATGGGTGTTAATGATAGCATTAGTTTTAAGTATAACATGGGTGTTAATGATAGCATTAGTTTTAAGTATAGCATGGGTGTAATGATAGCATTAGTTTTAAGTATAGCATGGGTGTTAATGATAGCATTAGTTTTAGATATATCATAAATTTAATGTTAGCATTAGTTTTAAGTATAGCATGGGTGTTAATGATAGTATTAGTTTAAAGTATAGTATGTGTATTAATGATAGCATTAGTTTTAAGTATAGCATGGGTGTTAAAGATTGCATTAGTTTTAAGTATAGCATGGATGTTAATGATAGCATGGGTGATAAGTATAGCATGGATGTTAATGATAACATTAGTTATAAGTATAGCATGGGTGTTAATGATAGCATTAGTTTTAAGTATAGCATGGATGTTAATAATAGCATTAGTTTTAAGTATAGATGGGTGTTAATGATAGTATTAGTTTTAAGTATAGTATGGGTATTAATGATAGCATTAGTTTTAAGTATAGCATGGGTGTTAAAGATTGCATTAGTTTTAAGTATAGCATGGTTGTTAATGATAGCATTAGTTTTAAGTATAGCATGGGTATTAATGATATCATTAGTTTTAAGTATAGCATGGGTGTTAATGATAGCATTAGTTTTAAGTATAGCATGGATGTTAATGATAGCATGGGTGATAAGTATAGCATGGATGTTAATGATAACATTAGTTATAAGTATAGCATGGGTGTTAATGATAGCATTAGTTTTAAGTATAGCATGGATGTTAATAATAGCATTAGTTTTAAGTATAGCATGGGTGTAATGATAGCATTAGTTTTAAGTATAGCATGGGTATTAATGATAGCATTACTTTTAGGTATAGCATAAATTTAATGTTAGCATTACTTTTAAGTATAGCATGGATACTAATGATAGCATTACTTTTAAGTATAGCATGGATACTAATGATAGCATTAGTTTTAAGTATATTATGGGTGTTAATGATAGCATTAGTTTTAAGTATAGCATGGGTGTTAAAGATTGCATTAGTTTTAAGTATAGCATGGTTGTTAATGATAGCATTAGTTTTAAGTATAGCATGGGTATTAATGATATCATTAGTTTTAAGTATAGCATGGGTGTTAATGATAGCATTAGTTTTAAGTATAGCATGGATGTTAATGATAGCATGGGTGATAAGTATAGCATGGATGTTAATGATAACATTAGTTATAAGTATAGCATGGGTGTTAATGATAGCATTAGTTTTAAGTATAGCATGGATGTTAATAATAGCATTAGTTTTAAGTATAGCATGGGTGTAATGATAGCATTAGTTTTAAGTATAGCATGGGTATTAATGATAGCATTACTTTTAGGTATAGCATAAATTTAATGTTAGCATTACTTTTAAGTATAGCATGGATACTAATGATAGCATTACTTTTAAGTATAGCATGGATACTAATGATAGCATTAGTTTTAAGTATATTATGGGTGTTAATGATAGCATTAGTTTTAAGTATAGCATGGGTGTTAAAGATTGCATTAGTTTTAAGTATAGCATGGTTGTTAATGATAGCATTAGTTTTAAGTATAGCATGGGTATTAATGATATCATTAGTTTTAAGTATAGCATGGGTGTTAATGATAGCATTAGTTTTAAGTATAGCATGGATGTTAATGATAGCATGGGTGATAAGTATAGCATGGATGTTAATGATAACATTAGTTATAAGTATAGCATGGGTGTTAATGATAGCATTAGTTTTAAGTATAGCATGGATGTTAATAATAGCATTAGTTTTAAGTATAGCATGGGTGTAATGATAGCATTAGTTTTAAATATAGCATGGATACTAATGATAGCATTAGTTTTAAGTATATTATGGGTGTTAATGATAGCATTAGTTTTAAGTATAACATGGGTGTTAATGATAGCATTAGTTTTAAGTATAGCATGGGTGTAATGATAGCATTAGTTTTAAGTATAGCATGGGTGTTAATGATAGCATTAGTTGTAGGTATAGCATAAATTTAATGATAGCAGTAGTTTTAAGTATAGCATGGATGTTAATGATAACATTAGTTTTAAGTAGTGCATGGATGTTAATGATAGCATTAGTTTTAAGTATAGCATGGGTGTTAATGATAGCATTAGTTTTAAGTATAGCATGGGTATAATGATAGCATTAGTTTTAAGTATAGCATGGGTGTTAATGATAGCATTAGTTTTAGGTATAGCATCAATTTAATGATAGCATTAGTTTTAAGTATAGCATGGATGTTAATGATAGATTTAGTTTTAAGTATAGCATGGGTATTAATGATATCATTAGTTTTAGGTATAGCATGGATGTTAATGATAGCATTAGTTTTAAGTATAACATGGGTGTTAATGTTAGCATTACTTTTAAGTATAGCATGGATACTAATGATAGCATTAGTTTTAAGTATATTATGGGTGTTAATGATAGCAGTAGTTTTAAGTATAGCATGGATGTTAATGATAACATTAGTTTTAAGTAGTGCATGGATGTTAATGATAGCATTAGTTTTAAGTATAGCATGGGTGTTAATGATAGCATTAGTTTTAAGTATAGCATGGGTATAATGATAGCATTAGTTTTAAGTATAGCATGGGTGTTAATGATAGCATTAGTTTTAGGTATAGCATCAATTTAATGATAGCATTAGTTTTAAGTATAGCATGGATGTTAATGATAGCATTAGTTTTAAGTATAGCATGGGTATTAATGATATCATTAGTTTTAGGTATAGCATGGATGTTAATGATAGCATTAGTTTTAAGTATAACATGGGTGTTAATGTTAGCATTACTTTTAAGTATAGCATGGATACTAATGATAGCATTAGTTTTAAGTATATTATGGGTGTTAATGATAGCATTAGTTTTAAGTATAACATGGGTGTTAATGATAGCATTAGTTTTAAGTATAGCATGGGTATTAATGATATCATTAGTTTTAGGTATAGCATGGATGTTAATGATAGCATTTGTTTTAAGTATAACATGGGTGTTAATGTTAGCATTACTTTTAAGTATAGCATGGATACTAATGATAGCATTAGTTTTAAGTATATTATGGGTGTTAATGATAGCATTAGTTTTAAGTATAACATGGGTGTTAATGATAGCATTAGTTTTAAGTATAGCATGGGTGTAATGATAGCATTAGTTTTAAGTATAGCATGGGTGTTAATGATAGCATTAGTTTTAGATATATCATAAATTTAATGTTAGCATTAGTTTTAAGTATAGCATGGGTGTTAATGATAGTATTAGTTTAAAGTATAGTATGTGTATTAATGATAGCATTAGTTTTAAGTATAGCATGGGTGTTAAAGATTGCATTAGTTTTAAGTATAGCATGGATGTTAATGATAGCATGGGTGATAAGTATAGCATGGATGTTAATGATAACATTAGTTATAAGTATAGCATGGGTGTTAATGATAGCATTAGTTTTAAGTATAGCATGGATGTTAATAATAGCATTAGTTTTAAGTATAGATGGGTGTTAATGATAGTATTAGTTTTAAGTATAGTATGGGTATTAATGATAGCATTAGTTTTAAGTATAGCATGGGTGTTAAAGATTGCATTAGTTTTAAGTATAGCATGGTTGTTAATGATAGCATTAGTTTTAAGTATAGCATGGGTATTAATGATATCATTAGTTTTAAGTATAGCATGGGTGTTAATGATAGCATTAGTTTTAAGTATAGCATGGATGTTAATGATAGCATGGGTGATAAGTATAGCATGGATGTTAATGATAACATTAGTTATAATTATAGCATGGGTGTTAATGATAGCATTAGTTTTAAGTATAGCATGGATGTTAATAATAGCATTAGTTTTAAGTATAGCATGGGTGTAATGATAGCATTAGTTTTAAGTATAGCATGGGTATTAATGATAGCATTACTTTTAGGTATAGCATAAATTTAATGTTAGCATTACTTTTAAGTATAGCATGGATACTAATGATAGCATTACTTTTAAGTATAGCATGGATACTAATGATAGCATTAGTTTTAAGTATATTATGGGTGTTAATGATAGCATTAGTTTTAAGTATAACATGGGTGTTAATGATAGCATTAGTTTTAAGTATAGCATGGGTGTAATGATATTATTAGTTTTAAGTATAGAATGGGTGTTAATGATAGCATTAGTTTTAAGTATAGCATGGGTGTTAATTATATAATTAGTTTTAAGTATAGCATGGATGTTAATAATAGCATTAGTTTTAAGTATAGCATGGGTGTAATGATATTATTAGTTTTAAGTATAGAATGGGTGTTAATGATAGCATTAGTTTTAAGTATAGCATGGGTGTTAATTATATAATTAGTTTTAAGTATAGCATGGATGTTAAAATAGCATTAGTTTTAAGTATAGCATGGGTGTAATGATATTATTAGTTTTAAGTATAGAATGGGTGTTAATGATAGCATTAGTTTTAAGTATAGCATGGGTGTTAAAGATTGCATTAGTTTTAAGTATAGCATTGATGTTAATGATAGCATTAGTTTTAAGTATAGCATGGGTATTAATGATATCATTAGTTTTAAGTATAGCATGGGTGTTAATGATAGCATTAGTTTTAAGTAATGCATGGATGTTAATGATAGCATGGGTGATAAGTATAGCATGGGTGTTAATGATAACATTAGTTATAAGTATAGCATGGGTGTTAATGATAGCATTAGTTTTAAGTATAGCATGGGTATTAATGATATCATTAGTTTTAGGTATAGCATGGATACTAATGATAGCATTAGTTTTAAGTATATTATGGGTGTTAATGATAGCATTAGTTTTAAGTATAACATGGGTGTTAATGATAGCATTAGTTTTAAGTATAGCATGGGTGTAATGATAGCATTAGTTTTAAGTATAGCATGGGTGTTAATGATAGCATTAGTTTTAGATATATCATAAATTTAATGTTAGCATTAGTTTTAAGTATAGCATGGGTGTTAATGATATTATTAGTTTAAAGTATAGTATGTGTATTAATGATAGCATTAGTTTTAAGTATAGCATGGGTGTTAAAGATTGCATTAGTTTTAAGTATAGCATGGATGTTAATGATAGCATGGGTGATAAGTATAGCATGGATGTTAATGATAACATTAGTTATAAGTATAGCATGGGTGTTAATGATAGCATTAGTTTTAAGTATAGCATGGATGTTAATAATAGCATTAGTTTTAAGTATAGATGGGTGTTAATGATAGTATTAGTTTTAAGTATAGTATGGGTATTAATGATAGCATTAGTTTTAAGTATAGCATGGGTGTTAAAGATTGCATTAGTTTTAAGTATAGCATGGTTGTTAATGATAGCATTAGTTTTAAGTATAGCATGGGTATTAATGATATCATTAGTTTTAAGTATAGCATGGGTGTTAATGATAGCATTAGTTTTAAGTATAGCATGGATGTTAATGATAGCATGGGTGATAAGTATAGCATGGATGTTAATGATAACATTAGTTATTATTATAGCATGGGTGTTAATGATAGCATTAGTTTTAAGTATAGCATGGATGTTAATAATAGCATTAGTTTTAAGTATAGCATGGGTGTAATGATAGCATTAGTTTTAAGTATAGCATGGGTATTAATGATAGCATTACTTTTAGGTATAGCATAAATTTAATGTTAGCATTACTTTTAAGTATAGCATGGATACTAATGATAGCATTACTTTTAAGTATAGCATGGATACTAATGATAGCATTAGTTTTAAGTATATTATGGGTGTTAATGATAGCATTAGTTTTAAGTATAGCATGGGTGTTAAAGATTGCATTAGTTTTAAGTATAGCATGGTTGTTAATGATAGCATTAGTTTTAAGTATAGCATGGGTATTAATGATATCATTAGTTTTAAGTATAGCATGGGTGTTAATGATAGCATTAGTTTTAAGTATAGCATGGATGTTAATGATAGCATGGGTGATAAGTATAGCATGGATGTTAATGATAACATTAGTTATAAGTATAGCATGAGTGTTAATGATAGCATTAGTTTTAAGTATAGCATGGATGTTAATAATAGCATTAGTTTTAAGTATAGCATGGGTGTAATGATAGCATTAGTTTTAAGTATAGCATGGGTATTAATGATAGCATTACTTTTAGGTATAGCATAAATTTAATGTTAGCATTACTTTTAAGTATAGCATGGATACTAATGATAGCATTACTTTTAAGTATAGCATGGATACTAATGATAGCATTAGTTTTAAGTATATTATGGGTGTTAATGATAGCATTAGTTTTAAGTATAACATGGGTGTTAATGATAGCATTAGTTTTAAGTATAGCATGGGTGTAATGATAGCATTAGTTTTAAGTATAGCATGGGTGTTAATGATAGCATTAGTTGTAGGTATAGCATAAATTTAATGATAGCAGTAGTTTTAAGTATAGCATGGATGTTAATGATAACATTAGTTTTAAGTAGTGCATGGATGTTAATGATAGCATTAGTTTTAAGTATAGCATGGGTGTTAATGATAGCATTAGTTTTAAGTATAGCATGGGTATAATGATAGCATTAGTTTTAAGTATAGCATGGGTGTTAATGATAGCATTAGTTTTAGGTATAGCATCAATTTAATGATAGCATTAGTTTTAAGTATAGCATGGATGTTAATGATAGCATTAGTTTTAAGTATAGCATGGGTATTAATGATATCATTAGTTTTAGGTATAGCATGGATGTTAATGATAGCATTAGTTTTAAGTATAACATGGGTGTTAATGTTAGCATTACTTTTAAGTATAGCATGGATGTTAATGATAGCATTTGTTTTAAGTATAACATGGGTGTTAATGTTAGCATTACTTTTAAGTATAGCATGGATACTAATGATAGCATTAGTTTTAAGTATATTATGGGTGTTAATGATAGCATTAGTTTTAAGTATAACATGGGTGTTAATGATAGCATTAGTTTTAAGTATAGCATGGGTGTAATGATAGCATTAGTTTTAAGTATAGCATGGGTGTTAATGATAGCATTAGTTTTAGATATATCATAAATTTAATGTTAGCATTAGTTTTAAGTATAGCATGGGTGTTAATGATAGTATTAGTTTAAAGTATAGTATGTGTATTAATGATAGCATTAGTTTTAAGTATAGCATGGGTGTTAAAGATTGCATTAGTTTTAAGTATAGCATGGATGTTAATGATAGCATGGGTGATAAGTATAGCATGGATGTTAATGATAACATTAGTTTTAAGTATAGCATGGGTGTAATGATAGCATTAGTTTTAAGTATAGCATGGGTATTAATGATAGCATTACTTTTAGGTATAGCATAAATGTAATGTTAGCATTACTTTTAAGTATAGCATGGATACTAATGATAGCATTACTTTTAAGTATAGCATGGATACTAATGATAGCATTAGTTTTAAGTATATTATGGGTGTTAATGATAGCATTAGTTTTAAGTATAACATGGGTGTTAATGATAGCATTAGTTTTAAGTATAGCATGGGTGTAATGATATTATTAGTTTTAAGTATAGAATGGGTGTTAATGATAGCATTAGTTTTAAGTATAGCATGGGTGTTAATTATATAATTAGTTTTAAGTATAGCATGGATGTTAATAATAGCATTAGTTTTAAGTATAGCATGGGTGTAATGATATTATTAGTTTTAAGTATAGAATGGGTGTTAATGATAGCATTAGTTTTAAGTATAGCATGGGTGTTAATTATATAATTAGTTTTAAGTATAGCATGGATGTTAAAATAGCATTAGTTTTAAGTATAGAATGGGTGTTAATGATAGCATTAGTTTTAAGTATAGCATGGGTGTTAAAGATTGCATTAGTTTTAAGTATAGCATTGATGTTAATGATAGCATTAGTTTTAAGTATAGCATGGGTATTAATGATATCATTAGTTTTAAGTATAGCATGGGTGTTAATGATAGCATTAGTTTTAAGTAATGCATGGATGTTAATGATAGCATGGGTGATAAGTATAGCATGGGTGTTAATGATAACATTAGTTATAAGTATAGCATGGGTGTTAATGATAGCATTAGTTTTAAGTATAGCATGGGTATTAATGATATCATTAGTTTTAGGTATAGCATGGATACTAATGATAGCATTAGTTTTAAGTATATTATGGGTGTTAATGATAGCATTAGTTTTAAGTATAACATGGGTGTTAATGATAGCATTAGTTTTAAGTATAGCATGGGTGTAATGATAGCATTAGTTTTAAGTATAGCATGGGTGTTAATGATAGCATTAGTTTTAGATATATCATAAATTTAATGTTAGCATTAGTTTTAAGTATAGCATGGGTGTTAATGATAGTATTAGTTTAAAGTATAGTATGTGTATTAATGATAGCATTAGTTTTAAGTATAGCATGGGTGTTAAAGATTGCATTAGTTTTAAGTATAGCATGGATGTTAATGATAGCATGGGTGATAAGTATAGCATGGATGTTAATGATAACATTAGTTATAAGTATAGCATGGGTGTTAATGATAGCATTAGTTTTAAGTATAGCATGGATGTTAATAATAGCATTAGTTTTAAGTATAGATGGGTGTTAATGATAGTATTAGTTTTAAGTATAGTATGGGTATTAATGATAGCATTAGTTTTAAGTATAGCATTGGTGTTAAAGATTGCATTAGTTTTAAGTATAGCATGGTTGTTAATGATAGCATTAGTTTTAAGTATAGCATGGGTATTAATGATATCATTAGTTTTAAGTATAGCATGGGTGTTAATGATAGCATTAGTTTTAAGTATAGCATGGATGTTAATGATAGCATGGGTGATAAGTATAGCATGGATGTTAATGATAACATTAGTTATAAGTATAGCATGGGTGTTAATGATAGCATTAGTTTTAAGTATAGCATGGATGTTAATAATAGCATTAGTTTTAAGTATAGCATGGATGTAATGATAGCATTAGTTTTAAGTATAGCATGGGTATTAATGATAGCATTACTTTTAGGTATAGCATAAATTTAATGTTAGCATTACTTTTAAGTATAGCATGGATACTAATGATAGCATTACTTTTAAGTATAGCATGGATACTAATGATAGCATTAGTTTTAAGTATATTATGGGTGTTAATGATAGCATTAGTTTTAAGTATAACATGGGTGTTAATGATAGCATTAGTTTTTAGTATAGCATGGGTGTAATGATAGCATTAGTTTTAAGTATAGCATGGGTGTTAATGATAGCATTAGTTGTAGGTATAGCATAAATTTAATGATAGCAGTAGTTTTAAGTATAGCATGGATGTTAATGATAACATTAGTTTTAAGTAGTGCATGGATGTTAATGATAGCATTAGTTTTAAGTATAGCATGGGTGTTAATGATAGCATTAGTTTTAAGTATAGCATGGGTATAATGATAGCATTAGTTTTAAGTATAGCATGGGTGTTAATGATAGCATTAGTTTTAGGTATAGCATCAATTTAATGATAGCATTAGTTTTAGTATAGCATGGATGTTAATGATAGCATTAGTTTTAAGTATAGCATGGGTATTAATGATATCATTAGTTTTAGGTATAGCATGGATGTTAATGATAGCATTAGTTTTAAGTATAACATGGGTGTTAATGTTAGCATTACTTTTAAGTATAGCATGGATACTAATGATAGCATTAGTTTTAAGTATATTATGGGTGTTAATGATAGCATTAGTTTTAAGTATAACATGGGTGTTAATGATAGCATTAGTTTTAAGTATAGCATGGGTATTAATGATATCATTAGTTTTAGGTATAGCATGGATGTTAATGATAGCATTTGTTTTAAGTATAACATGGGTGTTAATGTTAGCATTACTTTTAAGTATAGCATGGATACTAATGATAGCATTAGTTTTAAGTATATTATGGGTGTTAATGATAGCATTAGTTTTAAGTATAACATGGGTGTTAATGATAGCATTAGTTTTAAGTATAGCATGGGTGTAATGATAGCATTAGTTTTAAGTATATCATGGGTGTTAATGATAGCATTAGTTTTAGATATATCATAAATTTAATGTTAGCATTAGTTTTAAGTATAGCATGGGTGTTAATGATAGTATTAGTTTAAAGTATAGTATGTGTATTAATGATAGCATTAGTTTTAAGTATAGCATGGGTGTTAAAGATTGCATTAGTTTTAAGTATGGCATGGATGTTAATGATAGCATGGGTGATAAGTATAGCATGGATGTTAATGATAACATTAGTTATAAGTATAGCATGGGTGTTAATGATAGCATTAGTTTTAAGTATAGCATGGATGTTAATAATAGCATTAGTTTTAAGTATAGATGGGTGTTAATGATAGTATTAGTTTAAGTATAGTATGGGTATTAATGATAGCATTAGTTTTAAGTATAGCATGGGTGTTAAAGATTAGATTAGTTTTAAGTATAGCATGGTTGTTAATGATAGCATTAGTTTTAAGTATAGCATGGGTATTAATGATATCATTAGTTTTAAGTATAGCATGGGTGTTAATGATAGCATTAGTTTTAAGTATAGCATGGATGTTAATGATAGCATGGGTGATAAGTATAGCATGGATGTTAATGATAACATTAGTTATAATTATAGCATGGGTGTTAATGATAGCATTAGTTTTAAGTATAGCATGGATTTTAATAATAGCATTAGTTTTAAGTATAGCATGGGTATTAATGATAGCATTACTTTTAGGTATAGCATAAATTTAATGTTAGCATTACTTTTAAGTATAGCATGGATACTAATGATAGCATTACTTTTAAGTATAGCATGGATACTAATGATAGCATTAGTTTTAAGTATATTATGGGTGTTAATGATAGCATTAGTTTTAAGTATAACATGGGTGTTAATGATAGCATTAGTTTTAAGTATAGCATGGGTGTAATGATAGCATTAGTTTTAAGTATAGCATGGGTGTTAATGATAGCATTAGTTGTAGGTATAGCATAAATTTAATGATAGCAGTAGTTTTAAGTATAGCATGGATGTTAATGATAACATTAGTTTTAAGTAATGCATGGATGTTAATGATAGCATTAGTTTTAAGTATAGCATGGGTGTTAATGATAGCATTAGTTTTAAGTATAGCATGGGTATAATGATAGCATTAGTTTTAAGTATAGCATGGGTGTTAATGATAGCATTAGTTTTAGGTATAGCATCAATTTAATGATAGCATTAGTTTTAAGTATAGCATGGATGTTAATGATAGCATTAGTTTTAAGTATAGCATGGGTATTAATGATATCATTAGTTTTAGGTATAGCATGGATGTTAATGATAGCATTAGTTTTAAGTATAACATGGGTGTTAATGTTAGCATTACTTTTAAGTATAGCATGGATACTAATGATAGCATTAGTTTTAAGTATATTATGGGTGTTAATGATAGCATTAGTTTTAAGTATAACATGGGTGTTAATGATAGCATTAGTTTTAAGTATAGCATGGGTATTAATGATATCATTAGTTTTAGGTATAGCATGGATGTTAATGATAGCATTTGTTTTAAGTATAACATGGGTGTTAATGTTAGCATTACTTTTAAGTATAGCATGGATACTAATGATAGCATTAGTTTTAAGTATATTATGGGTGTTAATGATAGCATTAGTTTTAAGTATAACATGGGTGTTAATGATAGCATTAGTTTTAAGTATAGCATGGGTGTAATGATAGCATTAGTTTTAAGTATAGCATGGGTATTAATGATAGCATTAGTTTTAGATATATCATAAATTTAATGTTAGCATTAGTTTTAAGTATAGCATGGGTGTTAATGATAGTATTAGTTTAAAGTATAGTATGTGTATTAATGATAGCATTAGTTTTAAGTATAGCATGGGTGTTAAAGATTGCATTAGTTTTAAGTATAGCATGGATGTTAATGATAGCATGGGTGATAAGTATAGCATGGATGTTAATGATAACATTAGTTTTAAGTATAGCATGGGTGTAATGATAGCATTAGTTTTAAGTATAGCATGGGTATTAATGATAGCATTACTTTTAGGTATAGCATAAATGTAATGTTAGCATTACTTTTAAGTATAGCATGGATACTAATGATAGCATTACTTTTAAATATAGCATGGATACTAATGATAGCATTAGTTTTAAGTATATTATGGGTGTTAATGATAGCATTAGTTTTAAGTATAACATGGGTGTTAATGATAGCATTAGTTTTAAGTATAGCATGGGTGTAATGATATTATTAGTTTTAAGTATAGAATGGGTGTTAATGATAGCATTAGTTTTAAGTATAGCATGGGTGTTAATTATATAATTAGTTTTAAGTATAGCATGGATGTTAATAATAGCATTAGTTTTAAGTATAGCATGGGTGTAATGATATTATTAGTTTTAAGTATAGAATGGGTGTTAATGATAGCATTATTTTTAAGTATAGCATGGGTGTTAATTATATAATTAGTTTTAAGTATAGCATGGATGTTAAAATAGCATTAGTTTTAAGTATAGAATGGGTGTTAATGATAGCATTAGTTTTAAGTATAGCATGGGTGTTAAAGATTGCATTAGTTTTAAGTATAGCATTGATGTTAATGATAGCATTAGTTTTAAGTATAGCATGGGTATTAATGATATCATTAGTTTTAAGTATAGCATGGGTGTTAATGATAGCATTAGTTTTAAGTAATGCATGGATGTTAATGATAGCATGGGTGATAAGTATAGCATGGGTGTTAATGATAACATTAGTTATAAGTATAGCATGGGTGTTAATGATAGCATTAGTTTTAAGTATAGCATGGGTATTAATGATATCATTAGTTTTAGGTATAGCATGGATACTAATGATAGCATTAGTTTTAAGTATATTATGGGTGTTAATGATAGCATTAGTTTTAAGTATAACATGGGTGTTAATGATAGCATTAGTTTTAAGTATAGCATGGGTGTAATGATAGCATTAGTTTTAAGTATAGCATGGGTGTTAATGATAGCATTAGTTTTAGATATATCATAAATTTAATGTTAGCATTAGTTTTAAGTATAGCATGGGTGTTAATGATAGTATTAGTTTAAAGTATAGTATGTGTATTAATGATAGCATTAGTTTTAAGTATAGCATGGGTGTTAAAGATTGCATTAGTTTTAAGTATAGCATGGATGTTAATGATAGCATGGGTGATAAGTATAGCATGGATGTTAATGATAACATTAGTTATAAGTATAGCATGGGTGTTAATGATAGCATTAGTTTTAAGTATAGCATGGATGTTAATAATAGCATTAGTTTTAAGTATAGATGGGTGTTAATGATAGTATTAGTTTTAAGTATAGTATGGGTATTAATGATAGCATTAGTTTTAAGTATAGCATTGGTGTTAAAGATTGCATTAGTTTTAAGTATAGCATGGTTGTTAATGATAGCATTAGTTTTAAGTATAGCATGGGTATTAATGATATCATTAGTTTTAAGTATAGCATGGGTGTTAATGATAGCATTAGTTTTAAGTATAGCATGGATGTTAATGATAGCATGGGTGATAAGTATAGCATGGATGTTAATGATAACATTAGTTATAAGTATAGCATGGGTGTTAATGATAGCATTAGTTTTAAGTATAGCATGGATGTTAATAATAGCATTAGTTTTAAGTATAGCATGGGTGTAATGATAGCATTAGTTTTAAGTATAGCATGGGTATTAATGATAGCATTACTTTTAGGTATAGCATAAATTTAATGTTAGCATTACTTTTAAGTATAGCATGGATACTAATGATAGCATTACTTTTAAGTATAGCATGGATACTAATGATAGCATTAGTTTTAAGTATATTATGGGTGTTAATGATAGCATTAGTTTTAAGTATAGCATGGGTGTTAAAGATTGCATTAGTTTTAAGTATAGCATGGTTGTTAATGATAGCATTAGTTTTAAGTATAGCATGGGTATTAATGATATCATTAGTTTTAAGTATAGCATGGGTGTTAATGATAGCATTAGTTTTAAGTATAGCATGGATGTTAATGATAGCATGGGTGATAAGTATAGCATGGATGTTAATGATAACATTAGTTATAAGTATAGCATGGGTGTTAATGATAGCATTAGTTTTAAGTATAGCATGGATGTTAATAATAGCATTAGTTTTAAGTATAGCATGGGTGTAATGATAGCATTAGTTTTAAGTATAGCATGGGTATTAATGATAGCATTACTTTTAGGTATAGCATAAATTTAATGTTAGCATTACTTTTAAGTATAGCATGGATACTAATGATAGCATTACTTTTAAGTATAGCATGGATACTAATGATAGCATTAGTTTTAAGTATATTATGGGTGTTAATGATAGCATTAGTTTTAAGTATAACATGGGTGTTAATGATAGCATTAGTTTTAAGTATAGCATGGGTGTAATGATAGCATTAGTTTTAAGTATAGCATGGGTGTTAATGATAGCATTAGTTGTAGGTATAGCATAAATTTAATGATAGCAGTAGTTTTAAGTATAGCATGGATGTTAATGATAACATTAGTTTTAAGTAGTGCATGGATGTTAATGATAGCATTAGTTTTAAGTATAGCATGGGTGTTAATGATAGCATTAGTTTTAAGTATAGCATGGGTATAATGATAGCATTAGTTTTAAGTATAGCATGGGTGTTAATGATAGCATTAGTTTTAGGTATAGCATCAATTTAATGATAGCATTAGTTTTAGTATAGCATGGATGTTAATGATAGCATTAGTTTTAAGTATAGCATGGGTATTAATGATATCATTAGTTTTAGGTATAGCATGGATGTTAATGATAGCATTAGTTTTAAGTATAACATGGGTGTTAATGTTAGCATTACTTTTAAGTATAGCATGGATACTAATGATAGCATTAGTTTTAAGTATATTATGGGTGTTAATGATAGCATTAGTTTTAAGTATAACATGGGTGTTAATGATAGCATTAGTTTTAAGTATAGCATGGGTATTAATGATATCATTAGTTTTAGGTATAGCATGGATGTTAATGATAGCATTTGTTTTAAGTATAACATGGGTGTTAATGTTAGCATTACTTTTAAGTATAGCATGGATACTAATGATAGCATTAGTTTTAAGTATATTATGGGTGTTAATGATAGCATTAGTTTTAAGTATAACATGGGTGTTAATGATAGCATTAGTTTTAAGTATAGCATGGGTGTAATGATAGCATTAGTTTTAAGTATAGCATGGGTGTTAATGATAGCATTAGTTTTAGATATATCATAAATTTAATGTTAGCATTAGTTTTAAGTATAGCATGGGTGTTAATGATAGTATTAGTTTAAAGTATAGTATGTGTATTAATGATAGCATTAGTTTTAAGTATAGCATGGGTGTTAAAGATTGCATTAGTTTTAAGTATGGCATGGATGTTAATGATAGCATGGGTGATAAGTATAGCATGGATGTTAATGATAACATTAGTTATAAGTATAGCATGGGTGTTAATGATAGCATTAGTTTTAAGTATAGCATGGATGTTAATAATAGCATTAGTTTTAAGTATAGATGGGTGTTAATGATAGTATTAGTTTTAAGTATAGTATGGGTATTAATGATAGCATTAGTTTTAAGTATAGCATGGGTGTTAAAGATTAGATTAGTTTTAAGTATAGCATGGTTGTTAATGATAGCATTAGTTTTAAGTATAGCATGGGTATTAATGATATCATTAGTTTTAAGTATAGCATGGGTGTTAATGATAGCATTAGTTTTAAGTATAGCATGGATGTTAATGATAGCATGGGTGATAAGTATAGCATGGATGTTAATGATAACATTAGTTATAATTATAGCATGGGTGTTAATGATAGCATTAGTTTTAAGTATAGCATGGATTTTAATAATAGCATTAGTTTTAAGTATAGCATGGGTGTAATGATAGCATTAGTTTTAAGTATAGCATGGGTATTAATGATAGCATTACTTTTAGGTATAGCATAAATTTAATGTTAGCATTACTTTTAAGTATAGCATGGATACTAATGATAGCATTACTTTTAAGTATAGATGGGTGTTAATGATAGTATTAGTTTTAAGTATAGTATGGGTATTAATGATAGCATTAGTTTTAAGTATATTATGGGTGTTAATGATAGCATTAGTTTTAAGTATAACATGGGTGTTAATGATAGCATTAGTTTTAAGTATAGCATGGGTGTAATGATATTATTAGTTTTAAGTATAGAATGGGTGTTAATGATAGCATTAGTTTTAAGTATAGCATGGGTGTTAATTATATAATTAGTTTTAAGTATAGCATGGATGTTAATAATAGCATTAGTTTTAAGTATAGCATGGGTATTAATGATATCATTAGTTTTAGGTATAGCATGGATACTAATGATAGCATTAGTTTTAAGTATATTATGGGTGTTAATGATAGCATTAGTTTTAAGTATAACATGGGTGTTAATGATAGCATTAGTTTTAAGTATAGCATGGGTGTAATGATAGCATTAGTTTTAAGTATAGCATGGGTGTTAATGATAGCATTAGTTTTAGATATATCATAAATTTAATGTTAGCATTAGTTTTAAGTATAGCATGGGTGTTAATGATAGTATTAGTTTAAAGTATAGTATGTGTATTAATGATAGCATTAGTTTTAAGTATAGCATGGGTGTTAAAGATTGCATTAGTTTTAAGTATAGCATGGATGTTAATGATAGCATGGGTGATAAGTATAGCATGGATGTTAATGATAACATTAGTTATAAGTATAGCATGGGTGTTAATGATAGCATTAGTTTTAAGTATAGCATGGATGTTAATAATAGCATTAGTTTTAAGTATAGATGGGTGTTAATGATAGTATTAGTTTTAAGTATAGTATGGGTATTAATGATAGCATTAGTTTTAAGTATAGCATTGGTGTTAAAGATTGCATTAGTTTTAAGTATAGCATGGTTGTTAATGATAGCATTAGTTTTAAGTATAGCATGGGTATTAATGATATCATTAGTTTTAAGTATAGCATGGGTGTTAATGATAGCATTAGTTTTAAGTATAGCATGGATGTTAATGATAGCATGGGTGATAAGTATAGCATGGATGTTAATGATAACATTAGTTATAAGTATAGCATGGGTGTTAATGATAGCATTAGTTTTAAGTATAGCATGGATGTTAATAATAGCATTAGTTTTAAGTATAGCATGGGTGTAATGATAGCATTAGTTTTAAGTATAGCATGGGTATTAATGATAGCATTACTTTTAGGTATAGCATAAATTTAATGTTAGCATTACTTTTAAGTATAGCATGGATACTAATGATAGCATTACTTTTAAGTATAGCATGGATACTAATGATAGCATTAGTTTTAAGTATATTATGGGTGTTAATGATAGCATTAGTTTTAAGTATAGCATGGGTGTTAAAGATTGCATTAGTTTTAAGTATAGCATGGTTGTTAATGATAGCATTAGTTTTAAGTATAGCATGGGTATTAATGATATCATTAGTTTTAAGTATAGCATGGGTGTTAATGATAGCATTAGTTTTAAGTATAGCATGGATGTTAATGATAGCATGGGTGATAAGTATAGCATGGATGTTAATGATAACATTAGTTATAAGTATAGCATGGGTGTTAATGATAGCATTAGTTTTAAGTATAGCATGGATGTTAATAATAGCATTAGTTTTAAGTATAGCATGGGTGTAATGATAGCATTAGTTTTAAGTATAGCATGGGTATTAATGATAGCATTACTTTTAGGTATAGCATAAATTTAATGTTAGCATTACTTTTAAGTATAGCATGGATACTAATGATAGCATTACTTTTAAGTATAGCATGGATACTAATGATAGCATTAGTTTTAAGTATATTATGGGTGTTAATGATAGCATTAGTTTTAAGTATAACATGGGTGTTAATGATAGCATTAGTTTTAAGTATAGCATGGGTGTAATGATAGCATTAGTTTTAAGTATAGCATGGGTGTTAATGATAGCATTAGTTGTAGGTATAGCATAAATTTAATGATAGCAGTAGTTATAAGTATAGCATGGATGTTAATGATAACATTAGTTTTAAGTAGTGCATGGATGTTAATGATAGCATTAGTTTTAAGTATAGCATGGGTGTTAATGATAGCATTAGTTTTAAGTATAGCATGGGTATAATGATAGCATTAGTTTTAAGTATAGCATGGGTGTTAATGATAGCATTAGTTTTAGGTATAGCATCAATTTAATGATAGCATTAGTTTTAGTATAGCATGGATGTTAATGATAGCATTAGTTTTAAGTATAGCATGGGTATTAATGATATCATTAGTTTTAGGTATAGCATGGATGTTAATGATAGCATTAGTTTTAAGTATAACATGGGTGTTAATGTTAGCATTACTTTTAAGTATAGCATGGATACTAATGATAGCATTAGTTTTAAGTATATTATGGGTGTTAATGATAGCATTAGTTTTAAGTATAACATGGGTGTTAATGATAGCATTAGTTTTAAGTATAGCATGGGTATTAATGATATCATTAGTTTTAGGTATAGCATGGATGTTAATGATAGCATTTGTTTTAAGTATAACATGGGTGTTAATGTTAGCATTACTTTTAAGTATAGCATGGATACTAATGATAGCATTAGTTTTAAGTATATTATGGGTGTTAATGATAGCATTAGTTTTAAGTATAACATGGGTGTTAATGATAGCATTAGTTTTAAGTATAGCATGGGTGTAATGATAGCATTAGTTTTAAGTATAGCATGGGTGTTAATGATAGCATTAGTTTTAGATATATCATAAATTTAATGTTAGCATTAGTTTTAAGTATAGCATGGGTGTTAATGATAGTATTAGTTTAAAGTATAGTATGTGTATTAATGATAGCATTAGTTTTAAGTATAGCATGGGTGTTAAAGATTGCATTAGTTTTAAGTATGGCATGGATGTTAATGATAGCATGGGTGATAAGTATAGCATGGATGTTAATGATAACATTAGTTATAAGTATAGCATGGGTGTTAATGATAGCATTAGTTTTAAGTATAGCATGGATGTTAATAATAGCATTAGTTTTAAGTATAGATGGGTGTTAATGATAGTATTAGTTTTAAGTATAGTATGGGTATTAATGATAGCATTAGTTTTAAGTATAGCATGGGTGTTAAAGATTAGATTAGTTTTAAGTATAGCATGGTTGTTAATGATAGCATTAGTTTTAAGTATAGCATGGGTATTAATGATATCATTAGTTTTAAGTATAGCATGGGTGTTAATGATAGCATTAGTTTTAAGTATAGCATGGATGTTAATGATAGCATGGGTGATAAGTATAGCATGGATGTTAATGATAACATTAGTTATAATTATAGCATGGGTGTTAATGATAGCATTAGTTTTAAGTATAGCATGGATTTTAATAATAGCATTAGTTTTAAGTATAGCATGGGTGTAATGATAGCATTAGTTTTAAGTATAGCATGGGTATTAATGATAGCATTACTTTTAGGTATAGCATAAATTTAATGTTAGCATTACTTTTAAGTATAGCATGGATACTAATGATAGCATTACTTTTAAGTATAGATGGGTGTTAATGATAGTATTAGTTTTAAGTATAGTATGGGTATTAATGATAGCATTAGTTTTAAGTATATTATGGGTGTTAATGATAGCATTAGTTTTAAGTATAACATGGGTGTTAATGATAGCATTAGTTTTAAGTATAGCATGGGTGTAATGATATTATTAGTTTTAAGTATAGAATGGGTGTTAATGATAGCATTAGTTTTAAGTATAGCATGGGTGTTAATTATATAATTAGTTTTAAGTATAGCATGGATGTTAATAATAGCATTAGTTTTAAGTATAGCATGGGTGTAATGATATTATTAGTTTTAAGTATAGAATGGGTGTTAATGATAGCATTAGTTTTAAGTATAGCATGGGTGTTAATTATATAATTAGTTTTAAGTATAGCATGGATGTTAATAATAGCATTAGTTTTAAGTATAGCATGGGTGTAATGATATTATTAGTTTTAAGTATAGAATGGGTGTTAATGATAGCATTAGTTTTAAGTATAGCATGGGTGTTAAAGATTGCATTAGTTTTAAGTATAGCATTGATGTTAATGATAGCATTAGTTTTAAGTATAGCATGGGTATTAATGATATCATTAGTTTTAAGTATAGCATGGGTGTTAATGATAGCATTAGTTTTAAGTATAGCATGGATGTTAATGATAGCATGGGTGATAAGTATATCATGGGTGTTAATGATAACATTAGTTATAAGTATAGCATGGGTGTTAATGATAGCATTAGTTTTAAGTATAGCATGGGTATTAATGATATCATTAGTTTTAGGTATAGCATGGATGTTAATGATAGCATTTGTTTTAAGTATAACATGGGTGTTAATGTTAGCATTACTTTTAAGTATAGCATGGATACTAATGATAGCATTAGTTTTAAGTATATTATGGGTGTTAATGATAGCATTAGTTTTAAGTATAACATGGGTGTTAATGATAGCATTAGTTTTAAGTATAGCATGGGTGTAATGATAGCATTAGTTTTAAGTATAGCATGGGTGTTAATGATAGCATTAGTTTTAGATATATCATAAATTTAATGTTAGCATTAGTTTTAAGTATAGCATGGGTGTTAATGATAGTATTAGTTTAAAGTATAGTATGTGTATTAATGATAGCATTAGTTTTAAGTATAGCATGGGTGTTAAAGATTGCATTAGTTTTAAGTATAGCATGGATGTTAATGATAGCATGGGTGATAAGTATAGCATGGATGTTAATGATAACATTAGTTATAAGTATAGCATGGGTGTTAATGATAGCATTAGTTTTAAGTATAGCATGGATGTTAATAATAGCATTAGTTTTAAGTATAGATGGGTGTTAATGATAGTATTAGTTTTAAGTATAGTATGGGTATTAATGATAGCATTAGTTTTAAGTATAGCATGGGTGTTAAAGATTGCATTAGTTTTAAGTATAGCATGGTTGTTAATGATAGCATTAGTTTTAAGTATAGCATGGGTATTAATGATATCATTAGTTTTAAGTATAGCATGGATGTTAATGATAGCATGGGTGATAAGTATAGCATGGATGTTAATGATAACATTAGTTATAAGTATAGCATGGGTGTTAATGATAGCATTAGTTTTAAGTATAGCATGGATGTTAATAATAGCATTAGTTTTAAGTATAGCATGGGTGTAATGATAGCATTAGTTTTAAGTATAGCATGGGTATTAATGATAGCATTACTTTTAGGTATGGCATAAATTTAATGTTAGCATTACTTTTAAGTATAGCATGGATACTAATGATAGCATTACTTTTAAGTATAGCATGGATACTAATGATAGCATTAGTTTTAAGTATATTATGGGTGTTAATGATAGCATTAGTTTTAAGTATAGCATGGGTGTTAATGATAGCATTAGTTTTAAGTATAGCATGGGTGTAATGATAGCATTAGTTTTAAGTATAGCATGGGTGTTAATGATAGCATTAGTTGTAGGTATAGCATCAATTTAATGATAGCAGTAGTTTTAAGTATAGCATGGATGTTAATGATAACATTAGTTTTAAGTAGTGCATGGATGTTAATGAGCATTAGTTTTAAGTATAGCATGGATGTTAATGATAGCATTAGTTTTAAGTATAGCATGGGTATTAATGATATCATTAGTTTTAGGTATAGCATGGATGTTAATGATAGCATTAGTTTTAAGTATAACATGGGTGTTAATGATAGCATTAGTTTTAAGTATAGCATGGGTGTAATGATAGCATTAGTTTTAAGTATAGCATGGGTGTTAATGATAGCATTAGTTGTAGGTATAGCATCAATTTAATGATAGCAGTAGTTTTAAGTATAGCATGGATGTTAATGATAACATTAGTTTTAAGTAGTGCATGGATGTTAATGATAGCATTAGTTTTAAGTATAGCATGGGTGTTAATGATAGCATTAGTTTTAAGTATAGCATGGGTATAATAATAGCATTACTTTTAAGTATAGCATGGATACTAATGATAGCATTAGTTTTAAGTATATTATGGGTGTTAATGATAGCATTAGTTTTAAGTATAACATTGGTGTTAATGATAGCATTAGTTTTAAGTATAGCATGGGTGTAATGATAGCATTAGTTTTAAGTATAGCATGGGTGTTAATGATAGCATTAGTTTTAGATATATCATAAATTTAATGTTAGCATTAGTTTTAAGTATAGCATGGGTGTTAATGATAGTATTAGTTTAAAGTATAGTATGTGTATTAATGATAGCATTAGTTTTAAGTATAGCATGGGTGTTAAAGATTGCATTAGTTTTAAGTATAGCATGGATGTTAATGATAGCATGGGTGATAAGTATAGCATGGGTGTTAATGATAACATTAGTTATAAGTATAGCATGGGTGTTAATGATAGCATTAGTTTTAAGTATAGCATGGATGTTAATAATAGCATTAGTTTTAAGTATAGCATGGGTGTAATGATATTATTAGTTTTAAGTATAGAATGGGTGTTAATGATAGCATTAGTTTTAAGTATAGCATGGGTGTTAATTATATAATTAGTTTTAAGTATAGCATGGATGTTAATAATAGCATTAGTTTTAAATATAGCATGGGTGTAATGATAGCATTAGTTTTAAGTATAGCATGGGTATTAATGATAGCATTACTTTTAGGTATAGCATAAATTTAATGTTAGCATTACTTTTAAGTATAGCATGGATACTAATGATAGCATTAGTTTTAAGTATATTATGGGTGTTAATGATAGCATTAGTTTTAAGTATATTATGGGTGTTAATGATAGCATTAGTTTTAAGTATAACATGGGTGTTAATGATAGCATTATTTTTAAGTATAGCATGGGTGTAATGATAGCATTAGTTTTAAGTATAGCATGGGTGTTAATGATAGCATTAGTTTTAGGTATAGCATCAATTTAATGATAGCAGTAGTTTTAAGTATAGCATGGATGTTAATGATAACATTAGTTTTAAGTAGTGCATGGATGTTAATGATAGCATTAGTTTTAAGTATAGCATGGGTGTTAATGATAGCATTAGTTTTAAGTATAGCATGGTTGATAATGATAGCATTAGTTTTAAGTATAGCATGGGTATTAATGATATCATTAGTTTTGAGTATAGAATGGGTGTTAATGATAACATTAGTTTTAAGTATAGTATGAGTATTAATGATAGCATTAGTTTTAAGTATAGCATGGGTGTTAATGATAACATTAGTTATAAGTATAGCATGGGTGTTAATGATAGAATTAGTTTTAAGTATAGCATGGATGTTAATAATAGCATTAGTTTTAAGTATAGCATGGGTGTAATGATAGCATTAGTTTTAAGTATAGCATGGGTTTAATGATAGCATTAGTTTTAAGTATAGCATGGGTGTTAATGATAGCATTAGTTTTAGGTATAGCATCAATTTAATGATAGCAGTAGTTTTAAGTATAGCATGGATGTTAATGATAACATTAGTTTTAAGTATAGCATGGATACTAATGATAGCATTAGTTTTAAGTATAGCATGGATACTAATGATAGCATTAGTTTTAAGTATATTATGGGTGTTAATGATAGCATTAGTTTTAAGTATAACATGGGTGTTAATGATAGCATTAGTTTTAAGTATAGCATGGGTGTTAATGATAGCATTAGTTGTAGGTATAGCATCAATTTAATGATAGCAGTAGTTTTAAGTATAGCATGGATGTTAATGATAACATTAGTTTTAAGTAGTGCATGGATGTTAATGATAGCATTAGTTTTAAGTATAGCATGGGTGTTAATGATAGCATTAGTTTTAAGTATAGCATGGGTATAATAATAGCATTACTTTTAAGTATAGCATGGATACTAATGATAGCATTAGTTTTAAGTATATTATGGGTGTTAATGATAGCATTAGTTTTAAGTATAACATTGGTGTTAATGATAGCATTAGTTTTAAGTATAGCATGGGTGTAATGATAGCATTAGTTTTAAGTATAGCATGGGTGTTAATGATAGCATTAGTTTTAGATATATCATAAATTTAATGTTAGCATTAGTTTTAAGTATAGCATGGGTGTTAATGATAGTATTAGTTTAAAGTATAGTATGTGTATTAATGATAGCATTAGTTTTAAGTATAGCATGGGTGTTAAAGATTGCATTAGTTTTAAGTATAGCATGGATGTTAATGATAGCATGGGTGATAAGTATAGCATGGGTGTTAATGATAACATTAGTTATAAGTATAGCATGGGTGTTAATGATAGCATTAGTTTTAAGTATAGCATGGATGTTAATAATAGCATTAGTTTTAAGTATAGCATGGGTGTAATGATATTATTAGTTTTAAGTATAGAATGGGTGTTAATGATAGCATTAGTTTTAAGTATAGCATGGGTGTTAATTATATAATTAGTTTTAAGTATAGCATGGATGTTAATAATAGCATTAGTTTTAAATATAGCATGGGTGTAATGATAGCATTAGTTTTAAGTATAGCATGGGTATTAATGATAGCATTACTTTTAGGTATAGCATAAATTTAATGTTAGCATTACTTTTAAGTATAGCATGGATACTAATGATAGCATTACTTTTAAGTATAGCATGGATACTAATGATAGCATTAGTTTTAAGTATATTATGGGTGTTAATGATAGCATTAGTTTTAAGTATATTATGGGTGTTAATGATAGCATTAGTTTTAAGTATAACATGGGTGTTAATGATAGCATTATTTTTAAGTATAGCATGGGTGTAATGATAGCATTAGTTTTAAGTATAGCATGGGTGTTAATGATAGCATTAGTTTTAGGTATAGCATCAATTTAATGATAGCAGTAGTTTTAAGTATAGCATGGATGTTAATGATAACATTAGTTTTAAGTAGTGCATGGATGTTAATGATAGCATTAGTTTTAAGTATAGCATGGGTGTTAATGATAGCATTAGTTTTAAGTATAGCATGGTTGATAATGATAGCATTAGTTTTAAGTATAGCATGGGTATTAATGATATCATTAGTTTTGAGTATAGAATGGGTGTTAATGATAACATTAGTTTTAAGTATAGTATGAGTATTAATGATAGCATTAGTTTTAAGTATAGCATGGGTGTTAATGATAACATTAGTTATAAGTATAGCATGGGTGTTAATGATAGAATTAGTTTTAAGTATAGCATGGATGTTAATAATAGCATTAGTTTTAAGTATAGCATGGGTGTAATGATAGCATTAGTTTTAAGTATAGCATGGGTTTAATGATAGCATTAGTTTTAAGTATAGCATGGGTGTTAATGATAGCATTAGTTTTAGGTATAGCATCAATTTAATGATAGCAGTAGTTTTAAGTATAGCATGGATGTTAATGATAACATTAGTTTTAAGTATAGCATGGATACTAATGATAGCATTACTTTTAAGTATAGCATGGATACTAATGATAGCATTAGTTTTAAGTATATTATGGGTGTTAATGATAGCATTAGTTTTAAGTATAACATGGGTGTTAATGATAGCATTAGTTTTAAGTATAGCATGGGTGTTAATGATAGCATTAGTTGTAGGTATAGCATCAATTTAATGATAGCAGTAGTTTTAAGTATAGCATGGATGTTAATGATAACATTAGTTTTAAGTAGTGCAAATGTTACTATTCAATGGGATTTAAAGTCATTTAAAAAAAAAATTGTAATAAATAATATTTATTATACTAGGATTTAACTTCATTAATAGATAATATTTATTATACTATTCTATAGGATTTAGTCATTTTTTTTAATTTTTTTTAATATATATGATTTACTATCTATGATTCATATTTAATTTTTATTAATTATTAAACTATTTAAATGTTACTATTCAATGGAATTTAAAAAAGTCATTTAAAAAAAAAATTGTAATAAATAATATTTATTATACTAGGATTTAAATTCATTAATAGATAATATTTATTATACTATTCTATAGGATTTAGTCATTTTTTAAAATTTTTTTTAATATATATGATTTACTATCTATGATTCATATTTAATTTTTATTAATTATTAAACTATTTAAATGTTACTATTCAATGGGATTTAAAGTAATTTAAAAAAAAAATTGTAATAAATAATATTTATTATACTAGGATTTAAATTCATTAATAGATAATATTTATTATACTATTCTATAGGATTTAAAGTCATTTTTTTTTATTTTTTTTTAATATATATTATTTACTATCCAAGATTCACATTTACATTTTATTAATTATTTAACTATTTAAATGTTACTATTCAATGGGATTTAAAGTAATTTAAAAAAAAAATTGTAATAAATAATATTTATTATACTAGGATTTAAATTCATTAATAGATAATATTTATTATACTATTCTATAGGATTTAAAGTCATTTTTTTTTATTTTTTTTAATATATATTATTTACTATCCAAGATTCACATTTACATTTTATTAATTATTTAACTATTTAAATGTTACTATTCAATGGGATTTAAAGTCATTTAAAAAAAAAATTGTAATAAATAATATTTATTATACTAGGATTTAAATTCATTAATAGATAATATTTATTATACTATTCTATAGGATTTAAAGTCATTTTTTTTTATTTTTTTTAATATATATTATTTACTATCTAAGATTCACATTTACATTTTATTAATTATTTAACTATTTAAATGTTACTATTCAATGGGATTTAAAGTCATTTAAAAAAAAAATTGTAATAAATAATATTTATTATACTAGGATTTAAATTCATTTTTTTTTATTTTTTTTAATATATACAATTTACTATCTAAGATTCACATTTACATTTTATTAATTATTAAACTATTTAAATGTTACTATTCAATGGGATTTAAAGTCATTTAAAAAAAAAATTGTAATAAATAATATTTATTATACTAGGATTTAAATTCATTTTTTTTTATTTTTTTTAATATATACAATTTACTATCTAATATTCACATTTACATTTTATTAATTATTAAACTATTTAAATGTTACTATTCAATGGGATTTAGTCATTTAAAAAAAAAATTGTAATAAATAATATTTATTATACTAGGATTTAAATTCATTAATAGATAATATTTATTATACTATATCTTGATTTACTATCTATGATTCATATTTAATTTTTATTAATTATTAAACTATTTAAATGTTACTATTCAATGGGATTTAAAGTCATTTAAAAAAAAAATTGTAATAAATAATATTTATTATACTAGGATTTAAATTCATTAATAGATAATATTTATTATACTATTCTATAGGATTTAGTCATTTTTTTTAATATATTTAATTTTTATTAATTTTTTCACTATTTAAATGTTACTATTCAATGGGATTTAAATTCATTTAAAAAAAAAATTGTAATAAATAATATTTATTATACTAGGATTTAAATTCATTAATAGATAATATTTATTATACTATTCTATAGGATTTAAAGTCATTTTTTTTAATTTTTTTTAATATATACAATTTACTATCTAAGATTGATATTTAATTTTTATTAATTTTTTCACTATTTAAATGTTACTATTCAATGGGATTTAAAGTAATTTAAAAAAAAAATTTTAATAAATAATATTTATTTTACTAGGATTTAAATTCATTAATAGATAATATTTATTATACTATTTTATAGGATTTAAATTAATTTTTTTTAATTTTTTTTAATATATATGATTTACTATCTAAGATTCATATTTAATTTTTATTAATTATTAAACTATTTAAATGTTACTATTCAATGGGATTTTAGGTCATTTAAAAAAAAAATTGTAATAAATAATATTTATTATACTAGGATTTAAATTCATTTTTTTTTTTGTTTTTTAATATATACAATTTACTATCTAAGATTCACATTTACATTTTATTAATTTTTAAACTATTTAAATGTTACTATTCAATGGGATTTAAAGTCATTTAAAAAAAAAATTGTAATAAATAATATTTATTATACTAGGATTTAAATTCATTAATAGATAATATTTATTATACTATTCTATAGGATTTAGTCATTTTTTTTAATTTTTTTTAATATATATGATTTACTATCTATGATTCATATTTAATTTTTATTAATTATTAAACTATTTAAATGTTACTATTCAATGGGATTTAAAGTCATTTAAAAAAAAATTTGTAATAAATAATATTTATTATACTAGGATTTAAATTAATTAATAGATAATATTTATTATACTATTCTATAGGATTTAAAGTCATTTTTTTTAATTTTTTTTAATATATATGATTTACTATCTAAGATTCATATTTAATTATTATTAATTTTTTCACTATTTAAATGTTACTATTCAATGGGATTTAAAGTAATTTAAAAAAAAAATTTTAATAAATAATATTTATTTTACTAGGATTTAAATTCATTAATAGATAATATTTATTATACTATTCTATAGGATTTAAATTAATTTTTTTTAATTTTTTTTAATATATATGATTTACTATCTAAGATTCATATTTAATTTTTATTAATTTTTTCACTATTTAAATGTTACTATTCAATGGGATTTAAATTCATTTAAAAAAAAAATTGTAATAAATAATATTTATTATACTAGGATTTAAATTCATTAATAGATAATATTTATTATACTATTCTATAGGATTTAAAGTCATTTTTTTTTATTTTTTTTAATATATATTATTTACTATCTAAGATTCACATTTACATTTTATTAATTATTTAACTATTTAAATGTTACTATTCAATGGGATTTAAAGTCATTTAAAAAAAAAATTGTAATAAATAATATTTATTATACTAGGATTTAAATTCATTTTTTTTTATTTTTTTTAATATATACAATTTACTATCTAAGATTCACATTTACATTTTATTAATTATTAAACTATTTAAATGTTACTATTCAATGGGATTTAAAGTCATTTAAAAAAAAAATTGTAATAAATAATATTTATTATACTAGGATTTAAATTCATTTTTTTTTATTTTTTTTAATATATACAATTTACTATCTAATATTCACATTTACATTTTATTAATTATTAAACTATTTAAATGTTACTATTCAATGGGATTTAGTCATTTAAAAAAAAAATTGTAATAAATAATATTTATTATACTAGGATTTAAATTCATTAATAGATAATATTTATTATACTATATCTTGATTTACTATCTATGATTCATATTTAATTTTTATTAATTATTAAACTATTTAAATGTTACTATTCAATGGGATTTAAAGTCATTTAAAAAAAAAATTGTAATAAATAATATTTATTATACTAGGATTTAAATTCATTAATAGATAATATTTATTATACTATTCTATAGGATTTAAAGTCATTTTTTTTAATTTTTTTTAATATATACAATTTACTATCTAAGATTGATATTTAATTTTTATTAATTTTTTCACTATTTAAATGTTACTATTCAATGGGATTTAAAGTAATTTAAAAAAAAAATTTTAATAAATAATATTTATTTTACTAGGATTTAAATTCATTAATAGATAATATTTATTATACTATTCTATAGGATTTAAATTAATTTTTTTTAATTTTTTTTAATATATATGATTTACTATCTAAGATTCATATTTAATTTTTATTAATTATTAAACTATTTAAATGTTACTATTCAATGGGATTTTAGGTCATTTAAAAAAAAAATTGTAATAAATAATATTTATTATACTAGGATTTAAATTAATTAATAGATAATATTTATTATACTATTCTATAGGATTTAAAGTCATTTTTTTTAATTTTTTTTAATATATATGATTTACTATCTAAGATTCATATTTAATTATTATTAATTTTTTCACTATTTAAATGTTACTATTCAATGGGATTTAAAGTAATTTAAAAAAAAAATTTTAATAAATAATATTTATTTTACTAGGATTTAAATTCATTAATAGATAATATTTATTATACTATTCTATAGGATTTAAAGTAATTTAAAAAAATTTGTTTAATATATATGATTTACTGTCTAAGATTCATAATTAATTTTTATTAATTTTTTCACTATTTAAATGTTACTATTCAATGGGATTTAAAGTCATTTAAAAAAAAAATTGTAATAAATAATATTTATTATACTAGGATTTAAATTCATTTTTTTTAATTTTTTTTAATATATATTATTTACTATCCAAGATTCACATTTACATTTTATTAATTATTTAACTATTTAAATGTTACTATTCAATGGGATTTAAAGTCATTTAAAAAAAAAATTGTAATAAATAATATTTATTATACTAGGATTTAAATTCATTAATAGATAATATTTATTATACTATTCTATAGGATTTAAAGTCATTTTTTTTTATTTTTTTTAATATATATTATTTACTATCTAAGATTCACATTTACATTTTATTAATTATTTAACTATTTAAATGTTACTATTCAATGGGATTTAGTCATTTAAAAAAAAAATTGTAATAAATAATATTTATTATACTAGGATTTAAATTCATTAATAGATAATATTTATTATACTATATCTTGATTTACTATCTATGATTCATATTTAATTTTTATTAATTATTAAACTATTTAAATGTTACTATTCAATGGGATTTAAAGTCATTTAAAAAAAAAATTGTAATAAATAATATTTATTATACTAGGATTTAAATTCATTAATAGATAATATTTATTATACTATTCTATAGGATTTAGTCATTTTTTTTAATATATTTAATTTTTATTAATTTTTTCACTATTTAAATGTTACTATTCAATGGGATTTAAATTCATTTAAAAAAAAAATTGTAATAAATAATATTTATTATACTAGGATTTAAATTCATTAATAGATAATATTTATTATACTATTCTATAGGATTTAAAGTCATTTTTTTTAATTTTTTTTAATATATACAATTTACTATCTAAGATTGATATTTAATTTTTATTAATTTTTTCACTATTTAAATGTTACTATTCAATGGGATTTAAAGTAATTTAAAAAAAAAATTTTAATAAATAATATTTATTTTACTAGGATTTAAATTCATTAATAGATAATATTTATTATACTATTCTATAGGATTTAAAGTAATTTAAAAAAATTTGTTTAATATATATGATTTACTGTCTAAGATTCATAATTAATTTTTATTAATTTTTTCACTATTTAAATGTTACTATTCAATGGGATTTAAAGTCATTTAAAAAAAAAATTGTAATAAATAATATTTATTATACTAGGATTTAAATTCATTTTTTTTTTTGTTTTTTAATATATACAATTTACTATCTAAGATTCACATTTACATTTTATTAATTTTTAAACTATTTAAATGTTACTATTCAATGGGATTTAAAGTCATTTAAAAAAAAAATTGTAATAAATAATATTTATTATACTAGGATTTAAATTCATTAATAGATAATATTTATTATACTATTCTATAGGATTTAGTCATTTTTTTTAATTTTTTTTAATATATATGATTTACTATCTATGATTCATATTTAATTTTTATTAATTATTAAACTATTTAAATGTTACTATTCAATGGGATTTAAAGTCATTTAAAAAAAAATTTGTAATAAATAATATTTATTATACTAGGATTTAAATTAATTAATAGATAATATTTATTATACTATTCTATAGGATTTAAAGTCATTTTTTTTAATTTTTTTTAATATATATGATTTACTATCTAAGATTCATATTTAATTATTATTAATTTTTTCACTATTTAAATGTTACTATTCAATGGGATTTAAAGTAATTTAAAAAAAAAATTTTAATAAATAATATTTATTTTACTAGGATTTAAATTCATTAATAGATAATATTTATTATACTATTCTATAGGATTTAAATTAATTTTTTTTAATTTTTTTTAATATATATGATTTACTATCTAAGATTCATATTTAATTTTTATTAATTTTTTCACTATTTAAATGTTACTATTCAATGGGATTTAAATTCATTTAAAAAAAAAATTGTAATAAATAATATTTATTATACTAGGATTTAAATTCATTAATAGATAATATTTATTATACTATTCTATAGGATTTAAAGTCATTTTTTTTTTTTTTTTTTTAATATATATTATTTACTATCTAAGATTCACATTTACATTTTATTAATTATTTAACTATTTAAATGTTACTATTCAATGGGATTTAAAGTCATTTAAAAAAAAAATTGTAATAAATAATATTTATTATACTAGGATTTAAATTCATTAATAGATAATATTTATTATACTATTCTATAGGATTTAAAGTCATTTTTTTTTATTTTTTTTAATATATATTATTTACTATCCAAGATTCACATTTACATTTTATTAATTATTTAACTATTTAAATGTTACTATTCAATGGGATTTAAAGTCATTTAAAAAAAAAATTGTAATAAATAATATTTATTATACTAGGATTTAAATTCATTAATAGATAATATTTATTATACTATTCTATAGGATTTAAAGTCATTTTTTTTTATTTTTTTTAATATATATGATTTATTATCTATGATTCATATTTAATTTTTATTAATTATTAAACTATTTAAATGTTATTTTAAAGTAATTTAAAAAAAAAATTGTAATAAATAATATTTATTATACTAGGATTTAAATTCATTAATAGATAATATTTATTATACTATTCTATAGGATTTAAAGTCATTTTTTTTTATTTTTTTTAATATATATTATTTACTATCCAAGATTCACATTTACATTTTATTAATTATTTAACTATTTAAATGTTACTATTCAATGGGATTTAAAGTCATTTAAAAAAAAAATTGTAATAAATAATATTTATTATACTAGGATTTAAATTCATTAATAGATAATATTTATTATACTATTCTATAGGATTTAAAGTCATTTTTTTTTATTTTTTTTAATATATATTATTTACTATCTAAGATTCACATTTACATTTTATTAATTATTTAACTATTTAAATGTTACTATTCAATGGGATTTAAAGTCATTTAAAAAAAAAATTGTAATAAATAATATTTATTATACTAGGATTTAAATTCATTTTTTTTTATTTTTTTTAATATATACAATTTACTATCTAAGATTCACATTTACATTTTATTAATTATTAAACTATTTAAATGTTACTATTCAATGGGATTTAAAGTCATTTAAAAAAAAAATTGTAATAAATAATATTTATTATACTAGGATTTAAATTCATTTTTTTTTATTTTTTTTAATATATACAATTTACTATCTAATATTCACATTTACATTTTATTAATTATTAAACTATTTAAATGTTACTATTCAATGGGATTTAGTCATTTAAAAAAAAAATTGTAATAAATAATATTTATTATACTAGGATTTAAATTCATTAATAGATAATATTTATTATACTATATCTTGATTTACTATCTATGATTCATATTTAATTTTTATTAATTATTAAACTATTTAAATGTTACTATTCAATGGGATTTAAAGTCATTTAAAAAAAAAATTGTAATAAATAATATTTATTATACTAGGATTTAAATTCATTAATAGATAATATTTATTATACTATTCTATAGGATTTAGTCATTTTTTTTAATATATATGATTTACTATCTAAGATTCATATTTAATTTTTATTAATTTTTTCACTATTTAAATGTTACTATTCAATGGGATTTAAAGTAATTTAAAAAAAAAATTTTAATAAATAATATTTATTTTACTAGGATTTAAATTCATTAATAGATAATATTTATTATACTATTCTATAGGATTTAAAGTAATTTAAAAAAATTTGTTTAATATATATGATTTACTGTCTAAGATTCATAATTAATTTTTATTAATTTTTTCACTATTTAAATGTTACTATTCAATGGGATTTAAAGTCATTTAAAAAAAAAATTGTAATAAATAATATTTATTATACTAGGATTTAAATTCATTTTTTTTTTTGTTTTTTAATATATACAATTTACTATCTAATATTCACATTTACATTTTATTAATTATTAAACTATTTAAATGTTACTATTCAATGGGATTTAGTCATTTAAAAAAAAAATTGTAATAAATAATATTTATTATACTAGGATTTAAATTCATTAATAGATAATATTTATTATACTATATCTTGATTTACTATCTATGATTCATATTTAATTTTTATTAATTATTAAACTATTTAAATGTTACTATTCAATGGGATTTAAAGTCATTTAAAAAAAAAATTGTAATAAATAATATTTATTATACTAGGATTTAAATTCATTAATAGATAATATTTATTATACTATTCTATAGGATTTAGTCATTTTTTTTAATATATATGATTTACTATCTAAGATTCATATTTAATTTTTATTAATTTTTTCACTATTTAAATGTTACTATTCAATGGGATTTAAAGTAATTTAAAAAAAAAATTTTAATAAATAATATTTATTTTACTAGGATTTAAATTCATTAATAGATAATATTTATTATACTATTCTATAGGATTTAAAGTAATTTAAAAAAATTTGTTTAATATATATGATTTACTGTCTAAGATTCATAATTAATTTTTATTAATTTTTTCACTATTTAAATGTTACTATTCAATGGGATTTAAAGTCATTTAAAAAAAAAATTGTAATAAATAATATTTATTATACTAGGATTTAAATTCATTAATAGATAATATTTATTATACTATTCTATAGGATTTAGTCATTTTTTTTAATATATATGATTTACTATCTAAGATTCATATTTAATTTTTATTAATTTTTTCACTATTTAAATGTTACTATTCAATGGGATTTAAAGTAATTTAAAAAAAAAATTTTAATAAATAATATTTATTTTACTAGGATTTAAATTCATTAATAGATAATATTTATTATACTATTCTATAGGATTTAAAGTAATTTAAAAAAATTTGTTTAATATATATGATTTACTGTCTAAGATTCATAATTAATTTTTATTAATTTTTTCACTATTTAAATGTTACTATTCAATGGGATTTAAAGTCATTTAAAAAAAAAATTGTAATAAATAATATTTATTATACTAGGATTTAAATTCATTAATAGATAATATTTATTATACTATTCTATAGGATTTAAAGTCATTTTTTTTAATTTTTTTTAATATATACAATTTACTATCTAAGATTGATATTTAATTTTTATTAATTTTTTCACTATTTAAATGTTACTATTCAATGGGATTTAAAGTAATTTAAAAAAAAAATTTTAATAAATAATATTTATTTTACTAGGATTTAAATTCATTAATAGATAATATTTATTATACTATTCTATAGGATTTAAAGTAATTTAAAAAAATTTGTTTAATATATATGATTTACTGTCTAAGATTCATAATTAATTTTTATTAATTTTTTCACTATTTAAATGTTACTATTCAATGGGATTTAAAGTCATTTAAAAAAAAAATTGTAATAAATAATATTTATTATACTAGGATTTAAATTCATTTTTTTTTTTGTTTTTTAATATATACAATTTACTATCTAAGATTCACATTTACATTTTATTAATTTTTAAACTATTTAAATGTTACTATTCAATGGGATTTAAAGTCATTTAAAAAAAAAATTGTAATAAATAATATTTATTATACTAGGATTTAAATTCATTAATAGATAATATTTATTATACTATTCTATAGGATTTAGTCATTTTTTTTAATTTTTTTTAATATATATGATTTACTATCTATGATTCATATTTAATTTTTATTAATTATTAAACTATTTAAATGTTACTATTCAATGGGATTTAAAGTCATTTAAAAAAAAATTTGTAATAAATAATATTTATTATACTAGGATTTAAATTAATTAATAGATAATATTTATTATACTATTCTATAGGATTTAAAGTCATTTTTTTTAATTTTTTTTAATATATATGATTTACTATCTAAGATTCATATTTAATTATTATTAATTTTTTCACTATTTAAATGTTACTATTCAATGGGATTTAAAGTAATTTAAAAAAAAAATTTTAATAAATAATATTTATTTTACTAGGATTTAAATTCATTAATAGATAATATTTATTATACTATTCTATAGGATTTAAATTAATTTTTTTTAATTTTTTTTAATATATATGATTTACTATCTAAGATTCATATTTAATTTTTATTAATTTTTTCACTATTTAAATGTTACTATTCAATGGGATTTAAATTCATTTAAAAAAAAAATTGTAATAAATAATATTTATTATACTAGGATTTAAATTCATTAATAGATAATATTTATTATACTATTCTATAGGATTTAAAGTCATTTTTTTTTATTTTTTTTAATATATATTATTTACTATCTAAGATTCACATTTACATTTTATTAATTATTTAACTATTTAAATGTTACTATTCAATGGGATTTAAAGTCATTTAAAAAAAAAATTGTAATAAATAATATTTATTATACTAGGATTTAAATTCATTAATAGATAATATTTATTATACTATTCTATAGGATTTAAAGTCATTTTTTTTTATTTTTTTTAATATATATTATTTACTATCTAAGATTCACATTTACATTTTATTAATTATTTAACTATTTAAATGTTACTATTCAATGGGATTTAAAGTCATTTAAAAAAAAAATTGTAATAAATAATATTTATTATACTAGGATTTAAATTCATTTTTTTTTATTTTTTTTAATATATACAATTTACTATCTAAGATTCACATTTACATTTTATTAATTATTAAACTATTTAAATGTTACTATTCAATGGGATTTAAAGTCATTTAAAAAAAAAATTGTAATAAATAATATTTATTATACTAGGATTTAAATTCATTTTTTTTTATTTTTTTTAATATATACAATTTACTATCTAATATTCACATTTACATTTTATTAATTATTAAACTATTTAAATGTTACTATTCAATGGGATTTAGTCATTTAAAAAAAAAATTGTAATAAATAATATTTATTATACTAGGATTTAAATTCATTAATAGATAATATTTATTATACTATATCTTGATTTACTATCTATGATTCATATTTAATTTTTATTAATTATTAAACTATTTAAATGTTACTATTCAATGGGATTTAAAGTCATTTAAAAAAAAAATTGTAATAAATAATATTTATTATACTAGGATTTAAATTCATTAATAGATAATATTTATTATACTATTCTATAGGATTTAGTCATTTTTTTTAATATATATGATTTACTATCTAAGATTCATATTTAATTTTTATTAATTTTTTCACTATTTAAATGTTACTATTCAATGGGATTTAAAGTAATTTAAAAAAAAAATTTTAATAAATAATATTTATTTTACTAGGATTTAAATTCATTAATAGATAATATTTATTATACTATTCTATAGGATTTAAAGTAATTTAAAAAAATTTGTTTAATATATATGATTTACTGTCTAAGATTCATAATTAATTTTTATTAATTTTTTCACTATTTAAATGTTACTATTCAATGGGATTTAAAGTCATTTAAAAAAAAAATTGTAATAAATAATATTTATTATACTAGGATTTAAATTCATTTTTTTTTTTGTTTTTTAATATATACAATTTACTATCTAATATTCACATTTACATTTTATTAATTATTAAACTATTTAAATGTTACTATTCAATGGGATTTAGTCATTTAAAAAAAAAATTGTAATAAATAATATTTATTATACTAGGATTTAAATTCATTAATAGATAATATTTATTATACTATATCTTGATTTACTATCTATGATTCATATTTAATTTTTATTAATTATTAAACTATTTAAATGTTACTATTCAATGGGATTTAAAGTCATTTAAAAAAAAAATTGTAATAAATAATATTTATTATACTAGGATTTAAATTCATTAATAGATAATATTTATTATACTATTCTATAGGATTTAGTCATTTTTTTTAATATATATGATTTACTATCTAAGATTCATATTTAATTTTTATTAATTTTTTCACTATTTAAATGTTACTATTCAATGGGATTTAAAGTAATTTAAAAAAAAAATTTTAATAAATAATATTTATTTTACTAGGATTTAAATTCATTAATAGATAATATTTATTATACTATTCTATAGGATTTAAAGTAATTTAAAAAAATTTGTTTAATATATATGATTTACTGTCTAAGATTCATAATTAATTTTTATTAATTTTTTCACTATTTAAATGTTACTATTCAATGGGATTTAAAGTCATTTAAAAAAAAAATTGTAATAAATAATATTTATTATACTAGGATTTAAATTCATTAATAGATAATATTTATTATACTATTCTATAGGATTTAGTCATTTTTTTTAATATATATGATTTACTATCTAAGATTCATATTTAATTTTTATTAATTTTTTCACTATTTAAATGTTACTATTCAATGGGATTTAAAGTAATTTAAAAAAAAAATTTTAATAAATAATATTTATTTTACTAGGATTTAAATTCATTAATAGATAATATTTATTATACTATTCTATAGGATTTAAAGTAATTTAAAAAAATTTGTTTAATATATATGATTTACTGTCTAAGATTCATAATTAATTTTTATTAATTTTTTCACTATTTAAATGTTACTATTCAATGGGATTTAAAGTCATTTAAAAAAAAAATTGTAATAAATAATATTTATTATACTAGGATTTAAATTCATTAATAGATAATATTTATTATACTATTCTATAGGATTTAAAGTCATTTTTTTTAATTTTTTTTAATATATACAATTTACTATCTAAGATTGATATTTAATTTTTATTAATTTTTTCACTATTTAAATGTTACTATTCAATGGGATTTAAAGTAATTTAAAAAAAAAATTTTAATAAATAATATTTATTTTACTAGGATTTAAATTCATTAATAGATAATATTTATTATACTATTCTATAGGATTTAAAGTAATTTAAAAAAATTTGTTTAATATATATGATTTACTGTCTAAGATTCATAATTAATTTTTATTAATTTTTTCACTATTTAAATGTTACTATTCAATGGGATTTAAAGTCATTTAAAAAAAAAATTGTAATAAATAATATTTATTATACTAGGATTTAAATTCATTTTTTTTTTTGTTTTTTAATATATACAATTTACTATCTAAGATTCACATTTACATTTTATTAATTTTTAAACTATTTAAATGTTACTATTCAATGGGATTTAAAGTCATTTAAAAAAAAAATTGTAATAAATAATATTTATTATACTAGGATTTAAATTCATTAATAGATAATATTTATTATACTATTCTATAGGATTTAGTCATTTTTTTTAATTTTTTTTAATATATATGATTTACTATCTATGATTCATATTTAATTTTTATTAATTATTAAACTATTTAAATGTTACTATTCAATGGGATTTAAAGTCATTTAAAAAAAAATTTGTAATAAATAATATTTATTATACTAGGATTTAAATTAATTAATAGATAATATTTATTATACTATTCTATAGGATTTAAAGTCATTTTTTTTAATTTTTTTTAATATATATGATTTACTATCTAAGATTCATATTTAATTATTATTAATTTTTTCACTATTTAAATGTTACTATTCAATGGGATTTAAAGTAATTTAAAAAAAAAATTTTAATAAATAATATTTATTTTACTAGGATTTAAATTCATTAATAGATAATATTTATTATACTATTCTATAGGATTTAAATTAATTTTTTTTAATTTTTTTTAATATATATGATTTACTATCTAAGATTCATATTTAATTTTTATTAATTTTTTCACTATTTAAATGTTACTATTCAATGGGATTTAAATTCATTTAAAAAAAAAATTGTAATAAATAATATTTATTATACTAGGATTTAAATTCATTAATAGATAATATTTATTATACTATTCTATAGGATTTAAAGTCATTTTTTTTTTTTTTTTTTTAAAATATATTATTTACTATCTAAGATTCAAATTTACATTTTATTAATTATTTAACTATTTAAATGTTACTATTCAATGGGATTTAAAGTAATTTAAAAAAAAAATTGTAATAAATAATATTTATTATACTAGGATTTAAATTCATTAATAGATAATATTTATTATACTATTCTATAGGATTTAAAGTCATTTTTTTTTATTTTTTTTAATATATATTATTTACTATCCAAGATTCACATTTACATTTTATTAATTATTTAACTATTTAAATGTTACTATTCAATGGGATTTAAAGTCATTTAAAAAAAAAATTGTAATAAATAATATTTATTATACTAGGATTTAAATTCATTAATAGATAATATTTATTATACTATTCTATAGGATTTAAAGTCATTTTTTTTTATTTTTTTTAATATATATGATTTACTATCTATGATTCATATTTAATTTTTATTAATTATTAAACTATTTAAATGTTATTTTAAAGTAATTTAAAAAAAAAATTGTAATAAATAATATTTATTATACTAGGATTTAAATTCATTAATAGATAATATTTATTATACTATTCTATAGGATTTAAAGTCATTTTTTTTTATTTTTTTTAATATATATTATTTACTATCCAAGATTCACATTTACATTTTATTAATTATTTAACTATTTAAATGTTACTATTCAATGGGATTTAAAGTCATTTAAAAAAAAAATTGTAATAAATAATATTTATTATACTAGGATTTAAATTCATTAATAGATAATATTTATTATACTATTCTATAGGATTTAAAGTCATTTTTTTTTATTTTTTTTAATATATATTATTTACTATCTAAGATTCACATTTACATTTTATTAATTATTTAACTATTTAAATGTTACTATTCAATGGGATTTAAAGTCATTTAAAAAAAAAATTGTAATAAATAATATTTATTATACTAGGATTTAAATTCATTTTTTTTTATTTTTTTTAATATATACAATTTACTATCTAAGATTCACATTTACATTTTATTAATTATTAAACTATTTAAATGTTACTATTCAATGGGATTTAAAGTCATTTAAAAAAAAAATTGTAATAAATAATATTTATTATACTAGGATTTAAATTCATTTTTTTTTATTTTTTTTAATATATACAATTTACTATCTAATATTCACATTTACATTTTATTAATTATTAAACTATTTAAATGTTACTATTCAATGGGATTTAGTCATTTAAAAAAAAAATTGTAATAAATAATATTTATTATACTAGGATTTAAATTCATTAATAGATAATATTTATTATACTATATCTTGATTTACTATCTATGATTCATATTTAATTTTTATTAATTATTAAACTATTTAAATGTTACTATTCAATGGGATTTAAAGTCATTTAAAAAAAAAATTGTAATAAATAATATTTATTATACTAGGATTTAAATTCATTAATAGATAATATTTATTATACTATTCTATAGGATTTAGTCATTTTTTTTAATATATATGATTTACTATCTAAGATTCATATTTAATTTTTATTAATTTTTTCACTATTTAAATGTTACTATTCAATGGGATTTAAATTCATTTAAAAAAAAAATTGTAATAAATAATATTTATTATACTAGGATTTAAATTCATTAATAGATAATATTTATTATACTATTCTATAGGATTTAGTCATTTTTTTTAATATATATGATTTACTATCTAAGATTCATATTTAATTTTTATTAATTTTTTCACTATTTAAATGTTACTATTCAATGGGATTTAAAGTAATTTAAAAAAAAAATTTTAATAAATAATATTTATTTTACTAGGATTTAAATTCATTAATAGATAATATTTATTATACTATTCTATAGGATTTAAAGTAATTTAAAAAAATTTGTTTAATATATATGATTTACTGTCTAAGATTCATAATTAATTTTTATTAATTTTTTCACTATTTAAATGTTACTATTCAATGGGATTTAAAGTCATTTAAAAAAAAAATTGTAATAAATAATATTTATTATACTAGGATTTAAATTCATTAATAGATAATATTTATTATACTATTCTATAGGATTTAGTCATTTTTTTTAATATATATGATTTACTATCTAAGATTCATATTTAATTTTTATTAATTTTTTCACTATTTAAATGTTACTATTCAATGGGATTTAAAGTAATTTAAAAAAAAAATTTTAATAAATAATATTTATTTTACTAGGATTTAAATTCATTAATAGATAATATTTATTATACTATTCTATAGGATTTAAAGTAATTTAAAAAAATTTGTTTAATATATATGATTTACTGTCTAAGATTCATAATTAATTTTTATTAATTTTTTCACTATTTAAATGTTACTATTCAATGGGATTTAAAGTCATTTAAAAAAAAAATTGTAATAAATAATATTTATTATACTAGGATTTAAATTCATTAATAGATAATATTTATTATACTATTCTATAGGATTTAAAGTCATTTTTTTTAATTTTTTTTAATATATACAATTTACTATCTAAGATTGATATTTAATTTTTATTAATTTTTTCACTATTTAAATGTTACTATTCAATGGGATTTAAAGTAATTTAAAAAAAAAATTTTAATAAATAATATTTATTTTACTAGGATTTAAATTCATTAATAGATAATATTTATTATACTATTCTATAGGATTTAAAGTAATTTAAAAAAATTTGTTTAATATATATGATTTACTGTCTAAGATTCATAATTAATTTTTATTAATTTTTTCACTATTTAAATGTTACTATTCAATGGGATTTAAAGTCATTTAAAAAAAAAATTGTAATAAATAATATTTATTATACTAGGATTTAAATTCATTTTTTTTTTTGTTTTTTAATATATACAATTTACTATCTAAGATTCACATTTACATTTTATTAATTTTTAAACTATTTAAATGTTACTATTCAATGGGATTTAAAGTCATTTAAAAAAAAAATTGTAATAAATAATATTTATTATACTAGGATTTAAATTCATTAATAGATAATATTTATTATACTATTCTATAGGATTTAGTCATTTTTTTTAATTTTTTTTAATATATATGATTTACTATCTATGATTCATATTTAATTTTTATTAATTATTAAACTATTTAAATGTTACTATTCAATGGGATTTAAAGTCATTTAAAAAAAAATTTGTAATAAATAATATTTATTATACTAGGATTTAAATTAATTAATAGATAATATTTATTATACTATTCTATAGGATTTAAAGTCATTTTTTTTAATTTTTTTTAATATATATGATTTACTATCTAAGATTCATATTTAATTATTATTAATTTTTTCACTATTTAAATGTTACTATTCAATGGGATTTAAAGTAATTTAAAAAAAAAATTTTAATAAATAATATTTATTTTACTAGGATTTAAATTCATTAATAGATAATATTTATTATACTATTCTATAGGATTTAAATTAATTTTTTTTAATTTTTTTTAATATATATGATTTACTATCTAAGATTCATATTTAATTTTTATTAATTTTTTCACTATTTAAATGTTACTATTCAATGGGATTTAAATTCATTTAAAAAAAAAATTGTAATAAATAATATTTATTATACTAGGATTTAAATTCATTAATAGATAATATTTATTATACTATTCTATAGGATTTAAAGTCATTTTTTTTTATTTTTTTTAATATATATTATTTACTATCTAAGATTCACATTTACATTTTATTAATTATTTAACTATTTAAATGTTACTATTCAATGGGATTTAAAGTCATTTAAAAAAAAAATTGTAATAAATAATATTTATTATACTAGGATTTAAATTCATTAATAGATAATATTTATTATACTATTCTATAGGATTTAAAGTCATTTTTTTTTATTTTTTTTAATATATATTATTTACTATCTAAGATTCACATTTACATTTTATTAATTATTTAACTATTTAAATGTTACTATTCAATGGGATTTAAAGTCATTTAAAAAAAAAATTGTAATAAATAATATTTATTATACTAGGATTTAAATTCATTTTTTTTTATTTTTTTTAATATATACAATTTACTATCTAAGATTCACATTTACATTTTATTAATTATTAAACTATTTAAATGTTACTATTCAATGGGATTTAAAGTCATTTAAAAAAAAAATTGTAATAAATAATATTTATTATACTAGGATTTAAATTCATTTTTTTTTATTTTTTTTAATATATACAATTTACTATCTAATATTCACATTTACATTTTATTAATTATTAAACTATTTAAATGTTACTATTCAATGGGATTTAGTCATTTAAAAAAAAAATTGTAATAAATAATATTTATTATACTAGGATTTAAATTCATTAATAGATAATATTTATTATACTATATCTTGATTTACTATCTATGATTCATATTTAATTTTTATTAATTATTAAACTATTTAAATGTTACTATTCAATGGGATTTAAAGTCATTTAAAAAAAAAATTGTAATAAATAATATTTATTATACTAGGATTTAAATTCATTAATAGATAATATTTATTATACTATTCTATAGGATTTAGTCATTTTTTTTAATATATATGATTTACTATCTAAGATTCATATTTAATTTTTATTAATTTTTTCACTATTTAAATGTTACTATTCAATGGGATTTAAAGTAATTTAAAAAAAAAATTTTAATAAATAATATTTATTTTACTAGGATTTAAATTCATTAATAGATAATATTTATTATACTATTCTATAGGATTTAAAGTAATTTAAAAAAATTTGTTTAATATATATGATTTACTGTCTAAGATTCATAATTAATTTTTATTAATTTTTTCACTATTTAAATGTTACTATTCAATGGGATTTAAAGTCATTTAAAAAAAAAATTGTAATAAATAATATTTATTATACTAGGATTTAAATTCATTTTTTTTTTTGTTTTTTAATATATACAATTTACTATCTAATATTCACATTTACATTTTATTAATTATTAAACTATTTAAATGTTACTATTCAATGGGATTTAGTCATTTAAAAAAAAAATTGTAATAAATAATATTTATTATACTAGGATTTAAATTCATTAATAGATAATATTTATTATACTATATCTTGATTTACTATCTATGATTCATATTTAATTTTTATTAATTATTAAACTATTTAAATGTTACTATTCAATGGGATTTAAAGTCATTTAAAAAAAAAATTGTAATAAATAATATTTATTATACTAGGATTTAAATTCATTAATAGATAATATTTATTATACTATTCTATAGGATTTAGTCATTTTTTTTAATATATATGATTTACTATCTAAGATTCATATTTAATTTTTATTAATTTTTTCACTATTTAAATGTTACTATTCAATGGGATTTAAAGTAATTTAAAAAAAAAATTTTAATAAATAATATTTATTTTACTAGGATTTAAATTCATTAATAGATAATATTTATTATACTATTCTATAGGATTTAAAGTAATTTAAAAAAATTTGTTTAATATATATGATTTACTGTCTAAGATTCATAATTAATTTTTATTAATTTTTTCACTATTTAAATGTTACTATTCAATGGGATTTAAAGTCATTTAAAAAAAAATTGTAATAAATAATATTTATTATACTAGGATTTAAATTCATTAATAGATAATATTTATTATACTATTCTATAGGATTTAGTCATTTTTTTTAATATATATGATTTACTATCTAAGATTCATATTTAATTTTTATTAATTTTTTCACTATTTAAATGTTACTATTCAATGGGATTTAAAGTAATTTAAAAAAAAAATTTTAATAAATAATATTTATTTTACTAGGATTTAAATTCATTAATAGATAATATTTATTATACTATTCTATAGGATTTAAAGTAATTTAAAAAAATTTGTTTAATATATATGATTTACTGTCTAAGATTCATAATTAATTTTTATTAATTTTTTCACTATTTAAATGTTACTATTCAATGGGATTTAAAGTCATTTAAAAAAAAAATTGTAATAAATAATATTTATTATACTAGGATTTAAATTCATTAATAGATAATATTTATTATACTATTCTATAGGATTTAAAGTCATTTTTTTTAATTTTTTTTAATATATACAATTTACTATCTAAGATTGATATTTAATTTTTATTAATTTTTTCACTATTTAAATGTTACTATTCAATGGGATTTAAAGTAATTTAAAAAAAAAATTTTAATAAATAATATTTATTTTACTAGGATTTAAATTCATTAATAGATAATATTTATTATACTATTCTATAGGATTTAAAGTAATTTAAAAAAATTTGTTTAATATATATGATTTACTGTCTAAGATTCATAATTAATTTTTATTAATTTTTTCACTATTTAAATGTTACTATTCAATGGGATTTAAAGTCATTTAAAAAAAAAATTGTAATAAATAATATTTATTATACTAGGATTTAAATTCATTTTTTTTTTTGTTTTTTAATATATACAATTTACTATCTAAGATTCACATTTACATTTTATTAATTTTTAAACTATTTAAATGTTACTATTCAATGGGATTTAAAGTCATTTAAAAAAAAAATTGTAATAAATAATATTTATTATACTAGGATTTAAATTCATTAATAGATAATATTTATTATACTATTCTATAGGATTTAGTCATTTTTTTTAATTTTTTTTAATATATATGATTTACTATCTATGATTCATATTTAATTTTTATTAATTATTAAACTATTTAAATGTTACTATTCAATGGGATTTAAAGTCATTTAAAAAAAAATTTGTAATAAATAATATTTATTATACTAGGATTTAAATTAATTAATAGATAATATTTATTATACTATTCTATAGGATTTAAAGTCATTTTTTTTAATTTTTTTTAATATATATGATTTACTATCTAAGATTCATATTTAATTATTATTAATTTTTTCACTATTTAAATGTTACTATTCAATGGGATTTAAAGTAATTTAAAAAAAAAATTTTAATAAATAATATTTATTTTACTAGGATTTAAATTCATTAATAGATAATATTTATTATACTATTCTATAGGATTTAAATTAATTTTTTTTAATTTTTTTTAATATATATGATTTACTATCTAAGATTCATATTTAATTTTTATTAATTTTTTCACTATTTAAATTTTACTATTCAATGGGATTTAAATTCATTTAAAAAAAAAATTGTAATAAATAATATTTATTATACTAGGATTTAAATTCATTAATAGATAATATTTATTATACTATTCTATAGGATTTAAAGTCATTTTTTTTTTTTTTTTTTTAATATATATTATTTACTATCTAAGATTCACATTTACATTTTATTAATTATTTAACTATTTAAATGTTACTATTCAATGGGATTTAAAGTAATTTAAAAAAAAAATTGTAATAAATAATATTTATTATACTAGGATTTAAATTCATTAATAGATAATATTTATTATACTATTCTATAGGATTTAAAGTCATTTTTTTTTATTTTTTTTAATATATATTATTTACTATCCAAGATTCACATTTACATTTTATTAATTATTTAACTATTTAAATGTTACTATTCAATGGGATTTAAAGTCATTTAAAAAAAAAATTGTAATAAATAATATTTATTATACTAGGATTTAAATTCATTAATAGATAATATTTATTATACTATTCTATAGGATTTAAAGTCATTTTTTTTTATTTTTTTTAATATATATGATTTACTATCTATGATTCATATTTAATTTTTATTAATTATTAAACTATTTAAATGTTATTTTAAAGTAATTTAAAAAAAAAATTGTAATAAATAATATTTATTATACTAGGATTTAAATTCATTAATAGATAATATTTATTATACTATTCTATAGGATTTAAAGTCATTTTTTTTTATTTTTTTTAATATATATTATTTACTATCCAAGATTCACATTTACATTTTATTAATTATTTAACTATTTAAATGTTACTATTCAATGGGATTTAAAGTCATTTAAAAAAAAAATTGTAATAAATAATATTTATTATACTAGGATTTAAATTCATTAATAGATAATATTTATTATACTATTCTATAGGATTTAAAGTCATTTTTTTTTATTTTTTTTAATATATATTATTTACTATCTAAGATTCACATTTACATTTTATTAATTATTTAACTATTTAAATGTTACTATTCAATGGGATTTAAAGTCATTTAAAAAAAAAATTGTAATAAATAATATTTATTATACTAGGATTTAAATTCATTTTTTTTTATTTTTTTTAATATATACAATTTACTATCTAAGATTCACATTTACATTTTATTAATTATTAAACTATTTAAATGTTACTATTCAATGGGATTTAAAGTCATTTAAAAAAAAAATTGTAATAAATAATATTTATTATACTAGGATTTAAATTCATTTTTTTTTATTTTTTTTAATATATACAATTTACTATCTAATATTCACATTTACATTTTATTAATTATTAAACTATTTAAATGTTACTATTCAATGGGATTTAGTCATTTAAAAAAAAAATTGTAATAAATAATATTTATTATACTAGGATTTAAATTCATTAATAGATAATATTTATTATACTATATCTTGATTTACTATCTATGATTCATATTTAATTTTTATTAATTATTAAACTATTTAAATGTTACTATTCAATGGGATTTAAAGTCATTTAAAAAAAAAATTGTAATAAATAATATTTATTATACTAGGATTTAAATTCATTAATAGATAATATTTATTATACTATTCTATAGGATTTAGTCATTTTTTTTAATATATATGATTTACTATCTAAGATTCATATTTAATTTTTATTAATTTTTTCACTATTTAAATGTTACTATTCAATGGGATTTAAATTCATTTAAAAAAAAAATTGTAATAAATAATATTTATTATACTAGGATTTAAATTCATTAATAGATAATATTTATTATACTATTCTATAGGATTTAAAGTCATTTTTTTTAATTTTTTTTAATATATACAATTTACTATCTAAGATTGATATTTAATTTTTATTAATTTTTTCACTATTTAAATGTTACTATTCAATGGGATTTAAAGTAATTTAAAAAAAAAATTTTAATAAATAATATTTATTATACTAGGATTTAAATTAATTAATAGATAATATTTATTATACTATTCTATAGGATTTAAAGTCATTTTTTTTAATTTTTTTTAATATATATGATTTACTAATAATATTATTTATTACAATTTTTTTTTTAAATGACCTAAAATCCCATTGAATAGTAACATTTAAATAGTTTAATAATTAATAAAAATTAAATATGAATCTTAGATAGTAAATCATATATATTAAAAAAAATTAAAAAAAATTAATTTAAATCCTATAGAATAGTATAATAAATATTATCTATTAATGAATTTAAATCCTAGTAAAATAAATATTATTTATTAAAATTTTTTTTTTAAATTACTTTAAATCCCATTGAATAGTAACATTTAAATAGTGAAAAAATTAATAAAAATTAAATATCAATCTTAGATAGTAAATTGTATATATTAAAAAAATTAAAAAAAATGACTTTAAATCCTATAGAATAGTATAATAAATATTATCTATTAATGAATTTAAATCCTAGTATAATAAATATTATTTATTACAATTTTTTTTTTAAATGAATTTAAATCCCATTGAATAGTAACATTTAAATAGTGAAAAAATTAATAAAAATTAAATATATTAAAAAAAATGACTAAATCCTATAGAATAGTATAATAAATATTATCTATTAATGAATTTAAATCCTAGTATAATAAATATTATTTATTACAATTTTTTTTTTAAATGACTTTAAATCCCATTGAATAGTAACATTTAAATAGTTTAATAATTAATAAAAATTAAATATGAATCATAGATAGTAAATCAAGATATAGTATAATAAATATTATCTATTAATGAATTTAAATCCTAGTATAATAAATATTATTTATTACAATTTTTTTTTTAAATGACCTAAAATCCCATTGAATAGTAACATTTAAATAGTTTAATAATTAATAAAAATTAAATATGAATCTTAGATAGTAAATCATATATATTAAAAAAAATTAAAAAAAATTAATTTAAATCCTATAGAATAGTATATTTTTCGAATCTTAGATAGTAAATCATATATATTAAAAAAAATTAAAAAAAATGACTTTAAATCCTATAGAATAGTATAATAAATATTATCTATTAATTAATTTAAATCCTAGTATAATAAATATTATTTATTACAATTTTTTTTTTAAATGACCTAAAATCCCATTGAATAGTAACATTTAAATAGTTTAATAATTAATAAAAATTAAATATGAATCTTAGATAGTAAATCATATATATTAAAAAAAATTAAAAAAAATTAATTTAAATCCTATAGAATAGTATAATAAATATTATCTATTAATGAATTTAAATCCTAGTAAAATAAATATTATTTATTAAAATTTTTTTTTTAAATTACTTTAAATCCCATTGAATAGTAACATTTAAATAGTGAAAAAATTAATAAAAATTAAATATCAATCTTAGATAGTAAATTGTATATATTAAAAAAAATTAAAAAAAATGACTTTAAATCCTATAGAATAGTATAATAAATATTATCTATTAATGAATTTAAATCCTAGTATAATAAATATTATTTATTACAATTTTTTTTTTAAATGAATTTAAATCCCATTGAATAGTAACATTTAAATAGTGAAAAAATTAATAAAAATTAAATATATTAAAAAAAATGACTAAATCCTATAGAATAGTATAATAAATATTATCTATTAATGAATTTAAATCCTAGTATAATAAATATTATTTATTACAATTTTTTTTTTAAATGACTTTAAATCCCATTGAATAGTAACATTTAAATAGTTTAATAATTAATAAAAATTAAATATGAATCATAGATAGTAAATCAAGATATAGTATAATAAATATTATCTATTAATGAATTTAAATCCTAGTATAATAAATATTATTTATTACAATTTTTTTTTTAAATGACTAAATCCCATTGAATAGTAACATTTAAATAGTTTAATAATTAATAAAATGTAAATGTGAATATTAGATAGTAAATTGTATATATTAAAAAAAATAAAAAAAAATGAATTTAAATCCTAGTATAATAAATATTATTTATTACAATTTTTTTTTTAAATGACTTTAAATCCCATTGAATAGTAACATTTAAATAGTTTAATAATTAATAAAATGTAAATGTGAATCTTAGATAGTAAATTGTATATATTAAAAAAAATAAAAAAAAATGAATTTAAATCCTAGTATAATAAATATTATTTATTACAATTTTTTTTTTTAAATGACTTTAAATCCCATTGAATAGTAACATTTAAATAGTTAAATAATTAATAAAATGTAAATGTGAATCTTGGATAGTAAATAATATATATTAAAAAAAAATAAAAAAAAATGACTTTAAATCCTATAGAATAGTATAATAAATATTATCTATTAATGAATTTAAATCCTAGTATAATAAATATTATTTATTACAATTTTTTTTTTAAATTACTTTAAATCCCATTGAATAGTAACATTTAAATAGTTTAATAATTAATAAAAATTAAATATGAATCATAGATAGTAAATCATATATATTAAAAAAAATTTTAAAAAATGACTAAATCCTATAGAATAGTATAATAAATATTATCTATTAATGAATTTAAATCCTAGTATAATAAATATTATTTATTACAATTTTTTTTTTAAATGACTTTTTTAAATTCCATTGAATAGTAACATTTAAATAGTTTAATAAT